>CAMAPE010000073.1:4220000-4820000 GCA_945859875.1 Cuscuta europaea | reverse complement strand
AATATCAACCACATAAACCACTTTTTATTGATTTGCGTGTCACTCCTTCTTGTCCCATTGTTAGCGGGACGGAGGGAGTATAAAACAAAAATGTGCCGTACATAAATTAGATAATAAATGTGGATGTTTATGTTATATTTAATGTTTAGGGTTCGGGCGTGAGGATCAGTGATGTGAACTACCAAGACATACAAGGAACATCAACAACAGAAGTGGGAGTAAATTTGGATTGTAGCTCGAGAGAACCATGCATGGGCATAAGGTTGAACAACGTACACCTGACATGCAAGAAAGAACAAGCCATATCCTCTTGCGCTAACGCCCATATCACATCCTCTGATTCATTTGTTAATCCTTCCAGCTGCCTCACTGCCCGCTAGCTCCGGCCTTTTGGATCCATGCCAGCTGATTCTCAAACCAAATGTTTTAGACTTAGATTTTACTAGATCATTAAATGGAATGTAGTCATTAGTTAGCTAGTTAATATATACTCATTAACGTAACTAATTAGTTATGTTAACACACGCATGCAGTATTTAGACTTCAATCATACTCAATAGTTTAATTTGCAGTTTTGATATTTTAATAGGGATCGGAAAAGGGTCATATAAGCCCTCCTACTATTTTTGAAACATCACTTAAGCCCTTGTACCCTAAGAAACATCACATATATACACATACTTATATAAAGAGTTCATATATGTAAGATTACCTACAAATGACTTGCAAATCCCAGTTACATGTTCTTCGGGTATTACTTTTGCCCACATGTAAGCATGCCATGTCACCTTTATTCGAAGTAGTAGTTTCGAGGCGCCCATATTACATTTCTGAAGAAAATCGAAATCATGGGCGTCAATGTGTCATATATTCTCTGCTAGCGAGCTGTTAGGGTTTATGAAATGAAAATTTACGCTCTCAGATGAACGACGATTACATGGCCGGCCGGAGATAATGTTGGAGGGATGTGATCCGTCTTCTTGAATACATTTAGTCGCATCTCATCTATTGGCTTTCAGGTTAGTGGGTTGCAAACCCAAATTCAATTTTCACTTTGTTTAGAACGTCGTTTATATATGACTTTAGAAGCTTCAAACATTATGTTAATAGAAGTGGATCCAAATTTTGAAATTAGTGGACCACAGTAAACTTACGTAGAAGCTTCAAACAACAAGATTGATTGGAAGTGGATCCCAAATTTAATGATGATGATGAACAATCAACTGAGTATTTGGGACTCGGATGACCCCCCGAGTTTAATGTCAAAGTCTGATAAAGAGGAGCATCATGTTGAGGTGCAACCTGAGGTAATCACACGTACTTCCAAATGCCCATCATACAATCCGAGGTCAGAATCTAAAGACTTAGAGCTGAAGATGTTATTTGAAGATGCGAAGCAATTCAAAAGTGCATTGATTAGTTATGCAGGTCACAACAAGAGAGATATCAGATGAGTCAAGAATGACCCAACCAGAGTTCAAGCATCATGTGCAGGAAACTGCCCTTTTAAATGTAGTGCTTCTTGGTCTAGTAAATATATATGTTTCCAACTGAAGACCTGGATTGGTAAGCACATATGCAATGAAAAGTACAAGTTGAAGCTAGTTAGTCAAACATGGCTACAACAGAAGTATGAGGATAAAATAAGGGAAAATCCATGTATAGGAAAAGTGGAACTACAAAAACTAATTCGTAATGAATTGAAAATCAGTACTAATATATGCAAGGTGAAGAGAGTGATTATGAAAGTTTTGAAAGAAACCAATGCATCATTCACAGGGCAGTTTAGACGACTCAAAGATTATGCAGAGGAGTGTATTACGTCTAACCCAGGGAGCAATGTCATTGTGAAAACACAAAGGGTTAATGAAGATGGGCCGGAAGTCTTTCAAAGGATATATGTGTGCTTTGGAGCACTAAAGCAGGGATTCTTATCAGGATGTCGTCACGTTTTAGGACTAGATGATTGTTTTCTTAAAGGCATGCTTAAGGGTGAAATCTTAAGTGCAGTGGGCAGAGATGCAAATAATGAAATGTACCCTATACCATGGGCGGTTGTAGAGATTGAGAATACTGACTCATGGCGATGTTTTTTAGATCTTCTCAAAGTAGACATTCAAATTAACAATTCCTTTCATTGGACTTTGATCACTGATCAACAAAAGGTACCATATATACTAAAACTAAAATTACACAAAGTGCTCCTAAATGCATGTTAGAGTAGTAGTAAATTTGAGTTTAATTGAATGTGCTTTTGTCCATTATTTCCACCAATGGTTTGTTAACATGATTGTGCAGGGCCTAGTAAACGTCATCAAGGAGTTGTTCCCGAATTCTGAGCACAGAAACTGCTGCAGGCATATCCATGCGAATTGGAGTAAGAAACATCGGGGATAGATCATGAAGAAGCACTTCTGGATATGTGCTAGATGCACCACACAACCTGACTTTCTTGAACAAATGAATGTTCTGGAAAAAATTGATTGCACGACCATGCAGATTTGGATCTTTATGATCCTCGTTAGTGGTGCAAAGCTTTCTTCAGATTTTATCCAAAGTGTGATGCTCTTGACAACAACTTGTCTGAATCTTTTAATAACACACTTGTAAAATGTAGGAGTAAGCCTATTATCCCTATGCTAGAGTCCATTAGGGTTGCCACAATGAAACGAATAGCAAAAAAGGTAAAATTTGGGAATAGGTGGCAAGGTAACATTGGACCTCGGATTATGAAGAAGCTGATGATGAGATCAAGAAGAGTGCAAGACTAACGAGGAAGTCAAGGGAAGTAGGGAACAGGAGAAAACGGTGAGCGATCATTGAAGGAATGTCGAAACCTTTTCCTTCAAGCCTGGAAACTATGTTGGTGATTTTCCTTCGTTGGCAAAAATTGGTGAAACCCTCAGCAGACGGATGGACAGACGGCGTTTAATTGAGATGTGAGTGGATGGCCAAAAGTTATCTAAATAAGTGAATCATGTGTTAATTAGGTCCACTTAAAAGTTAAGTGTCCAATTTGAGATTCGTAAATAATCTTAGTGTCCCTTTTTAGCTTTATCCCAATCTAAATGCCCAACAAGTCCCATGGAAAGACAAACTCAAACCAGAGGAAGAAAAAGGACCCTAGTAAAAAAACCAAGCCTAAAAAAACAAGTATGTCAAGTCATGAAGGTGGTCACCCAGGACAAGAAGGTGGTCTCTCAGGTCAAGGAGGTTGTGTGGGAAGTCAACAACTTGTGTAGCTCCAAACCTAATCATAGGGTAATTTTTAGTATTTTTGTATGGGTGTAATCCTGTTTTGTAAATGTATTAATTATGGGTTAACAGTCCCATAACCTGTGTGGCTGAATGTGGCATTTAGTTTATTCATTTACAGACTTGTTAGTTTTTTGCAGTAGTTCTTTAATAAACTTAGCAGTTGCACATTTGCAAATTTATTAAGTTATTAGTTCACTCATTTTTTGATTTGCTTCTTTAGTTTACTCATATATCCCTTCCTACAAATTTTAACAGAAAGAACACAAAGATAAAAACAAATATCTAAAATGCATAACTAGATTCTATAGTGTTGTAAATAATGAAAAGAAAATAATTAGGTCAGCTAGATTCTTCAGTTCACGTTCCGAAGAAGAAGAAAAGTGTAGATGAAAGATGAACCCTATTTCTAACATCAGGTCAGCTTCTACGATAGAATCAATCACACATCTGATTAAAAACAATTAAACAGGGATGAAGTGGCAAATGTTTCTAGTATTGGCTGAGAATGCTTCCATGTAAGCATATAACCGGTAGTATCAGGTCATTTATAGGTCATCCCAACCCATATGATTGTTTTTTAAAAGTTAGTGTATATATGTGATGTTTTTTAGGGTACAAGGGCTTAAGTGTTGTTTCAAGAATAGTAGGAGGGCTTACATGACCATTTTCCCTATTTTAATATAGACTTTTATATGTACTATTTTATTGAGTATTGTTTTGTTGATGACTAATCCTGCAGGTAGAATAAAGGACGACAGAATTATCTAATGTTCCAGTAGATATTAAGTGCACAACGTACTTATGATTATTTGTTGATGACTAACCCTGCAGGGCTGCAGGTGGAACAAAGAACATAACTATTCATAGTTCCGTGGTTAATTTGAATTAACGTGTTTGCACCTACTCCATTGTAAATTAATGTACTTTCTTTACGAGTGCATATACTATTTTTCATGCATGACTATTTTAGATGTACGAAGCATGATTCATTTAAATCTCTTTCCATGCATGATTGGATACTCATTCAATAATTGCATGTCATATACAGCTTAATTAAGGGATCATTGTCTGCTTGGTATGATTGCGTGATATAAGAAAAGATCAGTACATACTTATATTTGTTAAGTGAATATTTTACTCCCTTGCTATACGTTGGTATTTATTTATGTAAAATCATTCTTGCTTGAAATATGATCCATATATGTATGTATGAGTCTATTGCACTTATAAGGAAGAATCTTCACCAAAAGGAATCACATTTAAATCATAACAAGGCAAGTCCCACTCTTGGTAACTCGGTCATCCAAGGGGAAAAAGCCTCAACAGATCTACTCTAGACAGCTTAGAGCATATCCAATGCTACAATGTGCACGGTGCACATGTGGAATGAGAGATAGCCACATAAATATTAACAAATAAATTACCTTTCTCTTTATTTGAATGATTTCATACAATTTTGATAAGTTTTTCTCTGCAATGTCAACTGCAATAATGTCAACATTTAGACGGTCTCCTTGACATTGTGGAGAAAAATTTACCAAAACTGTATAAAACCATTCAATAAATAAGGAGAGAAATAATTCATTTACTAATATTTATGTGACTATCTCTCATGCCACATATGCACCGTACACATTGTAGCATGAGAGATATCTCAAACACAATTCACCCCCTTGTGTTACTAACCGTTTCATCAATTGGTATCAGAGCCAGTCTTCACCACATAGAGGGTAAGACCTTGGGAAGAGATCCAGAAAAATGAACATGGTTGAACGACTTGAAGAAGGGTATTCGACTCAATGACCACTATTGTTCAATACCAAATACTATCAATTCTGGAAGAGTTGAATGGAGAACTTTGTCAAGGCTGAAAACTATCAGGTATGGAATGTATTTGAAGAAGGCGATAATGTCATCACTAAGGTCAACGATGAAGGTAATGTTGTTCCTAAACCTAAATCTGAGTATACTATTGATGATTATCAAAAACTCGAGCACAATGCCCAAGCACTAAAATGTGGGACTTGCTCGAGGTTACCCATGAAGGTACCTCACGTGTAAAAAGATCCAAAATTGACATTTTTATGCGGAATTATGAATTATTCGTTATGAAGCCTAAAGATTCAATTAGGGATATGATTACACGCTTTACCAATATCATAAATGAGATTTCAGACCTTGGAATAGATATTTCCTGTTAAAGATCAAGTAAGTAAGGTAATGAGAAGCCTGCCCTCTGCTTGGAAGCCTAAAACTACAAAAATAGAGGAAGTCAAAGATCTGTCCACAATGACATTAGAGGATTTTACAGGTTCACTCATGACATATGAGTTAGGGCTACAAGAAGGGCAAGACGCTGAAAATGTAAGAAAAGAAAGGGGGATAGCTCTAAAGACTCAAGAAGAAGAGGAATCCAAAAGTGAATCTAAAGATGAGATGAACATGTTCGCAAAGCAGTTCGGGAAGATGTATCGACGCTTCAAAGGCAACAGGAACAAACAAGGTAAAAAGAACGCTCAATCTTTTAACAACCAAGGTTGTTTTGTTTATGGTTCCTTTGAGCACATGGCAAAGGACCGTCCACAAAAGAAGAATGACAGAACCTATAATAAGAACAAGACAAGTTCCAACCAAAGGTCTAGTGAAGACAAAGGTATCAATAGAGATCTCAAACGCCAAAGGGTTCTAGTGAGGACAAACCAGTTCTAGAACAAATCAAACACAATCTAGAACTGGACCTACCTGGTTCGATAAAGTGGTTCAAAAGCACAAAACTGGTTATGGACAAACACCAAACTAGACATTTTATAAAAAAATAATGGTTTTAACAGAATGAGAAAACCCAAATACGTTGATGCGCTAACCCTTAAACCTGAAACAACGCCGAGTGAGGGTGAACAATCACTGGTTCCTTGACAGTGGTTGTTCTAAGCACATGACCGGAGATACATCTTTATTCCTCTAACTGCGGCCATTTAATGGTGGAAGGGTGACATTTGGAGATAACGGTAAAGGAGAGATCATTGCCACAGGAAAGGTTGGAAAGTCACCCAACCACTCAATTGACAATGTTTTTCTAGTCAAGGGTTTAAAGTTCAATTTGATAAGTATTTCTCAATTTTGTGACTGAGGTAACCGTGTTTTTTTATCATCATGTTTGTTGTATTATCAATAATGATCTCAACAAGTTATACTCGAAGGCAAAAGGCTAGAAAATACGTACAAAGTATGTAACACCGTCCCTAAACATATTTACTTTTTAGTAAATTATGTAATAACCTTGAAGAATGAATTATGAAGTTTCGAAATTGTAAATTTTTATTTTTTTCTTTTGCGTGAATAGTAAATTGCACGTGGGGTCCGCACCGGGAACGAGGACCGCCTGACAATTCTAGAACCACATATTATATTCATATTAGTCTAGATAATATGTATATGATGGTGGATTTTATTTGGGCCATAAAAAGGGCACAAAGTTGACTCGTTGGTCAAACGAGGCCCAATTACCGGTATTGGTAATTTATCGGATAACAGCTCGAAATGAATTTCGGAGACTTCTAAATATAAGTTGGGGAATGTATATCCATTATAAAGGCCTTTAATGATTTGGAACATGTGTTATATTTTATTTGACCCGATAAAATAAAATATAATTAAAACAGTCCGAAAAATACAACTTTCGAGACCGATTGTATACTTCTGAACAAAAAGGGGTGACCTCCCACATGGGTGGAGGCCAACCCACGAATTTGGGCATACAAAATGAGATTTGGGAAGCCATTTTGAGAAGAGGAAGGTGGGTAGAGATTGGGTTGACTTGAGAGGCATCTAAAAGGACAAAGGTGGGTCTCTCAACCCACACTTATTGTCTATTGAGACAAAAGAGCCAACTCCACCCCCTCACCTCATCATTTTCGACCAACACATCCCAATCAAGTTCAAGAAACCCTCCAGCCATCTCTCACCATTGTTGAAGGACGCTCCAACAAGAAGGAAGCTCAAGGAAAAAGTCTAAGTTCCAAAAAGTGTACAAAACTCGGAAAAACTAGGTAATTGTTTCATTTACCTTTTCTTCTCTTTTTATTGAATATATTATTATTTTAGAATGTTATGGACAACCCTAGGATTATTCTACATGTTTATAAGTGTAGAATAAAGGGTTGGAAGGTAGTTCTAAGTCCAAGAACGGACTTAGAAGCCAAAACGACCGGTTCGCCGGAAAATAACCTTTTAGAGGTTATTTGTGTTGATATGGGTTTTGTGATGATAAAACCTTGTTAGGAGCTTGACTAAAAGTGTTCCTAACCGCTTTCGGAGTTTCGCCTGAGTATCACCGGAGTTCGCCGGAGTTCAACCGATAAGGGTAGAACTTCTTAAAGCTCATTCAAGGTGAGGATGACTCACTATATTGCTTATAGTTAGTGAGTTAATTTCATAAGATTACCTAAAGTATTAAATGTGATTTTCATGGATTATTAATGATTAATAATGCCTAAATGAAAATACTATTGCATGTGAGTAAATGAAGCATGGTATACAAATTTAGAAGAGATTGTGTATGATTGTGTATTATGAATATGATAGCATGATAATGAAATTAATTGTGAAATATTGTGATAAAATATACTTTTACTTCATGTAAAGAAGTCATGAATGGATAAAAGTGATATTTTTGATATTGGGGTTAAATCATATTGGGATTGGAAAATCAATTGAGATGAGCAATATGACTTTGAAGTAAGAACTTGGTTGTTCTAAGATTACTTGGCTAGTAATGAAAAACTAGTTGGAATGTTAGCATGAAAAATGATAGAATAAATCCTAAGGGCTTGGATTGTGAAAGATGTACCTTAAGTAGTCTTATGAGATACTTTAAGGTAGGAATGTGTAAATGCTATGTTAAGCTAGGAGTAGGCCTCAAAGGCTACTCAATATAAAGTGATTCTAGGCATAGAAGTTGCTTAGGAATATTAATGATATGATTAGGGGAAGCCTCTAACATATGGAAAGGTGACTAGAGGAAGCCTCTAGCAGAATATAAGATGACTAGAGTCAGCCTCTAGCATAATGAATAGTGACTAGAGGAAGCCTCTAACACAACGAGAAATGACTAGAGGAAGCCTCTAGCATAATGTAGAGTGACTAGAGGAAGCCTCTAGCACGAAAGGGAGTGACTAGAGTCAACCTCTAGCACGACGGAATGATATCGATGAGTGTGACTCTACCATGGTGAAAAGACGTGATAAGGTAATCATGAGCCCACAGGCCGACTACTTGACCTTATATATAAGGTAAGTAGGTTTTAAATAGGGTAACCAAGGGATTACGACCTATAATATAGTATCACCCTATATTGAGGGTCTTAGAAATTGAAACATCGATGATATACAGTGTAGTTATCATTGTACTAGCTTTTCAAATGCTTCAAAGTACTGACCTCCCCTTCACGGGGGAGGCCGCCTCACAGTTCCAGGTAGAACTTGAAGGTTGCTACCACCGCTCGTTGCTTCGGGGAGATCAAAGGAAGAAGACTTGGTTCGTGCTTCTTCTGTTCCTGTTTTGAAAACAATATGAATAATGTTCATGGATATTATTTTTTATTAATTATTGGAGGGCTTGTATGCCTAAGTTTGCAACGTGTGGTTTGAACACTTGTATTAATGTTTTCGCTGCTTTAATGAATGTTTTACATTATGTTTGTATATGGATGTACTATATGTGAATGATATTCCAGACGCGTTGTATAGTATGGATGTGTTGAACTGCGGTTGACTATTTGTATTGTACGGCGGATTGTTGACGTGTCCGGGTGGGTCCAAGGCCTGACAATATAATTGGTATCAGAGACTTAGCCCGTAAACATCATAATGAAGCTTCAAAATTCTTTTTGAAAATGAATTTGAAAACCATGAGCATAAGAAGTTTTGTGCTTCTAGAACTTTTGGTACTTGAGTTGCAATGTCTCTAATTGTTAAGATAGTACCCTTAACAATTGGTATGACGGTGATTTGAGCCAAAGGATGTCTTTAAGTACCTATCCGTCAATTGACACTTGATACGAGTCTAATGACTCGCTCTCAATTTGTTTCAGAAATGGAGCATACCGGGAAAGTAACTAGGAGGAACCCGACTGGCCGGGCACCGGGAAGGTCCGAGCACGGTAGTAGAGGGGCTTCTAGAGTGTCCAGGGGATAAGGTTGTGGGGGCCAAGCTCAGACCGTGAGCGACGGTCACGTGGAGACCACAGACGAGTCTATGTATCCGAGGAGGATTCAACTTATCAACCGGGAACTGAGCCGGTTGAGACCCCATATGATGGGGAATATGATGACGATAGTGAAGAGAGCGATGATAATGACGCTCTCGAGAGAATTGAGGAATTGCTCCGGCAATACCAACAAGATCGTCCAAGGCGCCGGGCAAGGCGTGCTTCGGGAGGGGCTTCCAGAAGAGGAAGTCGTATCAGCCCTAGGGGACATGAGGAACCCCGAGGGGGAAGACGTGTCGAGGTCCCAATAATAAGGATCTCAAAATACCTAAAAGAAGCAAGGGATTTGGGGTGAAAACCGTTCGATGGAACGGGAGACATCTCCATTGCGGATGAATGGATCAAAAGATTCAACGAGGCGGCCCTTGACATGCAGCTGCCGCCAAACATGAAAATGAGAGTACAACGAGGTTGCTAGAAGGCATGGCGTCCATGTGGTGGGATAGAATTAAAGGGAAGTACAACGAGGCCGTCACTTGGGAGAACTTCCGACAAGAGTTCTTTAACAAATACTACTCCGACTTCGAAGTAAACATGAAGAGGAGGGAGTACACGAACTTGACCCAAGGAGGTCAATGCACCATGAAAGAGCTAGAGCACAAGTTCAGAAAACTTGCTGAATTCATTCCGGAGTAAATTTGCGATGAGAATCGGGTGGTGAACCATTTCTGGAATGCCTTGGACTTGGACGTGCGTGAGAGGGAAACACAATTGCCTAACATGACGTTCAGTCAAGTAGTTGAGCAAGGCTTGAAGGGAGAAAAAGAATGGGAGGAAAGGAAGCTGAAAAACGTCGAGGAGCCGAAGAAGAAAAAGTGGGAAAACCACGACCCCCAAGGTTCTAACAAAAAGGGGAACCATGGGGGAGGAGGATCTTTCAGGACACCCGCACCACCATCGAGGGGAAATCCCAGCATGGGTGGGCAAAATTCGGGGTCACAAGCCTCGGCAAAGCCTAAGTGCAGGAATTGCAAGAGAAATCACGAGGGCAAATGTCGTGATCCCCCACGGTGCTACCAATGCGGAGATACGGGGCACATAAGGCCGAACTGTCCTCAACTTTTTGGGAACCGGGCAGCAGGGCCAAGCAATGACACAAACCCTAGTGGAATCAACACCACTAGGAGATGACGTTGAGAGAACTTGTTATTATCCATCTTGTGAGGTGGAAGTCGCTGGTCAAACCTTAACGTGTGATTTCATACCGCTGATCATGATTGATTTTGATGCGATCCTAGGGATGGATTGGCTAGAAAAGCATCATGCTAGGGTATATTGCTACACGAAGGTTCTAGAACTCGAAGGCAATGATGGGAATGCCCTACGCTTCGAGGGTGATCGAGGCAAATCAAATAGTTGCATCATATTCGCTGTGAGAGCAAGGAGTATGATGAGAAAGGGATGCCACACATATCTAGCATACGTGGTTGACAAAACTAAGGAGGAAGCGAACCTCGACGGTGTAAGGGTGGTTTGTAGGTACTCGGATGTCTTTCCTAAAGACCTACCGGTGCTTCCACCCGATAGAGAGATTGATTTGTGATCGAGGTTGAGCCCGACACCAAATGGCACCTACGGAACTGGATGAGTTGAAAACCCAATTGCAAAAACTATTGGATAACGGTTTCATCAGACCGAGCTATTTACTGTGGGGAGCATCAGTTCTTTTTGTGAAAAAGAAAGATGGGATGCTTCGAATGTGTATTGACTATCGTTAACTGAACAAGGTCACAATCAAGAATAGGTATCCTTTACCTAGGATTGATGACTTGTTCGATCAGCTCCTAGGAGCAATGGTGTTTTCGAAGATTGACTTGAGGTCGGGGTACCATCAATTGAAGATAAAGGAGGATGACATACCGAAGAGTGCCTTCCACACAGGGTATGGTCATTTCGAGTTCTTAGTTATGTCGTTTGGGTTAACAAACGCCCCGATGGGATTTATGGACTTGATGAAACGGGTATTTCATAAATACTTGGACCGGTGTTTTATTGTGATCATAGATGACATCTTGATTTACTCGAAGAGTGAAGAGGAGCAAGAGGAACACTTAGTACTTGTTCTAGAAACACTACGGGAGAAGCAACTCTATGCTAAATTTTCCAAGTGTGAATTTTGGCTAAGGGAGATTGGCTTTCTCGGGCATGTGGTTTCGGGATCGGGAATTGCCGTGGATAACAAGAAGATTGAAGCCATCACTGAATAGGAAAGGCCAAAGAACGTGAAGGAGATTCGTAGTTTCCTTGGATTGGCAGGTTACTATAGAAAGTTCATGGAAAAGTTCTCTATTTTGGTGTTGCCATTAACAAAGCTCACTCGAAAAGGGGCTAAGTTTGTATGGGATGACCGATGTGAGAAGGGATTCCCAGAACTGAAGAAGAGATTGACCGAGGCACCGGTACTTGCATTACCCAAACAGGGTATGGGGTACGATGTGACACTCCAAAAATTCAAATACAAATAAAATATTTTTATTTTTGGGATAAATTATTACAAAAGCGAGATTTTAATAATCAAGTGAATCAGACAAAACTTCAAAATTTATGACAGATAAAAATATTTCAACGATGGAAGTAACATTTTTATGATAATTACGAAAGTGAAGTTTTTGTACGGGATACTAATATTAGTTGCATATATATACGAGAGAATAGTAAAAGTAACATTTTTCTATGGATTAATAATTATTATATATATTCAAAGTAAAAACGTTAAAAGTTATTTCTCAAACCTAATAACATATATACCCCTAATAACAAATAAGCAAGGGTTAACTTTCAACCCTTACAAACACACGTATGCATGCTTATTATTATACACATAGTAATTCGGATATGCCATACATCCGTATTTGATGTATATTAAAATTTTGAGGTCCCACGTATAAGGCATGTACATAGTAATATAGTAAGTCATATATGCGGCAATTAATATACGAGAAACACGCTGGCCAGGGCTACTAGAACCATCGACGACGAATGAAATCAACATAGTGAACGGATACAGAAAACTCAGTATAATGTGAATATACACTTACCATATATACACAACCCACACATGGCGTTAATATCTCCCATGAAGGAAAGTATTGAAACTACATTGATTATCAAGAGACTATAACGTTCAATCGACTAGTATAAATAGGGGATACCTTCGTTGAGGAGCTGCACACCTAGAGAACGATCTTCGTTTATATATATACTTATATATATGTATACACACAAAACCTTCTATCCCGTTTTAACCAAAGGGCCAAAACCAGACCTCAAAACCATTAGTAACACCTTTTTACGGGTGAGAGGAAGCGGGAAGGACAACAAACATTTAACACGGTCGTCGGAGGAGAGTGAAAAGTGCCACCGGAGTTAGCCGGACCTTCACGCCGGAGGTAGAGGGAGGAGCTGCAGCTGCTGCGTCGCCGCCGCTGCCTTCCAGTCCACTGAAGACCCTATCCGCCGCACAGACCGCCGCATTTCCACCCGCCGCCGTTGTGGAGGTAAGTCCCGTGCTGTGCCCCTGCGTTAAGTCGTTCCGGCGTTATTGCGAAGAGGACGAACCAGTCTAACGGCTGGGGACTGGGGTCCTGTTTTCTTTTTTTTGGACTGTTTTGCTGGGCCGACATTTTGGGCCGTTAATAGTATTAGGTTGGGCCACTGTATTTGGACTGAATAATAATAATAATAATAAATAACAACCTGAAATTAATAATAATAATAATAAAACGATCGAGGTTAATAGATTAAAAAAAAAGATGAGATCAGTTGGTTAGGTTGCTTGCATAAATTGTCACTTTTTAGTTGGGATAGCTTCATAATGTAAAATAATACGAAGAAAGACTAATGCATTATATCATGACCGAATTATAATGGAACATTTGAATTTAAGACACAGATTTAAAAATCGGATAAATTATTAAAAATGGAATGAGTGACTAATTATACCATTTTAATTAAAAGGTGAATATTTAGAGGCCGGAATAGAATAAGAGAGATAGGAGCATTGGATTAGAGGTAAGTCACATTGCAACCAAAATTATATTTTTCCTCGTAAATAATTATTTGCTTGATATGTGATGATGGTGTGAATATTTTGAATGATGAATTGTGAACAAGTTGTATCGTTGTGATTTTGAGATATATTGGATTATATGTATACATGAGATATTTTGGGAAGATATAAAGTTAAGAATTTAAGGATAATAATCCTTGTGGTGAAATTCTGTCCAAGAAACATAAATATGAGATTTTTGGAAATACAAGATAAAAGACTGTTTTCATAATTGGGGGCACCGCGGGAGAAATCCGTAAGTGTCGGGCCACCTTCACGTCCGTTAATGGTGAGGGGGGATTAAGACTACTACTACTTGATTTGAGAGGTTTAAAATAAATTAAATGAATTTTTGGAGGGTTCAGTAACCACCCCGAACAACTGGGCATTAGATCCATTTTATTAGAGCAGTAGTAGTAGTACCTATTCTCTTAAGGGTCTTTGAACCTCTAACTTAGGGAGTATATCCCATTTGGAGTAGGGAGACGTTGACGTCAGAACTACATAGACTTCATACTACTCGGAGGGCTTGGAATCCCTTTAGGGGGTGTGCACACTTAAGGTAGAAGTCTAGATTCTAATAAGTGGAGATGAGGTACCGAGAGGAGATCGGAGTGACCGTACAAAACAACGGTTCACTGGACTCAAGAATCGAGGTAACGCTTGAGCACCGCCCGTCTAAATAACTAGGAGGATTAGCTATAAAGCTCTTTTGAGGAAAAACAAATATTTTTGTATTTGGAGAATTATTCTTTAGAATACTTACAAGAATTATTGAAGGAACCTTTTAAAAATGTTATCACTCTTTTTGAAACGAAATTATTGGAAACCCGTTTTTGTATATATTATATACAAATGCTTATTTTTCAACAAAACTATTATTTTACGGGGTTGGGTGGGATTTACTTAGCGAAATCTAATTTTTGTGTTATTTGTTTCTTTTATTTTCTTATGTTACAGATGGTGTGATATGTGAAGATTGATGCCTTGAGAGCGCTCCTAGAAGACTTTTAAAGTAGTCTCGTTTAGAATAACCTCTGTTAGATTTCATTATTTCAACTGTTGAATTTAATGATTACTTTAGATACATTTATGGCAGTTAGCCTTAGCATCCAGTCAGTTTAGGGCTGGGTGTGGCGGTAACATGCCCCTTTTCCATGTTATTGTTTATTTCCGCTGCAAGAAATTGGAAGTTTCGAATAAGTAATAAAAGTTAGCTATTTCTTTAAGTATTATTTTGGGAGGGAAATTTGGGGGTGTTATAAGTTGGTATCAGAGCCCTTTGTTTTCCGAAGGGATGAGAACATGAGGTAATAGGTCGTAGGGAGAAATTCTGTCACAAAGACGATAACAGTCTAAGCTGGTTGGTGCATAATTGAGCCTTTGCGCTCGTCCAACTAACTGGGAATTTCTCCTTGTGCTGAAACTTTGTTGTTCGAAATCCTGGAAGAAAACTTTGGAAATCATACCTTCGAAAATGGGAATTTTCAAAAAAAAAAAGGAAATAAAATAGCTAAGAAATAACCTCCTAGGAACGTGGTGAGGACTTTGCGAGTATTATTCTTTTCTTTGCATGAATATGATGATAATTGTGATGATTGCGGACCCATATGGGAACCCCAAATGTTGAAGGGAATGCCTAATAAGGCAAAAGTTTAAAGTGGCCAAGGTATGTACGAACACTATGTGCAAAAACATGTTCCTATGCCAAGTGTGAATCTTATGTGTGATTGCATGTAAGATACAATTTATTTTTGTGATATATATATGGCCTATGGAACCCTTGATTCTAGGATCCCTAGGGAAAGTAGGAAAAATTTCTTACTAATACTAAGTATTTATTATCTCATGGAGACACCATGCCACCAAGAAGGGACCCGAATGCTGTGCCCACCAACGCGGAATTGGCTCATACTGTTCACCTACTGAGTCAACTCATTCATACTATTGCAACTACAGTACTCCAAAACAACCAGCCGCGTAATAACGGCAACAACATGGAAACCCGTGTAGCAGTGCGAAATCCACCGAGCTTCCTAGGGCAAGAAGATCCAACCATTCTCGAGAATCGGATACGCACATTTGACAAGCTGTTTGACACAATCAATTGCCCAAAAGAGCAACGAATTGGCATCGTTGTTTATTATCTGCATGAAGAAGCAGATAGATGGTGGGTTAATGTGGGACCAGGATTGCGCGCCCAACCAGATTTCACCTGGGAACGGTTTAAGCGTACACTGCGGAAAAGATTCTACCCGCCACACGTGTAGGCAGAAAATTATGACAAGTTTTTGCATCTAAAGCAAGGGGAGATGACAGTGCAGGACTATCACTCTCAATTTGTCTCGCTGGCGGAGTTTGCATCATCACTAGTACCCGATGAGGAGAGCAAGGTTGAGACGTTCATCAGGGGACTCAATTATGACACTCAGAAGGCTTTGAGTGTGAAAGAATGCCAAACCCTCGATGATACCTATTATAGGGTTGCCAAACACTATCAGGTGATTCAACTTCAAAGAGAAACCCACAAGAAAATCCACAGGAACGAAGAGGAGGATAGGCAAAGGGAAAAGCGGGTCAAGGTTCATCATTATGAACCGACACACAATCACCCAAGGGATTAGAGGAAGTTCCAGGGTCATGATCAGAGGCGTGACCGTCGAAACGGGGCATAGGGGACGCATTTCAACTGTACAAAATGTAATAGAGACCACCCAGGGGTGGACTGTGCTGGCAACATGGTCAAATGCTACACATGTGGAAAAATGGGCCACCGTGCATTTAAATGCTGGGATAACGTGGGGAGAGGCCCACAGAACCAGGGTCCCAATCATGGAGGTGGCAATCGAGGCGGAAATCAAGGTGAAAACAGGCCAAGAACTGAGAACCGGGGCATCCACAACCCGGGAAATCGAGAAGGAGACGGTGATCATGGCCAAAATCGGAATCAGGGAGGAGGCAACAACAAAAACAACAATATTAATGCTCCCAATCAGGGGTGGATTTATGTAATGAATCAGGCCCAATCCCGCACACACGATGTGGTGGCAGGTACCATTCATGTTAATACCACTCCTGCTTATGCCGTATTTGATTCTGGTGCTTCTCACAGTTTTATCTCTTCTAAATTTGTTGAGAAGTTAAAGATAGAACCTGCAACTAGCATAGAATTGAATGTAAAAACAGCAAATAATAGTGTGGTAGCTTGTAGAAATGTATACATGAATGTAGCCATAGTTATAGCCGACGTCAGTCTACCGGGGGACTTGGTGCAATTTGACCTCGAAGACATTGACGTGGTGTTGAGCATGGATTGGCTTGGGAGCTACAAGGCGAAGATCTTATGCAACGAGCAGAAGGTGATCATGAAGAGACCGAGCGGGAATCGAGTATCATTCAAGGCAGTTGTGAACAAACCAGGTCTCAAGTTGATGACGATGCGACAAATGAGGAGGTACATCCGGAAGGGATGCGAGGCATACCTATGCATGCTGAAGGAGACCCACAATGAGGAGCAGACGACTGATCAGATTCCTGTGGTCAGTGAATTTCCCGATGTGTTTCCGGAAGAGATTCCGGGGATGCCTCCGGAACGGGAGGTTGAGTTCTCCATTGACTTGATGCCGGGGACTACACCGATTTCCAAGGCACCGTACAGGATGGCTCTGAAGGAGATGCAAGAACTGAAGGAACAACTGGAAGAATTGCTCGCGAAGGGCTATATCAAACCGAGCATTTCACCTTGGGGCACTCCGGTCTTGTTTGTGAAGAAGAAGGACGGTAGCTTGAGGTTGTGCATTGACTATCGAGAGCTAAACCGTGTTACCATCAAGAACCGATACCCTCTACCCCGCATTGATGACCTGTTCGATCAACTGAAGGGGGCGGGTATATTTTCCAAGATTGACCTTCGATCCGGCTACCATCAAGTGAGGATAGCGGAGAGGGATATAGGGAAGACTGCATTTCGTACGAGATATGGGCACTATGAGTTCACTGTGATGCCGTTTGGTTTAACCAACGCACCAGCGGTGTTCATGGACCTAATGAACCATGTATTTCGCTCCTATCTTGATACATTTGTGGTGGTATTCATTGATGATATCTTGGTGTACTCGAAGAACGAGAAGGATCATGAAGAGCATCTGAGGCTCGTTTTGCAGACCTTGAGAGAACATCAGCTTTATGACAAACTTTCCAAGTGTGACTTTTGGAAAGACCGAGTAGCATTTCTGGGTCACATCATCACTCGAGATGGGGTATCTGTTGATCCGTTGAAGATCGAAGCAGTAACCGAGTGGCGAGCACCAACTACTGTTACGGAAGTGCAGAGTTTCCTTGGGTTAGCGGGCTACTATCGGAGATTTGTAAAAGATTTCTCCAAGATAGCTAGACCATTAACCAATTTGATGAAGAAGACCACAAAGTTCCAGTGGACGGATGATTGTGAGAAAGCCTTCCAAGAGCTGAAGAAAAGACTGACGACTGCACCGGTACTGACACTTCCATCGGGAACTAATGGATTTGAAATCTATTGCGATGCATCCAAGAATGGACTGGGCTGTGTATTGATGCAGAACGGGAAGGTAGTAGCTTATGCATCTCGACAACTAAGGGTGCACGAAGTTAACTATCCAACCCACGACCTCGAGTTGGCTGCGGTGGTGTTTGCCTTGAAGATTTGGAGGCACCACTTGTACGGACCGCCATGCAAGATATTCACGGACCACAAGAGTCTGAAGTACATATTAACGTAAAAGGAACTCAACATGAGACAGAGGAGGTGGCTAGAACTTGTTAAAGACTACGACTTGGAGATTCTATATCACGAGGGAAAAGCCAATGTCGTAGCTAATGCCTTGAGCCGAAAAACAGAACACACGAGCCGAGCAGCGTGGATACTACCAGCAGAGCTGTACCGGGAGTTTCAAAGGCTGAATTTAGAAGTCAAGGAGCATGGTGAAGTAGAGGGTGAGATCCGGTTATACACTATGACCATTTCACCCTCTATCTTTGATGAAATAAAGGCCGGTCAACCAGGAGATGTGAAGCTTGAGCGAGTCAAGGCTGGGATGAAGGACGGGGTAAACGGACCGTTTCGATTGCGAGAAGACGGGAGTATCCGTTATAAGGGTAGGTGGTGTGTTTCGATGAATTGTGAACACATTAAAAAGCAAATCATGGAAGAAGGACACAACATGCCCTATTCGGTACACCCGGGAGGAGACAAATTGTAAAAAGATTTGAAGCAAAACTTCTGGTGGCCGAGAATGAAAATCGAGGTGGCGGAGTTCATGGAACGATGCTTAAACTGTCAAAAAGTGAAAGCCGAGAGGTGCAAGCCCAAGGGACTCGTGCAACCCTTGGAGGTGCCAACGTGGAAGTGGGACTCTATCTCGATGGACTTTGTCGGGGGTTTACCTTTAACAACGACCGGGAAAGATAAGATTTGGGTGATTGTTGATAGATTGACCAAGACCGCCATGTTCATTCCCATGAATGAAACTTGGAGCATGGATAAGCTAGCGAAAGCCTACATCAAGCTTGTGGTGAAGTATCACGGTGTACCCCGAGATATTGTATCTGACAGAGACTCCAGATTCCTATCTCAATTATGGAGGGAACTTCAAGCTGCTATGGGGACCACTTTGAAGCTGAGCACTGCATTCCATCCTACTACGGACGGTCAGACCGAAAGGACTATTCAGATGCTTGAGGATATGCTGAGAGCCTGCGTGCTGGACTTGAGAGGATCATGGGACGAACACTTAGACCTAATAGAGTTCTCGTACAATAACAGTTACCATGCGAGCATTAAGATGGCTCCGTACGAGGCTCTTTACGGTCAAAAGTGTCGGAGCCCATTGTGTTGGGGCGATATGGTAGACCAGGTTATCTTAGGGCCGCAATACTTGCAAGACACGATGGAGAAGATCAAACTCATTCAGGCAAGGATGAAGACAGCACAAGATAGACAAAAATCATATGCGGACCTAGGAAGAAAACCAGCTGAATTCGAGGAGGGAGAGAAAGTACTTCTCAAGGTCTCTCCTACTAAAGGCGTTATGAGATTCGGGAAGAAAGGAAAGCCGATTCCTCGATTCATCGGACCTTACGATATTCTAGAGAAGGTGGGAAGAGTGGCTTACAGATTGGCTCTACCCACAGAATTGAATAAGGTAAGGATTAAAACTGTTCTTTCTAAACGTACTCCAAAGTTAGAAAACCAAGCTGAGACGTTTTACGTGTGCAAGGTACATGACGTATTCCACATATATCAACTGAAGAAGTATGTCCGTGATGAGGCGCATAACTTGTTGGTCCCGGTTATACTGGATACAGTCTAGAGGGGGGGGGGGTGAATAGACTGTATTGGTTTTTAGCTTTTTAAACTAAGTACCAGATTTTCAGAATAGCCTGTTCTGTTGAAAGAACAGACTGGCAGCGGATGGGGTTCTGGCAGGGAGTTCTGTTAGCCTCAGAGAAGCAAAGGCAGAAGGCCTTCTGTTAACTCGTAGAACCAGTTCTGCTGAACACAGATACCAAGTCCAAGGAGTTATACAGTTCTATCTAAGTGCAAGTATTAAAAGCAGTAAGTAAACGACACCAGGGATTTTTATAGTGGTTCAAGGAACAACTCGTTCCTCTAATCCACTGTTCCACTAAGCTGTAAAAACTGCCGTTTACAAAGCCTTAGTCCTAGCACTTAAGAAGCACTCCACGTCTTCTTCAAGTCTAGATGTGTCCTGGGATGCACTGTCTGGCTTCCTTTAACACTGGTCCTTACACTGAGTCTCCTTGAAGTATCACCACTTCACTACTCCAGTTATTAGGACGTCCTTCTTGTAGCAAGAAGAGTTTCTGTTGAAACTGAGGTTCCTCCAACTAGCTTCGTTACAAAATATGTGTATGTGAAAAGCTTGAAGAGTTGAAGAACACTTGGAACTTTGCTTGAGTTGGAAAGAGTATTTTTCCAACTTCTGCCTTCTCTTGTAGAGTATACTAAGTTTGAATCTCAAGGAGGCTTTTGCTTTTCAGAGTTTGAATATCTTGCTTGATTAGCAATGTGATAGCAAAATTATGGCAAAGTTATCCGGTTGTTCTTCGTAGTGTATCTTTTATACTGAGGTTGTCTTCCCGTTGGAGGAGTAGGAGGACAACTGCATTAAATGAGCGATCAGTTGACTTGACTAGTAGAGCCCGGTAAGGTTGGCGGGTTACTATTTTGGGATAAAGTATTCCTGACATTCCGGCCAATCATCTGCAATTACTCTACGTAGCATGGGGTGCATTAAATGAGCATTTAATGCATGCACTGTAGCTTTTCCGCTTTATACTCCTAGCCGTTGAAGGAATCTTTAAGTTGACTTCCCGGTTCTTTGAAAATCTTCTAAGTGTCAGACCATCTGGTGTCTTTGTCTGAGAGTAGAACAGAGGAGGTCTGGAGCACTTCTGTTGGGAGTATCCAACAGAGACCCAGAAGGGTTTCTGTCAGAGTCAATACTAACAGAGGTCCTGAGGACTTCTGTTCTGGAGCAGAGAACCAAAGGTCCTCTGTTTCAATAAAGCCTTAAGAGGCACTTCTGCTCTGGGAGCCCTTCTGTTCTTGAAGCACTTCTGCTCTTGAAGCACTTCTGCTCTTGAAGCACTTCTGTCAAGTCGAATACATCTAAGAATTTTACAAAGGAAAATTCTAATACATAATTTCTAAAGGGGTAATCTAAAGTCCTAATTAATATAGCATCATCAAAATCTAAATACAATTATTCCTTACAATTTCCCCCTTTTTGATGATGCCAAAACCCTTTAACTATTTCCAGAGAAGTGCCTTCACCATAAAAATATTAAGTTTAAAAACTTCTATTAAAATCTTGGTGGGCAACTTGGCATAGTAAGAGTAAGATACATTCAGATAGCAGAATATAACAGAAATAAACAAACACAAACAGAAGGCAAAAAAGACAAGAAATTGAGGAAAAGCACTTCAAAGTAAGAAGGCAGAGATGTGATTTTATTAGATAGGTCTTACAGAGTTTAAACCTTACACATTCTCCAGATTAGCCGCCTGTAGAGCTTCTTCCTCTAGTCTTTGAAGCCTGAGCAGTTCTTCATTTATTTCAGCTCTGATTTTGAACAGATTGCCCGACCTTTGATAAGATGCCCATATTGGAGAGAGTTTGCAGTCCAAGTAGTTGAGGACACCTTCATGTACGGTCTTTCCAGGGACAATGTTCTTCTTGTACCATTCTTCTGCTTCTTCAAGAGATCCTCCATACCTAACTCTGACAACACCATCTTTGTCTAGATAAAGGTGCTGTTGTTGGGTAGGAGTCATTTTGGCTTTCATTTCCTCAAATTGAGCTCTGTCAATATTCTGAGAGCCACCCAATCTCCATTCAGTAAAGTTGAAAACTTTCTTCTTCTTGGTGCTCTTCTTGACTGGAGATGGGGGTCTAGGTATGCCTGCTGCCCTTTTCTTGTGTAAGGCAGCCTCAAAGTAGGGAGCCGGATCTACTGCAGGCTCACCAGAGGAGGGTGCTCTGGTAGGAGTTCTGTGAGACCTAGGCCTGGTCTGTTGAGGGTCCTCTTCCCCCTTTTTGGCATCATTCAAGTCTTCTATCATAAGACCGATCTTCTGGAATTCTGATGCTTGGGTTGAGGCTATCTGCTCCAGGGCCTCTGGTAATGTCTGAGTGACAGATGTAAGGCCTTCAATCAGACCTTGCTGCTTCTGGATGGCAGAGAAGATGTCCTTGTTGTTGGCTTCAAGGAGCACCATCTTCTGATACCGGTCTCTGTCAGTAGATAGGAGGGCTTGGGCCTGTTCTTGATGAGTTTTGCACATTTGCTCAATAGAGGTTAGGTGCCTCTCTGTTCTGGCATCAGATATCTTCAGAGCCTCAAGATGCTCTGAGATATGGTGGATTGCCTGACCTTGACTCAGGAGGGTCTATTGAAAGATTGACAAAGTGTTGTGGATGCCTACCACTTCTGTTGATAGGGCATCTGTTCTGGCAGTTGAGGAGGCGATGAAGTTGTTGAGGGTCCCTGTGAGGTTCTCAAAACGGTCAGAGATGAACTGCATCCCTGAATTCAGATTGTCATTCACATGAGCAAGATGCCCATAGTGCTTATCATTTATCTCTATCAGCTTGTCCAAGCCTTGGAGGATCTGTCCTCCAAATTCTTCTGCAGATTCAACAAACTTGTTGAAGGGAATGTCATTCTTTTGTCCATCTGCTTGAGGCATCTCTAGACCTCTTCCCCTAGGTAGTGGGTGATGTTCTTGGACAGATGACAGAGAGTGAACAAGCTGTTCATGTTCCAGTTGAGTCAGAGGAGGGGTCTTCTGTCTCTTGGATGTGGCTTTGTATGATTTGCTGACCATGAATCCATCCATGTCAGAGGATATCTCATATGGAGAGTAGATAGGTTTTCTGTTGCGAACCACCTTCTTCTTCTTTCTCAGAGAGGGATTGGGAGCAACAGAGTCCCTAGAATAACCTTTGGGTGCAGAGATGGGGGAGATAGTTGTAGGATCAGAATCTCTGAGGAACCATACAGGTTTTAGGTTTCCTGCAGGTTGTTGTGGAGGAGGTGATTCTGGTGGAGGAGATTGATGATCAGATTCTGATGAGGATGAGGAGGAGGAGATCTGTTGGGGTGAGGGGTTCTGGTGTTGGGGTGAGGAGTGAAAAGGTGAGGCATTCTGGTGAGGGGGAGATGGGGGAGGTGAAGGTGAGCAGTTTCTGTAGGGAACAATTGCTCTGCAAGGAGATGCAATTTTCAGTTTGGGTGATGGAGGAGGGGTGGGGGTGTTCTGTTCAGGAGTTTTATGTTGGGGGTGTTCTGGTGGGGGGGTTTCTGTGCTGGTGGAAGGTGAGGGAATATGTGGTTCTGTTGGGATAGAGACAGAAGGGGTTGGAGTGTTTACCTCAATGATGTTGTCCACGAGCAAGGAAGCCCTCCATTCCTTGATTTGTTCCATCATTGCTTGTCCTTCTGTCTTGAGTACAGAGGACTCTCCTGGGTTGAAGTTGGGCTGAACAGAGTCAGTTGCCGTCTTGGTGAACAACCATTCTTCAAAGGCTTCAATTTCCCCATCTTCAAGAGGTTTGACAGCTTCCTCTGAGGGTGAAGAAATGAGAATAGCCTTACCCTTGTAGCTGGCCTTCTTCTTCTCAAGGACAGAGTGAAGAAAGTTGAGGGCAAAACACTTTGAGACATCATCAGTCCCAACCCAATTCAGGATGGCTTCCTCTTCTGCCTCATAGTGATCAAAGAACTGGATTATCTTGTGGAGGGGTCCCATTCTCCATCTTCTCCATTCAAGGACCCGGGTAAACTGTCTGTCAAGCAAGGACAGATACCCATCTTTCACAGGACTGGGGTGCTCTGGTGGAGTTGGCACCCTGTTCTGTTCAGGAGATGCAGCAGAGGTGGGGATCTCTGGTTCCCCCTGAGTGTCTGCCACTCCTTCAGATTCTGAAACCAGAGGTTGAGCAACCTTTTTCTTTGGTTTGGAGGTCCTCTTCCTCTTCTGTCCGGCCTTAAGGGGGGCAAGAGGTGCTTCCCCTTCAGTCTTCTTCTTCTTCTTCTTCTTTTCTGCCTTCTTAGCAGAAGTGGCTACAGAAAGAGGTTTCTGTACCTTCTCTCCCTGTTTTCTCTTAGCTTCAAGTTGAAGCTGTCTCTTCAGCTCTGCCTTTATGGCTTTTTCCCTATTGGGAGAGGCAGTCAGGAAAATTACCTTGGTGTGATCCAAGGTTGTAGCCTTCCTCAAGCTTACTCCTTGTTTGAGGAGCACTTCAGAAATGAGCAGTCCATGCCCCAGCTTCCCAGAATAGAGGCTAGTCTTGGGATTCTTCTTTTTGATCACTTCAATCAGGGACTTCACCATGATTTGTCCCCAATCGATGTTCACCCCATGATGCACTGCATACAGGGCTTTAGCATTGGCCGTTGTAACATCATCAGTGGAGGTGTACTTGCACCATAAACATTTGTGGAAAATGTTTATAAGTAGCTCAAACTCCCTCTTGAGCAGGTTCTTCTTTATGTTGACCTTCTCAACTTCTTCCCCTTTTCTGCAGAACTTCTTCTTGAATTCTGACAGAGGGATGTCAATATCCTCCAAGTCAAGTAGAGAGTCCCTTCCTCCCTTTTGCTGAATGTGGAAGATGTTGTTGATGACGTCAGCATCAACCACCACCTTTTCTCCTTGGACGACGGAGGAGATGACTTCATCCTTGAATGATGCGTTGAGATAGAACTCAACTGTGTCCACGTTGCTGTATGCTTCATAACCATGAGAGATGACCTTGCTCAGTTGGCATTGAGACAGTCCGTCAACAATGGAGGTCATCCTCTCCTTTTTCTCTGCGAACCTGGGGAGTACGTCCAGTTCGCATCTCAGGCCAGTCAAGACATTCTTGAGAAGTGTTGCCTTTTGTTCTTTTGAAAGATCGGAGAAGCTCAAGATGGCCATGGAGTTTACTGCGGTTGGAAAATTTCTGAGAGATAAGAGTTCAAAAGCTTGAGAGTTATGAGAGCAGTAACGGTTTAGGTTTGCGAAAGGGGGTTTTATGGATATGAGTTAGTGGACGTTTGAGATAATTTACGGTTCCAAGAGACCAATAAATGTAAAAAGAGGCGCAGTAAATAAACGGGGGCGCAGTAAATTTTGTACGGCTGGATACCGTTTTAAGGGTAAAAGGGTAAAAGACCTTTAATAATTTACTAGGTCACCCGGTTTACAAATTTTCTTTTCTAAGTCCACCACCTTCTGTTTAGACAAGAGAGGGTTTTCTGTAGAAAGGGTTTCTGTTGCATAGGTGTTCTGTCAGGGTAGAGAACAGAAGAGGTTGACAGAGGAGGGTTAACAGAAGGGGTTCTGCTACAGGAATTCTGTCAACAGCAAAAGAGCAACAGAGGGCCTTCCTTTTCATCTTTCCCTTGGAATCTCATCCATCATTCCCAATTCTTCTCTCAGTTTGTTGAACCTAGCCTCAGGAAGAGGCTTTGTCAGGATATCTGCAAGTTGGTCTTCTGTTGGCACATGTTCCATGCAGATGTGCTTCTTCTCCACATGATCTCTGATGAAGTGATGTCTGATCTCAATATGCTTTGTTCTGGAATGAAGAACTGGATTCTGAGTGATAGCAATGGCACTGGTGTTGTCACACAACAGCTTGATCTCCTTTGCTTGAATTCCATAGTCCTTCAGTTGTTGCTTCATCCAGAGTAGCTGAGCACAGCAACTCCCAGCTGCAATGTACTCTGCCTCAGCTGTACTTGTTGAGATGGAGTTCTGCTTCTTGCTAAACCAGGAAACAAGCCTTCCTCCTAGCAATTGGCAGTGACCAGAGGTGCTCTTTCTGTCTAGTCTGCAACCTGCAAAATCTGAGTCAGAATAACCAATTAGTTCAAAGTTACCTCCCTTGGGATACCATAGGCCTGCATTGGGGTTTCCTTTGATATATCTGATGATTCTCTTTGCAGCACTTAGATGGCTTTCCTTGGGCTTTGATTGGTATCTGGCACAGATTCCAACAGAGAATGAGATGTCTGGTCTGCTTGCAGTCAGATACAACAGAGATCCTATGATTCCTCTGTATGTTGTTGCATCTACATCCTTTCCTTCATCATCTGGACCAATTCCTTGTGAGGTGTTCATGGGAATCTTCACTGATGATTTGCCTTCCACTCCAAACTTCTTGATTAGATCTCTGGTGTACTTCCCTTGATTGATAAAGATCCCTTCTGGAACTTGTTTGACTTGGAGTCCTAGGAAGTAACTGAGTTCTCCCATCATACTCATTTCAAATTGACTCTGCATTACTTGAGAAAACTTCTTGCACAGTTCTGGATTAGTACTACCAAATATAATGTCATCAACTTATATATTTGTACTAACAGAATATGATTAGCAACAGAGATTTGAAATAGAGTTTTGTCAACCTTTCCTTTAGTAAACCCATGGTTCACTAGGAAAAGGGACAATGTGTCATACCAGGCTCTGGGAGCTTGCTTAAGACCATAGAGGGCCTTTTTAAGCTTGTAGACACAAGAAGATTGAGTAGGGATGACAAAACCTGGTGGTTGTTCCACATAAACCTCTTCTTCAAGATCTCCATTCAGAAATGCACTCTTGACATCCATCTGGTAGACCTTGATGTTGTTGTAGGCAGCATAGGCTAGAAAGATTCTGATGGCTTCAAGTCTAGCAACTGGTGCAAAGGTCTCATCAAAATCTATTCCTTCTTCTTGGCAGTATCCTTTAGCTACTAGCCTTGCTTTGTTCCTTACAATGTTGCCGTCTTCATCTGCTTTGTTCTTGAATACCCATTTGGTTCCAATGACATTCTGGTGCTTTGGCCTAGGAACAAGTTCCCACACTTTGTTCCTCTCAAACTGAGTGAGCTCTTCTTGCATAGCATTGATCCAATCTGAGTCTGCAAGAGCTTCTTCAACTGTCATAGGTTCCATCTGAGATATATAGCAGGCAAGCATTGCTTCTCTTCTTGATGTGGATCTGGTTTGAACTCCACTTCTGATTTGACCAATCACTTGGTTAGGATGATGATCTCTTAACCATGTTAGATCTGGTTCTGTCAGTTGCTGTCTTGGTCTCTCTGGTTCCTCATCTTCAGAGTCTTCAACTTCATTCAACAGAAGGGGGTTTGGTGCAGGTGTTGGAAATGCAGGGTTGTCTACCACCTCTTCTGTTGGTTCTGGTGTTCTGTCTTCTATGGTGACATCCTTGAGAATCTTTGTTACTTCTTCAACAGAGGTGCTTTCATCAAACTTCACATGTATGGATTCTTCAACATGTAGAGTTCTTCTGTTGAGTACTCTATAGGCTTTACTGGTGTTTGAATAGCCTATAAAGACTCCTTCATCAGCCTTTTCTTGAAATACCTTCAGATGCTCCTTTCCATTGTTGAGAATGTAGCACTTGCATCCAAATACATGAAAGTAGCTGATGTTTGGTTTTCTTCCCTTCCAGAGTTCATAAGGGGTCTTCTGGTGATTCTTGTTGATCATGCTTCTGTTCTGTGTATAGCATGCAGTGTTGATTGCCTCAGCCCAATATCTCATAGGCAATCCAGATTCTGCAATCATTGTTCTTGCAGCTTCTTTTAGAGTTCTGTTCCTTCTTTCTGCTACGCCATTCTGTTGAGGGGTTCTGGCGGCTGAAAGTTGATGAAAAGTTCCATTCTGATCACAGAAGTCCTTTATGACTTGGTTGACAAATTCAGTTCCTCTGTCTGATCTGATTGTCTTTACTTTCAAGTTCTTCTCAGTCTGAAGTTGCTTTAACAGAGATGGCAACTTCTGAAGAGTTTCATTTTTCTTTGTCAGAAAAACAGTCCATGTGTATCTGGAGTAGTCATCAACCATGACTAAGGTATATTTCTTGCCACCAACGCTTGGAGTCTCAACAGGTCCAAATAAATCCATGTGAATCAGATTTAGAGGACTTGTAGAAAGATCTCCAGGAATGGGTTTGAAGGAATTCTTCACTTGTTTGCCTTTCTGACATGCACTGCAGAGGGTCTCTCTTTTGTACACAATGTCTGGTAGCCCTTCTACAATGTGTTCTCTGGCTAGTTTGTTGATTGTTTTGAAATTCAAATGGTTGAGCTTTTTGTGCCAGTCCCAACTCAGTTTTGAATCTCCTTTGGCTATCAGGCAAACTCCATCTTTTGCAGTGTTCCAATCAACTACATAGATGTTCTTCTTCCTTGATGCTGTAAGAACCAATTCCTTTGTTGTCTCATGCTTCACATAACAGAAGTCCTTTGTGAATTCAACAGTGTAGCCTTTGTCACAGAACTGGCTAGCACTCAGCAAGTTGAACTTCAGTCCTTTGACATATGAGACATCATCAACGATGATCTGGTTTTTGATCAGCTTTCCTCTTCCTTTTGTTTGACCTTCTTTGTCATTACCTCCAAAGGTAACTCTGGGTCCTTTGCATTTCTGGAACTCTGTTAGGCAACTTCTGTCACCTGTCATGTGCCTGGAGCATCCACTATCAATAAACCATTCTTGTTCAGAGATAGCTCCAGCACATAGTTCCTGCAAGATCAAAAGAAAGATTTAGGTACCCAAGCAATGCTGGGTCCTGGGGGGTCATGGAGTCTGGGTAGTTGGTACCATTTTGGTCTCATCAAGTGAGACTTTGGTGGGTGGTACCCATTGTCCACCTGGTAGTTGTAGTAGACAGAAGTGTGATTCACTTTGGGCAGATGCTTGTGAGGGTCATGCTTCCTGTTTACATACTTTTGCATAGCTTTCTTTGTTGGAAAGAAGTCCCATATACTATCAAGAGCAGAGGGACGGTTAACTTTGGGCTTCTGAAGTTGACCAGCCAACCTCTTCTGCCTGAAGTTAACTCTCTCTTGATATTTGCCCTTCTGGTGATCATTTCTGGCACGATTGACATGAGGTTGTCTGTCAATGAATGGTCTTTTATTTTTGTTATTTTGAAAACCTTTTCTGTTGTTAGGTTTTCTGCCAGGTTCATTATTTTTCAAAAAGGGTTTCTGTTGAACCTTTATCTTACCCTTTTCTGGTCTGACTTCCTCATTAACAACCTTGGTGCCAGATACACCAGCTTGACAGATGGGGCTAGAAATCAGTGGCTCTATGACCTTATCTGCCTTAGCAACTCTGGTGCTAGGCATTACAGAAGGCTCACCTGATTCTGTTGAGCCATAACCAAGACCAAAACCAGTGCCAATCTGTTGATCAAGCACAATCTTTTCCATGGAAGACTGGGCCTTCTGGTAAGCTTTGTACTTAATCTCGAGAGGCTCTATTTCTCTTATTCTCTTAAGAAGAGAAACATTTTCAGTCTCCAGTTGATCTCTTTCCTCAATTAGAAGATTGATTTTGATCTCAACCTCCTTCTTTAAGTCAAGAATTTCAGCTTTTAACTTACTGTTTTCTTCTGTTACAGAAGAATAAGTGGCTTGTATGGCCTTAACCTCTTCCCAAAATTCTGACATTGAATCAGAATCAAAAGCTAAGCCTACCGAAGAAAAACTAGATTCAGAAGTAGAGGTTACCTCATCATCAGAATGAGCCATCAGGCAAAGGTCTTCTGTCTCAGTATCCAGGCAACAGAAGGCCTCATCAGAATCTGAGTCAGAACTGGATTCTGTTTCTGACAGAGGGTCTTTCTCCACCTGTTCTGTCACAAGTGCCTTTCTCCTTCTGGAGTTGTCTTCGTACTTCTTCTTTTCTCCATCCTGTCCTTGCTTCTTGGACACTCTAGGATGGGGACAATCAGCCTTGAAGTGACCAGGTTGTCTGCAGTTGTAACAGAGAAGCTCTCCACTGCTTTCTGTTGATTTGACCTTCTGGTATGGCTTTCTGTTGAAAGATGGACTCCTTCCATCTTTGGGATTCTTCATAAACTTTTTGAATCTCCTGGCAAAGGCAGCCATATATTCATCAGATAAAAGTACTGAAGGGTCAAAATCATTTACCTTGGATGTGCTGGCAGTGAGGGCTGTAGTGGTCCTCTCTTCTGGTACATCTTCCTTTTCTTCAATCATTTCAAACTCATGAGCTTTGAGATCTGAAATGAGCTTATCAATGGGATAAGTCTTTACATCCTTGCTGGCTTGGACAGCAACTACTTTCATCTTCCATGCTGAGGGCAGTCCCCTCAACACCTTCACGATGATCCTTGCCAAGCTCAGAAATCTCTCCAGTGAGAGTGAGGAGCCTGTCATACATCTTCGAGATGCTTTCGCCAGGGAGAAGTTTGAAGTCATCAAACTTCTTGTTGGCTATGGTTAGTTTGTTGTCCTTCTCTTGCTCATCACCAGCTCCAATGAGCTCAAGAGTATCCCAGATCTCCTTAGCAGTCTTGCACTTCTTGATTCTGTTGAAGTATCTATCATCAATGGACTTGTAGAGGATGTCCTTGGCAATATTTTCTAAGTTGTACTTTCTCCTCTCTTCAGTGGTCCATTCTGACTTGGCTTTGCTAATCATCTGGGGTCTGGTATTGTCTATGGCATGTTCAGGGTTGACCTTCTGGAAGCTAGTGAAGGGGCCACTATCAAGAACTTCCCACATCTCATCATGCAGGGCACAGAGATGTGCTTTCATCCGGATCCTCCAGTCATCAAACTTAAGATCTGAAAACATAAGATTCTTGGACAAGGAGTGATCCATTATATCAGATAGAAATGAGGTAAAACAGAAAAACAAGTGGATCTTTGTTCAACAAATAACCTAAAAGATTATTAGAACAAGGAGGCTCTGATACCACTTGTTGGTCTCGGTTATACTGGATACAGTCTAGAGGGGGGGGGGTGAATAGACTGTATTGGTTTTTAGCTTTTTAAACTAAGTACCAGATTTTCAGAATAGCCTGTTCTGTTGAAAGAACAGACTGGCAGCGGATGGGGTTCTGGCAGGGAGTTCTGTTAGCCTCAGAGAAGCAAAGGCAGAAGGCCTTCTGTTAACTCGTAGAACCAGTTCTGCTGAACACAGATACCAAGTCCAAGGAGTTATACCGTTCTATCTAAGTGCAAGTATTAAAAGCAGTAAGTAAACGACACCAGGGATTTTTATAGTGGTTCAAGGAACAACTCGTTCCTCTAATCCACTGTTCCACTAAGCTGTAAAAACTGCCGTTTACAAAGCCTTAGTCCTAGCACTTAAGAAGCACTCCACGTCTTCTTCAAGTCTAGATGTGTCCTGGGATGCACTGCCTGGCTTCCTTTAACACTGGTCCTTACACTGAGTCTCCTTGAAGTATCACCACTTCACTACTCCAGTTATTAGGACGTCCTTCTTGTAGCAAGAAGAGTTTCTGTTGAAACTGAGGTTCCTCCAACTAGCTTCGTTACAAAATATGTGTATGTGAAAAGCTTGAAGAGTTGAAGAACACTTGGAACTTTGCTTGAGTTGGAAAGAGTATTTTTCCAACTTCTGCCTTCTCTTGTAGAGTATACTAAGTTTGAATCTCAAGGAGGCTTTTGCTTTTCAGAGTTTGAATATCTTGCTTGATTAGCAATGTGATAGCAAAATTATGGCAAAGTTATCCGGTTGTTCTTCGTAGTGTATCTTTTATACTGAGGTTGTCTTCCCGTTGGAGGAGTAGGAGGACAACTGCATTAAATGGGCGATCAGTTGACTTGACTAGTAGAGCCCGGTAAGGTTGGCGGGTTACTATTTTGGGATAAAGTATTCCTGACATTCCGGCCAATCATCTGCAATTACTCTACGTCGCATGGGGTGCATTAAATGAGCATTTAATGCATGCACTGTAGCTTTTCCGCTTTATACTCCTAGCCGTTGAAGGAATCTTTAAGTTGACTTCCCGGTTCTTTGAAAATCTTCTAAGTGTCAGACCTTCTGGTGTCTTTGTCTGAGAGTAGAACAGAGGAGGTCTGGAGCACTTCTGTTGGGAGTATCCAACAGAGACCCAGAAGGGTTTCTGTCAGAGTCAATACTAACAGAGGTCCTGAGGACTTCTGTTCTGGAGCAGAGAACCAAAGGTCCTCTGTTTCAATAAAGCCTTAAGAGGCACTTCTGCTCTGGGAGCCCTTCTGTTCTTGAAGCACTTCTGCTCTTGAAGCACTTCTGCTCTTGAAGCACTTCTGTCAAGTCGAATACATCTAAGAATTTTACAAAGGAAAATTCTAATACATAATTTCTAAAGGGGTAATCTAAAGTCCTAATTAATATAGCATCATCAAAATCTAAATACAATTATTCCTTACATATCTTAAACCCAGAGGTAAGGACCTAACTTTTAAATAGCTAGGATGCGGTTTAGTAGACATTGAAATAACCCTTTACGTAATTAGGTGATCGAGTTGGATGAGACCTTGACGTATGAAGAGAGACCTGTGAAAATCTTAGACACGAAGACACGTGAAACTCGGAGAAAGGCCATTCAAATGGTCAAAGTTTTGTGGTCAAATCACTTGGCTGAAAACGCCACATGGGAGACGGACGGAGGATGACATGAGAAAACGTTATCCTGAGCTATTTAGTCAAGGTAAAGTTTTTAGTTACGAGGATGTAACCTCTCTTTAAGGGGGGTAGAATGTAACACTTAGTTATGTTGTACATATCGATAGTAGGTATTAGCCTATATATGCTTCGGGGCGAAGCATCTTTTAAGGAGGGTAGAATGTGACACTCCAAAAATTTAAATAAAAATTAAAAATATTTTTATTTTTGGGATAAATTATTACAAAAGCGAGATTTTAATAATCAAGTGAATCAGACAAAACTTCAAAATTTATGACAGATAAAAATATTTCAACGATGGAAGTAACATTTTTATGATAATTACGAAAGTGAAGTTTTTGTACGGGATACTAATATTAGTTGCATATATATACGAGAGAATAGTAAAAGTAACATTTTTCTATGGATTAATAATTATTATATATAGTCAAAGTAAAAACGTTAAAAGTTATTTCTCAAACCTAATAACTTATATACCCCTAATAACAAATAAGCAAGGGTTGACTTTCAACCCTTACAAACACACGTATGCATGCTTATTACTATACACATAGTAATTCGGATATGCCATACATCCGTATTTGATGTATATTAAAATTTTGAGGTCCCACGTATAAGGCATGTACATAGTAATATAGTAAGTCATATATGCGGCAATTAATATACGAGAAACACGCTGGCCAGGGCTACTAGAACCATCGACGACGAATGAAATCAACATAGTGAATGGATACAGAAAACTTAGTATAATGTCAATATACACTTACCATATATACACAACCCACGCATGGCGTTAATATCTCCCATGAAGGAAAGTATTGAAACTACATTGATTATCAAGAGACTATAACGTTCAATCGACTAGTATAAATAGGGAATACCTTCGGTTAGGAGCTGCACACCTAGAGAACGATCTTCATTTATATATATATATATACTTATATATGTGTATACACACAAAACCTTCTATCCCGTTTTAACCAAAGGGCCAAAACCAGACCTCAAAACCATTAGTAACACCTTTTTACGGGTGAGAGGAAGCGGGAAGGACAACAAACATTTAACACGGTCGTCGGAGGAGAGTGAAAAGTGCTGCCGGAGTTAGCCGGACCTTCACTCCGGAGGTAGAGGGAGGAGCTGCAGCTGCTGCGTCGCCGCCGCTGCCTTCCAGTCCACTGAAGACCCTATCCGCCGCACAGACCGCCGCATTTCCACCCGCCGCCGTTGTGGAGATAAGTCCCGTGCTGTGCCCCTGCGTTAAGTCGTTCTGGCGTTATTGCGAAGAGGACGAACCAGTCTAACGGCTGGGGGCTGGGGTCCTGTTTTCTTTTTTTTGGACTGTTTTGCTGGGCCGACATTTTGAGCCGTTAATAGTATTAGGTTGGGCCACTGTATTTGGACTGAATAATAATAATAATAAATAACAACCTGAAATTAATAATAATAATAATAAAACGATCGAGGTTAATAGATTAAAAAAAAATATGAGATCAGTTGGTTAGGTTGCTTGCATAAATTGTCACTTTTTAGTTGGGATAGCTTCATAATGTAAAATAATACGAAGAAAGACTAATGCATTATATCATGATCGAATTATAATGGGACATTTGAATTTAAGACACATATTTAAAAATCGGATAATTTATGAAAAATGGAATGAGTGACTAATTATATCATTTTAATTAAAAGGTGAATATTTAGAGGCCGGAATAGAACAAGAGAGATAGGAGCATTGGATTAGAGGTAAGTCACATTGCAACCAAAATTATATTTTTCCTCGTAAATAATTATTTGCTTGATATGTGATGATGGTATGAATATTTTGAATGATGAATTTGTGAACAAGTTGTATGGTTGTGATTTTGAGATATATTGGATTATATGTATACATGAGATATTTTGGGAAGATATAAAGTTAAGAATTTAAGGATAATAATCCTTGTGGTGAAATTCTGTCCAAGAGACATAAATATGAGATTTTTGGAAAGACAAGATAAAAGATTGTTTTCATAATTGGGGGCACCGCGGGAGAAATCCGTAAGTGTCGGGCAACCTTCACGTCCGTTAATGGTGAGGGAGGGTTAGGACTACTACTACTTGATTTGAGAGGTTTAAAATAAATTAAATGAATTTTTGGAGGGTTCGGTAACCACCCCGAACAACTGGGCATTAGATTCCTTTTATTAGAGCAGTAGTAGTAGTAGTACCTATTCTCTGAAGGGTCTTTGAACCTGGAACTTAGGGAGTATATCCCATTTGGAGTAGGGAGACGTTGACGTCAGAACTACTTAGACTCCATACTACTCGGAGGGCTTGGAATCCCTTTAGGGGTGTGCACACTTAAGGTAGAAGTCTAGATTCTAATAAGTGGAGATGAGGTACCGAGAGGAGATCGGAGTGACCGTACAAAACAATGGATCACTGGGCTCAAGAATCGAGGTAACGCTTGAGCACCGCCCGTCTAAATAACTAGGAGGATTAGCTATAAAGCTCTTTTGAGGAAAAACACATATTTTTGTATTTGGAGAATTATTCTTTAGAATACTTAGAAGAATTATTGAAGGAACCTTTTGAAAATGTTGTCACTCTTTTTGAAACGAAATTATTGGAAACTCGTTTTTGTATATATTATATACAAATGCTTATTTTTCAAAAAAACTATTATTTTACGGGGTTGGGTGGGATTTACTTAGCGAAAGCTAATTTTTGTGTTATTTGTTTCTTTTATTTTCTTATGTTACAGATGGTGTGATATGTGAAGATTGATGCCTTGAGAGCGCTCCTAGAAGACTTTTAAAGTAGTCTCGTTTAGAATAACCTCTGTTAGATTTCATTATTTCAACTGTTGAATTTAATGATTACTTTAGATACATTTATGGCGGTTAGCCTTAGCATCCAGTCAGTTTAGGGCTGGGTGTGGCGGTAACACGCCCCTTTTCCATGTTATTGTTTATTTCCGCTGCAAGAAATTGGAAGTTTCGAATAAGTAATAAAAGTTAGCTATTTCTTTAAGTATTATTTTGGGAGGGAAATTTGGGGGTGTTACAAGTTGGATATCCGGCGGGCACTTATCATGGGAAAAGATTCTGGGATATGATTGAGATTGGTTTATGGGCGCAATGAGGACGTTGCGTTCCTAAATGGGGGTGATTGTAATACTTGAGATTTAATTTAAACGGATTAATAGTACTACTCATACCAACAAGATGCATCTCGTTTGGGAGCTCATTAGCCAAGAACTCCAAAGTTAAACGTGCTTGCACGAGAGTAGTCTTGGGATGGGTGACCCCCTGGGAAGTTTCTCAGGGCACGCACGAGTGAGGACAAAGTGCGCGGAAAAGGCTAGTGGTGGTTTGTGAGGACAGTACTAGAAGTCAGAAGTAACTACCTCGGGGCCTACGGGGCCGGGGTGTTACATACGATGTCTACAGCGATGCGAGCATCCAAGGGCTTGGATGTGTGTTCATGCAGAAGGGGAGGGTGATTGCCTATGCTTCACGACAGTTGAAGAAGCATGAGGTAAATTATCCTACTCATGACTTAGAGCTGGGGGTAGTTGTATTTGCACTAAAGATTTGGAGACATTATCTCTACGGTGAGACATGTCACATCTACACTGACCACAAAAGCTTGAAGTATGTGTTTACTCAGAAAGAGTTAAACATGAGATAGAGACGGTGGATGGAGTTGATAAAAGACTACCATCTAGTTATTGAGTACCACCCTGGTAAAGCCAACGTGGTAGCGGATGCCTTAAGCCGAAAGAGTTCGTCTGGGGCATTGTTGACTAGTTTGAGGGCATTGAGAGCCCAATTGGGGGTGTCTAGCGATGGTGCCTTGTTAGCTAGATTCGAGGTGAAACCTACATTACTTGATGAGATCAAGAAGGGTCAAGAGTCTGACGAAGAGCTTATGAAGGTCCGTGAACGCATGCTAGCGGGACCGGTTGAGGATTTCAAGGAAAGAGACGATGGTCTCCTATTATTTCGTGACCGAGTGCGTGTACCGTCGTGTTGGTCCCGTTTGTAATGGGAACAGTCTAGAGGGGGGGTGGGTGAATAGACTGTTCAGGAATTTCAACTTTTCTCCAAGTCAAGTCTGACTTATCAGAGATGGTCGAAATCTGGTGACAGAGATGGTCAAGTTCTGATGGCAGAACTAGACCAGGCAGCGGATAAGTTTCTGTCCGGGTAGCCTCTAGAAGAAAACTAAGGCAAACTGCCTTTCTGATAACTCTGAAGGAAGATCTGCTGGACACAGAGTCCAACCTTAAGAGTTAGTCAGTAGAATCTTAAGTGCAGTAATTAAAAGCTTAAAGTAAAAGACACCGGGGTTTTTATAGTGGTTCAAGGAACAACTCGTTCCTCTAGTCCACTGTTCCACTAAGCTTGCAAAAACAACAGTTTACAACGCCTTAGTTCCTAGAGCTTAAGAAGCACTCCTCGTCTTCTTCAAGTCTAGTTGCCACCCGGGATGCAGTCCTGCTTCCTGATGGCTGGTCTCGTTTCACTGAGTCTCTTGAAGTATCTCCACTTCACTTACTCCAGCTAATTTGAGACGTCCATTCTTTTTCAAGAAGTGTTTGATATAGAATCAGTTTTCTCCAACGTTGCTTCTTCACAAAAGATGAGTATATGAAGCTCTCGAAGTGTTGAAGAACTGAGTAACTTTGCCTTTTGCTAGTTGGATGAAGGATAGGAAAGTTTATCTTCCAACTGTGGCCTTTTCTTGTTAGAATGGAGTTTTAATCTCAAGAAGGTTGTTTACGCAAATTTATCTTGGCAAAAGTTATGGCAAAGTTATCTTCTTAGTTCTTCAGAGTGTATCTTATATACTGGGAGCAGTCTTCCCGTTGGAGTGTAGAAGACAGCTTCATTAAATGCATGTACTGTTGACTTGACCGTTTGGTCCTCCGACTTGCTATTTTGGGGGCGTAAAGATACTCGCATGGTCAATCATCAGCTTTAAATATCTCTTCGTACGTACATCATTAAATGTGCATTTAATGCGTGTACAGTGCCATGCTTCTGTTGAAAGGTTTGTAACCGTTAGGGGATTTCCCGTTAGTTTAACGACCGTTGGAAGGTCTTCCGGAATCTGGTGGTATTTAGCAGAGTCTTAAGAGGTTCTCTGGTCCAATCTCTGAAGTCCGTCTCTGTTGCCAATTCTGGTATCTTTCTGATAACCAGTTTCTGATGGCTTCTCTGGTGAGCAACTCTGGGAGCAACTCTGGTAGAGGCAAGATGGAATTCTGGCAGGCAGACTAAGCTAAAACTTACAAAAGAAATTCTAATACAAAATTTCTAATGGGGTACTTTCAAATTCTAACAAACCTAGCATCATCAAAATCTAAATACATTTATTCCTTACAATTTCCCCCTTTTTGATGATGCCAAAACCCTTTAACTATTTCCAGAGAAGTGCCTTTCACCATAAAAAATAAAGTTAAAAACTTTTCATTAAAATCTTGGTGAGCAACTTAGCATAGGAGAATAGTAAGAGTGCGATACAATCAGATAGCAATAATCAAGTACGAAAGCAGAAAATACACAAGAAAGTAAATAAGAACAGATATTTGAATAAGCCACACAAAAAGAGGGGCAAAGTTGGTATCTTATTAAACTGTTAGAGAAAGTAAAGCATTACAGAGTCAGATAAAGAGAGTTAGAGATCTTCTTCATCTACCTGTGGTCCTGCTCTGTCAATTCTCTCTAGTTCAGCATTTACCTTTGCTCTGATTGAGGCTAGATCCCTCGGATTCTGATAGTCAGCCCAATGGGGTGCAAGTTTGCAATCCAAATAGTTTCTGACAGCTTCTGCAGAATTCTTGCCAGTCAGAATCTTCATTCCGTACCACATCTCAGCTTCTTGGATCGAACCACCATGGTTGATCTGGACAAGTCCATCACTGTCCATGAACAGATTCTCTCTTTGAAGAGGAGTCATCAATTTCCTCATCTGTTCAAATTGAACTCTATCTGGCCTTGACAGACCACTCTTCATCCAATCAGTGAATGAAAAGGATGAAGGCTTTTTCTTTGAGCTTCTAGGAGGAGGAGGAGGTCTGGTGCCTGCAGCAGCTAGCCTTTTCTTTCTGGTAGCATCAAAGTAAGGAGTAGGATCAACAGAGGAGGGTTCTCTGATAGAAAGAGCTCTGGTGCTGGGTCCTTCTTCTTCTCTGGTATCTTCCCCCTTTTTGGCATCACAAAGATCACCAAGGAGAAGTTCAATCTTGGAGAACTCAGAGGCTTGAGCATCTCTGATTTCATCCAGGGTTTCTGGCAGAGTTTGAGTGACAGAGGCAAGTCCTTCAATCAGGCTTTGTTGCTTGTCTACTGCAGATTGAAGATCCCTGGTGCTGACCTCTAGGAGCACCATCTTCTGGTACCTTTCTCTGTCAGATTTGAGAAGAGCTAGGCCTTGCTCTTGATGTTCCTTGCAGAGGGAGTGTAAGATGTTGAGTTTCTGGGAGGAACTATCAGCAGATTTCTGAAGAGTGTGAACAGATTCTGAGATCTTGTTGATTGTCTGATTCTGGGCAAGCAGAGCTTGAGAGTGAGAGTGGAGAACAGAGTTGAGTCCACTAACATCTCTGGAGACAGAATCAATCCTCGAGGTAGACGAATGCATGAAGTTGTGCAGATTCTCGGTTAGTGCAGTAACTTTATCTGACAGATGTTGAAATCCTATAGTGATTTGCAGATTGGTATGGGTGAGTTCTTCATGTTGTTTGTCATTCAACTCTATAATCTTGCTCAGATCTTGAACCAGTATTCCACCAAAAGCTTCAGCAGATTTCACAAACTGGTTGAAGGGGATTTGGGGTTCTTTAGGTGTGAAGCCAGGCATTTCCAATCCTCTGCATTTAGGGAATGGAGGAACTCTGTTGGATGGAGGAGGGGAAGGAACTCTGGGGGGTGTCCTTCTCCTTTTGGAGGTTTCATCAGCAGCAATGGAGGAGGTGAGGAATCCATCATTGTCACTAGATGAGGAGGGAACCCTGAAGATGGGTTTCTTCTTTGGTGTAGAGGCTGCAGAGTGATGTGAGGATCTCTGAGGTGAGACAGATTTGGATGTTGGTAAGGGGTTCTGAGGAGTTGAGTTCTGGGGAAAAGGAATTATGGGTTGAGGAGTAGGTTGGTGTGAGGGAGAAGGAGGGGGTGAAGGTGATCGATTTCTGGTAAATGAGGGTTGTTTGCAGGATGAAGAGGGTCTGGAGATGGGTTTCTGGTGAGATGGTGTTCTGGTGGAGGGTGAGGTTTTCTGTTCTGGTGAGGGGGTTTTCTGGTGAGGTGGGGATAAAGGTTTAGATGGAGATTTGGAGGGAGAGGGTAAAGTAATAGGAGATTGGGGAGGGGAAGGAGGAGGTGTAGGAATTACCTCAAGAACAATCTCAGAGAATACGGATTCTCTCCACTCCTTGATCAGACTTTCCATAGTCAGAGCAATGTCATTCGCAGTGGATGGCTCTCCTTCCTCAAGAGCACTTTGGCGAAATTTGATCATTGATTCTTTTCTCTTCTTCTCCATCAGCCAAGCATCAAATGCTTCCATTTCTTCTTCTTCCAAGGCTCTGACATGCCTTTCTGGAGAAAGATCAGATGATGGAGCTTTACCTTGATATCTGTCTTTCTTCTTTTGTAGGACAGAAATCAGAAAGGTAAGATTGAAGCATTTTGACACATCATCTGTGCCTACCCAGTGAAGAACAATAGCTTCTTCTTCTTCTTCATAGGCATCAAAGTATTGGATGATTTGTTGAAGAGGTCCCATTCTCCATCTTCTCCAAGCTAGGACTCTGTCAAACTGCTTTTGCAGAATGATGTTGAAGTCGGTTTCTTGGTCCATCTCTGGTGAGGCTTCACGCTCTGGTGAGAGAGCAGAGTTTGGCAACTCTGGTGCAGATTCTGGGTAAGTCTCTGGTAGAGTGCCAGATTCTGGTGCAAGTTCCCCCTGAACTGCTGAATCCTTGGCAGGTGAGATTACTTTAATCTTCCTCTTTTTCTGCCTTGGTTGAGTGGTTGAGTTGTCAGAGTCACCACTCTGCACAATCATCTTTCTTCTCCTCTTCTACTTCTGTTTTCTGGCAGCAGATTTCCTGGTTGCCTTTGGGGAGGGCAACTCTGGTGCAACCTTTTCTGCTGTTTCCTCCTCTGGTAGTGACAGATTGTCACTTTTCTTCTTCTGTCTGACTTCCCTTACAACCTGTGACTGCTCAGGTTGTGTGGGCTTTTTGGTAACTTTCTTGGCAGCAGGTTTGGCCTTAGCAGCATGTTCTTCCCTTTTCTTCTCCAGCCTTTCCTCTCTCCTAAGTTCAGAAGAGATGGCAATATTGAATTTTGGAGAGGCTGTGAGGAAGATGGTCTTGGAGTGATCAACTGGGATGGGATCCCTGAGTTGAACTCCTTTTGCAGCAAGGATGGCAGAGATGAGAAGACCATGTCCCATCTTGGTTTAGAAGAGACCTGTTTCAGAGTCTTTCTTCTTGATGAACTCAGTTAGGGAGCCAAAGATTACCTCTCCCCAGTTGATGTTCATGCCATGGTGAACTGCAAAGATTGCCTTTGCATTGTTCTTGTTCATCTCATCAGTTGAGGCTGTTTTGCACCACAATCATCGGTGCAGAATGGTGACAAGCTTCTCAAAGTCCTTCTTCAGTAGAAATTTCTTCATGTAGAGTTTGTCTAGTCCGGCAGCCTCCGGACGGCAGTATGTCTGAACGAAGCCTTCAGTGGAGACTTCCACTGAGTCAAGAGCAGTAAGATTGTTGGCTTCCGGGTCTTGGGAGTCAAGTTGAACTCCAAAGAATTCATTAACTGCATCTGCATTCAAAAAGATGCGTTGACCCTGTACGGAGGAGTGAACTCCGGTCTTGGAGATGGTGGCGTTGAGGTAAAACTCAGCCACATCCTTGATGCTGAAGTGCTCATAGGGATGAGCAACAACCTTAGACAGTTGTGAATCAGTCATCCCTTGGATGATCTTGGTCATCCTCTTCTGATTTTCTGCCAGGAGGGGTAGGGAGGACATGTCAACTTTCATGCCTGTGACAACGTTGGCGATGAGAGTTTTTGCTTCTTCCTTAGAAAGGTCGTTGATGTTCAGGAAGTTCATTTTGAGTGACGGTTTAGAACAAATTCTGGGGATTGGAAAGTTTTGGGATCTGAAGGCTTTGAATGCTAGAGCAGTTTAAGAGAGATGAAGTTGCAGTAGGGATTTGGGTCGAAGACGGTGGATATAAAGGAGTTAGGAATAGTGGACGTTTGGTATATTGGCAGTTTCGAGGCAGCATTTAATGAATTGCGGGCGGAAAACGTTTCCGTTAGAAGAGTAACGATCAGGGGTATTTTGGTAAAAGACCGTCTCAATTAATTAGGTCTTGCCCGTACCTCGAAATATAGCTAAGTCCACATCCGTATCAGTTGTCTTTCGGTTGAGGAACTCTGGTCAGAGAAGAGGAGGTTCTCTGATGTGAGATTCTGATGATCAGAGATAGAGGTTCTCTGATCTGAGTTTCTGGTGCAGAAGAAAGTAGTTCTGGTTCAGTGAATCTCTGGTTCATGCATCTCTGGGAAGATCATCCATCATTCCCAATTCTTCCCTTAGCTTGTTAAACCTTGCCTCAGGTAAAGGCTTGGTTAGAATGTCTGCAAGTTGATCTTCTGTAGGTACATGCTCCATACAGATATGCTTCTTCTCAACATGATCTCTGATGAAGTGATGTCTGATCTCAATATGCTTTGTCCTGGAGTGAAGAACTGGATTCTGAGTGATAGCAATGGCACTGGTGTTGTCACACAACAGCTTGATCTCCTTTGCTTGAATTCCATAGTCCTTCAGTTGTTGCTTCATCCAGAGTAACTGAGCACAGCAACTCCCAGCTGCAATGTACTCAGCTTCAGCTGTACTGGTTGAGATGGAGTTCTGCTTCTTGCTAAACCAGGAAACAAGCCTTCCTCCTAGCAATTGGCAGTGACCAGAGGTGCTTTTTCTGTCTAGTCTGCAACCTGCAAAATCTGAGTCAGAATAACCAATTAGTTCAAAGTTACCTCCCTTGGGATACCATAGGCCTGCATTTGGATTTCCTTTGATGTATCTGATGATTCTCTTTGCAGCACTTAAATGGCTTTCCTTGGGCTTTGATTGGTATCTGGCACAGATTCCAACAGAGAATGAGATGTCTGGTCTGCTTGCAGTTAGATACAACAGAGATCCTATGATCCTTCTGTATGTTGTTGCATCTATATCCTTTCCTTCATCATCTGGACCAATCCCTTGTGAAGTGTTCATGGGAATCTTCACTGATGATTTGCCTTCCACTCCAAACTTCTTGATCAGATCTCTGGTGTACTTCCCTTGGTTGATAAAGATCCCTTCTGGAATTTGTTTGACTTGAAGTCCTAGGAAGTAACTGAGTTCTCCCATCATACTCATTTCAAATTGACTCTGCATCACTTGAGAGAATTTCTTGCACAGTTCTGGATTAGTACTACCAAATTTAATGTCATCAACATATATTTGTACTAACAGAATATGATTAGCAACAGAGATTTGAAATAGAGTTTTGTCAACCTTTCCTTTAGTAAACCCATGGTTCACTAGGAAAAGGGACAATGTGTCATACCAGGCTCTGGGAGCTTGCTTAAGACCATAGAGGGCCTTTTTAAGCTTGTAGACACAAGAAGATTGAGTAGGAATGACAAAACCTGGTGGTTGTTCCACATAAACTTCCTCTTCAAGATCTCCATTCAGAAATGCACTCTTGACATCCATCTGGTAGACCTTGATGTTGTTGTAAGCAGCATAGGCTAGGAAGATTCTGATGGCTTCAAGTCTGGAAACTGGTGCAAAGGTCTCATCAAAATCTATTCCTTCTTCTTGGCAGTATCCCTTGGCTACCAGCCTAGCTTTATTTCTTACAATGTTGCCATCTTCATCTGCTTTGTTTTTGAATACCCATTTGGTTCCAATGACATTCTGGTGCTTTGGCCTAGGAACAAGTTCCCACACTTTGTTCCTTTCAAACTGAGTGAGCTCTTCTTGCATAGCATTGATCCAGTCTGAGTCTGCAAGTGCTTCTTCAACTGTCATAGGTTCCATCTGAGATATATAGCAGGCAAGCATTGCTTCTCTCCTTGATGTGGATCTGGTTTGAACTCCACTTCTGATTTGTCCAATCACTTGATTAGGAGGATGATCTCTTAACCAAGTTAGATCAGGTTCAGATAGGGGTTGTCTTGGATTCTCTTGATCTTCTTCTGATTCTTCATCACTTTCTTTGTCTTGTAGAATGGGATTCTGATGGTGAATTGGTATGGCAGAGTTAGTTAGCAACTCTGGTGTATCCGTCTCTGGTGGATCCAGTTCAGGTGATTCTTCTAGATTTGCTTTCTCCAAGTTTTCAGTTATGCTCTCAACAGAGTTGAGATCATCAAACTTGACATGAATCGATTCTTCAACAAGTAGAGTTCTTTTGTTGAGTATTCTATAGGCTTTACTGGTGCTAGAGTAGCCTAAGAATGTTCCTTCATCAGCTTTTTCTTGAAACACCTTGAGGTGATCCTTCCCATTGTTGAGTATATAGCATTTGCATCCAAATGCATGAAAGTAGCTGATGTTGGGTTTTCGTCCTTTCCATAATTCATAAGGAGTTTTCTGATGAGTCTTGTGAATCATGCTCCTGTTCTGGGTGTAGCATGCAGTATTGATTGCTTCAGCCCAGTATCTGTAGGGTAGACCTGATTCAGCAATCATGGTCCTTGCAGCTTCCTTTAATGTTCTATTTCTTCTTTCTGCAACTCCATTTTGTTGAGGAGTTCTGGCTGCAGAGAGTTGATGCATTGTACCATTCTGGTCACAGAAATCCTGTATGACCTTGTTGACGAACTCTGTTCCTCTGTCTGATCTGATGGCTTTGACTTTCTGATTCTGCTCATTCTGTAGTAGCTTTAGCAGAGATGGCAGTTTCTGCAGAGTTTCATTTTTCTTGGTCAGAAAAATGGTCCATGTGAATCTGGAGTAGTCATCCACCATGACTAAGGTGTATCTTTTGCCACCAACACTTGGAGTTTCCACTGGTCCAAATAAATCCATGTGGATTAGATTCAGAGGGCCAGTAGATAGGTTTCCAGCAATGGGTCTGAATGAGTTCTTCACTTGTTTTCCTTTCTGGCATGCACTGCACAAGTTCTCCTTTTTGTATACAAGGTTGGGTAGACCTTCAACGATGTGATCCCTTGCCAGTTTGTTGATTGTTTTGAAATTCAAGTGACTCAGTTTCTTGTGCCATTCCCAACTGAGTTTTGAATCTCCTTTGGCTATCAGACAAATTCCATCCTTTGCAGTTGACCAATCAACCACATAGATGTTTTTCTTCCTTGTTGCTGTTAGAACCACTTCCTTAGTTGTCTCATGCTTGACAGAACATCCTTCCTTGGAGAATTCAACTGTGTAGCCTTTGTCACAGAATTGGCTAGCACTCAGCAAGTTGAATTTCAATCCCTTGACATAAGAGACATCATCAATGATTATCTGGTTCTTTATCAGCTTCCCTCTTCCTTTTGTCTGGCCATCTTTATCATTACCTCCAAAGGTAACTCTAGGCCCTTTGACTTTCTGGAACTCTGTTAGGCAACTCTTGTCACCTGTCATGTGCCTGGAGCATCCACTATCAATGTACCAATCTTGCTCAGAGATGGCTCCAGCACACAGTTCCTACAAAATTAAAAGGAAGATTTAGGTACCCAAGCAATGTTGGGTCCTAGGGGGTTATGCAGTCTTGGCAGCCGGTACCACTTTGGTCTCATCAAGTGAAACCTTGGTGGGTGGTACCCATTGTCCACCGGGTAGTCATAGTAAACGGAAGTGTGATTCACTTTGGGCAGATGCTTGTGAGGATCATGCTTCCGGTTTACATACTTCTGCATAGCCTTTTTAGTTGGGTAGAAGTCCCATATACGATCAAGATCAGAGGAGCGATTAACTTTGGGCTTCTTAAGTTGACCAGTCAACCTTTTCTGCCTAAAGTTAACTTTCTCTTGATACCTGCCTTTCTGGTGATCATTTCTGACATGATTATCATGAGTTTGTCTGTTAAGGTTTTGTCTTTGATTTTTGGTATTCTGAAAATCTTTCCTGTTGTTAGGTCTTCTGCCAGGTTCATTTGCTTTTAAAATGGGTTTCTGTTGAACCTTTATCTTTTCCTTTTCTGGTCTGACATTCTCATGAATAACCTTGGTGCCAGATACACCAGCCTGACAAATGGGGCTAGAAATCAGTGGTACTATGACCTTGTCTGCCTTAGCAACTCTGGTGCTAGGCATTACAGAAGGCTCACCTGATTCTGTTGAGCCATAACCAAGACCAAAACCAGTGCCAATTTGTTGGTCAAGTACAATCTTTTCCATGGAAGACTGGGCCTTCTGGTAAGCTTTGTACTTAATCTCAAGAGGCTCTATCTCCCTTATTCTCTTTAGAAGAGAAACATTTTCAGCTTCCAGCTGATCTCTATCCTTAATTAGAAGATTGATTTTGATCTCAACCTCCTTTCTTAAGTCAAGGATTTCAACCTTAAGCTTACTGTTTTCTTCTTTAACAGAAGAATAAGTGGTTTGAATGGCTTGAAACTCTTCCCAAAATTCTGACATTGAATCAGAATCAAAGGCTCTGCCTACCGAAGAAAAACTAGAGTTGGAAGTAGAAGATACCTCATCATCAGATTGACCCATAAGGCATAGGTCTTCAGTTTCTGTGTCCAGGCAGCAGAATGCTTCATCAGATTCTGATTCCGAGCTGGACTCTGTCTCAGAGAGGGGGTCCTTCTCTGGTTGTTCAGTGATGAGTGCTTTCCTTCTTCGGTGCTCGTATTTCTTTTCTCCTTCCTGGCCTTGCCTTTTGGAGACTATGGGGTGTGGACAATTGACTTTGAAGTGCCCTGGTTATCTGCGGTTGTAGCAGAGAAGCTCTCCACTACTTTCTGATGGTTTGGACTTCTGGTGTGGCTTTCAGCTAGAGTGTGGACTTCTGCTATCCTTCGGCTTTAAGAATTTCCTGAACTTCCTAGCAAAAGCCGCCATATACTCGTCAGTTAAAAAAATAGAAGGGTCAAAATTATTTACCTGAGAGGTGCTGGCAGTGAGGGCAGTAGTTGTTCTGTCCTCAACTTCTTCTTTCTCTTCTTCATTCATCTCAAACTCATAAGACTTGAGATCAGAGATGAGTTTCTCAGTGCTGTAGGTTCTGAGGTCCTTGCTATCTCTCATGGCAGTGACCTTCATCTTCCATGGTGAAGGTAGACCTCTGAGAACCTTCAAGTTGATCTCTTTGGGAGTAAGTTCCTTCCCAAGTTCTGATATCTCAGCAGTGAGGGTGAGCAAGCGTGCATACATCTCAGCTATGCATTCTTTGGGTAGAAGTTTGAAATCTTCAAACTTCTTCATGGCAATAGTAAGTTTGTTATCCTTTTCTTGCTCATCTCCAGCTCCTATCAGGGTGAGAGTATCCCAGATTTACTTGGCAGATTTGCACTTCTTGATCCTTGTGAAGTACTTGTCATCAATGGCCTTGTAGAGGATATCCTTGGCAATGTTGTCAAGGTTGTACTTTCTCCTTTCTTCATTAGACCATTCATGGCGCAGTTTGGTGATCATTTGGGGTTGACCACTACCAGTGATATATTTAGGGTTGACCTTGGTGAACTCTGTGAAAGGTCCTGCATCAAGAACTTCCCACATTTCGTCATGGAGTGCGCAGAGGTGAGCTTTCATGCGGATCCCCCAGTCATCAAACTTTGTTACTGAGAACATAAGATTCTTTGAAAGAGTGTTATCCATAATATGAGATTAAAGAGGCTAAAACAAGTGGATCTCTTGTTTAGTAAGTAACCTAAAAGATTACAAGAACAAGGAGGCTCTGATACCACTTGTTGGTCCCGTTTGTAATGGGAACAGTCTAGAGGGGGGGGGGTGAATAGACTGTTCAGGAATTTAAACTTATCAGAGATGGTCGAAATCTGGTGACAGAGATGGTCAAGTTCTGATGGCAGAACTAGACCAGGCAGCGGATAAGTTTCTGTCCGGGTAGCCTCTAGAAGAAAACTAAGGCAAACTGCCTTTCTGATAACTCTGAAGGAAGATCTGCTGGACACAGAGTCCAACCTTAAGAGTTAGTCAGTAGAATCTTAAGTGCAGTAATTAAAAGCTTAAAGTAAAAGACACCGGGGTTTTTATAGTGGTTCAAGGAACAACTCATTCCTCTAGTCCACTGTTCCACTAAGCTTGCAAAAACAACAGTTTACAACGCCTTAGTTCCTAGAGCTTAAGAAGCACTCCTCGTCTTCTTCAAGTCTAGTTGCCACCCGGGATGCAGTCCTGCTTCCTGATGGCTGGTCTCGTTTCACTGAGTCTCTTGAAGTATCTCCACTTCACTTACTCCAGCTAATTTGAGACGTCCCTTCTTTTTCAAGAAGTGTTTGATATAGAATCAGTTTTCTCCAACGTTGCTTCTTCACAAAAGATGAGTATATGAAGCTCTCGAAGTGTTGAAGAACTGAGTAACTTTGCCTTTTGCTAGTTGGATGAAGGATAGGAAAGTTTATCTTCCAACTGTGGCCTTTTCTTGTTAGAATGGAGTTTTAATCTCAAGAAGGTTGTTTACGCAAATTTATCTTGGCAAAAGTTATGGCAAAGTTATCTTCTTAGTTCTTCAGAGTGTATCTTATATACTGGGAGCAGTCTTCCCGTTGGAGTGTAGAAGACAGCTTCATTAAATGCATGTACTGTTGACTTGACCGTTTGGTCCTCCGACTTGCTATTTTGGGGGCGTAAAGATACTCGCATGGTCAATCATCAGGTTTAAATATCTCTTCGTACGTACATCATTAAATGTGCATTTAATGCGTGTACAGTGCCATGCTTCCGTTGAAAGGTTTGTAACCGTTAGGGGATTTCCCGTTAGTTTAACGACCGTTGGAAGGGCTTCCGGAATCTGGTGGTATTTAGCAGAGTCTTAAGAGGTTCTCTGGTCCAATCTCTGAAGTCCGTCTCTGTTGCCAATTCTGGTATCTTTCTGATAACCAGTTTCTGATGGCTTCTCTGGTGAGCAACTCTGGGAGCAACTCTGGTAGAGGCAAGATGGAATTCTGGCAGGCAGACTAAGCTAAAACTTACAAAAGAAATTCTAATACAAAATTTCTAATGGGGTACTTTCAAATTCTAACAAACCTAGCATCATCAAAATCTAAATACATTTATTCCTTACACGTCGGATGATGGGCTCCGAAAGTCCATCTTAGAGGAGGCTCATTCATCGGCGTATGCCATGCACCTGGGAGGTACAAAAATGTACCGCGACTTGAAAGAAAGTTACTAATGGTCTGGTATGAAGAGGGAAATAGCCGAGTACATCAGTAGGTGTCTTACTTGTCAGCAAGTTAAGGTAGAACATCAACATCCAGCTAGGTTATTACAGTCACTTTCCATTCCTGAGTGGAAATGGGAGCACGTGACTATGGATTTTGTGGTAGGATTACCACGGACAGTTAAGAACTATGATGCCGTGTGGGTTGTGGTCAATAGGCTCACAAAGAGTGCACATTTTCTACCTATCAACACCACATATGCATTGAAGAGGCTAGCCAAATTGTATGTGGACGATATCGTGAGGCTACACGGGGTTCCAATAACCATTGTATCTGATAGAGATCCACGATTCACATCACGATTTTGGCCGAAGTTCCAAGAATCTATGGGAACAAAGTTGAGGTTTAGCACTGCTTTTCACCCATAGACCGATGGACAATCCGAACGGGTTATTCAGATATTAGAATATATGTTGAGAGTTTGTGCATTGGAGTTCTAAGGAAGTTGGGACAACCACTTAACACTCGTGGAGTTTGCCTATAACAACAGTTATCAGGTGAGTATAGGCATGCCTCCATACGAGGCATTGTATGGGAGGAGATGTCGTACACCTTTGTGTTGGGATGAGGTTGGCATGGCCAAACTTGAGAGCACCGAATTGGTGGAGATCACCAAGTCAAAGGTGAAGATGATTCGTGAAAGGCTTAAGGCGGCCCAAGATAGACAGAAGAGCTATGCCGATAAGCGCCGAAGAGCCTTAGAGTTTAAGGTGGGAGATGAGATATTCTTGAAAGTTTCACCTCAGAAAGGAATCATCCGATTCCAGAGCCGAGGGAAACTTAACCCACGATACATAGGGCCATTTGTGATTCTTGAGAGAATTGGGGCCGTAGCATACCGATTGTAGTTGACTCCAGAACTGGAGAAGATACATAACGTGTTTCACGTGTCTATGCTCAAGAAATATATGTCGGATCTGTCGCAAGTACTAGAGAAACCACCCGTAGAAATACGGGAAGACTTGAACTATGTCGTACAACCAGTAAAGATACTTGATAGACAAGTAAAGAAGCTAAGGAGCAAGAAAGTTCCAATGGTGAAAATCCTTTGGAAAAGTGACCGATTTGAAGAAGAAACTTGAGAAACGGAAGCCTTGATGAAGGAACAGTATGCATCTCTGTTTGAAAAAGCGTTGTGAATTTCGGAGACGAAATTCCCTTTAAGGGGGGTGAAGTTGTAACAGTGTCCCCAAACATATTTACTTTTTAGTAAATTATGTAATAAACCTTGAAGAATGAATTATGAAGTTGCGAAATTGTAAACTTTTTTTTTCTTTTGCGTGAATAGTAAATTGCATGTGGGGTCCGCACCGGGAACGGGGACCGCCCGACAATTCCTGAACTACATATTATATTCATCTTAGTCTAGATAATATGTATATGATGGTGGATTTTATTTGGGCCATAAAAAGGGCACAGAGTTGACCCGTTGGTCAAACGACGCCCAATTACCGGTATTGGTAATTTATCGGATAACAGCCCGAAATGAATTTCGGAGACTTCTAAATATAAGTTGGGGAATTTACGTCCATTCTAAAGGTCTTTAATGATTTGGAACATGTGTTATATTTTATTTGACCCGATAAAATAAAATATAATTAAAACAGTCCGAAAAATACAACTTTCGGGACCGATTGTATACTTCTGGACAAAAAGGGGTGACCTCCCATATGGGTGGGGGCCAACCCACGAGTTTGGGCACACAAAATGAGAGGTGGGCAGCCATTTTGAGAGGAGGAAGGTGGGTAGAGGTTGGGTTGAATTGAGAGGCATCTAAAAGGACAAAGGTGGGCCTCTCAACCCACACTTATTGCCTATTGAGACAAAAGAGCCTACTCCACCCCCTCACCTCATCATTTTCGACCAACACACCCCAATAAAGTTCAATAAACCCTACAGACATCTCTCACCATTGTTGAAGGAGGCTCCAACAAGAAGGAAGCTCAAGGAAAAAGTCTAAGTTCCAAAAAGTGTACAAAACTTGGGGAAAACTAGGTAATTGCTTCATTTAACTTTTCTTCTCTTTTTCTTGAATATATTATTAAATGAGAATGTTATGGAGAATCCTAGTATTATTCTACATGTTGATAAGTGTAGAATAAGGGGTTGGAAGGTAGTTCTAAGTCCAAGAATGAACTTAGAAGCCAAAATGACCAGTTCGCCGGAAAATAACCTTTTAGAGGTTATTTGTGTTGATATGGGTTTTGTGATGACAAAACCTTGTTAGGATCTTGACTAAAAGTGTTCCTAACCGCCTCCGAAGTTTTTCCGGAGCATCACCGTAGTTTCGCCGTAGTTTCGCCGGAGTTCGCCGGAGTTTCACCGGAGTTCAACCGATAAGGGTAGAACTTCTTAAAGCTCATTCGAGGTGAGGATGACCGACTATATTGCTTATAATTAGTGATTTAATTTCATAATATTACCTAAAGTATTAAATGTGATTTTCATGGATTATTAATGATTAATAACGCCTAAATGAAAATACTATTGCATGTGAGTAAATGAAGCATGATATACAAATTTAGAAGAGATTGTGTATGATTGTGTATTATGAATATGATAGAATGATAATGAAATTAATTGTGAAATATTGTGATAAAATATACTTTTACTTCATGTAAAGAAGTCATGAATGGATAAAAGTGATATTTTTGATATTGGGGTTAAATCATATTTGGATCGGAAAATCAATTGAGATGAGCAATATGACTTTGAATTAAGAACTTGGTTGTTCTAAGATTACTTGACTAGTATTGAAAAACTAGTTAGAATATTAGCATGAAAAATGATAGAATAAATCCTAAGGGCTTGGATTGTGAAAGATGTACCTTAAGTGGTCTTATGAGATACTTTAAGGTAGGAATGTGTAAATGCTAAGTTAAGCTAGGAGTATGCCTCAAAGGCTACTCGATATAAAGTGATTCTACGCATAAAAGTTGCTTAGGAATCTTAATGATATGATTAGAGGAAGCCTCTAACATATGGAAAGGTGACTAGAGGAAGCCTCTAGCACAACGTAAGATGACTAGAGTCAGCCTCTAGCATCATGAAGAGTGACTAGAGGAAGCCTCAAACACAACGAGAAATGACTAGAGGAAGTCTCTAGCATAATGTAGAGTGACTAGAGGAAGCCTCTAGTACGAAAGGGAGTGACTAGAGTCAGTCTCTAGCACGACGGAATGATATCGGTGAGGGTGACTCTACCATGGTGAATAGACGTGATAAGGTAAGCATGGGCCCACGGGCCGACTACTTGACCTTATATATAAAGTAAGTAGGTTTTAAATAGGGTAACCGAAAGATTATGGCCTATAATATAGTATCACCCTAGATTGAGGGTCTAAGAAATTTAAACATTGATTATATAAAGTGTAGTTGTCATTGTACTTTTCAAATGCTTTAAAGTACTGACATCCCCTTCACGGGGGAGGCCACCTCATAGTATCAGGTAGAACTTGAAGGTGCTTCGGGGAGATCAAAGGAAGAAGAAGACTTGGTTTGTGCTTCTTCCGTTCCCGTTTTGAAAACAATATGAATAATGCTCATGAATATTATTTTTTATTAATTATTGGAGGGCTTGTATGCCTAAGTTTGTCTCGTGTGGCTTGAACACTTGTATTAATGTTTCCGTTGCTTTAATGAATGTTTTACATTATGTTTGTTTATGGATGTACTATGTGTGATTGATATTCCAGACGCCTTGTATGGATGTGTTGAACTGCGGTTGACTATTCGTACTGTACGACAGATTGTTGACGTGTCCGGGTGGGTCCGGGGCGTGACAAAGTAGCTCTTGATTTATTGCCAAATGTGAGTTTAACTTGCTTAAGCATTATTGATAATGATCCCTTACTATGGCATAAGAGGCTTGGACATGCTAGTTTGTTTTTAATAAATAAACTCAAAACTAATGATTTGGTAGTTGAGCTACCTAATATAAAATACTCACTTGATCATGTTTGCTCTGCTTATGCCACCGGAAAACAAGCTCGACCCTCTTTTAAAACAAAGAATTTGGTGAGCACAAGCAAGCCCATCGAATTAATTCTTATGAATTTGTGTAGTCCAATGTATGTCCGTAGTCAAGGAAATAAAGAGTATGTTCTTGTTATTGTTGATGACTTTTTGACGTATACTTGGACTATCTTTCTTGCGAGCAAGAAAAATACTTTTAATGAGTGTAGTTTTTGCAAGAAAAGTTGAACATCAAACAAGGCTACAAATAGTCAAGATTAGATCAGATCATGAGACTGAGTTTGATGGCTCATTCTTCGATACATTCTGTAATGAACGAGGCATATACCATAATTTTTCTACTCCTAGAAAACCTCAACAAAATGGGGGTAGAATGAAAGAATAGTACGCTGGACATTATGACAAGAATGATGCTAATTTCAAGTGGTTTAGCAAAGAACTTTTGGGCCAAGTGGATCCTCCATAACAAATAATTTATTCTATAAGAAATTGGGGGCGGAGTTTTGTTTTATGTTGCTTTCACACAATTGGAGATGGTGCGTATGTGGTGGACATTTTCTCCCTTATTATTTCTTATTTTATTTTTATTTTCCTTGTGTATTAATATGTCTTCTCGATCTCATTCTCACTCCGCCATCTACACGCACAGTCGGATTCCAACGGTCGTTGCCGCCCAACCATCTGCCTTGATTCCTATTCTTCTTTTTTTTATTTTTGAAATCATGGTTTGATGAAATTTGGATTTGTGGGCATTAAACATGGGCAGTGAACATACACAGTGAGCATGTCCAGTGAACATGGCAATAGATATGGTTGAGTATGGGTAGTGACCATGGCAATAGACAATGTTGTAAATGGGCAGTGAATGAATGCATTGGTGAAGTGTGTTGTGCAGTGAAATGAAGACAATAGACCGGATTATAACGTTGGTGAAAAGTCCAGTGATTATGACCATTAGTGCAGTAATATATGCAATAAACATGAAATGCAATATTTAATAAGACGTAAAATATTAAAATTATTAAATATAAAAAATATAAGAAAGAAATATAAATAATTTCTAAAATGGATGAGAAGAGAAATAATATTGGCGGAAGTGCAGTGATATGATACCGGATGTGCAGTAATGTCATGCAGTAATGTCGTGCAAAAATTGCAGTACAAAGTGCAGTATTTTTATTTGGACAAAAATAGTGTAAAATGCACATTTTATAAATAAGGGTATTTTGGTCATTTAACATTTTAATATGAATGAATTTCTCTTTTAATTTTGCTTTTTAGTCATACAAATGTCTAAAAACATAACTAGTCATATTTAGGGAAACTCAATATGTTTTAGTCATATCTCGGGAAATTTCCCTCATGAAAATGGGTGTCTCCTTTGGTCATCTTCCTCTTCAAATTGTCGGCAAATCCTTAGACATTATAGGGCTTCTTAGTTTAGATTTCATTTTTCAAAACTCAAAGCTGGTGTATAAGGAGATAGCTGCCTCTCCCTCTAGACCCAAATCTTCTAAGCCTAAACATGTTCCTTCTGCCTCAGTAGATCCCATGTCCTTTGTTACACTTCTCAAGGAGCAACTATATCTTATGGAACACACCATTTTTCGATGATTTGATTCCTTATTTGAGTCATTGGTTAGCCTTAATGGAAGAGTGGGTCGACTAACCGAGCTCATAGGAACTCTTTGGTCTGGCTTTCTTTCCTTCAAGAGCGATATTCTTGAAAGACTTGTTGATGCTCCTTCTAGCCCTTCTCGTCGCATTTTGTCTTCCTCTAATGAGGAATAATTTTTGACTTACATTATACTCTAAACTTTTATTTGGATACTACTCTAAACATTATATTTTTTTGGAGAATTTTTTGAATATTATGTTTTGTTGATGATTATTCTTTATTTGCTAACTTTACTGATTCTAGGTGCCAAATGAACGACTAATTCTATATTGCAGGTTGAACTATGAAAAGAACAGGTTTTACGGAACAAATGAATTATTGATTTAATTGATCATATATTATTGATTTGATTGGCCATATATTATCGATGTGTTTGACCATATATTTTCTAGATTTGTTACCTTTTGTGTGGTTCACTATATATGATTAGCTATAACATTATGTGAAAGAATTTGTTGCATCATTTGCAATTGGAAAGAATTTAAAATATCTATACCTAGAAGGAAAGGTCTTGAAAGTAATAGAATCATGAGGAAGCGGTCCAGCCCAGCTGGTCGCCGATCCACTCTCCCTTACGGGAGGTCTCAGGTTCGAAACTCAACTGAGTGAGTTTCAGCCTAGATTACTCCAGGCGTCCCCTGGAGTAAAAAAAGTAATAGAATCATTGCCAAAAAGGAAAGTCTCAATTGTAAAGCTTGTCTACAAGGAGTATTTGAAATGCATGCATTCAAGTCGTCTATAAAAAGACTAAGCGGACTTACAGATGGGTGTGCTTGAACGAGTTAAAATATACACAATAAAGATGACACTTGAAGAATCATAAGAAGATCAAGCACCTGGAACAATTCATGAGTAGTTCTAGTTTTAGTCAGGGGCGAAACTAGTAGGGGGCTAGGAGGGGCTTGATGTAACGACTGTACCCAAAACGGCCATTACGATACTCAAACATAAAAGAGACTCGATAAATCAAGCGGAAATAAAGATACAAAGCCTCGATATGAGACTTTATTTCTTTTAGAACAATCCAAAATAAAACATTTGTAAAACCATTACACCTGATCAGGATTTTAAAAATGTTTAACAACCCTTTGAAGTACCAACGTACTAAAACAACAACATAACTGATAGCCCGATCTTCTCCGTTAACCCATCCAAAACCTTGTCCCCGGCTCCATACATTCTCTCAGGCTTCCGTACCTCGTTCATTACCTATACATGAGAATAGAAGTCTCGTAAGCAACAATGCTTAGTAAGTCACCATTTCATCCACTAAAAACGTTTAGGAAATCTTAGCTAGCCATAATTAGATACATGAGCTTGAATACTCCATACACATAGCATATTCACACACATATTCATATCATGTAAAACACAACATCATGTAACGAAATCTAAAAGATTTCCTCATTCATCATTCTTTCTTCTTATCTTATTACTTGACTTGATGGGCCCGTAGCTCGTATCCTGGCCCCTCGCAAATGACCTTGGGTAGCTAGCCCGCAGCCATCAGAAGTAATTTCGAGACTCCCCGCGGAAAGAGATCTCGCTCCGTACAGCTCAGGCGATTACTTGGGGGAACGGCTACCTCAGAACATTTCTTATCATTCATTTGATATCATTATCATCACAACTTTCATTCATGGTTGGAGTTCATATAAATCCAACCTAACATTAACCATAGAACTTGGATACCTTACATTGATAACTCAACAAGTTCTCAATCAACATCACCCATAAATATATACACATAATAGGTCTTTCACATAATCTCATACCATACAAATTCAAGCATTCAAGAAAACCTATCCAATTCATAGGTAGATAGACTTCCATATTTCATTTCAAACTATCATGTATAGGTGGTGATGACTTACCTGGTTCACGCGGAGTATTTGCCCTTGTGTGTGCGTGTACGGTGTCCACGAGCAACGGTTCTTCGATGAGCAACTATAATTATAAACACACAAGCTTATACTTGATCAAACTTAAATTCATGTCTTTAGAAAATCCTTAGACTTAAGGTGAGGGAAAGTTGACAAATCAGCCCTTACAAGTTAGAAAAACTCCCCCTTTTCCTACAACAAATCGGGCATAGCTTCGGGGTGGCTAGATAACTAAGAACCGATTGAAATTAATGAATCAAGACTCATCATCTATTAACTTCCTCTCATAATATCAAGGACTCCATGTATGTATTTAGAATCAGCCACTAATTATTAAAGCACTTCCCAAATTCTTTCATTAAATTGGGTATAATTTTGGGGTAGCTAAATACTTGAAACCTCACAAGGTTTTTCAATCAAGGATGAACAACAACTCCATAACAACCTTATCATTAAGAAAATCCATTAATTTTCATAGCATCAACTCTAAATCAACCAACCCTAGCAAAATCCTCAACCAAGAACTATACATACTAAGAAAATTCCCCAAATTCTTTTATCAATTTGACATAGTTTTGGGATAGCTAGTTATTCAAGAATAGATTTAGAACTTGGTAAACCAAGGATAAACAACCACTTTACAACACTCCTATCATCCATAAATTCATTAATTTCTTAGAATCAACCCAAAACTCACTCAACCCTAGTATAATCTCAAAACAAGAACCATGAATCAAACATAGAATAAATACTTCATATAGAGTGTAAATCTTACCAATTAATGATTCTTGATGAAAGATTATGTTAAACTTGAGCTTCAATCACTTTAGAAAAGGTCTGGGACTGATTTGTAGAGAGAGGGATGAGTAGGGATCAAATTTGGGCTGAAAAGGGGTTTTCTTCGCTTAAAATTGACATTTGACCGACCTGCCAAAACTGACCGAACCGGCACCAGTTTGCCCCTGACCGGCTCCGGTTGCCCTGCAACCTCAACACCCTAAATGTTCTGTTTTGAACCGGCGCCGGTTTGGGCCCAACCGGCGCCGGTCCGGCACCCCCGGGTGCCGAAAACGCCCTTTTTCGCCCTAAACCAACCCCGATTGTTGCCGATCTCATCCTAGACCCCTGATGACATTTTAAACTATATTTTAAACACCCAAATACTATCTAACATGACAACTAATTTGAAATAACATTCCTTTTGAAATAAAATGATTATTACAGTATATTTTCGTTGCTCATCGGATACCGTCGCCTGTCACGTTCAAACATAATACAAACATGTGAATTCAAATATGATTATCACAAAGTTCAGAATTACATGATATCCCTATATTTCACATATATAACATTCAAATCATAAGTTAAAACATGATCATATATAATTAATTAGCACATAAGAAGTCGATAAAAAGTACGGGCATTACAATCCCTCCCACCTTGTAAAAGTTTCATCCTCGAAACTTGAAATAACTCGGGATAACGATGTCTCAACATTTATTTCTTTTCTGACCTCTCAGTTTTCACATAGTTATGCACTATAATAGCCTTACACCTTTTTCTAGGTTACCCTTTTATTTTCTGGAGTATGTGTCTTTAAATTCTATGAAAATGTACTGACTTTTCTTATTACCACATTGATCAAGTTTCTCTTATTGAGGAGACATACAACTACTTCTGACATATATAAAGATATGACAAAAGTTTCTCCTATTAAGTATTCTCCTTATGTTTTTGTGCTTATACTAGAACACAAAATCCTAAACACTGAACATAGCATTTATTACGGATTGGTTTACTAACTTTCTCTTTTTACTTATTAATATGAGAGCAGAAGATCATACGAAATCCTAGCCTATTTTAACAACATATGTCAGATACTATAAAAAAATATTTAGACTTTAGAACAACATTCAACCCGGTGTGTTTAGCTCAAACTGGTCTTTTTAAATTTAAAAGATAGAAATTTTCATAAAGTTCATCACTTCATCTTGATTTCATAAATTTTAAAATATCTAAAACATAGTGCTTCACCTTCTTCCTATTTTAGGGAATTCATCTTCACAATATGATTAAGTTGTGGGAGATGATGAAGTTTCCTAATTCACCATTGTATCGCTTTCGTCCAATAGATTGCCTTATTTACGTTATATTCCCTTTATGTATAACTTACTACCTTATTTACTAGCTTACTATTTATCTTACAAACTGTTCATGATAGCAATGTTTTGACTTATGAGACTCATATGTAGGCCTAAAACTCTTTAAAATATTCTTTATGACACTACATAGTATTATATATTTACTGTTGAATCCTTAAGACACCTTCTTTCATGCATGATAAGGTACTCAGGTCTAACGCATCATTTATAATCTCAGGAAAAATCATTCATTTGGTATGTTACACTTGTGCTATTTGTTGTCAAGGTGTCTCTCCACATGAAAATCATTTCTAAAACATAAAAGAAAGTGTTCATTTCTTTCAATAGTCCACTGTAATTTGACTCCCCTATTAGATCAAAGAATTTCTTTTTAAAATCTAAAATAGATGAACTATTAGACAAAAAACTTCTTGTGGATAAGTCTTTTGTGAATAAGTTATATTATAAGTTTAGTAACCAAATCTTCTCGAAGGTCCTCTAGAAAATCAGTATATGGGTTAACATTAACATGTCAACATTAAAAGAAATTGTTTTCTTAGTTTCAAATTTTTCATATTCCATAAACACAAGACATCATAAATGATCTATTTAACAAAATTTGACATTTTCATACCCATAATTGTCTGACACAAAAAAAATATCTGATAGCATACAGTCAAGACAAGGAGGTGAACTATCACTATGTCAGTGGCTTTATATAAATATCAATTCTTTCACCCTTTTCTACAATGATTTGGAGACTATCTCTTTGCTTCCTCAATTAGCTGTAGAATGATTACAAAGCAATATGCTATGGACATTTTTATTTATTAAACCCTTCAAAACTTTCACTAATCAAAATGTGTTATATTCAAATATGTAGTCTATAAGAGACAAAACTAATAGTTTAATCGTAAACTCCCTTTAGACCATGTTGGAAAATTGGGAATATTTCAAATGAATAAAATATACAAAATTATTATCTCTATTATCTAATATTTTTGTGTTGTATTGTTTAAATGAATTAATAAAGTTTCACATTGAAGCTCTTTTGAAACCGTTGCAGCTCTTTATTTTTTAAACGTTGCTAACCAACGTTTGAGAGACTTTAATATTAATGTCATTATTAATTACATTTATTATTGTAATAATGTTATTTACTAATAAAACCGTTAGCATCAAATGATGCGGAGTAATTTTTACTCATCTGTTGGCAATGAACGCTTCTAGCTTTCTTTTGCTAGAGTTTTTAAGTATATATATGTGATGGAGTATATGGCCCGGAACCCCCGGCCCACAGACTCCTACTACTCCAGTAAAGGCCCAACAGGCCCAGAGAGCACAACGGGCTCAAATCACAGCATCCAGAGTACCAAGCAGCCCACAATGCGCACCAGGGGTGCCTTCGGCCCCCTGGCCGAAGGCTCTAACTCTCACAAGAGGGCCAAGATAGGAAAACAAAGTTACTGGGGAAAACGGCGAAAATCAGTAGCCCTCGGCAGTGGGAGCCCTCGGCACTAAGGGGGTCCCCGGTACTCAGAGCCCTCGGCTAGTCCTCTACAGCCGAGGGCACCTTTTCCGACATGATATCCGCACCACATGCATACAGATCATCGTACCCTGTACAACGTCCCATCCAACAGCCGCATTAAATGCGGCCACATGCGGTTGCCAGCGCCAACCAGATGAGGTGACCTCTCGGCCAATGGACGCTTGACACCTGTCCCTATCCGGCATTTATTGCTACTATAAATAGCACCCCATTTCCCCATTTGTAACCACGCTGAAAACGTTGAACACTCTCCAATATACTTTCTCTCTCTATACTTACTTGCTCTGACTTCTCTCTTGTTATTCCCCGTAATAACCCCTCGGATAAGCTACCCCCCGGGTACACTATCCATCATTTGGTGCTCTCGTTGAGAGGTCGAATAATCAAGTAAGAAACCCTCCCCCTCGACCAAACACAAAATACCCATCTAAAATGGTGAGAACAAATCGTGCCAACTCCAAGAATGTAGAGGACAAGAACCTGGCCCTCGGCGAGGTCGACGTCCCCAAGGCCTCTAACAGGGCTCCCGGAGGCGGCGTCATCACCGGGTTGGACCAGACGGCTGTCGACCTACGCCAGCAGATTCAACAAAACGCCCCCGATGCCCGCCTCGGCATCGAGGCCAAGAAAAAGGACCGGAGCGAAAATCAAATTAGCCCTCCGGTCATTACCATCGACGTTCAATCGGCGCTCTCCGCCTTCATCCAGACGTTCACTCAGAACCCAGGTGCCTTCGGCACTTTGGTTCCCCTCCAACCTCAGGTGGGGGAGAATATTATGCCTCCCCCTCATCCATGACCCCTCGGCAACCCGGTCCTCCGGATGGGGAACTCTGAGGGGGTCGTGGCCCAAGATACGGCCTCCCAGGAAGTCCAGTCCTGGGACCGCCACAACGTGAACAAGGAACAGCTCCGGACCTCCGCCCTCGAGAGACTCGGAGGGGCGCAAGACCGCCGAGGGGTCCAAGACCGCCTCGGGGGGAAGGCATTCCAAAGGCCTCAGGAAAGTGGCGGGTCCGTCTCGAGGGCCAATGAAAGGCGTCCCCCTCAGGAGAAGGGCAAGGCACCTCTCCATGTCGACGATGCACGCCATCAAATTAATCAAGCCCACTCGGCCCGGGTCCATTCGCAGGGGGCGGAGGCCCTCCCGAAGGACCCCCGGGACGAAATCATCGCGGCCCTCCAGCGCCGACTTGACGAGATGGAGGCCACTAAAGCCCACGCCACCACTTCTGCCCCTCATACAGACATCAAGTATGAGGCGATGATGGCCACGATGGAAGAAATGCAGAAGAAGATAACCGAGGGCTCCGGGGAACCCACCATACAGCTCCGGACCCGGACGCCATTTACCCCAAGGGTATTGGCTGCCCGGATCCCGGAAAAATACCGAGGGCAGCTCATCAAGCCCTATGACGGAAAGACTGACCCCCAAGAGCACTACAGCAGGTATCAAAACAGCATGATGATGGTGGGGGCATCAGATGAATATTTGTGCCGCTGGTTCCTCTCCACCCTAGAGGGGCCAGCTTACGAATGGTTCAATCGATTGCCCGAGGGCTGCATTGACTCATTGGAAGAACTCGCCCAACGATTCTTGACGCAATTTACGGGGAGGCACCGCACAAGAAAACACTTCTCCCACTTACTGACAGTAAGGCAGAAGAAGGAGGAGAACCTTCGGGACTTCCTGGAGCGCTAGAAGACGGAGGCCGACAAAGTTGATGGCGCTGACGACGGGACCCTCCTGGCCCTTCTCCAAACAGTACTCCGCCCCGGGAACTTCTCAAGGAGCCTCATCATCAAACCCCCCCCCCCCCCCGCGATTATATAAGGGCCCTACAGCGGGGGGACCGGTACGCCGAGGCCGAGGAGGTGGAGAAATGCCACCATGTCCCAGATCAGCAACGCCCTCGGCCAGAAGACAAAGGTAACCGGGGACCGGGGGGCCCCGCAATCATCCCAGGGATTCTGCCCCCGCCGGTGATCGCCCCTGGCATGGCCAAGCCAAGCTCGGGGGAGGCTACAAGGGGAACCCGAGGGCTTGGGCACAGTCTGTCCTCCTGGAGCACCCTCGGACACCATTGAAGCATCCCGTCAGCGTTATTCTTGATTTTGCTGAAGAAAGGGGCCTCGTGGAGCGAGATTCACGCGCGCCCTCGGAAGTATTTGCCATCAATCCAAACTACCCCTACTGTCGTTTCCACTGACACCAGGGGCACAGGACCGATGATTGCCATCAGCTGAAGACGGCCATCGAGAAATTGATACAAGCGGGCCATCTGTCCCAGTTTGTCCAGGGCCCTCAGCAACAGCCCCCCCCCTCATCAGGGGCCATCCCGAGGGCAAACTGCGAGAGGGAATGCATGGGTCAACCCCAACACCATCCCCCTCGGCAAGAAGAGGGAGATTGGAAATCTGGAGGAGGAGGAGGAGTACCCCCGGTACCAAGAAAAGAAACGCCACATCCTCATGATTACGGGGGGAAATACCGGGGGTGACTCTACAAGTCAACGAAAGAAGTGGGCTCAATCACTTTACGTGGGGGAAGTCACTCATATGACCCCGGTAAAGCGGCTGAGGGAGGAACCCATTATCTTCACCAACGCTGATCTCCCCCCAGTATCCTCCCCCCACAGGGATGCCCTCGTCATCCGCACAGAAATCAACGACACCATTATTCACAGAACTTACATTGACACAGGCAGCTCCGTCAATGTAATGTACCTCAGCACCTTCAGAGAGCTGCATCTGGAGAGGGGGTCCCTTCGGCCCATCAAGACCCTTCTTGCCGGCTTCACCGGCGACACCATTGATTCTGAGGGGGTCATAACCCTCCCGGTAATCTTCGGCGACGGCCTCCATAGAGCCAAGCTCGAAGTGGAGTTCGTCGTCGTCAACATCGATTGCGCCCACAACATCATCCTCGGCCGGCCAGCCCTCGAGGACCTCGAAGTCGTCATCTCCATGAGGCACCTCTGCCTCAAGTTCCCAGCCGAGGGGGGAATCGGTTACTCAAGGGGGAACCAAAAGCTTTCTCGCGCTTGCTACCTTCAAGTTACGAAGAAGGTTAGCAAGACGGAGTTCCGCGTTGACACCATCACCGGAACCGTGGAAGCGGAAGAAAGGAGGTCGAGGGATGAACCATCCGAGGAGGTAGAAGACTTCGCGCTCGATCCGGCCAAGCCGGAGAGAGTCGTGAAGATTGGAGCCAAGCTCCCCGAAGATTTGAAGACCGGCATCATCAGCGCCCTCCGCGCCTACTCCATTGTTTTTGCATGGGGGCCGGAGGACATGCCGGGGATCAGACGAAGGGTCATCACCCACCGCCTCTCGGTGGACCCTTCGGCCAAACCAGTACAGCAGCGGAGGAGACCCCTCTCGGCCGAGAGGAGGGAATTTGTAAAAAAGGAGGTCGCCATGCTCCTCTCTATCAGGCACATCAAGGAGGTAAAGTAGCCCTCATGGCTGGCGAACGTAGTCCTCGCACAGAAACCGCCCTCATTCCGCATGTGCGTGGACTACACGGATCTCAACAAGGCATGTCCCATGGACCCCTTTCCTTTGCCAAATATTGATCAACTTGTGGATGAAACCGCGGGGTGTGAGATCATGTCATTCCTCGAAGCATTCCGCGGATATTACCAAATATTCATGCATGAGGAGGACGCTGAAAAAACGGCCTTCATGACTCCCGAGGGCATCTTCTGCTACCTTGTCATGGCCTTCGGCCTAAAGAACTCAGGTGCCACCTACACTCGGATGGTGGCTAAGGTATTTCAAGCTGTCCTAGGGCGCACCATGGAAGCATACGTTGACGATATGATCGTCAAAAGCAAGCAGTCAGCAAACCATGCTGACGACCTGAGGGAGATCTTCGCCATCATGCAGAAGTTTAGCCTTCGGCTGAACCCGAAGAAGTGTACCTTCGGTGTCCAGGGGGGAAAATTCCTGGGCTACATGGTTAGCCGAAGGGGTATTGAGGCCAACCCCGAGAAAATCCAGGCCATCATCAACATGGAGCCCCCACGCAACGTGAAGGAGGTCCAACGGTTGACGGGCCGCCTGGCAGCCCTCAACCGCTTCTTATCAAAATCGGCGGAGAAGTCCTTACCCTTCTTCCAGATCATGAGGAAAACCGCCGGTTTCCAGTGGACTTCAGAATGTCAGGGGGCATTCGAGGAGTTGAAAGGGTACCTATCTTCACCCCCTGTGCTCTCTAAACCCAAGGTAGGGGAGATCCTGTACCTCTACTTGGGTGTTAGCACGGCTGCCATCAGCTCAGTACTCATCCGGGAAGAAGATGGCATCCAGCATTCCATCTTCTATGTTAGCAAGACCCTCAGGGAGGCGGAACTCCGGTACTCCCCCGTGGAAAAAACGGTGTTGGCTATCGTGTGGACCGTCAAGAAGTTGGGCCATTACTTCCAGGCTCACCCGGTCCAGGTCCTCACTCACCAACCCCTCGGCGCCTTGATGAGGAGCCCCACCAGCTCCTCCCGAATGGTAAAATGGGTTGTCTTCTTGAGCCAATACAACATCGACATCCGTCCTAGGCCCGCCATCAAGGGCCAAGCCCTAGCGGACTTCGTGACGAAGTGTACGGCAAGGGCAGCGACGGACGAGGAGCCCTCGGCCCCTTCGGATGATTGGTGGACCCTCTACACCGATGGCTCCTCCGCCATCAAGGCATTCGGAGGAGGGGTGGTTCTCATCTCACCCGAGGGCTTCCGGGCCTATTATGCAGTCTGTTTCTCTTTCAAAGTCTCCAACAATGAAGCTGAATACGAGGCTCTCCTCTGTGGCTTTCGGCTGGCAGCTAACATGAAGGCCCGACAAATTCACATCAAGTGCGACTCCAAGTTAGTCGTCGGCCAAATCTCCGGGGAGTACGAAGCCAAGGAAGGGAGAATGAAGCAATACAAGGAGGCGGCCGAGGAGTTGCTTAAGATATTTGAGGCACACTCTCTTACTCAAATACCGAGGGCTCAAAACTCCGAGGCCGACATTTTATCAAAGCTCTCGGCAGAATCCCCTGAGCACATCTCGAAGATTGCCAAAGTGGAAGAACTCAGCCTCTCCAGCATACATGCTAGCCCCGTCATGAACATACAACAAAGACAGGAGGACTGGATCTCAGACATTGTTGCCTTCATCACCACAGGGCAACTACCCGAGGAGGAGGCCCGTGCCAAACTGACAAAACTGAGGGCTCCCAGCTACTTTATCGAGGACGGAAGACTTTACAAAAGATCCTACAACGGGACATTACTTCGGTGCCTTCATCAAGATGAAGCCGAAGTAGCAATGGAGGAAGTGCACAGTGGGACTTGCTCGGCTCACCAGGGACCCTTCTCCATGTCCCGAAGGCTGATAATCCAGGGCTACTTCTGGCCTACGATGGCCCGGGATTGTGCGGACCTTGCCCGGAGGTGTCCCGCATGCCAGCACTTCCAGAAAGCCCCCGGCAGGCCAGCGGTCAACTATGCCCCCATCAGCACATTCATACCCTTCGCTCGATGGGGCATAGACCTTGTGGGCCCTCTGCTGAGGGGCACCTCCAACAATAGATACATCATCATCGCCATCGATTACTTCACCAAATTGGTGGAAGCTGAGCCCCTCGCCAGCATCACTGAGGCCAGGTGCCGTCACTTTGTTCTCAAAAACATCCTCACCAGGTTTGGTGTCCCTCAGCAAATCATCTCCGACAATGGGACTCAGTTTGAGGCAGCCCCCTTCTGTGCCCTCCTAGAGGCATGGGGCATCAAACACACCTTCTCATCCGTTGCTTACCCCCAGGGCAACGGTCAAGTGGAGAACGCCAACATGACCTTCCTCGAGGGCCTAAAAAAGAAGCTGGAGGCCGAAGGGGGTGGTTGGGTAGAAGAGCTCCACAATATCTTGTGGGCCTACCGTACTACCCCTCGGCGGGCAACTGGCGAGACACCCTTCTCCCTTTGCTACGGATTTGAAGCCAAAGCCCCCACTGAGGTAACTCTCCCAACCCGAAGGGTCACACAGTATGATCCGGAGGCCAACGACACCAATATGGCCCTCGACCTCCACCTGATTTCAGAACACCGAGAGCAAGCCTTCATACGCGCAAAAAACTACCGAAGGCAGGTGAAGAGTTACATTGACGCCAAGGTTCGCTCCAGGGAATTCCAAGTGGGGGACTATGTGCTCCGAAGAAGGGAAGCTAGCCAACCAACCGAGGGCGGAAAGATGGCACCAAAGTTCGAAGGCCCCTACATCGTGGCAGCCATCATCAAACCGGGAACTTACAAACTAAAACGCCCTAACGGGACCGAGGTCCCTAGGCACTGGAATGTACATCACTTAGTTAAATTTTATCAATAACATCAGAGCGGCCAAGCCCTCATAACTAGTGAATGTATTATTTCCCGGCCCAAGGCCTAAAAATTCTGAAGAATGAAGACATTTCGAAGAAACCGAGAACATGGAACAAGATTATTACAAGGACCAAGCCCTCATATCACCCCCAGGCCCGAGGCCTTACCACAATGGAAGAACCCTCGGCACCAAGTGCCGAGGGCAGACAATACTATCACCTACAACATGTACCACCTGTCCTCAAAAGAAGACCCCCCGGCACCTGGTGCCGGGGGGACATACCACTATCAACTTTCAACAGATGGGGAGAAACACCAAGTGTTTCACAGAAGACCCCTCGGTACCAAGTACCGAGAGTAGACACCACAGTCCCCTACGACAAGTGAAGGAAAAATACCAACTATTTTTACAAAAGACCCCTCGGTACCAAGTACCGGGGGCCGTAAATCGGAACAAACACCAAGTGTTGTTTCTAAGCCGTACCCCTCGAGGACGCCTATACCGAAGGCGCCACCTCTCGGTGCCGGCAGCACGTAGTGCACCCGGCCATTTGCAACCAGTGTGCAAATGAAAGCCCTTCCCTGAAACGCTTTCCGCGTCATCACCCCAAGGGTATGACAGGCATGAGAAGTGCCCAGGATTCGACTTTCAAAAACGGAACGCTTTCCGCGTCATCACCCCAAGGGTATGACAGGCACGAGAAATGCCCAGGATTCGACTTCCAAACCGAAACGCTCCCCGCGCCACCACCCCAAGGGTGTGGCAGGCCACGGACTATGTCTAGCGCCGAGGGGACGACTTTCAAAACTGAGGCGCTTTCCGCACCATCCCCCAAGGGGAGGCAGGCTACAGACCACCATATCTTGTGCCCAGGAAACAACCCTCGATACCCACGGAACTCGGAAGGTTAACCCGAGGGGGGAGCTAATGGTGTATTCTGTTACCTCCCGATAGGCCAAGCCTTACCAAGAAACCAAGTTTCTTGATGCCTTGCCTTCACTACTCAAAAAAAATGGGGTGGTGAAGGGGAGTAGACTCGGCGAGAAATCAATGAGTACATCACACCAACGATTCACAGAAACGTACCGAGGGCTCCCCAAGGGAACGTCTCCGGTACCTGAAAGTTCACAAGTACAAAGGATACCATTCACAACGGACATCATTAACAAACGGCTGAGTCCACTCAAGGATTGCCTCCGGCTATACCTAAAACCGAAGGCTACTTTATGACAAAGCTATCAGATGTTGGCCGAATCAAATCAAGAATAACCCTCGGCACCTCACCACACGCCGAGGGGACACATCCAGGCAGTCCCCGAGGGAGTCTGCCTTCTTATGCTAGACTTGGACTACAAACTCTCCTATAGCAACATTGGGGGGACATAGCAAACTACCGAAGGCTTTTTGTTGCCACAAGCCAACATCACAAGACAAAGGAAACTATCCTAAACCTGCAACGCCTACGACCGAAGGGTCCCCTGAAGGCCAGCAGCAGGAAATACTTAGAAAAAAAAACCTATGTCCTAAATGTTTTGCCCCTTGTGGAGCCGTCAGTCAACCGAAGGCATATCTGAGACAAAGCCCTCACAGTCACCCGAGGGCTCCTACTTCACACATACTACACTTAGGAAAATTTCCTAAGTCCTACATATTTTGGCCCTCGGTCAAATTTCCATGTTGCCCGAGGGGCCATGCGGTTGAAGACTTGGTGAAGCTGTACTTAGAAAAAATTTCAAAGTCCTACATATTTTGACCCTCGGTTAAATCTCCATGCTGCCCGAGGGCTCCTACTTCATACATGCTACACTTGGAAAAATTTCTAAGTCCCAAGAGTTCTTACCCTCGGTCAAATCTCCCTACAGCCCGAGGGCCATGCGGATGAGGACTTGGCAAAAGTATACTTAGAAAAATATTCTAAGTCCTAACTATTCCTGGGCCCTCGGTCATGCGTCCAATCAGCGAGGGGTATCCACGTACCGAAGGCTACACAATATCCAAACACTTAGAGATTTTCTAAGTCCTAAACATCTCGCCTCCGGTCATCTCATGAAGGCTACATAGAACCGGAGGGAAGGATCAGCCGGGGGCCAACAGATGAACAAACACTTAGAAACATTTCTAAGTCCGGAACATTGTGCCCTCGGTGAAAGGTTCAACTGACTAAAGATTACTAGTAGCCGAGGGCTACAAGAAGCACTACACTTGGAAGAATTTATTCTAAGTCCTAAACATACATTCAGAAAAGCGAAGGCATACATTCAAAAGAAAACGACGGCATACATCCGAGAAGAAATGAATTAAAGGGAACAAATTATAGACAAGGAGCCCGAAGGCAAGCATTCATGCATTAAGGGAAGAGTTAGAGTATATATTACAATATGGCCGAGGCCGAGAGTACACAGATGTCCATTACATAAACAAAAAAAGATGTTCAAGACACTACTAAATACAGATCAAATATTTTCAGCTCCGGGGGCAGCCTCTTCCGCGGGCTTCGAGATGACCTCCATGCCAACCTCAGCTTCATCCCCCTCGGCCTTTTTCAGAAGCTCAGAATCCTCCAATTCTGGCCTTTCAACGCCCTCAGGAAGGGGGACTCTGATGTCAGGCTGGAGGGGTGGCAGGCCATAAGCCGTCGAGTCGAAGGCCGACGGCTCGATCTTCAAATGCCGAGCAAGCCTTCTATAGATCAAGGCCTGGGTGAAGAATTCCCCCCAGGCATAGTAATCTTCACCCTTTCGGGCTAGCCACATCGCCCCGGGACCCTTCACCCACCCGTCGGTGGAGCCCTCCACGACCGAGGCCACCCAGTCCTTATGGCCTTCGGCCTTCCAACCCTCGGTCATGAAGGTGGCAACTGCACCAGCGGCGGCCTCTGCTTTTGCGGCCTCGGCATCTTCGAGGGCCTTTTTTGCAGCCTCAGCAGCAGCCTTCTCCGCCTCCGCCTTCTCCTTGGCCGCCTTCTCAGCTTCCGCCCTCGCCTGCTGGAGGTCCCTCTCCAGCTGAGCCATCTGCCTCATGGCCTCGGCATTGTCATGAACAAGCTTCTTGAGGGACTCCTCCTGTTGCGCCTTCTGGAGGCGCCACTCGTCGAACCTCCTAGCGTGTTCGCCGAGGGCTATGCAGGCCTGTTTAAACAAACAACAAAGTAAGGGGTTAAACTATGATCACGCAACAGATAAAATCATAGGCCACTATGCAAAGGAAAACGAAAGAAGAAGAAAAGAAGGAGAAGAACTTACGGTAAGGGAGGACCGGAGGATTTTGGACTTGAGGGCTTCATCGTCGAGCTTCCCGAGGCCCCGCCTATCCAGAGCGGGCGTAGCCCCGCCCAAAAATTCCCGGGGGTCTACTGTGCCATGCGTAATGGCTGCCCCCTTCGGCAGGGAGAACTGTATGTCCTCCCGGGGCAAGCTTGCCTCACCACCTTGACCCGAGGGCGGGCGAGGAGCAGTCGTTGTCATTGGAGCACTGGGCTCGGAGGCGGAGTGCTCGTCCACCACCACCACCAGGGGAGCCTTCTTCCCGGCATCCCCCTTCTTCTGCTTCTTCCCCTCGGGGATTGGCGCCTTGCCGGCGGCCTTCCGCTTTGCGGCCTCCCCCGAGGGCTCACTGCCCTTCTTCAGCTCCCCGAGGGGCTTCTGCTTGACGGGCTCCTTCTGGCCCGGTGCCTTCACCTTTTGCTTTTTGAGGTTGGCGAAGGCATTGAGGTCCATGTTGATACCTGAAAAAATAATAAACGGTTAGAGCCGAAGGACAAAAGATACAACAAAAAGCATACCTACACCTAAATATGCATAAGTCTAAAGGACCGGATGCTCTCAGCAATTACCTCCGGAGGCTCTCTCAAATGCTGGGAATCCGAGGGTGTAGAGATCCTCCTCTTTGGTGCACTCCTTGATGGTTATGTTTTTGTCCCGGCCCTCCGGGATCTTGGCCAGGATCCTGCCGTCTTTCTCGAGGGCGGCGCTCCTCCTCTTCTCATTCCTCTTTAACCGGTCACGCAATTCCCTCGGGAAGGGGCTCTCGGTCAGCTTTACATAGCACCACCGGTCTTTCCACCCTTTGTTCGAGGAGGGCGCCTCAGTAAAAAGCTTGAACAGGGCCACCTGCTGCAAGTTTGCGAAGCCCTCGGCATTCGCATGCCCCCCCTCCCCCCGGCACAGGTTGAAGCTCTGGAAGAAGAGATCCATGCTATGTGTTACCCCCCGGGACTTGCAGAGCTGGAGGAAGCCCGTGATGTAGGAATGGTTGTTCGGGGTCAGCTGGCAGGGGACCAAACCCACGAACCGGAGGTACTCCCGGAGGAAGGGGTGTAGGGAGAACCGGAGCCCCATCGACACAGACAGGACATGCACCGCAATGCATCCCTCGGGAGCCCGGGAGAGGACGTCATCGGGACCAGGTGTCACCACGATGGCCGAGGGGCCCACGTGTAATTGGGTGACATAGAGATCCGCCGCATCAGCCTCCGACCTTATCTCTAAGGCAGCGGTATTCAGGTAGGAATACCCCTCGGGCATGTCGAGGGGCTTCCCTTGGTCTGCGACGCGGCCCTTCTTCTTGGAAGCGGCAGCCTTTGCCTTCTTTTTTCCGGGGGCCGCCCGGATGGGAACCGCATTCAGCGGCCGAGAGGTGCTGGCCTCGCCAGTGCCCCGAGGGGGGAGAACAGCAACAGTGACCCTCGCGCCCTCTTTCTGCGCCTCTTCTTCAGCTGCTTGCCAGGCGAGGGCCAGCTCTTCATCTTCACACTCTTGTTCGAAGCCCTCGGCTTCCGCCTCAGCGACGAGGGCTCTCTGCAGCTCCATGGCGACAACATCATCTTGTCCCACCGAGGGCTGTTCGCTTGTGGACTCCACGTCCGAGATGACTTCATCCTCCATCGAGGGCGCCCCCGAGATGTCCTGGGAATCACTTTGGGAAGACATCTATGCACTAGTTCGAGGGCTCGGAAACACTAGAGTTTTCTAAAAGTTCTATCTCCTAGCCTAAAGACACAGGTCACAGCTAACTAGAAGGAGAAGAGCAATGGGGAACTGACCTTAAGGCAAGGATTGATCGAAGGCGGCTGTTTCTCTCTCTAGAAATTTTGGTAGAGCTTCGTTACGATGATTTCGCACAAAGGGTAGTGAAGCCGGCCATGGGGTATTTATAGGCGCTGGGATCCGGGCTTGGGCCTGGAAACCGGGCCTATGGTTGGACTGCCATCATTACCAACCTTGGTTTCACCCAATCGGTGACGCCCGCCCACGGGCAGCCAACGAGCACGCACCACGTGGCAACCCCCCCCCCCCCCCAACGGCTATATCCTGACGTTACATATTCCAACGGCTATATTTCCAACGGCTATATTCTGGGAGCCCCCGGGCTTTTTACTTCACTCCACTTCATCAAGGAGAGCCTCCGGGTACACTTACCCAGAGACGCTCTCGGGTTGTGCCCCACACAGTACATAACGAATTCCTTCGGGATCACTCCTTCAGAAGCCCAAGGCTTCATATCAGGCCACCCCTCGGGGATCCCCCCTCAGCACTTTGAGGGCCGGGTAGCCCCCGGGGAGTATGTCTCATTGACGGATAGCCTACGACACACAGGTAACGGGACCCCTCGGATATCCTCATCACCAACTAATCAACAAACAGGGGACCCCCCGGTAACAATTCAACTACTACCCGCATTCATTACGCCCTCGATCCCCAGATTGAGGGACTCCCCTTCGGTGCCTCCCAGGGTATCAAAAGCAAGCCTCCGGCTAATCAACAAATGAGCCCCCAGAACGGGGAAAGCCTTCGGCATCATCATTATTCTCCATTTCGAACCAAGGTTTCACATTTTCGATTCATCGTTGGGGGAATTCGGTGCACTCTTTTTCCCTCATTAGGATTTTTCCCACAGGGTTTTTCCTAATGAGGCTTTTAACGAGGCATCCCCCCAAAATGAAACGAAAAGCGTCAGCCTTCGGCCCACAACAGCAACGCAACTACTCTACTCCTTTTCACCACTTTGCAAGAGCCTCAAGGAGTGGGGGACTGGAGGACCCCCTCGGGAAAAATCACAAAAATGACCCCTCAAATCCCGACATGTGGGTAACTGAGGGACGCCCTTGGCAGAATAAACAAACAGCAAACTACCCACAACTCTACAAACTACAAATGGAACAACGGCAGAGGACAAACACAATTACTCCTTTTCCCTCAAGTACCTTTCGGCAAAAGGAGTGAGGGACTCCTGATGGAGTATATGGCCCGGGAACCCCCGGCCCACAGACTCCTACTACTCCAGTAAAGGCCTAACAGGCCCAGAGAGCACAACGGGCCCAAATCACAGCGTCCAGAGTACCAAGCAGCCCACAATGCGCACCAGGGGTGCCTTCGGCCCCCTGGCCGAAGGCTCTAACTCTCACAAGAGGGCCAAGACAGGAAAACAAAGTTACTGGGAAAAACGGCGAAAATCAGTAGCCCTCGGTAGTGGGAGCCCTCGGCACTAAGGGGGTCCCCGGTACTCAGAGCCCTCGTCTAGTCCTCTACAGCCGAGGGCACCTTTTCCGACATGATATCCGCACCACATGCGTACAGATCACCGTACCCTGTACAACGTCCCATCCAACAGCCGCATTAAATGCGGCCACATGCGGTTGCCAGCGCCAACCAGATGAGGTGACCTCTCGGCCAATGGACGCTTGACATGTGTCCCTGTCCGGCATTTATTGCTACTATAAATAGCACCCCATTTCCCCATTTGGAACCACGCTGAAAACGCTGAACACTCTCCAATATACTTTCTCTCTCTATACTTACTTGCTCTGACTTCTCTCTTGCTATTCCCCGTAATAACCCCTCGGATAAGCTACCCCCGGGTACACTATCCATCAATATGTGTGTTCGACCAGGCTAGTGGGTGTGAAAAAAAACATTATTTTTGAGCTAAAACATCCCTTCTTTTTACTCTGCTGGATTAGTAATTTTCTACTCTCGTTGTTCTGTTACCGGCTTACGCCGAAGAGCTCGTTTTATCTTGGGGAAAGATTTTCGCTAGTCGGAAATACTTTCTTGAGGACAGCGTTTACGCGACTCGAGCTATATTATTTTCTAACGCTTTTTTGCAGGTATATCCGGCGAATTTCCAACAACAGACCATTCATTATCAATAATTATTTCTTGGTTGATATTCCACATTATTGTTCTTTCGAACTTTAATCTTCTAACTATATCACTTAGGAAGTATTGTTTGTTCATGGTGGTAAAGTTTATGTAACCTTCCATAAATAAGGTAATCAATCGGTAACACATAATTCCATAGAACCTGGCAAATGATAACCCGTTAAATCATCTGGTAATAGAGTATATGGGGTCGTATCTAAGACTATCTTAGACTAAACAAATTAATTTTCCACAATAAAATTCTAATCCCGAATCCTCTTTTGTTTTACACAACCTTTGTATTATGCTCTTTAGATTTCGATTGGAAATAATAAACTGGTCATGGAATCTACACGATATCTTTCAAAAGAAAATCAAACACCATAACTGAAACCTTCTTACCGGTTTATATTCTTAACTCGACTGATACTATTTTACTTAATCATAGTCGCATAGTACAACTTACCCAACTTTTCAGATTTAAGCCTTTGAGTTGTTGACGACTTGTAACATAAGAATAATTTGTAGTGGAAAATTTTTACACTCTTTATTCCCACTAATACATCTATTACTCAAGGAGCATATCAGTTACCAATACGAACTTATTAGGATATTGTCTACAAATACTCATACTCGTTCATAAAGGCTACAAGAGAGCTCAATGGTACCATATTCTTTATTCTATTGAAATATTCATATTCTAGATCATACTATATTCAAACACACTTCGTAAATCCCTATATCGCGTCCAGTAGGTTATTCTCTACATTTTTACTCACCATGTGGCTCAAAATGTTGGACACCAGCTCCGAAGGTATTTTCTAGCCTTCACAGCAGGGGTTACCATTTTCGTTAGTCTCCAAGACTCTCTACGGAATTTGAAGGGTTCCGCACCATGTGGTTCAAACCAAGACTATTGGTTTGAACTAACCCACTAGCTCTGAATTTACCCGCTCGGTTAAAACCAGTTAAGCAATCCCATAGGGTTTATTATTTCAATCTTTCATATTAGGCCATGGGGACTTAACCATACAAGTGAGGACCTGTTTAACAACGACAACCGTGGGTCTATTATTTCTTTCTTTAATATTATGATACGGGAACTTTATCATATCAGTTTAACAACTACATACGGTTTATTATTTTCTCCTTTAATATCATGACATGGAAATTTTACCATATTAGGCTATAACAATCAATTATCTACATAAATGCTAAACTCTTATTGGAAGCCAAGGTTGTTCTCCACTTGGACTGTGTTTAATATTTAATTATGGTCTGTTAAGCTCATCAACCTATAAAAATGATCGAAAATTTTCATAAACAACTTATTTGGCTAAGATAAGTGTTAGGATGTTTTTACTTGGACTGTAATTTGCTGGTCTGGTCTGGTCTGATCTGGTCTGATCTGGTCTGGGACGAATTATAGTCTAAGTAAAAACATCCTTATTAAGCACTTTTCGCTACGGAGATTTAGAAAATTGACTTCAATAGCCTTGACCTCAAGGTCTTAGATCTCATCTTAACTCATTATAATCCTGTCTAGCACAGTAACCCCTATTAATCCTTGGCACGTTTGCTAAACCTTGGTCTGTTGCCCAGCCTACCCATATGCTTTATAGTACATTAAGAAACATCTTTATCAGGTAATGAATACACATGACACATACATATATACCCAACATTTGTACTGAGTTCACTTATATGAAATAGTAGTTACTCTTATATGCTTTTAACTACTCACTTACCTGAGAGATGTCGAGCGGTGCGTGGCAATGGATGGAGTTACGGAAGGACTTGGGCTCTGATACCAAACTGAAACGACCGTCCCCAAAACGGCCATTACGATACTCAAACATAAAAGAGCTGAGACTCGATAAATCAAGCAGAAATAAAGATACAATGCCTCGATATGAGACTTTATTTCTTTTAGAGCAAATCAAACCTTACAACCATAACGAAACGCATCCAAAATAAAACATTTGTAAAACCATTACACCTGATCAGGATTTTAAAAACGTTTAACAACCCTTTGAAGTACCAACGTACTAAAACCACAACATAACTGATAGCCCGATCTTCTCCGTTAACCCACCCAAAACCTTGTCACCGGCTCCATACATTCTCTCAGGCTTCCGTACCTCGTTCATTACCTATACATGAGAATAGAAGTCTCGTAAGCAATAATGCTTAGTAAGTCACCATTTCATCCACTAAAACGTTTAGGGAATCTTAGCTAGCCATAATTAGATACATGAGCTTGAATACTCCATACACATAGCATATTCACACACATATTCATATCATGTAAAACACAACATCATGTAACGAAATCTAAAAGATTTCCTCATTCATCATTCTTTCTTATTATCTTATTACTTGACTTGATGGGCCCGTAGCTCGTATCCTGGCCCCTCGCTAATGACCTTGGGTAGCTAGCCCGCAGTCATCAGAAGTAATCCCGAGACTCCCCGCAGAAGGAGATCCCGCTCTGTACAGCTCAGGTGATTACTTGGGGGAACGGCTACCTCCGAACATTTCTTATCATTCATTTGATATCATTATCATCACAACTTTCATTCATGGTTGGAGTTTATATAAATCCAATCTAACATTAACCATAGAACTTGGATACCTTACATTGATAACTCAACAAGTTCTCAATCAACATCACCTATAAATATATACACATAACAGGGCATTCGCATAATCTCATACCATACAAATTCAAGCATTCAAGCAAACCTATCCAATTCATAGGTAGCTAGACTTCCATATTTCATTTCAAACAATCATGTATAGGTGGTGATGACCTACCTGGTTCACACGGAGTATTTGCCCTTGTGTGTGCGTGTACGATGTCCACGAGCAATGGTTCTTCGATGAGCAACTATAATTATAAATACACAAGCTTATACTTGATGAAACTTAAATTCATGTCTTTAGAAAATCTTTAGACTTAAGGTGAGGGAAAGTACACAAATCAGCCCTTACAAGTTAGAAAAACTCCCCCTTTTCCTACAATAAATCGGGCATAGCTTCGGGTGGCTAGATAACTAAGAACCGATTGAATTTTATGAATCAAGACTCATCATCTATTAACTTCCTCTCATAATATCAAGGACTCCATGTATCTATTTAGAATCAGCCACTAATTATTAAAACACTTCCAAAATTCTTTCATTAAATTGGGTATAATTTTGGGGTAGCTAAATACTTGAAACTTCACAAGGTTTTTCAATCAAGGATGAACAACAACTCCATAAGAACCTTATCATTAATAAAATCCATTAATTTTCATAGCATCAACTCTAAATCAACCAACCCTAGCAAAATCCTCAACCAAGAACTATACATACTAAGAAAATTCCCCAAATTCTTTTATCAATTTGACATAGTTTTGGGATAGCTAGTTATTCAAGAATAGATTTAAAACTTGTTAAACCAAGGATAAACAACCACTTTACAACACTCCTATCATCCATAAATTCATTAATTTTTTAGAAACAATCCAAAACTCACTCAACCCTAGTATAATCTCAAAACAAGAACCATGAATCAAACATAGAATAAATACTTCATATAGAGTGTAAATCTTACCAATTAATGATTCTTGATGAAAGATTATGTTAAACTTGAGCTTCAATCACTTTGGAAAAGGTCTGGGAATGATTTGTAGAGAGAGGGGTGAGTAGGGATCGAATTTGGGCTGAAAAGGGGTTTTCTTCGCTTAAAAACGACATTTGACCGACCTACCAAAACCGACCGAACCGGCTCTGGTTTGCCCCTGACCGGTGCCAGTTTCCCTGCAACCTCAACACCCTAAATGTTCTGTTTTGAACCGGCGCCGGTTTGGGCCCAACCGGCGCCGGTCCGGCACCCCCGGGTGCCGAAAACGCCCTTTTTCGCCCTAAACCAACCCCGATTGTTGCCGATCCCATCCTAGACCCCCGATGATATTTTAAACTATATTTTAAAACACTCGAATACTATCTAACATGACAACTAACTTGAAATAACATTGCTTTCAAAATAAAATGATTATTACAGTATATTTTCGTTGCTCATCGGATACCGTCACCTGTCACGTACAAACATAATACAAACATGTGAATTCAAATATGATTATCACAAAGTTCATAATCACATGATATCCCTATATTTCACATATATAACATTCAAACCATAAGTTAAAACATGATCATATATAATTAATTAGCACAGAAGAAGTCGATAAAAAGTACGGGCGTTACACTTGAGCCTCTTCAGTTTTTTATTTATTATTTATTTGTATATTAAATAAAAAATTATATAATAATAAAAATGTGTGTTATATATTAATGTGTAGTAACAATTGTGATAATCATAGAGATTGCAGCGGAGTGGAGATGGTATTGCATGCGTGTGTGGTCTTTTTAAAAGGTTTATGGTTCGAATCCGATCTTTGTAACTTTTATATTTTGCTCTACAAAAAAACATTTTGTGTTACAAAGGAGCCAAAAATATTTGCATCCTCCATGGGTTCAACATCATCATCATTAATGCTTATGGTGATTTACCATTTAACTGTCTAGTACTTGGGTAGGAATAACAATTTTGCTCACAGCTTTAATAAAAAAATCATCATATTTAATTTCTTGCTTTTTGGTTTAATAAAAAATCTCATTTGATCTTCTATGTAATCAAAATTGTGATTTCTCAGTTTACTTTTCAAGATATAGTTCTCTAGAATAAAATATATTCTAGAGATTGGATGCCACATCTTCCGAGCGGCCTAGAGTACACAGTATCGCGATGACACTTCCTCTTGTCGTGGCCCGCCTTGCCAGAGATTGGAATTCCAGGGTCACAACAAGCCCCTCCAAGGTCACCGACCTGGTTCCATCACTGGTTTTTGTAAGGAATAATTGTAATTAGATTTTGATGATGCTAGATTATTTAGGACTTTAGAGTACCCCTTTAGAAATTATGTATTAGAATTTTCCTTTGTAAAATTCTTAGAAGTATTCGACTTGACAGAAGACCTTCAAGAGCAGAAGACCTTCAAGAGCAGAAGGACTTCAAGAGCAGAAGTGCCTCTTAAGGCATTGTTGAAACAGAGGATCTTTGGTTCTCTGCTCCAGAACAGAAGTCCTCAGGATCTCTGTTAGTCTTGACTCTGACAGAAACCCTTCTGGGTCTCTGTTGGATACTCCCAACAGAAGTGCTCCAGGCCTCCTCTGTTCTACTCTGAGACAAAGACACCAGAAGGTCTGACACTTAGAAGATTTTCAAAGAACCGGGAAGTCAACTAAAAGATTCCTTCAACGGCTAGGAGTATGAAACGGAAAAGCTACAATGTGCGCATTAAATGATCATTTAATGCACCCCATGCTACGTAGAGTAATTGCAGATGATTGGACGCATTGTCAGGAATACTTTGTCCCAAATTAGTAACCCGCCAACTTTACCGGGCTCTACTAGTCAAGTCAACTGATCGCTCAATTAATGCAGTTGTCCTCCTACTCCTCCAACGGGAAGACAACCCCAGTATAAAAGATACACTACGAAGAACAACCGGATAACTTTGCAACTTTTGCTAACCATTGCTACAACTCTTCATACAAGATATTCAAACTCTGAAAAGCAAAAAGCCTCCTTGAGATTCAAACTCATTATCTTCTACAAGAGAAGGCAAAAGTTGGAAAAATACTCTTTCCAACTCAAGCAAAGTTCCAAGTGTTCTTCAACTCTTCAAGCTCATCACATACAAATCTTTTGTAACGAAGCTAGTTGGAGGAACCCCAGTTTCAACAGAAACACTTCTTGCTACAAGAAGGACGTCCAAATAACTGGAGTAGTGAAGTGGTGATACTTCAAGGAAACTCAGTGAAAGGACCAGTGTTAAAGGAAGCCAGGCAATGCATCCCAGGACACATCTAGGCTTGAAGAAGACGTGGAGTGCTTCTTAAGTACTAGGACTAAGGCTTTGTAAACGGCAGTTTTTACAGCTTAGTGGAACAGTGGATTAGAGGAACGAGTTGTTCCTTGAACCACTATAAAAATCCCTGGTGTCGTTTACTTACTGCTTTTAATACTTGCACTTAGTTAGAACTGTATAACTCCTTGGACTTGGTATCTGTGTTCAGCAGAACTTGTTCTACGAGTTAACAGAAGGCCTACTGCCTATTGCTTCTCTGAGGCTAACAGAACTCCCTACCAGAACTCCATCCGCTGCCAGTCTGTTCTTCCAACAGAACAGGCTATTCTGTAAATCTGGTACTTAGTTTAAAAAGCTAAAAACCAATACAGTCTATTCACCCCCCCCCTCTAGACTGTATCCAGTATAACCGGGACCAACAAGTGGTATCAGAGCCTCCTTGTTCTAATAATCTCTTAGGTTATTTGTTGAACAAAGATCCACTTGTTTTTCTGTTTAACCTCATTTCTATCTGATATAATGGATCACTCCTTGTCCAAGAATCTTATGTTTTCAGATCTTAAGTTTGATGACTGGAGGATCCGGATGAAAGCACATCTCTGTGCCCTGCATGATGAAATGTGGGAAGTTCTTGACATTGGCCCCTTCACTAGCTTCCAGAAGGTCAATCCTGAACATGCCATAGACAACACCAGACCCCAGATGATTAGTAAAGCCAAATCAGAATGGACCACTGAAGAGAGGAGAAAGTACAACCTAGATAATATTGCCAAGGATATCCTCTACAAGTCCATTGATGATAGGTACTTCAACAGAATCAAGAAGTGCAAGACTGCTAAGGAGATCTGGGATACTCTTGAGCTCATTGGAGCTGGTGATGAGCAAGAGAGGGACAACAAACTAACCATAGCCAACAAGAAGTTTGATGACTTCAAACTTCTCCCTGGTGAAAGCATCTCCAAGATGTATGACAAGCTCCTCACTCTCACTGGAGAGATCTCTGAGCTTGGCAAGGATCTCACAACCAAGGAGATCAACCTGAAGGTGTTGAGGGGACTGCCCTCAGCATGGAAGATGAAGGTAGTTGTTGTCCAAGCCAGCAAGGATGTAAAGACTTATCCCACTGATAAGCTCATTTCAGATCTCAAAGCTCATGAGTTTGAAATGATTGAAGAGAAGGAAGATGTACCAGAAGAGAGGACCACTACATCCCTCACTGCCAGCACATCTAAGGTAAATGATTTTGACCCTTCAGTACTTTTATCTGATGAATATATGGCTGCCTTTGCCAGGAGATTCAAAAAGTTTATGAAGAATCCCAAAGATGGAAGGAGTTCATCCTTCAACAGAAAGCCATACCAGAAGGTCAAATCAACAGAAAGCAGTGGAGAGCTTCTCTGTTACAATTGCAGACAACCTGGTCACTTCAAGGCTGATTGTCCCCATCCTAGAGTGTCCAAGAAACAAGGACAGGATGGAGAAAAGAAGAAGTACGAGGACAACTCCAGAAGAAGGAAGGCACTTGTGACAGAACAGCTGGAGAAAGACCCTCTGTCAGAAACAGAATCCAGTTCTGACTCAGATTCTGATGAGGCCTTCTGTTGCCTTGATACGGAGACAGAAGACCTTTGCCTCATGGCTCATTCTGATGATGAGGTAACCTCTACTTCTGAATCTAATTTTTCTTCGGTAGGCTTAGCTTTTGATTCTGATTCAATGTCAGAATTTTGGGAAGAGTTTAAGGCCATACAAGCCACTTATTCTTCTGTAACAGAAGAAAACAGTAAGTTGAAAGCTGAAATTCTTGACTTAAAGAAGGAGGTTGAGATCAAAATCAATCTTCTAATTGAGGAAAGAGATCAACTGGAGACTGAAAATGTTTCTCTTCTTAAGAGAATAAGAGAAATAGAGCCTCTCGAGATTAAGTACAAAGCTTACCAGAAGGCCCAGTCTTCCATGGAAAAGATTGTGCTTGATCAACAGATTGGCACTGGTTTTGGTCTTGGTTATGGCTCAACAGAATCTGGTGAGCCTTCTGTAATGCCTAGCACCAGAGTTGCTAAGGCAGATAAGGTCATAGAGCCACTGATTTCTAGCCCCATCTATCAAGCTGATGTATCTGGCACCAAGGTTTTTCATGAGGAAGTCAGACCAGAAAAGGGTAAGATAAAGGCTCAACAGAAACCCTTTTTGAAAAATAATGAACCTGGCAGAAAACCTAACAACAGAAAAGGTTTTCAAGATAACAAAAATAAAAGACCATTTATTGACAGACAACCTCATGTCAATCGTGCCATAAATGATCACCAGAAGGGCAAATATCAAGAGAGAGTTAACTTCAGGCAGAAGAGGTTGACTGGTCAACTTCAGAAGCCCAAGGTTAACCGTCCCTCTGCTCTTGATAGTATATGGGACTTCTTTCCAACAAAGAAAGCTATGCAAAAGTATGTAAACAGGAAGCATGACCCTCACAAGCATCTGCCCAAAGTGAATCACACTTCAGTTTACTATAACTACCAGGTGGACAATGGGTACCACCCACCAAGGTTTCACTTGATGAGACCTAAATGGTACCAACTACCCAGACTCCATGACTCCCCAGGACCCAGCATTGCTTGGGTACCTAAATCTTTCTTTTGATCTTGCAGGAACTGTGTGCTGGAGCCATCTCTGAACAAGAATGGTTTATTGATAGTGGATACTCCAGGCACATGACAGGTGACAGAAGTTGCCTAACAGAGTTCCAGAAATGCAAAGGACCTAGAGTTACCTTTGGAGGTAATGACAAAGAAGGTCAAACAAAAGGAAGAGGAAAGCTGATCAGGAACCAGATAATCATTGATGATGTCTCATATGTCAAAGGACTGAAGTTCAACTTGCTAAGTGCTAGCCAATTCTGTGACAAAGGCTACACTGTTGAATTCACAAAGGACTTCTGCTATGTGAAGCATGAGACAACAAAGGAAGTGGTTCTTACAGCATCAAGGAAGAAGAACATCTATGTAGTTGATTGGAACACTGCAAAAGATGGAGTTTGCCTGATAGCCAAGGGAGATTCAAAACTGAGCTGGGACTGGCACAAAAAGCTCAACCATTTGAATTTCAAAACAATCAACAAACTGGCCAGAGAACACATTGTAGAAGGGCTACCAGACATTGTGTACAAGAAGGAGACCCTCTGCAGTGCATATCAGAAAGGCAAACAAGTGAAGAATTCCTTCAAACCCATTGCTGGAGATCTTTCTACAAGTCCTCTAAATCTGATTCACATGGATTTATTTGGACCTGTTGAGACTCCAAGCGTTGGTGGCAAGAAATATACCTTAGTCATGGTTGATGACTACTCCAGATATACATGGACTGTTTTTCTATCAAAGAAAAATGAAACTCTTCAGAAGTTGCCATCTCTGTTAAAGCACCTTCAGACTGAGAAAAACTTGAAAGTGAAGACAATCAGATCAGACAGAGGAACTGAATTTGTCAACCAAGTCATAAAGGACTTCTGTAATCAGAATGGAACTTTTCATCAACTTTCTGCCGCCAGAACCCCTCAACAGAATGGCGTAGCAGAAAGAAGGAACAGAACTTTAAAAGAAGCTGCAAGAACAATGATTGCAGAATCTGGATTGCCTATGAGATATTGGGCTGAAGCAATCAACACTGCATGTTATACTAAGAACAGAAGCATGATCAACAAGAATCACCAGAAGACCCCTTATGAACTCTGGAAGGGAAGAAAACCTAACATCAGCTACTTTCATGTATTTGGATGCAAGTGCTACATCCTCAACAATGGAAAGGAGCATCTGAAAGTATTTCAAGAAAAGGCTGATGAAGGAGTCTTTATAGGCTATTCAAACAACAGTAAAGCCTATAGAGTACTCAACAGAAGGACCCTACATGTTGAAGAATCCATACATGTGAAGTTTGATGAAAGCACCTCTGTTAAAGATGTAACAGAGATTCTCAAGGAAGTCAGCATAGAAGACAGAACACCAGAACCAACAGAAGAGGTGGCAGACAATCCTGCATTTCCAACACCTGCCCCAAACCCCCTTCTGTTGAATGAAGATGAAGACTCTGAAGATGAGGAACCAGAGAGACAAAGACAGCAGCTGACAGAACCAGACCTAACATGGTTAAGAGATCATCCTCCTAACCAAGTGATTGGTCAAATCAGAAGTGGAGTTCAAACCAGATCCACATCAAGAAGAGAAGCAATGCTTGCCTGCTATATATCTCAGATGGAACCTATGACAGTTGAAGAAGCTCTTGCAGACTCAGATTGGATCAATGCTATGCAAGAAGAGCTCACTCAGTTTGAAAGGAACAAAGTATGGGAACTTGTTCCTAGGCCAAAACACCAGAATGTCATTGGAACCAAATGGGTATTCAACAACAAAGCAGATGAAGATGGCAACATTGTAAGGAACAAAGCAAGGCTAGTAGCTAAAGGATATTGTCAAGAAGAAGGAATAGATTTTGATGAGACTTTTGCACCAGTTGCCAGACTTGAAGCCATCAGAATCTTTCTAGCCTATGCTGCCTACAACAACATCAAGGTCTACCGGATGGATGTCAAGAGTGCATTTCTGAATGGAGATCTTGAAGAAGAAGTTTATGTGGAACAACCACCAGGTTTTGTCATTCCTACTCAATCTTCCTGTGTCTACAAGCTTAAAAAGGCCCTCTATGGTCTTAAGCAAGCTCCCAGAGCCTGGTATGACACATTGTCCCTTTTTCTAGTGAACCATGGGTTTACTAAAGGAAAGGTTGACAAAACTCTATTTCAAATCTCTGTTGCTAATCATATTCTGTTAGTACAAATATATGTTGATGACATTATATTTGGAAGTACTAATCCAGAACTGTGCAAGAAATTTTCTCAAGTGATGCAGAGTCAATTTGAAATGAGTATGATGGGAGAACTCAGTTACTTCCTAGGACTTCAAGTCAAACAAGTTCCAGAAGGGATCTTTATCAATCAAGGGAAGTACACCAGAGATCTAATCAAGAAGTTTGGAGTGGAAGGCAAATCATCAGTGAAGATTCCCATCAACACTTCACAAGGAATTGGTCCAGATGATGAAGGAAAGGATGTAGATGCAACAACATATAGAGGAATCATAGGATCTCTGTTGTATCTAACTGCAAGCAGACCAGACATCTCATTCTCTGTTGGAATCTGTGCCAGATACCAATCAAAGCCCAAGGAAAGCCATCTAAGTGCTGCAAAGAGAATCATCAGATACATCAAAGGAAATCCAAATGCAGGCCTATGGTATCCAAAGGGAGGTAACTTTGAACTAATTGGTTATTCTGACTCAGATTTTGCAGGTTGCAGACTAGACAGAAAGAGCACCTCTGGTCACTGCCAATTGCTAGGAGGAAGGCTTGTTTCCTGGTTTAGCAAGAAGCAGAACTCCATCTTAACAAGTACAGCTGAGGCAGAGTACATTGCAGCTGGGAGTTGCTGTGCTCAGCTACTCTGGATGAAGCAACAACTGAAGGACTATGGAGTTCAAGCAAAGGAGATCAAGCTGTTGTGTGACAACACCAGTGCTATTGCTATCACTCAGAATCCAGTTCTTCATTCCAGGACAAAGCATATTGAGATCAGACATCACTTCATCAGAGATCATGTGGAGAAGAAGCACATCTGCATGGAACATGTGCCAACAGAAGACCAGCTTGCAGATATCCTGACAAAGCCTCTTCCTGAGGCTAGGTTCAACAAACTGAGAGAGGAATTGGGAATGATGGATGAAATTCCAAGGGAAAGATGAATAGGAAGGCCCTCTGTTGCTCTTTTGCTGTTGACAGAATTCTTGTAGCAGAACCCCCTCTGTTAACCCCCTTTGTCAACCTCTTCTGATCCCTACCCTGGCAGAACACCTCAGCAACAGAAACCCCCCCTTCTTACTGAAAAACCCTCTCTTATCTAACAGAAGGTGGTGGACTTTGAAAATCTTGTAAACCGGGTGACCTAGTATATTATTAAAGGTCTTTTACCCTTTTACCCTTAAAACGGTATCAAGCCGTATAAAATTTACTGCGCCCCCGTTTATTTACTGCGCCCCTTTTTACATTTATTGGCATCTTGGAACCGTAAAATATCTCAAACGTCCACTAACCCATATCCATAAAACCCACTTTCGCAAACCTAAACCGTTACTGCTCTCATAACTCTCAAGCTTTTGAACTCTTATCTCTCAGAAATTTTCTAACCGCAGTAAACTCCATGGCCTTCTTGAGCTTCTCCGATCTCTCAAAGGAACAAAAGGCAACCCTCCTGAAGAATGTTTTGACCGGACTGAGATGCGAACTGGAAGTACTACCCAGGTTTGCAGAGAAAAAGGAGCGGATGACCGCTATTGTTGATGGTCTATCTAAATGCCAACTGAGCAAGATCATCTCCCATGGTTATGAAGCCTACAGCAACGTGGACACTGTTGAGTTCTATCTCAACGCATCCTTCAAGGATGAAGTCATCTCCTCCGTCGTCCAAGGAGAAAAGGTGTTGATTGATGCTGACGTCATCAACAACATCTTCAACATTCAGCAAAAGGAAGGAAGGGACTCTCTACTCGACTTGGAGGATACTGACATCCCTCTGACAGAATTCAAGAAGAAGTTCTGCAGAAAAGGGGAAGAAGTAGAGAAGATCAACATCAAGAAGAATTTGCTCAAAAGGGAATTTGAGCTGCTCATAAACATTTTCCACAAATGTTTATGGTGCAAGTACTCCTCCACAGATGATGTCACAACTGCCAATGCCAAGGCCCTGTATGCAGTGCATCATGGAGTGAACATCAATTGGGGACAAGTCATGGTGAAGTCCCTGATTGAAGTCATCAAGAAGAAGAACCCAAAAACTAGCCTCTACTCTGGGAAGCTAGGACATGGGCTACTGGTTTCAGAAGTGCTTCTCAAACAAGGAATACACTTGAGGAAGGCTTCAACCTTGGATCACACCAAGGTAATCTTCTTAACTGCTTCTCCAAATAGGGAGAAAGCCATAAAGGCTGAAATGAAGAGACAGCTTCAACTTGAGGCTAAGAGACAACAGGGAGAAAAGGCACAGAAACCTCTCTCTGTAGCCCCTTCTGCTGAGAAGAAGAAAAAGAAGAAGAAGAAGAAGACTGAAGGGGAAGCACCTGTTGCCCCCCCTAAGGCCGGACAGAAGAGGAAAAGGACCACCAAACCAAAGAAGAAGGTTTCTAAACCTGTGGTTTCTGTATCTGAAGGAGTGGCATACACTCAGGGGGAACCAGAGATCCCCACCTCTGCTGCATCTCCTGAACAGAACAGGGTGTCTACTTCAACAGGACACCCTAGTCCTGTCAAAGATGGGTATCTGTCCTTGTTAGACAGACAGTTTACCCGGGTTCTCGAATGGAGAAGGTGGAGAATGGGACCCCTCTCCAAAATCATCCAATACTTTGACCATTATGAACCAGAAGAGGAAGCCATTCTGAGCTGGGTTGGGACTGATGATGTCTCAAAGTGCTTTGCCCTCAACTTCCTTCACTCTGTTCTTGAGAAGAAGAAGGCAAGCTACAAAGGGAAGGCCATTCTCATCTCCTCCCCCTCAGAAGAGGTTGTCAAGCCTCTAGGAGAGGAAGAAATTGAAGCCTTTGAGGAATGGCTATTCACCAAGATGGCAACAGACTCTGTGCAACCCCATCTCAACCCAGGAGAGCCCTCTGTACCCAAGACAGAAGGGCAAGCAATGATGGAGCATATCAAGGAGTGGAGGACTTCTTTGCTCAAGGAGAACATCATTGAGGTAATATCTCCAACCCCCTCTGTTAATATCCCAACAGAACCCCTCATTCCCTCACCTCCTTCCAGCACCAGAACCCCTCCACCAGAACTCCCTGAACCTTTATCTCCTAAACAGAAAACCCCCACCCCTCCTCATTCACCCAAACAGAAAATTGCATCTCCCTGCAGAGCAATTGTTCCCTTCAGAAACCGTTCACCCTCCCCTCCACCATCCCCTCCTCAACAAAATGCCTCACCTATTCACTCTTCACCCCAACACCAGATCCCCTCTCCCCAACAAATCTCCTCCTCATCCTCTGAATCTGATCATCAAACCCCTCCACCAGAATCTTCACCTCCTCAACAACCTGCAGAAAACCTTAAACCTGTATGGTTTCTCAGGGATTCTGACCCTACAACTGTCTCCCCCATCTCTGCACCTCAAGGGAATTCTAGGCACTCTACTGTCCCTAATCCCTCCTTCAGAAAGAAGAAAAAGGTCATCAGGAACACCATACCTATATACTCCTCTTATGAAGACTCATCTGACATGGATGGATTCATGGTCAGCAAGTCTTATCAAGCCACATCCAAGAGACAGAAGACCCCTCCTTTGACTCAACTGGAACATGAACAGGCTGTCCAATCTCTTTCATCTGTCCAAGAGCATCATCCTTTGCCTAAGGGAAGAGGTCTGGAGATGCCTCAACCAGATGGACAACAGAGCAACGTTCCCTTCAACAAATTTGTTGAATCTGCTGAAGAATTTGGAGGACAGATCCTCCAAGGCTTGAAGAAACTGATTGAGGTCAATGACAAACACTATGGGCACCTTGCTCATGTGAATGACAATCTCAACTCAGGTATGCAGTTTATCTCTGATCGTTTTGAGAACCTCACTGGAACTCTCAACAACTTCATAGCCTCATCAACTGCCAGAACTGATGCCTTGTCAACAGAAGTGGTAGGCATCCACAACACTCTGTCTATCTTTCAACAGACTCTCTTGAGTCAAGGCCATGCTATTCACAATATCTCAGAGCATCTTGAAGCTCTGAAGGAATCTGATGCCAGGACAGAGAGGCAGTTGACCTCCATTGAGGCAATGTGCAGAGTGCATCAAGAACAGGCTCATGCACTTCTGTCCACTGACAGAGATCGTTATCAGAAGATGGTGCTCCTTGAAGCCAATAACAAGGACATCTTCTCTGCAATACAGAAGCAGCAGGGTCTGATTGAAGGCCTTACCTCTGTCACCCAGACACTACCAGAGGCCCTGGAGCAGATAGCCTCAACCCAGGCCTCAAAATTCCAGAAGATCAGTCTCATGATTGAAGATCTGAATGATGCCAAAAAGGGGGAAGAGGACCCTCAACAGACCAGGCCTAGGTCTCACAGAACTCCTACCAGAGCTCCCTCCTCTGGTGAGCCTGCAGTAGATCCGGCTCCCTATTTTGAAGCTGCTCTACAAAAGAAGAGAGCAGCAGGCATACCTAGACCCCCATCTCCAGTAAAGAAGAGCACCAAGAAGAAGAAAGTTTTCAACTTCACTGAGTGGAGATTGGGTGGCTCTCAGAACATTGACAGATCTCAATTTGAAGAAATGAAGGCTAAAATGACTCCTACCCAACAACAGCACCTCTATCTGGACAAAGATGGTGTTGTCAGAGTTAGGTATGGAGGATCACTTGAAGAAGCAGAAGAATGGTACAAGAAGAACATTGTCCCTGGAAAGACCATACATGAAGGTGTCCTCAACTATTTGGACTGTAAGCTTTCTCCAATATGGGCATCTTATCAAAGGTCTGGCAATCTGTTCAAAATCAGAGCTGAAATAAACGAAGAACTGCTCAGGCTTCAAAGACTAGAGGAAGAAGCTCTACAGGCAGCTAATCTGGAAAATGTGTAAGGTTTAAACTCTGTAAAACCTATCTAATAAAATCACATCTCTGCCTTCTTACTTTGAAGTGCTTTTCCTCAAATTCTTGTCTTTTTGCCTTCTGCTTGTGTTTGTTTATTTCTGTGATATTCTGCTATCTGAATGTATCGTACTCTTACTATTCTCCTATGCCAAGTTGCCCACCAAAATTTTAAATGGAAGTTTTTAAACTTAATATTTTTTATGGTGAAGGCACTTCTCTGGAAATAGTTAAAGGGTTTTGGCATCATCAAAAAGGGGGAAATTGTAAGGAATAATTGTAATTAGATTTTGATGATGCTAGATTATTTAGGACTTTAGAGTACCCCTTTAGAAATTATGTATTAGAATTTTCCTTTGTAAAATTCTTAGAAGTATTCGACTTGACAGAAGACCTTCAAGAGCAGAAGACCTTCAAGAGCAGAAGGACTTCAAGAGAAGAAGTGCCTCTTAAGGCATTGTTGAAACAGAGGACCTTTGGTTCTCTGCTCCAGAACAGAAGTCCTCAGGATCTCTGTTAGTCTTGACTCTGACAGAAACCCTTCTGGGTCTCTGTTAGATACTCCCAACAGAAGTGCTCCAGGCCTCCTCTGTTCTACTCTGAGACAAAGACACCAGAAGGTCTGACACTTAGAAGATTTTCAAAGAACCGGGAAGTCAACTAAAAGATTCCTTCAACGGCTAGGAGTATGAAACGGAAAAGCTACAGTGTGCGCATTAAATGCTCATTTAATGCACCCCATGCTACGTAGAGTAATTGCAGATGATTGGCCGCATTGTCAGGAATACTTTGTCCCAAATTAGTAACCCGCCAACTTTACTGGGCTCTACTAGTCAAGTCAACTGATCGCTCAATTAATGCAGTTGTCCTCCTACTCCTCCAACGGGAAGACAACCCCAGTATAAAAGATACACTACGAAGAACAACCGGATAACTTTGCAACTTTTGCTAACCATTGCTACAACTCTTCATACAAGATATTCAAACTCTGAAAAGAAAAAAGCCTCCTTGAGATTCAAACTCATTATCTTCTACAAGAGAAGGCAGAAGTTGGAAAAATACTCTTTCCAACTCAAGCAAAGTTCCAAGTGTTCTTCAACTCTTCAAGCTCATCACATACAAATCTTTTGTAACGAAGCTAGTTGGAGGAACCCCAGTTTCAACAGAAACACTTCTTGCTACAAGAAGGACGTCCAAATAACTGGAGTAGTGAAGTGGTGATACTTCAAGGAAACTCAGTGAAAGGACCAGTGTTAAAGGAAGCCAGGCAGTGCATCCCAGGACACATCTAGGCTTGAAGAAGACGTGGAGTGCTTCTTAAGTACTAGGACTAAGGCTTTGTAAACGGCAGTTTTTACAGCTTAGTGGAACAGTGGATTAGAGGAACGAGTTGTTCCTTGAACCACTATAAAAATCCCTGGTGTCGTTTACTTATTGCTTTTAATACTTGCACTTAGTTAGAACTGTATAACTCCTTGGACTTGGTATCTGTGTTCAGCAGAACTTGTTCTACGAGTTAACAGAAGGCCTACTGCCTATTGCTTCTCTGAGGCTAACAGAACTCCCTACCAGAACTCCATCCGCTGCCAGTCTGTTCTTCCAACAGAACAGGCTATTCTGTAAATCTGGTACTTAGTTTAAAAAGCTAAAAACCAATACAGTCTATTCACCCCCCCCCCTCTAGACTGTATCCAGTATAACCGGGACCAACAGTTTTAGTTTACATTTACTTATGTAATGGGGTTTTGATGATTAGCTTTGTGAAAGCTTTCTTCTTCTGGTTGGAGTGTGTGTTGTGAGAGCTTTGCTGTAAAGCTGAGAGGCTCTTTACCCGAAATGTAAAGATGCAAAACTCTACCTAAGCTAGAGATGATAGAGTTGGGGTGACTCTAAGGTAGACTATTAGAGTATCTTGTAACCATTTCAAAAGCTTTTAGTGAAATTGTTTCAAATTCCTCCTAGGGAGGTCAATGTTATTTAAATTCCTTTTGAGCCAAGAGATTTTTCCATGCTAAATCCCTATGTTCTTTATTTTTTTCGTTTGCCCCGCACTAGAACTTGGCAAAAACCTATCACGGTTGTACGCAAACACAATTCATCCTCCCTATTGTGTTAGTTAACCGGTTCACCTATATTTTGTATTTATCAAATTGAACAACGTATCTTGAACAGTGTAACCACAACTCTATATTCAGCTTCAAGAGCAATTTTCTTTCACTTAGAGCCACTTTTTTCTAATCTTCTCCTCTTTTTTCTCTCTGATTTATTATCCTATCCAAATTCAATCATTTTTATTACTCCTTGAAATTAATTGTATTTATAAATATAATTATAATTGGAAATATTTGTCTAACAAAATCAACAAAATTATAACACCAACACTTAATAGATAAAGATCTACAATTAAGAAATCAAACCATTAACTTTGAATGAAACCAATTAATAAACTAATCAAATAATCATATTAGACTAATCTGCTTCCAAACGGAGATTTTTTAAGAAATTTATAAGCATGTTTTTCATAAAGTTTAGACTGTGTCTACAAAAGTTTAGTTTAAAATTTAATCAGAAAGTGAGTTAAATAAATTATTGAAAACACTGGATCAAAATATGCATAAAAAGCACAATGTTTATCAATAATTTATTAAACTGATTTTTAGATTAAATTCAAAATGAAATTTTGTGAACATAATCTACACTTTATGGAAAACACGCTCATAAATTTCGTATTAAAAATCCACGCGGAAGCACATCAAAAAATTACACCCGTAAAATTATAAGTTTATGATTGAAAAATAAACATACCCATAGCTATTATCTATAGTTTTATATAGTGAAGTTGAGTTAAAAACTAATGATGTGTCAGCTTCCTATTGGATAGATCAAATTCTATTATCACCACAATTAAAACAATTAATTAATTCCCTACACCACACGGCTATTTCAAAACAAAAAAACTTCCTACATCACAACCGATTTGGAGCAAAAAAAAGGAGAAATAATCTCTCTTTTTAAAGTGATATAACTTTTACATTTATAATCCAATTTTTACAAAAAAAATATCAAACTTCATAACTTTTTATTACCTTTCATATGACACCAATATCATATATATATATATATATATATATATATATATATATATATATATGTGTGTGTGTGTGTGTGTGTGTGTATCTATATATATATATATATATATATATATATATATATATATATATATATATATATATATATATATATATATATATATATATATATATATATATATCTACGTCCCGTAGAAAGATTCCACACGGTTTACGATATTTAGCTGACCATAAAGTTAATTGATCATATCCATAATTAGATTCTCTTTAGTAAATAAAATTTACATATCGAGAGACAACATCAAAAGTTTTATAAAGTCACAAAAGAAAAACTCAAATTTGATAAAAAATGGATATATAAAGTAATAGATTAAGAAGACTTTATGTTGACCGGATAATAGTAGACGGGAATTTTTTGAATGGGATGAAGGTAGTATTTTATATAGCAAATTCGAGTTAAAAATTCTATTGATTTATAAAAAACTCTATTATCACTACTCATTTGGAGAAAATGAAAGAGAAAAAAAAACTTTTTTAAATGTATTAAAACTATAAAAACATTATTTTATACAATACATTTATGTTAAAAATCAATGAGGTGTTAGTCTCTTATTGGTTAATAAAAGATTTATCATCATTACTACTAAAACATTTAATTAATCCAAGATCACCCGGTGCATCTCTGCTATTCACTTGGTGCAGAAGTGCTATTCATATTAATCACGTCAACTCATTTAGAGAAAGTGAAGGAGAAAATATTAAAACTCATTGATCTTTCATATGCCATCAATACTGCATATATAAAAATAAAATTATATTATTTTATAGAATAAAATGTAGTTATAAATCAGTAATGTGTCTGTTTCATATTGGTTAATAAATTTTGCTATCACCACTACCGTAACATTTAATTAATTCAAGTTCACTTGGTGCTTCGCTGCTATTCACTTGGTGTATCATTGGTTCACTGCTTTAATCACGTCAACTTACTTAGAGAAAGAGGAGGAGATTTATTATTCTTTTTTTGCACTCCAATTTTTATAAGAAATGTATCAAAATTCATAAGTTAATGAAATATGCATTAAAAATAAAAATATCACCGCTACTAAATCATTTCATATTAAACCAATATTGCATATATAAAAATAAAAAAATTATTATTTTTATATAATTAAACTGAAGTATGAATCAATGATGTGTGAGTCTTATATTGGTTAATGAAAATTTCATTATCACCGCTACTAAATCATTTAATTAATCTAAGTGCACTCAATGCATCACTGCTATTCACTCGGTGTTTTTTGCTATTCACTCGCTGCATCACTGCTATTCATTTTAATCAAATCAACTCACTCATTGCATCACTCCAAAATTAACAAAACATATATAAAAAATCATAAAATTTTATGATCTTTCATATGACATTAAATTACATATATATAAAAACTATTGTAATAATTGAGCTATAAATCAATGATATATAATATTTATAGTAAATTTTGAGTTTAAATGTGCTTTATAGGAAATGCACATTTACACAATAGTCGTGACACATATAAGTAATCCAATTTTCATTAAATATTTAAATTTATTATTTTATTTAGTAAAACATGATTTCGAACTGCTAACATATATGTCACTCTGTTATTGATCAACAATAATTCTATCATCTTTATTACGAAAACATTTAATTAGTTCCAAACAAAAAGGAGATGAATCGGCTATAATGGAAAAGCAAAAAAAAGTAGGCAGAAAACATTAAATAACTAACACTTGACATTATGTAGGCTCCACACAATGAAAAAAGTAGGCAGAAAACATTCACATGGACAGGTGTTAGTGGCAGTAGTCATAAATAGTTCACATTATAATGTACGCTCAATTTTGAAATATTTCAATTTTTTAAATAATGAAACTTGAATTCACGTGGACGGGACTCTAATCGTACAATATCAATAATCTTATTCATGTGAATATCCAAAATAATGTACTCCCTCCGTCCCTTATAACTTTGACAACTTTCCTTTTTTGGATGTCCCATTAACTTTGCCACTTTCCCTTTTAAGTAAAGAATTTGTGGTTCCAGTTCATTCTCTCTCCTCTGCACAAACCTCAATCACACAGTTTTTACTTTATTATTTCCCGTGCCGGTCAAACATGACAAAGTTATTAGGGACGGAGGAAGTAAATTATAAACTCTACATATTCTCAATTCCAATTCAACCTTTCTTCTTATCATTCCTTATCATATAACTAGCCCTATAATTAATGAAGTGTTCCATGGTGGTGGTTAGTCCTATAATTAATAACTTTTACAACAATAAAACATAAACTAAAATTATAACCACAAATTAGTATTCCAAAAGATAATAATTCTTCATCCATATTTCATGGTGGTGATTATTTCATAAAAGCAATCGCCAAAATTTTGATCATATCCTATGAATAATTTACAATGTTTATTTCACTTGATTCGTGTCAAATTAACACTGCCGGGGCATGCCCCGGGTGTTACACTAGTAAAGAACTAATCCCGAGTCTAATGTTTTTCATTTTTTGGGCCTAGGAAAGTTAATTTAGCTCGATCCTCATGAACTTTACCAAGTTTGGAAGAGAAATGTGAAATAACCACTAATTAATTGCTTTAATTTGAGTATTATTTAATGCACCTAACTTTTCGTGATATATGAATTTTACGCATAAATTTAAGAAATATCTCAAATTCCTTTGTGTTGTGATTAATCAAGGGTAAAACCCCTTTACGTCCCCTAGGAATGCCCCTAGTTTGTTTATTGTGATTATTTGGTGTTGATATACCACACGCCTTCATGATATATAAATGATGTGTATTAGCTCTTTAAGATTTAAAAATTGCTTCAAACTCTCATGTGTATTATTTAGAGATTTTGAGAGGTTCGCATGCATATTCAATTATAAGATTAAGACAATTGATTTCCAAACTACGGAGTATTAATTTTATTGTTAAAGGGGTTTTACCCTTGATTAATCACAACACAAAGGAATTTGAGATATTTCTTAAATTTATGCATATAATTCATATATCACGAGAACTTAGGTGCATTAAATAATACTCCTTTTGCCCATATGGACTTTGCCAACTTTTTTTTTGTCTAAAATTTTTTGTCACTCCAATTAAACAATTAATTTGTGGTTATTTCACATCTCTCTCTTCCAAACTTGGTAAAGTTCACTAGGATCTATTTTAATTGGTAAATTTTATGGTTATTGAATAATTTAATGATATCTCTTGTAATCTAGAACCACAGCTAGAATTACAATTGCTTGTAGAATATAAATTAAGAAAGGTCTAGTTTATTCTAGGACACTTGCACACACTTAATCGTTCGCTAAGAGATTAGTAGCGATTAAGGGGTCGTACGCTCGCTCGTTTCGGCAATAATTTTAGATACCTGTCGCATGAGAGATCAGTCTGGTCCCCTAAATTATTGTACTCTACGCCACGAGAGCGGTAAGAATTTAGTAATGATTAGGGAGACTCAATTAAATTGATTTCATGTAATTAAGCCTGATCAGCCAGAAATCTGATTACCCCAGAATCAATCCTTGTTCCATATCGTCATTAATTAGAAAGAACTCATTAGTTTAATTTCTTTATTCGCAATTTAATTTTCACAATCAATCAAATACCGCACATCGCATTTATTTTTATTTAGTTTTATCGCTAAATTTAATTAATTCTTAATTCTCTTTTGTCCGTCCCTGTGGAGACGATACTCGTACTTGCACTCTATTCTGCTACATATTTTTAGTGCGAGAAAACTTACATCAGTATCTCATTTTTACTCCCTCCTATTGAGTGACTCAAATAGAGCAACTCATTGAAGTGGAGCAATTCATATATATAAAAACCTCATTTGAAACACAGAATGAGTGAGGTAAAAATGGAATACCCATGGTAGGTACTAGGTACACCAAGCACAACTTAGAACAAAATTGCACTCCACCAAAATGGTGTACAACCATATTACGGAGTATGTAAAAACAAAATTAAGGAAATGACGGCTCCGCACAAAACTGAAAACAAATTACTCCCAGTGTGTGTACTTGTATTAAATTGAGGTGAGTAGTAATGACTGTGGCAGACGGCATTGTTGGTGGGACAATCTCTGGGCGCCGCCACTGTGCAGATATTCTGTCTTCATCTCTATCAACCAGTATCAAGAAGGAAGAAGGTGCTCTCATCTTCCACGTGCGAATTCAGTATTTTAATTGAATGCCATGCAAGACAATTTGTTATAATTTGGATCGTTTTAATTATTTCATTTTTTATTCAATTTTTAAAAAAAATATATCGATTTTTTTTATTATCTATCATACGATATCGATATTGCATATGAAAAATTAAAAAAAAAAACCGCTAAAAATAGATACTTAATAAAACATTTTTTTATTATATGCCATATTGATACCATTGAAAGATAATAAAAACTTATTAAATCTGATATATTTTTTACAAAAATTAACCATAAATAAAAAGTTATAACAATTTAAAGAAAAAAATGAAATGTATAGCCACATGGCAGCCATTGAGTTATGTGGATGATGTTCACCCTCCTTAAACGGGTGAATAAAATCACACTCACTTTAATTGGCAACGGCACGTATTTTCTTTGCACAGCATTTTTAACCTTGTTTATAAATTTCTATTCGTAATTATTTTTAGATAGAATATTCAAACAAAAATCACTTATTAGACGATAAAAACGCATACTGTCCCTTCTAACTTTGTGATCTTTCCTTTTTTAGAAGTTCCAAAAACTTTGTCACTTTCCATTTTAATCAATGAATTTGTGGCTCATGTTATATATTTCTCTCCTCTGCACATATCTCACTCATAAAATTTTTACTTTATTATTTCTCCTGTCGGTCAAAATGGCAAAATATTGAGGGAGGGAGGGAGTAATTTTTAACAAAGTTTTCTAAACGTAAGATAACACCTCATCCCTAAAGGTCTTCAGAACCGATCGGGCAGTTTTTTAAGAGAATGTAAATTGAGTTTTGGTCTCATACTAATACAAAATGAGTGAGGCTTCATATCAAATCTTTATTTGGAATTGAACTCGATATCATTCTCTTGTGATTGTCCCTTCCTACTAGGTGAGCTATACCCCTAGTTTAACACATTAAATTTTTCTAAATGGTGACAACTCCGATACCCATTTAAAAAATGGGATACCGTACCAATCATTTACTTGATTGGTTTACATCATTATATCATTTTTAATTTAGATTTAAATAATTCAACTACAACATTCTCATTGGTCCATGTAGACAAAGGTAAGGTACCTTATGGGTACATAGAATCTACCTTTCTAAATAGGCGTGTACACACCTAACATGACATGAAGAATAATCCTTTCCTTTAACCTCTATTTTGAATTTATCATATTCAATCATGTGAATTTGAGTTCATTTGATAATTTATATTTTTAGCTTATCGGTTGTTGGTAGGATGATATATACTCCCTCCGGTCCCAAATGAAATTCACACTTTTCTTATTGGGTAGGTCCAAAATAAACTTCACACTTCTCCCTTCCTTATTTGGCAAATTATCTACATCAAAATAGTGTAAAACAGTGCAAAACAGTGTGAAACAGTGTCAAACAATGTACTCTACAGTAAAGTCAAATTTATTTCCTTAATTTGTGTGAAGTCAAAGTGTGAATTTCATTTGGGACCGGAGAGAGTATAAGCTTGAAAGAGAGAACAACTCTAATTCAGTATCATGAAAATAGCGTAGTAAAAACCGGGACCGGCCATGTATGTTTGACGGCCTAAGGGCGAAAAAAATGAAAGTGAGTAGGATATAGTTGCAAACACTCCAATTAAGCAGTAACAATTGGCAAATAGTATGTATGACATTTTACTTTAATGAAGGACTAGTGATCGCAATTGCTCTTAAAAAATGGTCCATGATAGTATCATTAGCGATCATATTTTATTTGGCCCTAAAATGTATTAGCGACCGACCACTTTTCCCGGTTGCAAATTGTCTTTTGAGGCGAGGCCAATAGGGACGGACACATGAACACATATTTTGGTCGCAAATTATCATTAGCGACGGTTTTTCTAGTTTTTGCGACCAGTTTTCCCTCCGCAAATAGGTCATTTTCTTGTTGCAATGCAACACTTGATTTCACCCATCAGATTATGTAAAAATTAAATTAAGTAAAGTTATAGTTACCTTTTGGACTCAAGTAACCGTAGATGACTACTCCGTATTTTATATATTTTTCATATAGCTTTTTGGACCATTTTTTTACTAAGTACACCCAATTGCTAAAATTAAGACCTTGTCTCATCGTTAATTTTTTCATCTTTCATTTTTTTCTTCAAAGAACAGTTCTGAAACAACAACAAAAATATTAAAATCTGAAATTATTTATTATTACATCAAAATGTTTGACTTTTTAAATCCTTGTTATTCACAGTAAAAATTGACCAAAAATTGATGTATATCAATAAAACTAAGACTTAATTTAAAAAAGTGTTAAGTGAATATATTGGCAGTACTAAAATGCAAGAAAAAACTGAATGTGCATGCTGAATAATACGTATAAACTGTTGCGGTTAGACATAGTCTAGTAAAGGAATCAAATAATTTGATTCATGGATGTAAAATAATACTCTTTGTTCCACAAATTTTTTGTAGACTTCTTTATTTAGCCGTCTAAAAAAACATTACATCTTTCAATTAGAGTAATAAATATGTGGTTATAATTGTTCCTCTTTCCTCTACACAAATCATCACCACAAATTTTGTATAACTTTCGTGCAAGTCAAACTTGGTCTAATTTTGTAGATTAAAAGAGCATACACACTAATTGAAGTACAAATAAAAAAGTTATGGATTTTATATAATTTTATAAAAATTATATAAAACCGTAAAACTTTGAAGAAAAGTGATTTTTTATGGGTCCCAATTACAAATCCCTCACCCAAGGAAGTCACACATTGACAAACTCACCTCGACATATTTCTATACATATTTGAACTATTGTTTGTCTGTCTGTGGAGATAGACTATATGTGTAAATGGTGTACACAAAATGTTATACAAAAAGCTTCTCTTTACATATTTTTGGATTGATCACACACATTTTACAGTGAAATGCTCAAAATTGGTTTTTTACCCCTATGTTGCGGTCAGCTATATGGTGCATTTTCACCCAGTAATGCTCCGTGTACATCCTAGGTGTAAGCAACATTTTATATGACAATCAAATTTCTTGTGCACAAACATTTTCATTTTATTAATAAAATCATTTTTTCACACTGACAAATTTCTCTGTCTATAACGCATAAATATTTTTTATCAATGCGTATAAAATACTTTGTACAATTTGACTTGCACAAATAACATTTTCCATTTTCACTGGACATAATAAAATTACTTAAAATTAATCTTACCAGATAAAATTTGACAAGATACGGAGTATTTTCTAAATAAATGCGAGCATGGTTTTATCAAATCACCAATCAATTTCTTCCGCAGTAGAAATAGACCAAGTCATTGTCGTAATCCTTACACGTCCACACGTTTCCAATGGTTCAAGTTGCACAACAGTTAAATACATTAGCTGCCATAACTCCATAGAGAGAGCCACGGAGTATTATGAGATGTTAGGCCGTTTGTGACACTCGTTTTCCGCTTATTAGGCTTCTCAGTCAACTCTTTCATCACACACGTAAATTTTGCTTTCGTACGCTAAATTGTGTAATACGAGTTATAGCACTTTGTGATCTTCAGATTTTTCTACAAATTTGATCTTCAGATTTTTTTAACGATCCGTGATAAAACCGTGATTAGAACTGTGACTACGGTGCGTGACTAGAAGCGATTTTTTTGTAGTGTTTGTCATTCATATGATAATAATATTGAATATATAAAAACAAATAAATAATTTAGCACTTTGAAAAAACTTATGTTTTTAAAGTGTTATAACTTTTTGATATATTTTTTGTGACAATTGGACTAAGCTACAAATAAAAAACTTGTAACACTTCATAAAGCGGCAGTTTTTTAAAAGTGCTAAATTATTTTTTGTTTTTTTACATATCCAATATTAGTGTTATATGAAAGATAAAAAATGTTGTGGTTAAGATATATTTTTTGTAACACTTTAAAAAGTTATAACACTTTAAAAAACATAAGTTTTTAAAAGTGCTAAATTATTTTTTAATTTTTTATATATTCAATATTGATGTCATATGAAAGATAAACAAACGTAATCAATTTTGATTTTTTTATAACAATCGGAAAACAAATTAAAAATTATCCCACTTTAAAAAGCTTAAATTTTTTGAAAGTGCTATTTTTTTTATATATATTCAATATTGGTGTCATATGAAAAGTAAAGAAAAAGTTATTAATTTTGATATACTTTCTATAATAATAAAAATACAAATCAAAAAGTTATAGCACTTTAAAAAGCTTAAGTTTATTAAAAGTGCTAAATATTTTTTTGTTTTTATTTATTCAATATTTCTGTCATATGAAAGATAAATAAAGTAATAAATTTTGATATAATTTTTATAACAATCGGAATACAAATAAAAAAATTATAGCACTTTTAAAAGCTTAAGTTTATTAAAGTACTAAATTATTATTTTTTATATATTCAACATTAGTGTCATATGAAAAGTAAAAAAAACATTATTAATTTTGATATAATTTTTATAACAATCGCAATACAAATTAAAAAGTTATAGCACTTTAAAAAGCTCAAGCTTTTTTAAAAGTGTTAAAATATTTCTTTGTTTTTTATATATTCGATATTGGTGTCATATGATAGAGACAAAAATGTTATAAATTTTGATATATTGTATGATCAAAAAAAATTGATATATTATTTATAACAATTGGGATATGAATAAAAAAGTTATAAAACTTTTATAAAAATAGGGAATTTTATGCATGTGGGTCCCAGTATTATTGGTCTTTTCTTTTCCTCGCTCCTGGTAAGCCGTACTACTGTTATACCTAAACTGCCAATTAAATTGGCGGGTCTCCTCTTAATTGAGTTTTATTATACTCCCTACTATTTTTGGGAAATACTTTTAATCTAACATTAATTTTGTAAATATTATTTAAATTAGCATTAGTTTGAGAACATTAATGTCCTCTTTATTCACTCACACATTTAATTTGGTCTTGATATTAATAAATCTTTCCACCTTAAAGATTTTTCTTCCGAAAAGTACATTTTTTCGCGGAAATTTTGATGTATGTGAAACTTTAATTTTGCAAGTATTTTGTTTTGTCAAAATGGTACTCTCTAGTGGAAAAATCCATAAAATGGACATAAACTACGTATTTATTATTTGCAGGCCGAACTAAAGCATGTTTTTAATTGATTATATTTTTGCATCTTTTTTAATAGCATAAGTGGAATCATAATTAGTTTTTCAGAAGCTAGTTTATTCATGTTTGTATAGCAATTGTGTGTAGGTAGTTTAGAATTACTGTTCCACTTTCAACTAAACACTTCAATATTTATTTCTGCTTTCTGAAAGAGTAGAGACAATTTTAAGAAGTCAATCTAAACACTTCTTCATTCGAGCTACAAATATGCAATCTTACTTGACTAATAATGGATACAACTACAAATTACCACAACAACAAAAATATGGGATTGACAGAGATGTTTGGCGGAGATTCCTCAAGATTGACACGAATTTTGGCAGTGATATGTCAAATTTGTGCCAAAGACAGTTTGACACGACATTATCCATAAATTCATGCCAAAATCCGTGTTAATCCCGTATTTTTCTGTAGTGTATCCACGCTCATCATCATCATCATCATCACCTTAGTGCCGCAAAGACTCCTCCTGTACAGTAGGATAGAGAGTCAGATATACACAGTCTTATCCCCAGAGCCGTCTTTTAGAATGTTCAGTATGTTCTACAGAACAGGGTCTCCTGATTTATGGGACCCGAATCTTTAAAAATTTAATTAGTATTATTATATAACAATCTTATATAAGAATACTTATCAATAAAATACACTTAGTGAAGAAGAAAAATAGAATAATACTCCGTATCATTTTTGGTTAGTTCTTTTACTCTTCTTTTTCAAAAATTGCTTGAATAATGAGTTCTGTTGCTTTAAATCAAGTAATATGTAACTTTTATAATTTTCTATTAGATCATTTAATTAGTATTAATTTGATTTGAATATAAGTACGTATTTAGATTGAGATTTTTTATATATATATATTAATGTTGGGTCTCGATTTTACATTTAGAACTAGACCTCCAAATTAATTAGAAGACTATGCTTATCTCTATACTAAAGATCATTCTATACTCAAACATCAGTTGAAAATTTTAATTAATGTGTACGTGCACACCTAATACCTGAGAATCATATAAGAAGAGAGATTAGTGCAATCCATATACGTGTCTGCGTTTTTTTGGCTTTACTGATCATCTCCATCCCTAAATAGCCAACTCCAATCATTTCAGCAAATCAGCACTGCCGCTATCTGTCATTCCATTTGCCCCGTTTATTCAACGATTTTTAATTCATGGGGTATCAGCCGCCTCTCTCCACTGGATTGCGATTTTCTGTCTCATCTGATTTGAATCTCTGCTTTGTTTAAATTTGGTAAAGTGTGAATTCTGTGAACGTGTGTGATTTGATATGAGGATGCTGTTTGGCAACACTTTTTTTCGACTTATCAGGCTTATCAGTTAATTTATTCACCAAATACGTAATTTTTTGCTTTCGCGCGCTGAATTGTGTAATAAGCAGAAAACATAAGGTTTAAGTTACTTTTCTGACTGTATTGGCTGAAATTACTGTAGATGACCATTTTAGCTATTTTTATACGGAGTATATAAATTTTTCTTTATTTTATTAATAAAATATATTTTATAACTATTTTTTCTTAAATCAACAGAATTAGCCAATGCAGCCACTTTAGCCAGAACTTCATAAATTTTAGTAGAATCAGCCAAATCACCTGATTTTCGTGCTACCAAACGGGCTATAGGGGAACTTTTTTTGTAAGATTCTATATATAGACATACTTTTTTAATAGTAGTGCAAAATATCTTACATATCTTAGATAATAAAAAATATGAATTTTCTACCCTTCATTAAGTTCTGGCTATAAATTGGTGGGAAAAATAAAACTACATATAAAAGCAATGGAACATTAGCTAAAGATAAATTAAACGATCAAAGTAAGAATGATATACTCTGAACCGAATATCGAGTACTCAAACGGTTCTCAAGTACAGAATAGGGGTGGGCGTAAAACCCGAACCGAATCCGTACCGAACCGGCCCGTAATGGTACCGAACCGAATATCGGGTACTCAAACGGTTCTATATATTTTTATCCCGAATTAAAACCGTACCGTTTGAAACGGGTACGAGATCGATCCTATATTTTGAGAACCGAAAAATACCGGACCAGCACGTTCAAAAATAATGCATTTGAATTTTTTATATTTTCTTCCATACCAATAAATATATTATATAAACCAACAATTTTATACCCAAATATGTATTGAGGTGACCCTAAAATAGCTAAATGTGTGTGCTCATATGTATATTGTTGTTTTTTTTCTTTTTAGATAATTTTGTGTTATATTTTGGAATGTATTGAAAGAATGTTAAAGTTGTAAAAATCATTAATGACTATTCATTTCTAGTAATGTAGTGTATATGACTTTTTGTTATATCACGTTTGTGTAATTGTACAACTTAAGTAATATAGTTTAAATCTTAGCTCTCACGGATCAATTATACATTAAATTAGAACTAATATTTAACCTATAACAAAGAAGAAGAACGTTGAAAATATCTCGTGTATATATCATCATTTGGCTATACTTTTTCTTAGTTGTGTTGCACTATTTGTGTGTTTGTGAATTTCAGTACTACATATGCAACTTCTTGTATTTATATCAACAGTTAATATGAGTTGGTTGGTGTGATGTTATTTACTAATAGCCATATTTGTCCAATTTTTTAGCATGTGTTTGACATTGTACCGTACCGTTTTGTACCATTCCGGAATGACATGGTACCGAAAGGTTCCATCCTCAGACCCGACTGTACCGGACCGTTATAAACCTCACAGATACATTACGGGTTTTACTAATTTCCCGGACCGTTCCGGACCGCGCCCACCCCTAGTACAGAAAACAAATTTCAATCATTTTTTATGTTTTCACAATTGTACAAGTACAGATGTTTTCTTTTGGACCGTCATTTGCTGGTCTGGTCTGGACTGCTATGATAAATGTCTGGTTTCTGTTTATTTTATAACTGACCAACTCTGATCTTGTCAGGTCTAGACTGGTTTGATAAATGTCTGGTCTCTGTGTATTTTATAACTGTCAAACTCTGGTATGCAATTTGTTGCATGATGATATGTTTTTACTGTTTATTATTATTAATTAACTTTTATTTTTATGTAACTTAAAGATTTTTTATTGATAAACAATAAATATTCATCTCAACTATATCACATAGAACGTATATATTCATGAACTTGTTTTGAACTAGTCAAAACAATGTAAATTAATAATATATACACGTTTATCTCTCTCAAACAAGCATTCCAGCCCAACTAGTTGTAAGGTTACCGTGCCAGGTGAGAGGTCTCGAGATCGAAACCCGCTAGACACATAAGGGTTTGAAATTCAATGGAGTGAGTTTCAACCCTAATTTCTCCAACGCCCCCCCCCCCCATACCCCCCCCCCCATATGCCCCTGGAGTAAAAAAAACACTTTTATCTCTCTCAGATACTCATTGATGGATAGTCTACCCGGGGGTATATATCCGAAGGGTTATTACGGGGAATAACTTAGAGAGAAGTCAGAGCAAGTAAGTAAATGTAGAGAGAGAGTGTATTCAGTATGAATGCCGTTTTCAGCGTGGTTACAAATGGGGAAATGGGGTGCTATTTATAGTAGCAATAAATGCCGGACAGGGACACGTGTCAAGCGCTCATTGGCCGAGGGGTCACCTCAACTGGTTGGCGCTGGCAGCCGCATGTGGCCGCATTTAATGCGGCTGTTGGATGGGACGTCTGTGCAGGGTACGGCGATTTGTACGCATGTGAGGCGGATATCCTGTCGAGTGAGATGCCTTCGGTTATGGAGCAGTAGCCGAGGGCTCCTCCAACCGATGGCACCCTGGTGCCGAGGGCTCAAAGTGCCGAGGGCTACTGTTTTCGCCGTTTTCTCCCAGTTTCTTAATTTGCTTGAGAAACCCGCTCTGTGAGAGTGTAGAGCCTTTGGCCAGGGGGCCGAAGGCACCCCTGGCGCGTAGTGCGGGCTGCTTGGTACTCTGGGCGCTGTGATTTGGGCCTGTTAGGCCTCCTGGGCCTGTTGGGCCTTCGCTGGAGTAGTAGGAGTCTGTGGGCCGGGGGTTCCCGGGCCATATACTCCATCAGGAATCCCTCACTCCTTTTGCCGAAAGGTACTTGAGCGAAAAGGAGTAATTTGTGCTTGCCCTTTGATGTTGTCCCGTCGTGATCTCTGAAGTTGGTGAGGAGTTGTTGCTTTTATGTCCCTGCCGAAGGCAGTCCCTCAGTTACCCACATGTCGGGACTTGAGGGCTTGCCTTGTCGTTTGTTGGAATTTCACTGATTTTGTAATTTAATGATTTTCCCGAGGGGGTCCTCCAGTCCCCCACTCCTTGAGGCACTTGTAAAGTGGTGAAAAGGAGTAAAGTAGTTACGTTGTTGTTGTGGGCCGAAGGCTGACGCTTTTCGTTTCATTTTGGGGGGATGCCTCGTTAAAAACCTCATTAGGAAAAACCCTGGGGGGAAAAAATCCTAATGAGGGAAAAAGAGTGCACCGAATTCCCCCAATGATGAATCGAAAATGTGAAACCTTGGTCAGAAATGGAGAACAACGGTAATGCCGAAGGCTCTCCCTTGTTCTGAGGGCTCATGTGTTGATTAGCCGAAGGCTTGCTGTTGATGTCCTGGTGGCGCCGAAGGGGAGCCCCTCAATTCGGGGATCGAGGGCCTGCTGGATGAGGGCGGCAATGGAGTTGTTACCGAGGGGTCCACTGTTTGTTGATTAGTTGGTGATGAAGATACCCGAGGGCTCCCATTACCTGTGTGCCATGGGTCATCCGTCAATGAGGCAACTCCCCGGGGGCTACCCGATTTTGTAGTGCTGAGGGGGAATCCCCGAGGGGTGCCCTGATATGAAGCCCTGGGTTTCTGAAGGAGTGATCCCGAAGGCGTCTGTTATGTGCTGTGTGGGGCACAACCCGGGGGCACTTCTGGGTGAGTGTACCCGGAGGCTATCCTTGATGAAGTGGAGTGAAGTAGAAAACCCGGGGGCTTCCAGAATATAGCCGTTGGAAATATAGCCGTTGGAATATATAACGTCAGGCTTATAGCCGTTGGGGGGGGGACACGTGGCATGTAGCCATTGGCTGCTCGCGGGCGGGCGTCACCGGTTGGGTGAAACGACGGTGCGTAATGATGGCTTTGGCGGCTGGGAGCCAGGATCTCGGCCCAAGCCCGGATCTGGGAGCCTATAAATACCCCAAGCCAGGGCCATTCCTCCTTTACGCATCCAACACCCCTAGCGAAGCTCTGCAAAAAAATCTAGAGAGAGAAACTCAAGCCTTCGGTCAAACTCCTTTCAAGGTCAGTGTCTCGCTTTCCCCTCAGCACTTTTTGTAAGTTCCGCCCTCTGGCCTTAGATTAGGGTTAGGGTCCCGTAGAAATCTTTCGAAACCTTAGGTGCTTTTCGTGGCAAAGAATGTCGTCCGAGAGCGATTCCCAAAGCATATCGGGGGACCCTTCGGTTGATGAGGAGCATGCTTCAGATGTGGAGTCCGTGAGCGAGCCTTCGGACGGTGCTGATGCCGCCCTGGCCCGGGAGGTCCAGAAGGAACTCATTGCTGAGGTCGAAGCCGAGGGCTTCGAGCAAGAGTGCGAGGATGAAGACTTAGCCCTCGCATGGTAAACAGCGGAGGATGAGGCGCAGAATGAGAGCTCGAAGGTTACAATCGTTGTTCTCCCCCCGGGGTTCTGGGGAGGCCAGTAGCTCGAGGCCGCTAGATCCGATACCTCTGAGGGCGGTTTCCGGGTTGAAGAAGAAGAAGGCCGCTACCAAGAAGAAGGAGAGGGTCGTCGATCAAGGAAAGCCAGTGGACATGCCCGAGGGGTACAGTTGGCTGAACACTGAGGCCCTCGAGATTAGGTCGAAGGCTGATAGGGCAGATCTGTACATGACTCAGCTGCACGTGGGGCCCTCGGCCGAAGTGGTGGAGCCAGGTCCCGACGACGTGCTGTCCAGGCTGCCCGAGGGGTGTATCGCCATCCACGTCCTCTCGGTTTCTATGGGACTTAGGTTCCCTCTGCACCTGTTCCTCCGGGAGTACTTGAGGTTTGTTGGTTTGGTCCCCTGCCAACTTACGCCCAACAGCCACTCCTACATTGCGGGGTTCCTCCAGCTCTGCAAGTCCTGAGGGGTGAAGCCCAGCCTGGATCTATTCTTCCAGAGCTTTAATTTGTGCCGGGGGGGCACGAAAACGGCGAGGGGTACGCAAACCTGCAGCAGATTGCCCGCTTCAAGCTATTCTCCGATGCTCCTTCTTCCAACAAAGGATGGAGGGAACGTTGGTGCTACGTAAAGTTGGGTGAGAACCCATTCCCGAGGGAGCTGCGTGATCGATTCCGAAGGCACGAAAAAATCAGGAGTGCTGCTCTCGAGAAAGACGGCCTAAAGCTGGCCAAGTTCCCGGAGGGGAAAAATAAGAACGTGGTGATCAAAGATTGCACCCTCGAGGAGGATTTATACACCCTCGGGTTCCGGAGGTACCGCTTCATAGGGGAGACCGATGAGAAGTACCCTCCCTTCAACAAGGCCTTCGGAGGAGCCGGAGGTAGGAGTCGAGGGCTTTAGAATTTTGTACTTAGTTTTTTTTTGCTTGGATGTCATTGTCCCTTCGCTTAGACCCGTCGGCCTAACCCTTTGTCATATTTTTTGCAGGTATCCCCGTCTCCATGGTGAACGTGAAGGGCCTCGCTCGCCTGAAGAAACAGGACCCGAAGGGGTCTGGACAGGGCAACCAGAAGCCCGCCACTGCCCTCTTCAAGAAAACCGAGGGCGATGCGGCTGCTAGCAAGAGGAAGGCGGCGACCAAAGGGTCCCCCCGGCTATCAAAAAGCCGAAGAAGGGGGACAACACCGATAAGGAGCCCCCGGTCATCATTGCTGATGAGCACCCTGCCTCCGGGGTTCATGTGGAGAAGCCGTCGGGTGGACCGCCGTCGGGGGCAGAGGAGTTGCTGCCTGAGGTCCTCCAGGTTTCGTTTCCGAGGGGTACCTCCCTGGCCAGTGGCGCTGTCGACCCGGGGGCCATCTTGAGGGGCATAACCCCCGAGACGGATAGAGCTGCCCTTGGGGCTTATAATGATGCGGCCCTCGAGGACCACATTCTCCGCTCCTCCCTCTCTGTAAGTGTTCACTTGGCTTTCTCCATCTTCTCCTTTGATCATATTGTGTGATTGCCTTTAACCGTTTTGGTTGTTGGTCTGCAGGCTTGTCTAGCCCTCGGTGAACATGCCCGGAGGCTTCAAGAATGGCGCCTCCATAAAGCAGAGCAGGATGCCAAGATGAAGGAGTGCATCCTCAAAAATAAAGAGGCGGTGAAGCTGGGGGCCAGGCTAGAAGAGGAGCTTCGGCAAATGGAGCTAAGATTGGAGGCTGCAGAGAAGAGCAAGGCTGATGCTGAGGCCGCTGCTGAGGAGGCCAGGAGAGCTGCCAAAGAGGCCGAGGACTCCAAGGCGCTAGCCGTCGCCAAGGCTCGGGAGGAAGCCGTTCATGCCTTCGTCGTCGAGGGCTGGAGAGCCGAGGGACGCAAGATGTGGCTGTCCTCGGTCGTGGAGGCATACGTCGAGGAATGGGCCGAGGGCCCTGGGTGGGAATGGATGGCCCGGAAGGGCAGAGAATATTATGAGGCCGACGAATTCTTCACCCAGGCCCTCATCTACCGGAGGATGGCTCGACATTTGGGCATTGAGCCAAAGGATTTTGCCCCCTCGGCATATGGCCTTCCTCCCTTGCAGCCTGATGTTCGTGAATCGCTCCCGGAAGGTGTACAGAGGCCCTACCTTGAGGACACGGAGCTGAAGAATGAGGCCGAGGACGACGCTGTTGAGGTCGGAGCGGAGGCATCGTCGAGGCCGGCTGCAGAGGGCACCCCGGTGAATGATGTTGTTGAAGTTGTAGAGTGATTTGTACTTAGAAATCCCTGAACAAATTTTGTAATGAATAACATTGATCCTTCGGCTTCGGCCCGTTTGTAAATTTCACACTCACTTTAGTTTTTGATGAATGCATGCTGCCTCCGGGCTCTTTACATTTGAATGCGCCTTATGTTTTGAATGTATGCCTTCTCCTTCTTGAATGTATGTTGTAGGACTTAGAGTATTTTCTGATTGTAGCTTGCCCTTGGAAGCCTTCGGTAGTTGGGCACCCTCTGATGTGTGAATATTGGACCGAGGGCCCAATGTTCAGGACTTAGAAAATCTTTGCAAGTGTAGCATGTCATGTAGCCTTCGGCTACTGTGGAGCCCCAACTGAAATATTGATTAGGCCGGGGGCCAATTCTTTAGGACTTAGAAAATTTTCTTGAGTGTCGATTCCTTGTGCACTGTAGCCCTCGATTGATAGGTAGCCTTCGGCTATTGGGTCCCTTTATAAGTTGAGGGTGAAATATGTAGGACTTAGAAAGATTTCTAAGTGTAGATTTTCCCTTGGGAGCCTTCGGGAGATGGCATCCCTCCATGATGTATGAGTAGCTGACCGGGGGGGGGGGGATATGCAGGACTTAGAAAATATTCTAAGTGTAGATTTTCCCTTGGGAGCCTTCAGGAGATGGCATCCCTTCTTGATGTATGAGTAGTTGACCGGGGAAAAAACATGTAGGACTTGGAAAATATTCTAAGTGTAGATTTTCCCTTGGGAGCCTTCGGGAGATGGCATCCCTTCTTGATGTATGAGTAGTTGACCGGGGGAAAAACATGTAGGACTTAGAAAATATTCTAAGTGTAGATTTTCCCTTGGGATCCTTCGGGAGATGGCATCCCTTCTGATTCCACATCACTTTGCGAGATGCCCGGGGGCTGCTCATTTAGGACAGAATATTTTTTAAGCGTTGTTGTATTGCCTGGCCTTCGGCTACCATATTCCCTTGGCAGTAATATTGATTGGGCCGGGGGCCCAATCTTTAGGACTTAGAATTTTTTCAAGTGCTGCTTCCTTGTGTAGCCTTCGGGTGATAGGTTCCCTCTGACTCTACATTACTTTGCGTAAATTGATGTTGAATCCTGTTGTTGTGAAGAAAGCCAATGAGGAGTGTGTGCCCTCGGCATACACTCTGAAGAGTTGTAGAGTTTGACTCAGCCAGTTGTGTCCCTTGTAATGTATAACAGCTGCCTTCGGTACATATTTGAAGGTACCGTCTTAGTGTACTTTGGATAGTCCAGTCCCTTTGTATTGTTGAAGCCTTCGGTGTTTGTGTGACCGGAGGTGACCAGGCAGTGGACTTAGCCGTTCCTTGCTGCTATTTGTTCGAGTAGTATCCTTCGGGAAATAGGAGCCTTCAGTTACCGGAGGTGTTCCCGTGGGGAGCCCTCGGCTTGTTGTGATCTGTTGGAGTGTACTCTTTGATTTCTCGCTGAGTCTACTCCCCTTCACCCCCCCCCCCCCCCTTTTTTTGGTTGGTGGTGAAGGGAAGGCATCAAGAAACTTGGTTTCTTGGTAAGGCTGGGCCTATTAGGAGACCATCAGAATACACCAATGGCTCTCCTCCCTCGGGTTAACCTTCCGAGTTCCGAGGGGATCGAGGGACGTTTCCTGGGCAAAAGATATGGTGGTCCGTAACCTGCCTCCCCTTGGGGGATGGCGCGGAAAGCGCCTCATTTTTGAAAGTCGTCCCCTCGGCGCTAGACATAGTCCGTGGCCTGCCACACCCTTGGGGTGGTGGCGCGGGGAGCGTTTCGGTTTGGAAGTCGAATCCTGGGCATTTCTTATGCCTGTCATACCCTAGGGGTAGTGACGCGGATAGCGTTCCGTTTTTGAAAGTCGAATCCTGGGCATTTCTCATGCCTGTCATACCCTGGGGGTAGTGACGCGGAAAGCGTTTCAAGGAAGGGTTTTCATTTGCACACTAGTTGCAAATGGCCGGGGGCACTACGTGCCGCCGGCACCGATGGTGACGCCTTCGGTATATGCGTCCTCGTGGGGTACGACTTTTAGAAACAACACTTGGTGTTAGTTTCGATGTGTAGCACCCGGTACTTGGTACCGAGGGGTCTTCTTTAGGAACACTTGGTGTTCTCTTTTGTTGTAGTTGATGTAGGCGTCTACCCTCGGTACTTGGTACCGAAGGGTCTCCAAATGAAACACTTGGTGTTTCCCAACAGATGTTTGGAAGTTGATAGGAGAGCATATCCCTGGCACTGGGTGCCGAGGGGTCTTCTTTGAAACATTTGGTGTTTTTTCTTCGTTTCGATGTTTGATGATGGAGGTGTACCCTCGGCACTGGGTGCCGAAGGGTCTTCTGTAGGAACACTTGGTGTTCTCATCTTTTTCTTTTTTGATGTTGAAGGTGGGAATGTACCCTCGGCACTGGGTGCCGAAGGGAAATGATAGGAGTTCCCTCCCTCGGTACTTGGTACCGAGGGGTCTTGACTGAAAACACGTGGGGTTTTCACCGTTGTTGTAGGTGTTGATGGTGTCCGCCCTCGGCACTTGGTGCCGGAGGGGGTTCTTCTCGTGGTGAGGCCGGGGGCCTGTAGTCAGTATGAGGGCTTGATGTCTTGAATGTATCTTCATTCTTCGAAATTGAAGGCCTTGGGCCATAGGATAGTACATTCACTAGTTATGAGGGCTTGGCCGCTCTTACATTATTGATAAAATTTAACTAAGTGGTGTACATTCCAGTGCCTAGGGACTTCTTTCCCGTTGGGGCGTTTGAGCTTGTAGGTCCCAGGTTTGATGATGGCTGCTATGATGTAGGGGCCTTCGAATTTTGGTGCCATTTTTCATCCCTCGGTTGGTTGGCTGGCTTCCCTCCTCCGGAGGACATAGTCCCCCACTTGAAATTCTCGGGTGCGAACTTTGGCGTCGATGTAGCTTTTAGCTTGCCTTCGGTAGTTTTCCGCCCGGATGAAGGCCTGCTCCCGGCGTTCTGAAATGAGGTGGAGGTCGAGGGCCATGTTGCTGTCGTTGACCTCGGGGTCATATTGGATCACCCTTCGGGTGGGAAGGGTGACTTTCGTAGGAGCTTTGGCTTCAAAACCGTAGCAGAGGGAGAAGGGTGTTTCACCTGTTGCTCGCCGAGGGGTGGTGCGGTAGGCCCAAAGGATGTTGTGGAGTTCTTCCACCCAGCCACCGCCCTCGGCCTCCAGCTTCTTTTTGAGGCCCTCGAGCAAGGTCCGGTTGGCGTTCTCTACTTGCCCGTTGCCTTGAGGGTAGGCAACGGAGGAGAAGGTGTGTTTGATGCCCCATGCCTCCAGAAGGGCACAGAAGGGGGCTGCCTCAAATTGTGTCCCATTGTCGGAGATAATTTGCTGAGGGACGCCAAACCTTGTGAGGATGTTCTTGAGGACAAAATGACGGCACCTCGCCTCTGTGATGCTAGCGAGGGGATCAGCCTCCACCCATTTGGTAAAGTAGTCGATGGCCACAATGATGTATCTGTTGTTGGAGGTACCCCTCGGCAGAGGGCCCACAAGGTCTATCCCCCATCGAGAAAATGGGACAGAGGTGCTGATGGGGGCATAGTTGACCGCTGGCCTGCCGGGAGCTTTCTGGAAATGTTGACATGCGGTGCACCTCCGGGCAAGGTCAGCACAATCCCTGGCCATGGTTGGCCAGAAGTAGCCCTGGAGAATGAGCCTTCGGGACATGGAGAAGGGTCCCTGGTGAGCTGAACAAGTGCCACTGTGCACCTCCTCCATTGCGACCTCGGCTTCATCTGGATGAAGGCACCGAAGTAGCGTGCCATTGTAAGATCGTTTGTAGAGCCTTCCATCTTCGATGGAGTAGCTAGGAGCCCTCAGCTTTGCCAGTTTAGCGCGGGCCTCATTCTCGGGTAGCTGCCCTGTGGAGATGAAGGTGGTGATATCTGAGATCCAATCCTCTTGATGTTGTTGTATGTTCATAACGGGGCTTGCATGGATGCTTGAGAGGCTGAGTTCCTCGATTTTGGCAATTTTGGAGATGTGCTCGGGGGAGTCGGCCGAGAGCTTAGATAATATGTCGGCCTCGGAGTTCTGAGCCCTCGGTATTTGAGTGAGAGAGTGTGCCTCAAATACCTAAAGCAACTCCTTGGCCGCTTCCTTGTACTGTTTCATTCTCCCCTCCTTGGCCTCATATTCCTCGGAGATTTGGCCAACGACCAACTTGGAGTCGCATTTGATGTGGATCTGCCGAGCCCTCATGTTGGCAGCCAGCCGAAGGCCACATAGGAGGGCCTCATATTCGGCCTCGTTGTTGGAGACTTTGAAGGAGAAGCGGATTGCATAGTAGGCTCTGAAGCCCTCGGGAGTAATGAGGACTACCCCTCCCCCGCATGCTTTGGTCGCGGAGGACCCGTCGGTGTAGAGGGTCCACCAGTCGTCCGAGGTAGCCGAGGGCTCCCCGTCCGTGGCTTCCCTTGTGGTACACTCCGTCACAAAGTCCGCCGGGGCTTGGCCCTTGATGGCAGGCCTTGGACGGATGTCAATGTTGTACTGGCTCAAGAAGATAGCCCATTTCACCATGCGGGAGGAGCTGGTGGGGCTCCTCATGAGGGCGCCGAGGGGTTGATGAGTGAGGACCTGAACCGGGTGAGCCTGAAAGTAGTGGCCCAACTTCTTGACAGTCCAAACGATGGCTAACACCGTTTTTTCCACAGGGGAGTACCTGAGCTCGGCCTCCCTTAGGGTCTTGCTAACGTAGAAGATGGCATGTTGGATGCCGTCTTCCTCCCGGATGAGCACAGAGCTGATGGCCGCCGGGCTGACCCCAAGGTAGAGGTAGAGGGTCTCCCCTACCTTGGGTTTGGAGAGCACAGGAGGTGAAGATAGATATCGTTTGAGCTCGTCGAAAGCCCCCTGACATTCTGGAGTCCATAGAAAACCAGCCGTCTTCCTCATGATCTGGAAGAAGGGTAGAGACTTCTCCGCCGATTTAGATAGAAAGCGGTTGAGGGCTGCCAGGCGGCCCGTCAACCGTTGGACTTCCTTCACATTGCGTGGGGGTTCCATGTTGATGATGGCCTGGATCTTCTCGGGATTGGCCTCAATACCCCTTCGGCTCACCATGTAGCCCAAGAATTTGCCTCCTTGGACGCCGAAGGTGCACTTCTTCGGGTTTAGCCGAAGGTTGAATTTTTGCATGATGGCGAAGATTTCCCGGAGGTCGTCAGCATGGCTGGAAGATTGTTTGCTCTTGACGATCATGTCGTCAACGTAGGCCTCCATGGTGCGCCCTAAGACGGCTTGAAAGACCCGGGCCACCATCCGGGTGTAAGTGGCCCCTGAGTTCTTTAGGCCGAAGGCCATTACAAGGTAGCAGAAGATGCCCTCGGGAGTCATGAAGGCAGTTTTTTCGGCGTCTTCCTCGTGCATGAAAATTTGGTGATACCCTCGGAAGGCATCGAGGAAGGACATGATCTCACACCCTGCGGTCTCATCCACCAGTTGATCAATATTTGGTAGGGGGAATGGATCCATAGGGCACGCCTTGTTGAGATCGGTGTAGTCCACGCACATGCGGAAGGTAGGGGGCTTCTGTGCGAGGACCACATTCGCTAGCCATGAGGGATATTTCACCTCCTTGATGTGCTTAATTGAGAGGAGCATGGCGACCTCCTTCTTCACGAATTCCCTCCTCTCGGCGGAGAGGGATCTCCTTCGTTGTTGTACTGCTTTTGCCGAGGGGTCCACCGAGAGGCGGTGGGTGATGACCCTTCGGCTGATTCCCGGCATGTCCTCCGGCCCCCATGCAAAGACAGTGGAGTAGGCGCGGAGGGCGTCGGTGATACCGGTCTTCAAATCTTCAGGGAGCTGGGCTCCAATCTTCACGACTCTCTCCGGCTGGGCCAGATCGAGCGCGAAGTCTTCTACGTCCTCGGCCGGTTCAGCCCTCGGCCTTCTTTCCTCTTGGTCGATGGCTCCGGTGATGGTGTCAACACGGAATTCCGTCTTACTTACCTTCTTAGTGACCTGAAGATAGCAGGCGCGGGCAATTTTCTGGTTCCCCCGGGAGTAGCCAATGCCCCCCTCGGCGGGAAACTTGAGGCAGAGGTGCCTCATGGAGATGATGGCTTCGAGGTCCTCGAGGGCTGGCCGGCCGAGGATGATGTTGTGGGCGCAGTCAATGTTGACGACGACGAACTCCACTTCGAGCTGGGCTCTATGGAGCCCGTCGCCGAAGATCACCGGGAGGGTTATTATCCCCTCGGAATCAATAGTATCGCCGGTGAAGCCGGCAAGAGGGGTCTTAATGGGCCGAAGGGACCCCCTCTCCAGATGCAGCTCTCTGAAGGTGCTGAGGTACATTACATTGACGGAGCTGCCCGTGTCAATGTAAGTTCGGTGAATGATGGTGTCGTTTATCTCCGTCCGAATCACCAAGGCATCCCTGTGAGGAGAAGAAGTAGGAGGGAGATCTGCGTTGGTGAAGGTGATGGGTTCCTCCCTCAGTCGCTTTACCGAGGGCATATGAGTGACTTCCCCCACGTAGAGCGATTGAGCCCACTTCTTTCGTTGGCTGGTGGAATCGCCCCCTGTATTGCCACCGGTGATCATGAGGATGTGGCGTTTTTTCTCCTGGTAGTGGGGGTATTCCTCCTCATCTTCTTCCAAGTTTCCAATCTCCCTCTTCTTGCCGAGGGGGGTGGTATTCGGGTTTACCCAAGCATTTACCTTCGTGTGGTGCCCTCGGGGAGGCCCCTGATGAGAAGGTCCCTCCTACCGAGGGCTCTGAACAAATTGGGACAGGTGCCCTGCTTGTATTAACCTCTCGATGGCTGTCTTCAGCTGATGGCAGTCATCGGTCCTGTGCCCCTGGTGCCGATGGAAGCGACAGTAGGGGAACTGAGGGTTGATAGCGTGTACCTCCGGGGGTGCGCGAGAGTCGCGCTCAACGAGGCCCCTCTCCTCGGCAAAATCGAGGATGATGCTGACGGGGTGCGTCAATGGTGTCCGAGGGCGGTCCAGGAGAATGGGCTGTGCCCAAGTCTTAGGGTTGCTCTTATAACCTCCCCCGGGCTTGGCTTGGCCTTGCCGAGGGCGGTCATCAGAGGGTCCCGAAGTCTTGTGGTGATTTGGAGGAGCCCCCGGCCCTCGGTTATGCTTGTTGTCAGCCCTCGGGGGCTGCTGGTCCGGATGCTGGTGATACTTCTCCACCTCCTCGGCCTCAGCATATCGGTCCCCCCGCTGCAAAGCCCTTATGTAGTCGCGGGGGGTTCAATGATGAGGCTCCTTGAAAAGTTGCCGGTGCGGAGGACGGTTTGTAGGAGGGCCAGGAGGGTCCCGTCATCAGCACCGTCGACCTTGTCGGCCTCCGTCCTCCAGCGCTCTAGGAAATCCCGAAGGGTCTCATCCTTCTTCTGGCGTATTGTGAGGAGGTGGGAGAAGTGCTTCCTTGTGCGACGCCTCCCGGCAAATTGTGTCAAGAATCGCTGGGCGAGTTCTTGCCACGAATCAATGCAGCCCTCGGGCAGCCTGTTGAACCATTTGTATGCCGGTCCCTCTAAGGTGGAGAGGAACCAACGACACAAATATTCGTCTGACGCTCCTACCATCATCATGCTGTTCCGGTATTTGCTGTAATGTTCCTGGGGGTCCGTCTTCCCATTGTAGGGCTGTATGTGTTGCCCTCGGTATTTCTCCGGGATCCGGGCCGCCAATACCCTTGGGGTAAATGGCGTCCGAGTCCGGAGCTGGATAACGGGTTCTCCGGAGCCCTCGGCCACCTTCTTCTGTAACTCCTCCATTTTGGCCATCATGGCCTCGTATTTGAGATCTGAATGAGGGGTGGAGGTGGTGGCGTGAGCTTTGTTGGACTCCATCTCGTCAAGACGACGTTGGAGGGCCGCAATAACCTCGTCCCGGGGATCCTTCGGGAGGGTCTCCGCCCCCTGCGAACGAACTCGGGCCGAGTGGGCCTGGTTGATCTGGTGGCGAGCGTCATCGGCATCAAGGGGTGCCTTGCCTTTGTCCCGAGGGGGACGCTCCTTGTCTGCCCTCGAAACAGATCCCCCGCTTTCCTGGGGCCTTTGGAGTGCTTTCCCCCCGAGGCGGTCTTGGACCCCTCGACGGTCTGGCCCTCCTCCGAGCCGGTTGAGGGCGGAAGTACGGGGCCTTTCCCTGTTGTCATTATGGCGGTCCCGGGACTGAACTTCCTGGGAGGACGTATCTTGGGCCACCACCCCTTCGTCGTTTCTCACCCGAGGGGTGGGATTTCCGAAGGGGTGTGGCAGAGGGGGAAGTATGATATTTTCCCCGATCTGGGGGTGAGCCGGAGCCAGGGTGCCGAAGGCACCCGGGTTCTGAGTGAGCGTCTGGATGAAGGCGGAGAGCGCCGATTGCACGTCGATGGTGAGAACCGGTGGGGTGACTTGGTCATCGCTCCGGTTTTTCTTCTTGGCCTCGATGCCGAGGCGGGCATCGGGGGCATTTTGTTGGATCAGAAGGCGTAGGTCGACAGCCGCCTGTTCCAGCCCAGCGATGACACCGCCCTCGGGAGCCCAGTGAGAGGCTTCGGGGGCGTTGACGTCGCCGAGGGCCAGGTTCTTGTCTTCTACGTTCTTTGAGTTGGCACGTGTTGTCCTCACCATTTTGATAGAGGGCTAGTGTTTTGTGTTTGGTCGAGGGGGAGGGTTTCTTACTTGATTGTTCGACCTCTCAACGAGAGCACCAAATGATGGATAGTCTACCCGGGGGTATATATCCGAAGGGTTATTACGGGTAATAACTTAGAGAGAAGTCAGAGCAAGTAAGTAAATGTAGAGAGAGTGTGTATTCAGTATGAATGCCGTTTTCAGCGTGGTTACAAATGGGAAAATGGGGTGTTATTTATAGTAGCAATAAATGCCGGACAGGGACACGTGTAGAGCGCTCATTGGCCGAGGGGTCACCTCAACTGGTTGGCGCTGGCAGCCGCATGTGGCCGCATTTAATGCGGCTGTTGGATGGGACGTCTGTGCAGGGTACGGCGATCTGTACGCATGTGAGGCGGATATCGTGTCGAGTGAGATGCCTTCGGCTATGGAGCAGTAGCCGAGGGCTCCTCCAACCGATGGCACCCTGGTGTCGAGGGCTCAAAGTGCCGAGGGCTACTGTTTTCGCCGTTTTCTCCCAGTTTCTTAATTTGCTTGAGAAACCCGCTCTGTGAGAGTGTAGAGCCTTCGGCCAGGGGGCCGAAGGCACCCCTGGCGCGTAGTGCGGGCTGCTTGGTACTCTGGGCGCTGTGATTTGAGCCTGTTGGGCCTTCGCTGGAGTAGTAGGAGTCTGTGGGCCGGGGGTTCCCGGGCCATATACTCCATCACTCATATAATTCAAGACATATTTATTACTAGTGTGCTTGCATTCTAGTGCCCTTGCATTCTTTATGTAATATGTTTGATCATTCTAACTATTATATCATTTTAAAATCAAATGATATTTTTTTGTAAAAAACCGAAAAAACTAAAACCGAACCAATCAAACCGTGATTCCATGTTTGGTGTGCAAAACCGAACCGAAACCAAACCGAAACCAAACCGTGGTTTTAGATCAAAACTCAACCGAAAGAACCGAACACACCCCTCTTCTAGCTTAGATCATAGCAAAGTAAACTAAACTAGGTCATAATAAAAGCTCATATGGTATCACATTGGACCGGAGCATGAAAAATTTGGCAAAAACTGTTTTAATAAAAAATCATTGTGTGCTTTTATCATCTAATATCTTAAAAACAATGATAATGTTGTAGGGAGAATTGTTCATAGAGTTTCATTACCGAAAGCCCCTATAAATAGGGATAGAGTAGGGTTTACAAGTACGGGCCAATAGGCCCATAATACATCATTTACATAGAAAGGCCCTAATACATATTCTATCTAAATGATAGCACACAACATCGAATTTCCTTCAACACTCCCCCTTGTGCTGAGTTGTAGATAGAATGTTGTATGTGTCTTGTTGTCTTTTCAAAACTCTATAAAGTAACAAAAAACCTGTGAGAAAAAATAACCTTGACTGGAGAAAAAAGAGTATAGCATCAAGATAGACTTCTTTCATTAAGTCTATCTTTATTTGATCTTTGCTTTGATCATTAAAGTTTATATGTATTGTTACCTTGTTAAAAACCTTACCAAGTAACAAAACCCAGTGGGAAAAAATAAAACTTGGGTAAAGGAAAAGAGTGTAACGTAATCTAGTTGGGGTACTCCCCCTCAAGTCTACATCTACCCTTAATATTTACATCAATCAAGGGTGTTTGTGAAATATATGCATTTCAATACTTGTCACATTAATTACCTTAGCGAAGGCACACAATAGAGGAATATAATTCCTTTAATTCTCTCCCTGTGTGTCGAGCGTAGGGAATTTTCCCAAATTATTAACTTGCGAAGACGTTTCCAATGAACAAAACCCAATGGGAAAAAATAAACATCGGTCAAAGTGAAAAGGAAGTATGGTGCACTAATACCTACGCGTCAATTACTTTTGACTGCGATATAGTAATTATGTTCTTTCTTCAACATTGTTTTTCTTTCGCAAAATTAAAATGTGGGATGGTGCATATTATGTTAACTCAATAAAAAAGCTTTACCACGTAACAAAACCCAATGGGAAAAAATAAACCTTGGTCAAAAAGGGAAAAGAAAAAGAGTACAACGCACCAATATAATTGATGATAAATAAGTATGTAAGGACTCCCCCTGATTGCAACACATTAATAAGAATTCGATATGTACTTGATATATACTTTTATCAAGGTATTCCGTATATACCATCTTGGTTTCTTTGATTGTATATATATACTCATTTAAGAAAGTATCAATGAGGTAAGGGGATATCTGTCATCGGTAAAACTCAAATCATGTTACTTTGTGTTAGAGTGATACTTTTGACATTTCCAATTCCTTTAGAAATATTATTATCATCAATCATTTAATTAATTTATAAGGGATGAATAAAGATTACACCAATGGTTTCATATAGATATCAAAGTACATTCTTGATATATGATGTATTGGTCCTGAGCTATTTTCAGCTAACACGTTCTTGTGAATGTATTATTTGGTCGAATGTGTTTGTAAAAGTACAATCATGCGCATATTGCACTTTCATAGGGAATTCCTTCTCCCAATAATTTTCCATTAATGGATATATTTTCTAGTATCCATATTTCGACCAATCATGAGAGTGCTAACAGTTTACATTTATCTATGTTAATTTGCCTGAGAACCCTTTTGGATATATGCAACTGGTGAATTATTATTCAACCAACTCGGGGTTTTAAAACAACCCGAGTTTCCCAAGATCCTTTATCTCAAATATGACTTTCAAGTATCTAAGATTTCTCATTTTCTTTAATATGAGTACATACCATGTCTATATCTTCGACATATAATGATACTTGGAGGGAAAACATAATCTATCTTTTTCTATCCCTTTTCAGTCAAGTGGTCACTTAGACGGGTATGTCACTCTCGTCTGGATTGATTTAATCCAAATGTGAACGTTTCAATGTAAATATACAATGTAATTTAAAACCACTTGATTAAAGATAATAAAAACATAACAAATACTTAATATACATCTCTTTAATGAAATTCTATTGAGACATTTAATATCAACAATCTTTAGCTGCGTCTCCATTACTTTGGAGTCTACTTATGGATTAAGTAGTTGAACATTTTTGTGTTCGAAATAAAGAAGTATAACTTTCCATATTTGAATCCAAGGCGTTGTGAGAATAATTAGGACTTCATTATCTCATTACGTCTTCTAACAAAGAATTATTTCATGTCCTACAGGCTTTACACTTGGTTGATTAGCACTATCATACCAAATACCTGTCTCTTTGTCAAATATTAAATTTATACCTGGATTACTTCTACGCTTTTAGGACAATATTCTCAGTGCTTTCATATTGCAATAGAGTATGGTTCGATATCATCGTGCTCTATGTTCCTTTGAGCAACTATATAAATATATCGTCAGTATAATTGTAAGGTCTATCATTCGACTCATACACACTCTCCTTAACATTGAGATTTTAATGCTCTGAAATCATTTAAACCTTGGGGCGTCCCCCATTATTGATTCATGGACATTAACAACCACATATTCATAAGTAGAATATCTCAGGCTAAGATCTAGTCACCAACCGGTATACATAAAAGTGGTTGTCTAGTATTGGTTTAAAAAATGTGTAAGAGTGTTTGCAATATTACATAATCCCATGAAAATAATTGCATATTAGTGTGCACAAAACAAATGTGATATACATCACCTACATCCTTTTAGAAGTAAATTCTACTAGAACTTATTCTTCACATGGGACGCGAGATGCTTTTCATTGATCCCAACAAATATGCAATACTCATCAATTAATTTTGATAAGAACTATCTAGTGGGTAGCAAGTCATATAGACTTGATTGGTCGGATGGTGAGCCCTTAAATGAATAAGTGTTGCTAGAAGTTTTGCAGATGCAACATTTTTATGTGACGAGAAAATAATTAGTATGGGGAGATTGCTACCAAATCATAATCACTTAAATGACCTGTATTTTTTGTAGACAAATTTTCATGTGTCACATTGTATTAAAAGTGAGATATTTATATTTTATATCCTTAGCATAGGCAAGTCTCGATTCTATTATTGTCAAGAATCAAACTTTGAGATATAACTGGCGTGCCTACTACTATACTTTTAAGGTACAATGAAAAGGGAATATTTCTTCTCATACTTTAGAAGATGGATATTGCTTTTCTATTGATCAATTCTAAAACCGAAAATTTACATTGTGTTGGATATCATTGTATCTTTTATTCGAATAATTAATAAACTGAGTGAGTTATTTCAAAGGTTGTATGAGCAAATGACAATTTTTACTCATAACTTTCTTAAGTATGCATTTTCTTTTGAATTTATTAGGTGTAATATGATATTTTCTATCTCATTTTCATAGCAAATTTCTATGTGAAAACCCACTGAGGGTAGCTCGGTGGACAATAATGTCCCTGTAATGCGAGGGTCCGGGAAAGCTCCACAAAAGTGTATAAGGGTCAACTCTTTCTTATTACTTTGATAAGAAATCGCTCATAAGACTTGGAGCCGTGATATGATTCCCTTCTGTGTGAAATCAATTGTGATGGACACATTTAGAACGTAGTAAAATTTGGTAACTTCTAGATGCATTTAGAGGCTAAGGGGATATAATTATATTCATTTAGACATTGAGTATTTAGGCATTTCATTGCCCTTAATCAGTCATAAATGGAAATAAGGAATTACGTCAATAAATAAATATTCATTCCTTAATTTATTTTGCATTACCCAATTGATTAAAACACTTTTTTTATGAGTCTTACTAATTTGAAAAAATATATAACTCACCTACTCAAGAATTCTTTAATCTCAAGAATGAGGTACTTATCATTCTACTATTTTATGGATATATTCCTTTGTATCCATTTTGTTATGATCAAAAGTCATAGCTATGCATTTAATGAATCTAGATGCATAAATGTCTCAACCAAATGTAATTTGAGACACCACAATGAGATGTCAAATCAACTTAAAATCTCAAATAAGTACACAATTTTTTATACCAAACTTTATGATTCAAAATAAAAGTCTGATTAGAATTTGTAATGTTCATACTTCTAAAGGTCATGATAGAGTTAAAAACAATGGATAAAGTAGAGAAAGTTCTTAAACTTCTTATTCTCAACATAACACCTAACGTAAATTTAGTCTCTCTTGCAGTGAATTTCTTGTTCATCAGAGATTCTATGAGGATTGATACTAAAAATGCACTTTTCAATTATATCCTAATGAGATTATCAGTTTTAAAACTCTTATCTCCAAAGGTTTATTTCATAATTTATATTTTCATATTCTATTTGGAAATTTCGTTATCCAAATAGGTATTGGTAGATCCTTTTGTCTCAAAAATTGTTATTTCATTTGAAAAAGGAATAATACCAATAAATCTCATTCACTAGTTCAAGCTAAAAGCTATTGAGCGATAGAATTCTTTGACTTATACTGATTCATTAGAATATGTCTAGTGAACAATTTATTTCTATCAAATAAACTTTTGTGATTGGTGGATCGCAAAAGTAGTAGCATTCTAGTCATAAAAGTAGTCTCTGAAATAAGCATTGAAGGTACTCAAATCCATTTGAGTCCAGAATATAAAAATCCAATCAAATTGATCGGTCATGTGATACCTTGAAAATTTGAAATAAAAATAAATAAATAAATAAATCAGATAAGTTATATCTGATAAATCAAATGAAAGTAATATAAAAATATTTTGTATCATACTTGGTGTATAAAAATATATGCATGCTACATGCAATAAAATTAAACACTTATGTGGCATCAAAAAAATAAAATAAAAAATAAAATAGAAAAAAAAATCAGATAAAATATAGATGACGGAATAAATAATAATAATAAATAAATAAATAAAAATAGTAAGAATATTAAAAATTACTAATAATAGCATCAAATTAATAAATGAAAATATTAGATCATAAAACAATGACACATGCTAGGATCACCTACCAAATAATGTATATACATTATATACATATTTTTACATATATAATATTATATATTTATATGTAAAAATTAAAATAAAAGAAAATAAAATAAAATAAAATTAAACATCAGCATAAATGGGAATCAAATCATGAATCAATACACATGCCATGTTCATCAACTACCAACAAATCATATACATTATTATTATTATTATTATTATTATTCATACAATTATCAAATAAATAAAATAAACCATAAGGACCATCTAGACCTATAAATACACCCTCTTAGCCATCCCAAACACTGCAAATCGGAGAGATAGAAGCTGTATATATACATATACATATATATACATAATCTCGCCGGAAAATTTATATCTATATTATTTTACGTATCAAACTTCGTAAAAACGATAGAGGAGGGTCGTGAGAGGTCTAGGAATACTCCCCAATAAATTCCAGACCGATTCGTAGTCACCGGAGCATCCTAGAGCTCGCCGGAGTTACAAGTCGTGGAAGTGGGTGTTCAGAAAAAGCGGATATTTTGCCGTAGATAGGGGTGGCGGAGCTTCGTCTTGCCGTCAGGATCATTTTGCAACTTGAATCGTTGAAATCCGTTACCTGTAAGTCAAGTTATAGCTCGCCGAAGTGTTTGTAATTCCGGTCGCCGGAAACCCGACCTGGAGAAGAGCTGGGAAGAAGACAACCCAGTCTTCTTGGGCCGGGTCGTGTATTTGGGCCGGTTCGGCCCAGTTTCAATAAAAATTAAAAATAAAATAGTAAATGAAGTAAATAAAATCTGTAAAAGTATAAATTAAATACCTAGTATAAATATACATATTCAGACCAACCAGAATTGAAAGATAATATTTTTAGCTATTTTTAATTGATTTAATTGTAATTGGGCCAATTTGTACATATTTAGTAAATAATTAACTAAATGACGAAATAAATTACTAAATAATTATTGGAGTAAACTAGATTACATAAATGACTAACTAGGACATTTGGGACCATTTGTAATTAATAAAAATTATGATTAGTATATTTAATGGTAATTAAACCGGTTAATAGAGATATGGAATTAAATGAATAAATAAGGGAAATAATTCTAAAATAAATATCTGGACAACCTAGGTCAAATATAGACACCAAATATAGTTATGAACTATTATAAATTTATAAAGTCGATTATTAAGCTATTTAATTTAATTGGGTCATATAAAACTAGTTAAGTAATTAAATAAGAAAATTGATTAATAATGGTGAAATAAATAAAATCACTAAGATGGGAAATAATATTATGGACTAAAAATGAGGTTTGGAATAAAATAAAGAAAAGAAAATAAAGTTGGGATAGCTAGTATAAATGAATGACTATATTTGGACTTAATAAATAAATCATTTAACTAGTGGACTAATTAAATTAGTGTGATTAAATTAATAATTATCATCCTTAATTGTTACTTTTTGGACTCCATATAAATTATTAAACTATATGAACTCATAAAAATTAGTTGATTAATACAAACTAATTAATTAAGTAATATGTACTTAATAATTTAGTTAATCGACTCCATTAGACTAGTTTAACTAAATCAATTAGTTTAATGGATAAATTAATTAAATTATGGACGTATTAATATTTTTGGACTTTATCTTAAAAATATAAAATTAAAACGAAATTAGAATTTGATTGATTGCCTTAATTGAATTAGATTAATGTATTTAACTATATTTATATAATTAAACTTATTTAGTTGATGAAATTAATTAAATTAATTTAGTTAGCAAAATAAATAAACTGGAGGATTGAATTAGTTATGGTAATTGGATTAGTTAGTATAAATAAACTATTAAACTAATTAAAGTTATTATTGAGAATAGATTATCATTAATGATTAATATTTCGAATTATTGCTTACGGAAAATTATTATTCAAAGGTTTATTAAATGAATTATATAAATTATGTAAACTGAAATTGAACTGAAATTGATTATTTAAATTCGAAATATTGAAACTATTATGTAATTAATTTAATTAGACTAGTTAACTAATTAACCAAATAAGTTAAAGTAAATTATGGAGGGGATTAGTATGATTAAAGAAAATAATAAGGTTGGACTGAAAATTTACATTTAAATAAGATTTATGGATCTAACTTAAAAGTTGTATTTAAAGAAGGAATAATGAAGTTAAAATAACTAAAGGTTGAATAGATAGGAAATAACAAAAATAATAGAATAGTTATTGATTTAGAATTTTGATATATATTAGAAGGAGAATTCAAGTGAAGACCAAGCTAGAGATTTTATTAAGAGGATTATCGCAATTTAAGGTAAGTTCTATGTCAACCAAAAATGTTTTATCTCGTATTTATATGTATGCAATATTTGAACTATGTGGACTATTTATGAATTGGAAACTATTTGTTTGACATGAAATGAATATTTTGAATGTATGGATATTGGTGGATTATTATCTATTATGGATTATTAAATGTATATTCTTTTTATTAAAGAATATTGGTGGATTGATATTTATTACAAAGTATATTTTTGGAAAGTGTGACAAGAATGACTTTGGGAGAAACTTAAAGTTTTTCATAATATACTTTTACGTCTCGAGAGAAACACGAGGCGTGGGTGATTAGGACTACTACTACTTTTGGTGAAATTTATTTGGGTCGGTAACCAGTCCGGCAATGACATGCTCCGGTAGACATCCCGGGCTTTTATTTGAGGACCAAAGGTCCTTTGGTGGTTGTAGTAGTAGTTACCTAATTTACCCCTGGACAATGTCCCTTGTGAGTAGGTGGTAGAAAACATCCTGCCTACTTGAGTTTCTTACTACTCGGAGGGCTTGGAATCCCTTTTAGAGGGTGTGCACACTTAAGGTAGAAATTCAGCTTCCAAATAGGTGGTCGGTGGGAGCCGGAATTCTGGGATGAGTCGTAAATAACAACGACTTGTTGGGCTCGAGGAATCTTGAGTTTCGCCCACTCTTAAAAGAAATCTAAAGTATTACTTTTGGAGGAATTGAGGAATGACATTATCTATTGAAGAAATTATTTTGAGACATGAAGTTATTTTGGAGATATGAGAGGGTATTTTCTATATATATACCTATACCAAACCTATTTTCCAAATTATATTATTTTACGGGTTCGGGTGGAATCTTACTTAGCTCTAAAGCTAATTTTTGTCTCTTTTGTCTTCTTCTCTTTGCTCTATTGTACAGATGATTATGATTATGAAGATTGATGTACTTGCTGCCCGAGTGTTCCGCTAGTTTGATTAATTATCGTTGTTTAAATTTGTAATTCATAAACTTTGTCCTAAGACCTATTTCATTGTTATTTGAACTGATGGTGGATAGCCTGTGCACTCAATCATGTATAGGTTGAGTGTGGCGGTGACGCACCTGTTTTTCCCTTAAAGACTTCCGCTGTATTCTAATTATGTTTAATAATAAAGATGATTTCATTTAAAAATGTGATTTTATTTGGGTGGGGAAAATGGGGGTGTTGCAGGTCATCTATTTACTTTTACTTTAAAAAAACATTATCACATATGGTGATATATGCTCATATGAATTGTCAAAAAAAATTGTAAAACTTCGTGCGAAAATTCTTTATCACACATATAATTAATAGAGGAAACGTAATGTGATAGGTGATCTAATATTCAAAATTCAATAATACGGAGTAGTACTCAAAGTGAGATTAGAATATTAAATTTGAGTTGAAATAGGTAGAATATGACAAATCTTGCATCCATGATTTTTTTATATATATAAAAAATGTAATAAGTAAGATTACATTTCTGTGTGTGAAATTTCTTATCACACGAATAGTTAAGAGAAATCTGGATGATTTAATTCAATATATAATTTTCAATTTGCCGTTGCCTCATATCTATATAACTTTAAAGTTAAGTAAATAGGAGAATGACTTTAAAATGCATAAAAAAAAAATTAGTAATCACTTTCTTCTTCTTTCTTTTAAGGGAGATTTACCTAAATAGGAGTAAATAAAAGGATAATTGCAACAATAGGAGTTTAAAGTTTAAATTCCCAAAATAGGACTAACTCTTCCTATTCTACCCTTTCATTTGTCCTTGATAATTGGATTTTTAAACAATCATTATAAAATAAAAAAATCAAAATAAAAAAAATTAAAAATCGTAAAAAATAATTAAAAAATATATAGACCCCAACCACCACCTCAGCCACCTTCCAGCACCGCCACCTCCGGTCGCCGGAAAAGATTGCCAAGTTGGAAAAAAATGTCATTTTCAGAAAAAGCAAAAGAAAGCTGGATATTTTCAAAGAGTAAAAATGTCATCTTTATGGCATTTTCAGAGAAATGTAGCATTTTTTACACAAGATAGCATTTTTTTTCGGCGACCGGAGTCGGTGGTGCTGGGAGGTAGAGGACGCGTTGGCAGTGACCTACATATTTTTTAAATATTTTTTAGGTATTTTATTTAATTTTTTGGACTTTTTAAAAAAAATTAAATAATTTTGTATTATTTTTAATTTTTTATTTTTATTTTTATTTTTCACTTTTTCATTATTATTTTATAAATATTTTATTATTTTTTATATTTTTATCATATATAAATCTATGATTTTCTTATTAATAAAATAAATCTATTGGAAATGATAGGAAGGGGGTAGAATGGGAAGAAGAGACATATATTAGTCTTATTTTGGGAATAAAAGGATTGTACTCCTATTGTTGAATTCTGGGCTTATTTTACTCGTACTAAGGGCTAATACCCGTTCTTTTAAATGGTGAAAAGATTATATATTTTTGTGAGGAAAAATGGAATAAGACTAAGAAATTGGTGATAATCTTATCTCATATTGATAGAGCACTTCTACAACAGGGAGGTTTATATCACAATTTGGGTGAATTCCAAATATTTGACCAAAGAGGAACACAGATGTAAATTCCAAAAACATGTACAAATTCAGTTTTAAAGATAAATCGTTATTGAATCTGTTACTTAGAGTTTCCTATACTGTTACTTAACCAACATAAAAGATAAATCGATATTGAATCTAAGTGGTAAAATTTTGAGAGAGAGAAAACAGTATAGGAAACAATGAGCTATTACACACATGATTGTAATAAAAGTGAACAGAAAAGCAGTATATACTCCATACGAATTAAGATTAAAAAACCAAGGAGAGAAAGTCTGACCATCAATTGGAGCTTTGTCGTCACTGGGAATTGAGATTGAACAAGCATGGGAATTACTGACCTCAAATCCGATTTTGTACATCTGATTGATGGCGTCGGCTTTCGAGCTTCAGCAGCAGATCCAATAGGCTCACTCTACCTTTGATGACAGATTCAGTGAGTGTGAACATCAGCAAGTGTTTCAGAAGGCAGAAAGCTTTGTCGGCAAGCAAGGGGCTTGCAGCGGGGCGGTGAGCGATGGGATCCATCAGGGGCGGCAGGAGTCAGGTTGCGAACAGATCCGGCGGCAAGGCTTGACGTATGTTCGACGATAACTTCTAAGCGGATGGGATCCATTGTCCTGCGATCTAGTTTCTAAGAGGCAGCAGTTGTCAGTGTTGTAAGGAATAAATGTTTTTAGATTTTGATGATGCTAGGTTATTTAGAATTTGAAAGTACCCCATTAGAAATTTTGTATTAGAATTTCTTTTGTAAGTTTTAGCTTAGTCTGTCTGCCAGAGAACCGCTTTGCCTCTACCAGAGTTGCTCCCAGAGTTGCTCACCAGAGAAGTCATCAGAAACTGGTCATCAGAAAGATACCAGAGTTGGCAACAGAGGCGGACTTCAGAGATTGGACCAGAGAGCCTCTTAAGACTCTGCTAAACCCACCAGATTCCGGAAGCCTTTCCAACGGTCGTTAAACTAACGGGAAATCCCCTAACGGTTACGAACCCTTCAACGGAAACATGGTACTGTACACGCATTAAATGCACATTTAATGTTGTACGTGCGAAGAGATATTTAAAGCTGATGATTGACCATGCGAGTATCTTTACGCCCCCAAAATAGAAAGTCGAAGGTCCAACCGGTCAAGTCAACAGTACATACATTTAATGAAGCTGTCTTCTACACTCCAACGGGAAGACTGCTCCCAGTATATAAGATACACTCTGAAGAACTAAGAAGATAACTTTGCGTAAAACAACTTTGCTATACCATCTGAAAAACGAACTTGCTCAAAGCCTTCTTGAGATTCAAACTTCATCCTTAACAAGAAAAGGCTACAGTTGGAAGATACATTTTCTAATCCCTTATCCAACTAGCAAAGCTGCAAAGTTACTCAGTTCTTCAACACTTCGAAAGCCTCATCTACTCATCCTTTGTGAAGAAGCAACGTTGGAGAAAACTGATTTTATATCAAACACTTCTTGAAAAAGAAGGGACGTCTCAAACTAGCTGGAGTAAGTGAAGTGGGGATACTTCAAGAGACTCAGTGAAACGAGACCAGCCATCAGGAAGCAGGACTGCATCCCGGGTGGCAACTAGACTTGAAGAAGACGAGGAGTGCTTCTTAAGTTCTAGGGACTAAGGCGTTGTAAACAGTTGTTTTTGCAAGCTTAGTGGAACAGTGGACTAGAGGAACAAGTTATTCCTTGAACCACTATAAAAACCCCGGTGTCATTTACTTTAAGCTTTTAATTCCTGCACTTAAGATTCTACTGACTAACTCTTAAGGTTGGACTCTGTGTCCAGCAGATCTTCCTTCAGAGTTATCAGAAAGGCATTTTGCCTTAGCATTCTCCTTGAGGCTACCCGGACAGAAACTTATCCGCTGCCTGGTCTAGTTCTGCCATCAGAACTTGACCATCTCTGTCACCAGATTTCGACCATCTCTGATAAGTCAGACTTGACTTAGAGAAAAGTTTAAATTCCTGAACAGTCTATTCACCCCCCCCCCTCTAGACTGTTCCCATTACAAACGGGATCAACAAGTGGTATCAGAGCCTCCTTGTTCTTGTAATCTTTTAGGTTACTTACTAAACAAGAGATCCACTTGTTTTAGCCTCTTTAATCTCATATTATGGATAACACTCTTTCAAAGAATCTTATGTTCTAAGTGACAAAGTTTGATGACTGGAGGATCCGCATGAAAGCTCACCTCTGCGCACTCCATGATGAAATGTGGGAAGTTCTAGATGCAGGTCCTTTCACAGAGTTCACCAAGGTCAACCCTGAATACATCACTGGTAGTGGTCAACCCCAGATGATCACCAAACTTCGTCATTAATGGTCCAACGAGGAAAGGAGGAAATACAACCTTGACAACATTGCTAAGGATATTCTCTACAAAGCCATTGATGACAAGTACTTCACAAGGATCAAGAAGTGCAAATCTGCCAAGGAAATCTGGGATACTCTTACCCTGATAGGAGCTGGAGATGAGCAAGAAAAGGACAACAAACTTACCATTGCCATGAAGAAGTTTGAAGATTTCAAACTTCTACCCAAAGAATGCATAGCTGAGATGTATGCACGCTTGCTCACCCTCACTGCTGAGATATCAGAACTTGGGAAGGAACTTACTCCCAAGGAGATCAACTTGAAGGTTCTCAGAGGTTTACCTTCACCATGGAAAATGAAGGTCACTGCCATGAGAGATAGCAAGGATCTCAGAACCTACAGCACTGAGAAACTCATCTCTGATCTCAAGTCTTATGAGTTTGAGATGAATGAAGAAGAGAAAGAAGAAGTTGAGGACAGAACAACTACTGCCCTCACTGCCAGCACCTCTCAGGTAAATAACTTTGACCCTTCTATTCTTTTAACTGACGAATATATGGCGGCTTTTGCTAGGAAGTTCAGGAAATTCTTGAAGCCGAAGGATAGCAGAAGTCCACTCTCTAGCAGAAAGCCACACCAGAAGTCCAAACCATCAGAAAGTAGTGGAGAGCTTCTCTGCTACAACTGCAGACAACCAGGGCACTTCAAAGTCAACTGTCCACACCCCATAGTCTCCAAAAGGCAAGGCCATGAAGGAGAAAAGAAATATGAGCACCGAAGAAGGAAGGCACTCATCACTGAACAACCAGAGAAGGACCCCCTTTCTGAGACAGAGTCCAGCTCAGAATCAGAATCTGATGAAGCATTCTGTTGCCTGGATACAGAGACCGAAGACCTATGCCTTATGGGTCAATCTGATGATGAGGTATCTTCTACTTCCAACTCTAGTTTTTCCTCGGTAGGCAGAGCCTTTGATTCTGATTCAATGTCAGAATTTTGGGAAGAGTTTCAAGCCATTCAAACCACTTATTCTTCTGTTAAAAAAGAAAACAGTAAGCTTAAGGTTGAAATTCTTGACTTAAGAAAGGAGGTTGAGATCAAAATCAATCTTCTAATTAAGGAAAGAGATCAGCTGGAAGCTGAAAATGTTTCTCTTCTAAAGAGAATAAGAGAGATAGAGCCTCTTGAGATTAAGTATAAAGCTTACCAGAAGGCCCAGTCTTCCATGGAAAAGATTGTACTTGATCAACAAATTGGCACTGGTTTTGGTCTTGGTTATGGCTCAACAGAATCAGGTGAGCCTTCTGTAATGCCTAGCACCAGAGTTGCTAAGGCAGACAAGGTCATAGTGCCACTGATTTCTAGCCCCATTTGTCAGGCTGGTGTATCTGGCACCAAGGTTATTCATGAGAAAGTCAGACCAGAAAAGGAAAAGATAAAGGTTCAACAGAAACCCATTTTAAAAATTAATGAACCTGGCAGAAAACCTAACAACAGAAAAGGTTTTCAGAATACCAAAAATCAAAGACAAACCCATAACAGACAAACTCATGATAACCGTGTCAGAGATGATCACCAGAAAGGCAGATATCAAGAGAAAGTTAACTTTAGGCAGAAAAGGTTGGCTGGTCAACTTAAGAAGCCCAAAGTTAATCGCCCCTCTGATCTTGATAGTATATGGGACTTCTACCCAACTAAAAAGGCTATGCAGAAGTATGTAAACCGGAAGCATGATCCTCACAAGCATCTGCCCAAAGTGAATCACACTTCCGTTTACTATGACTACCAGGTGGACAATGGGTACCACCCACCAAGGTTTCACTTGATGAGACCAAAGTGGTACCGGCTGCCAAGACTGCATGACCCCCTAGGACCCAACATTGCTTGGGTACCTAAATCTTCCTTTTAATTTTGTAGGAACTGTGTGCTGGAGCCATCTCTGAGCAAGATTGGTACATTGATAGTGGATGCTCCAGACACATGACAGGTGACAAGAGTTGCCTAACAGAGTTCCAGAAAGTCAAAGGGCTCAGAGTTACCTTTGGAGGTAATGATAAAGATGGCCAGACAAAAGGAAGAGGGAAGTTGATAAAGAACCAGATAATCATTGATGATGTCTCTTATGTCAAAGGATTGAAATTCAACTTGCTGAGTGCTAGCCAATTCTGTGACAAAGGCTACACAGTTGAATTTTCCAAGGAAGACTGTTCTGTCAAGCATGAGACAACTAAAGAAGTGGTTCTAATAGCAACAAGGAAGAAAAACATCTATGTAGTTGATTGGTCAACTGCAAAAGATGGAATTTGCCTGATAGCTAAAGGAGATTCAAAACTCAGTTGGGAATGGCACAAGAAACTGAGTCACTTGAATTTCAAAACAATCAACAAACTAGCAAGGGATCACATTGTTGAAGGTCTACCCAACCTTGTATACAAAAAGGAGAACTTGTGCAGTGCATGCCAGAAAGGAAAACAAGTGAAGAACTCCTTCAAACCCATTGCTGGAAACCTCGCTACTGGTCCCTTGAATCTAATTCACATGGATTTATTTGGACCAGTGGAAACTCCAAGTGTTGGTGGCAAGAGATACACCTTAGTCTTGGTGGATGACTACTCCAGATTCACATGGACTATCTTTCTGACCAAGAAAAATGAAACTCTGCAGAAACTACCATCTCTGCTAAAGCTACTACAGAATGAGCAGAATCAGAAAGTCAAAGCCATCAGATCAGACAGAGGAACAGAGTTCTTCAACAAGGTCATACAGGAATTCTGTGACCAGAATGGTACAATGCATCAACTATCTGCAGCCAGAACTCCTCAACAGAATGGAGTTGCAGAAAGAAGAAATAGAACCTTGAAGGAAGCTGCAAGGATCATGATTGCTGAATCAGGTCTACCTTACAGATACTGGGCTGAAGCAATCAACACTGCATGCTACACCTAGAACCGGAGCATGATTCACAAAACTCATCAGAAAACCCCCTATGAATTATGGAAAGGACGAAAACCCAACATCAACTACTTTCATGCATTTGGATGCAAATGCTATATACTCAACAATGGGAAGGATCACCTCAAGGTGTTCCAAGAAAAAGCTGATGAAGGAACATTCTTAGGCTACTCTAGCACCAGCAAAGCCTACAGAATACTCAACAAAAGAACTCTACTTGTTGAAGAATCGATTCATGTCAAGTTTGATGATCTCAACTCTGTTGAGAGCATAACTGAAAACTTGGAGAAAGCGAATCTAGAAGAATCACCAGAACTGGATCCACCAGAGACGGATATACCAGAATTGGTAACTAACTCTGCCATACCAATTCACCATTAGAATCCCATCCTACAAGACAAAGATAGTGATGAAGAATCAGAAAGAGAACAAGAGAATCCAAGACAACCCTTATCAGAACCTGATTTAACTTGGTTAAGAGATCATCCTCCTAATCAAGTAATTGGACAAATCAGAAGTGGAGTCCAGACCAGATCTGCTACATCAAGGAGAGAAGCAATGCTTACCTGCTACATATCTCAAATGGAACCTATGACTGTGGAGGAAGCTCTTGCAGACTCAGACTGGATCAATGCAATGCAAGAAGAGCTTACTCAGTTTGAAAGGAACAAAGTGTGGGAACTTGTTCCTAGACCCAAGCACCAGAATGTCATTGGAACCAAATGGGTATTCAAGAACAAAGCAGATGAAGATGGCAACATTGTAAGGAATAAAGCTAGGCTGGTAGCCAAGGGTTACTGCCAAGAAGAAGGAATTGATTTTGATGAAACCTTTGCACCAGTTGCTAGACTTGAAGCCATCAGAATCTTTCTAGCCTATGCTGCTTACAACAACATCAAGGTCTACCAGATGAATGTCAAGAGTGCATTTCTGAATGGAGATCTTGAAGAGGAAGTTTATGTGGAACAACCACCAGGTTTTGTCATTCCTACTCAATCTTCTTGTGTCTACAAGCTTAAAAAGGCCCTCTATGGTCTTAAGCAAGCTCCCAGAGCCTGGTATGACACATTGTCCCTTTTCCTAGTGAACCATGGGTTTACTAAAGGAAAGGTTGACAAAACTCTATTTCAAATCTCTGTTGCCAATCATATTCTGTTAGTACAAATATATGTTGATGATATTATATTTGGTAGTACTAATCCAGAATTGTGCAAGAAATTTTCTCAAGTGATGTAGAGTCAATTTGAAATGAGCATGATGGGAGAACTAAGCTACTTCCTAGGTCTTCAAGTGAAACAAATTCCAGAAGGAATCTTCATCAACCAAGGAAAGTACACCAGAGATCTAATCAAGAAGTTTGGAGTGGAAGGCAAATCTTCAGTGAAGATTCCCATGAACACATCACAAGGAATTGGTCCAGATGATGAAGGAAAAGATGTGGATGCAACCACATACAGAGGGATCATAGGATCTCTGCTGTACCTGACTGCAAGCAGACCAGATATCTCATTCTCTGTTGGAATCTGTGCCAGATACCAATCAAAGCCCAAGGAAAGCCATTTAAGTGCTGCAAAGAGAATCGTCAGATACATCAAAGGAAATCCAAATGCAGGCCTATGGTATCCCAAGGGAGGTAACTTTGAACTAATTGGTTACTCTGACTCAGATTTTGCAGGTTGCAGACTAGACAGAAAGAGCACCTCTGGTCACTGCCAATTGCTAGGAGGAAGGCTTGTTTCCTGGTTTAGCAAAAAGCAGAACTCCATCTCAACAAGTACAGCTGAAGCTGAGTACATTGCAGCTGGGAGTTGCTGTGCTCAGTTACTCTGGATGAAGCAACAGTTGAAGGACTATGGGATTCAAGCTAAGGAGATCAAGCTGTTGTGTGACAACACTAGTGCCATAGCTATCTCTCAGAATCCAGTTCTTCACTCCAGGACAAAGCACATTGAAATCAGACATCACTTCATCAGAGATCATGTTGAGAAGAAGCATATCTGTATGGAGCATGTATCTACAGAAGACCAGATTGCAGACATCCTAACCAAGCCTTTACCTGAGGCAAGGTTTAACAAGTTAAGGGAAGAACTGGGAATGATGGATGATCTTCCCAGAGATGCATGAACCAGAGATTCACTGAACCAGAACTGCTTTCTTCTGCACCAGAAACTCAGATCAGAGAACCCCTATCTCTGTTCATCAGAATCTCACATCAGAGAACCCCCCCCCCCCCCCTTCTCTGACCAGAGATCCCTATCAGAGAGACAGCAGATACGGATGTGGACTTAGCAATATTTCGAGGTACGGGCAAGACCTAATTAACTGAAACGGTCTTTTACCAAAATACCCTTGATCGTTACTCTTCTAACGGAAACGTTTTCCGCTCGCATTTCATTAAATGACTACCTCGAAACTGCCAATATATCAAACGTCCACTATTCTTAACCCCTTTATATCCACCGTCTTCAACCTAAATCCCTACTGCAACTTCATCTCTCTTAAACTGCTCTAGCATTTAAAGCATTCAGATCCTAAACCTTTCAATCCTCAGAACTTTTCTTAACCGTCACTCAGAATGAACTTCCTTAGCATCAACGATCTTTATAAGGAAGAAGCCAAGACCCTCATCGCCAACATTGTCTCCGGCATGAAGGTTGGCATGTCGTCTCTACCATTGCTGGCAGAAAATCAGAAGAGGATGACCAAGATCATCCAGGGGATGACTGACTCACAACTTTCAAAGGTTGTTGCTCATCCCTACGAGCATTTCAGCATCAAAGACGTGGCTGAGTTCTACCTCAACGCCACCATCTCCAAGACCGGAGTTCACTCCTCAGTGCAGGGTCAACGCATTTTTCTGAATGCAGACGCACTAAATGAGTTCTTTGGAGTACAACTTAACTCCCAAGACCCGGAAGCCAACAATCTTCTTGCTCTTGACTAAGTGGAAGTCTCCACTGAAGGATTTGTTCAGACATACTGTCGTCCGGAGGTTGCCGGACTGGACAAACTGTACATGAAGAAATTCCTGCTGAAGAAGGACTATGAGAAACTAGTCAGCATACTACACTGGTGCTTGTGGTGCAAAACTGCTTCAACAGACGAGATGAACAAGAACAATGCCAAGACAATCTTTGCAGTTCACCATGGCATGAACATCAATTGGGGCGAGGTAATTTTTGGCTCCCTGACTGAATTCATCAAGAAGAAAGACTCTGAAACAGGTCTTTTTTCAACCAAGATGGGACATGGGCTTCTCATCTCTGTCATTCTTGCTGCCAAAGGAGTTCAACTCAGGGATACCATCCCAGTTGATCACTCCAAGACAATCTTCCTCACAGCCTCCCCAAAGTTCAACATAGCCATCTCCTCTGAGCTTAGGAGAGAGGAAAGGCTAGAGAAGAAGAGAGAAGAACAGGCTGCTAAGGCCAAACCTGCTCTTAAGAAAGCTCCCAAGAAGCCCAGTGAGATTTCTAAACAACCTGAGCAGTCACAGGCTGTAAGGGAAGTCAGAAAGAAGAAGAAAAGTGACAATCTGTCACTACCAGATAAGGAAGCAACAGAAGAGGTTGCACCAGAGTTGCCCTCCCCAAAGGCAACCAGAAAATCTCCTGCCAGAAAGCTGAAGCAGAAGAGAAGAAGGAAGATGGTTGTACAGAGTGGTGACTCTGACAACTCAAGCACTCAACCAAGAAAGAAGAAGAGGAACACAAAAGTAATTTCACCTGCCAAGGAATCAGAAGTTCAGGGGGAACTTGCACCAGAATCTGGAACTCTACCAGAGGCTGAACAGGAATGTGCACCAGAGTTGCCAAGCTCTGCTCTCTCACCAGAACGTGAAGCCTCACCAGAGATGGAACAAGAGACTGACTACAACATCATTCTGCAGAGGCAGTTTGATAGAGTCCTAGCATGGAGAATATGGAGAATGGGACCTCTCCAACAAATCATTCAGTACTTTGATGCCTATGAAGAAGAAGAAGTTACTGTTCTTCACTGGGTAGGCACAGATGATGTGTCAAAATGCTTCAACCTTACCTTTCTGATCTCTGTCCTACAGAAGAAGAAAGACAGATATCAAGGTAAAGTTCCAACATCTGACCTATCTCCTGAAAGGCATGTCAAAGCCTTGGAAGAAGAAGAAATGGAAGAGTTTGATGCATGGCTGATGGAGAAGAAAAGAAAAGAATCTATGATCAAATTTCGTCATAGTGCTCTTGAGGAAGGAGAACCCTCCACAGCAAATGACATTGCTCTAACTATGGAGAAGCTGGTCAAGGAATGGAGAGAATCCATGTTCTCTGAAATAGTGCTTGAGGTAATCCCTACACCTCCTCCTTCCCCTCCCAAATCTCCTATTACTCAACCCTCACCTTCCAAATCTCCATCTAAACCTTCATCTCCACCCCAACAGAAAACCCCTTCACCAGGACAGAAAACCCCTTCACCAGGACAGAAAACCCCTTCACCAGACCAGAAAACCTCAACCTCCACCAGAACTCCATCTCACCAGAAACCCAACTCTAGACCCTCATCATCCTGCAAACAACCTTCAATTACCAGAAATCGATCACCTTCACCCCCTCCATCCCCCTCACACCAACCTACTCCTCAACCAATAATTCCTTTTCCCCAGAGCTCACCTCCTCAGAAATCCTTACCACCCTCCAAATCTGCCTCACCTCAGAGATCTTCACATCAATCTGCAGCCTCTACACCAAAGAAGAAGCCAATCTTCAGGGTCCCCTCTTCATCTAGTGACAATGATGGATTCCTCACCTCCTCCATTGCTGCTGATGAAACTTCAAAAAGGAGAAGGACACCTCCCAGAGTTCCTTCCCCTCCACCATCCAACAGAGCTCCTCCATTACCCAAGGGCAGAGGATTGGAAATGCCTGGGTTTACACCTGAAGAACCCCAGATTCCCTTCAACCAATTTGTAAAATCTGTTGAACAATTTGGTGGTCTGTTGGTTCATGATCTGAGCAAGATCATTGAGTTGAATGACAAGCATCATGAAGAGCTAACCCATACAAACCTGCAAATCACAATAGGATTTCAGCATTTGACAGATAAAGTTGTTGCACTGTCAGAAAATCTGCACAACTTCATGCATTCTTCTACCCTGAGGATCGATTCTGTCTCCAGAGATGTTAGTGGTCTCAACTCTGTTCTCCACTCTCACTCTCAAGCTCTGCTTGCCCAGAACCAGACAATCAACAAGATCTCAGATTCTGTTCATAACCTTCAGAAATCTGTTGACAGTTCATCCCAGAAGCTCAATATCTTACACTCCCTCTGCAAGGAACATCAAGAGCAAGGCCTAGCTGTCCTCAAGTCTGACAAGGAAAGGTACCAGAAGATGGTTCTCCTAGAAGTCAGCACTAGGGATCTTCAATCTGCAGTAGACAAGCAACAGAGCCCGATTGAAGGACTTGCCTCTGTCACTCAAACTCTGCCAGAGACTCTCGATGAAATCAGAGATGCACAAGCTTCTGAGTTCTCAAAAATTGAACTTCTCCTTGGTGATCTTTGTGATGCCAAAAAGGGGGAAGATACCAGAGAAGAAGAAGGACCTAGCACCAGAGCCCTATCTATCAGAGAACCCTCCTCTGTTGATCCTGCTCCATACTTTGATGCAACCAGAAAGAAGAGATTGGCTGCTGCAGGTACCAGACCTCCACCTCCTCCTCCTAGAAGCTCAAAGAAAAAGACTTCATCCTTTTCATTCAATGATTGGATGAAGAGCGGTCTGTCAAGACCAGACAGAGTTCAGTTTGAACGGATGAGGAAGCTGATGACTCCTCTTCAAAGAGAGAATCTGTTCATGGACAGTGATGGACTTGTCCAGATCAACCATGGTGGTTCAATCCAAGAAGCAGAGATGTGGTATGGAATGAAAATCCTTACTGGCAAGAACTCTGCAGAAGCTGTGAGAAACTATTTGGATTGCAAACTTGCACCACATTGGGCTGACTATCAGAATCCGAGGGATCTAGCCTCAATCAGAGCGAAGGTAAATGCTGAACTAGAAAGGATTGACAGAGCAGGACCACAGGTAGATGAAGAAGACCTCTAACTCTCTTTCTCTGACTCTGTAATGCTTTACTTTCTCTAACAGATTAATAAGATACCAACTCTGCCTCTTTTTGCTTGGCTTATTCAAATATCTGTTCTTATTCACCTTTCTTGTGCTAATTCTGTTATCTTATTTGTTTTATTGCTATCTGATTGTATCGTACTCTTACTATTCTCCTATGCCAAGTTGCCCACCAAGATTCTAATGAAAAGTTTTAAACTTTATTTTTTTTATGGTGAAAGGCACTTCTCTGGAAATAGTTAAAGGGTTTTGGCATCATCAAAAATAAAAAAAAATAGGACTAACTCTTCCTATTCTACCCTTTCATTTGTCCTTGATAATTGGATTTTTAAACAATCATTATAAAATAAAATAAAAATCAAAATAAAAAAATTAAAAATCGTAAAAAACAATTAAAAAATATATAGACCCCAACCACCACCTCAGCCACCTTCCAGCACCGCCACCTCCGGTCGCCGGAAAAGATTGCCAAGTTGGGAAAAAATGTCATTTTCTGAAAAAGCAAAAGAAAGCTGGATATTTTCAAAGAGTAAAAATGTCATCTTTATGGCATTTTCAGAGAAATGTAGCATTTTTTACACAAGATAGCATTTTTTTCCGGCGACCGGAGTCGGTGGTGCTGGGAGGTAGAGGACGCGTTGGCAGTGACATACATATTTTTTAAATATTTTTTAGGTATTTTATTTAATTTTTTGGACTTTTTAAAAAATTTAAATAATTTTGTATTATTTTTAATTTTTTTATTTTTATTTTTATTCTTCACTTTTTCATTATTATTTTATAAATGTTTTATTATTTTTTATATTTTTATCATAAATAAAACTATGATTTTCTTATTAATAAAATAAATCTATTGGAAATGATAGGAAGGAGGTAGAATGGGAAGAAGAGACATATATTAGTCTTATTTTGGGAATAAAAGGATTGTACTCCTATTGTTGAATTCTGGGCTTATTTTACTCGTACTAAGGGCTAATACCCGTTCTTTTAAATGGTGAAAAGATTATATATTTTTGTGAGGAAAAATGGAATAAGACTAAGAAATTGGTGATAATCTTATCTCATATTGATAGAGCACTTCTACAACAGGGAGGTTTATATCACAATTTGGGTGAATTCCAAATATTTGACCAAAGAGGAACACAGATATAAATTCCAAAAACATGTACAAATTCAGTTTTAAAGATAAATCGTTATTGAATCTGTTACTTAGAGTTTCCTATACTGTTACTTAACCAACATAAAAGATAAATCGATATTGAATCTATGTGGTAAAATTTTGAGAGAGACAAAACAGTATAGGAAACAATGAGCTATTACACATATGGTTGTAATAAAAGTGAACAGAAAAGCAGTATATACTCCATACGAATTAAGATAAAAAAACCAAGGAGAGAAAGTCTGACCTTCAATTGGAGCTTTGTCGTCACTGGGAATTGAGATTGAACAAGCATGGGAATTACTGACCTCAAATCCGATTTTGTACATCTGATTGATGGCGTCGGTTTTCGAGCTTCAGCAGCAGATCCAATAGGCTCACTCTACCTTTGATGACAGATTCAGTGAGTGTGAACATCAGCAAGTGTTTCAGAAGGCAGAAAGTTTTGTCGGCAAGCAAGGGGCTTGCAGCGGGGCGGTGAGCGATGGGATCCATCAGGGGCGGCAGGAGTCAGGTTGCGAACAGATCCGACGGCAAGGCTTGACGTATGTTCGACGATAACTTCTAAGCGGATGGGATCCATTGTCCTGCGATCTAGTTTCTAAGAGGCAGCAGTTGTCAGTGTTGTAAGGAATAAATGTTTTTAGATTTTGATGATGCTAGGTTATTTAGAATTTGAAAGTACCCCATTAGAAATTTTGTATTAGAATTTCTTTTGTAAGTTTTAGCTTAGTCTGTCTGCCAGAGAACCGCTTTGCCTCTACCAGAGTTGCTCCCAGAGTTGCTCACCAGAGAAGTCATCAGAAACTGGTCATCAGAAAGATACCAGAGTTGGCAACAGAGGCGGACTTCAGAGATTGGACCAGAGAGCCTCTTAAGACTCTGCTAAACCCACCAGATTCCGGAAGCCTTTCCAACGGTCGTTAAACTAACGGGAAATCCCCTAACGGTTACGAACCCTTCAACGGAAACATGGTACTGTACACGCATTAAATGCACATTTAATTCTGTACGTACGAAGAGATATTTAAAGCTGATGATTGACCATGCGAGTATCTTTACGCCCCCAAAATAGAAAGTCGAAGGTCCAACCGGTCAAGTCAACAGTACATGCATTTAATGAAGCTGTCTTCTACACTCCAACGGGAAGACTGCTCCCAGTATATAAGATACACTCTGAAGAACTAAGAAGATAACTTTGCGTAAAACAACTTTGCTATACCATCTGAAAAACGAACTTGCTCAAAGCCTTCTTGAGATTCAAACTTCATCCTTAACAAGAAAAGGCTACAGTTGGAAGATACATTTTCTAATCCCTTATCCAACTAGCAAAGCTGCAAAGTTACTCAGTTCTTCAACACTTCGAAAGCCTCATCTACTCATCCTTTGTGAAGAAGCAACGTTGGAGAAAACTGATTTTATATCAAACACTTCTTGAAAAAGAAGGGACGTCTCAAACTAGCTGGAGTAAGTGAAGTGGGGATACTTCAAGAGACTCAGTGAAACGAGACCAGCCATCAGGAAGCAGGACTGCATCCCGGGTGGCAACTAGACTTGAAGAAGACGAGGAGTGCTTCTTAAGTTCTAGGGATTAAGGCGTTGTAAACAGTTGTTTTTGCAAGCTTAGTGGAACAGTGGACTAGAGGAACAAGTTGTTCCTTGAACCACTATAAAAACCCCGGTGTCATTTACTTTAAGCTTTTAATTCCTGCACTTAAGATTCTACTGACTAACTCTTAAGGTTGGACTCTGTGTCCAGCAGATCTTCCTTCAGAGTTATCAGAAAGGCATTTTGCCTTAGCATTCTCCTTGAGGCTACCCGGACAGAAACTTATCCGTTGCCTGGTCTAGTTCTGCCATTAGAACTTGACCATCTCTGTCACCAGATTTCGACCATCTCTGATAAGTCAGACTTGACTTGGAGAAAAGTTTAAATTCCTGAACAGTCTATTCACCCCCCCCCCCCCTCTAGACTGTTCCCATTACAAACGGGACTGTAACACCCCCAAATTTCTCACCCAAAAAAATACTTTATTCAAAATAAATATCAACTTTATTTGAAAACATCAGAGTTTTGCAGCGGAAATCAAAAGGGAAATAGGGGCGCTACCGCCACACTCGATTCTCTCTTAATCGAGTGCACAGGCTAAAACAACTTAAACTTCAAAATCAAAAGTTCACTGATTAAAGTTATTGAAAAAGAAATTTACAATGATTTACTAATAATGTTTTCTAGCGAAAGCTCTCTCTCGAAATCAACTTCAACATCGATCAACTCAACACCTGTACAAAAATCATGTACAGAAAGAAAAAAAAATAAAAGAAACACACATTAGCAATAATGCTAAGTAAGTCTCACCTAACCTTTTAAAATAATAATAATAATAGTATATACATAAATTCGTACAACCATTAGTATAAAATATTTTCAAAACACTTTATAAATCATAAGTAAACGATATCTGTACAAAATCCCAATCACATAACTCGTGAACCATAATAATTCCAAAATACATACAACACCAAAATTTCTCCTCTATTGAATTTCTCCAAAAATCACTTTGTAACTAACTTCCTAGTAATTTAGAAGGGCGGTGCTCAACACTCTGGTTGAGCCCGGTGATCCGTTGTCATGTACGGCCACCCCGGAACTATCGCCGGTACCACAACTGCTCCTTGGAAACGGAAACAACTACTTTAAGTGTGCACACCCCCTAAAGGTATTCCAAGCCCTCCGGGTTAGTAAGTCGATCCGGGTAGCCGGGATGTTTTCTACCAACTACCCCACCTCAAAAACTGAATGATTAGGAGCTACTACTATCACTACTATTCAAAAGCCGGGATGTTTTCTACCGACCGTCAATTCACCTCAACCAAAACCAACAAAAATTGAGTAGTAGTAGACCTAACCATCCTCCACATTTTAAGGGACGTGGAAAACCAACACCACGGATTTCTCCCGTGATGCTCACCATTTATGAAAATATTTATTTTTCTCTCAAAATCACTCGAAGTTTATACTTCAAAAATTTCCTTTTCATCAAACTCCCACAAAGATAACAAATTACGTACTATTACAAAATCTTCCAAAATCGTATATAATAACTCATATCAACAAAACAATACATCAACTAATATCTCAAATACAACCTTTTCATATAATAATATTCACTCAAATTCAGGACACATAAATTCAATTCGCAAATATGCACACAAAAATAATTAAAGGAAATCACGAAGAAAAAGAACTAATTTCGGTTGACGTGAAACTTACCTTAAATCCAAATGCTCCTACTTCTCTTCTTCAATTCCAGTCTCTAAATGAGCACCTTTTTAATTTAGATGATATAATTAGTCACTTATTCTATTTATAAATTATTTTATTCAACTTTCCCCTTTTATTTCCTTATTCGAATTTATTAACTTAATTTATTAGTTATTCGAATTTATTTGATTAATCACTTTTTATTAATCAAATTACCTTATTAATTCAGCCATTAATTACAATATTTGAATTCTAATAAAATATCCGAATATAATTAACCACAACATCCAATTTTTATTCAATAATCACCATTAATTTACTCTACTCATAAATTATTATCTAATTACTTTATTTATATTAACCCATTAATTTATGAATTCAAATATTTTAAATATTTATATGAAGTCCGAATATCTAATAATAAATCATAAAAAATTATTAATTGAATTAGTCCACTAATTACATAACTAAGTTATTTATTAAGTCTAGATATAGTCAATTATTTATGTTAGCTAATCCAACCTTATTTTATTTTCCTTATTTTATTCCAAAATCATTTTTAGTCCAGAATATTATTTTTCAATCTCAGTGATTTATTTATTTCACCATTAATATTAATATTTCCTTATTTAATTACTTAACTAGTCTTATATGGCCCAATTAAATTAAATAGACTAAGAATCGACTTTATAAATTAAAAACCGTCTATAACTATATTTTGGGTCTATATTTGACCTAGATTGTCCAGATATCTATTTTATAATTATTTTCCATAATTATTCCTTTAATTTCATATATCTAATAACCGGTTCAATTACAATTAAATATACTAAATCTTTATTTTTATTAATTATAAATGGTCCATAAGGTTCTAGTTAGTCATATATTTATCCTAGTTTACTCCAATATTTATTTCATAATTATTTTCGTTATTTAGTTAATTATTTACTAAATGTGTATAAATTGGCCCAATTACAATTAAATCAATTAAAAATAGCTAAAAATATTATTTTTCAATTCTGGTTGGTCCGAATATGTATATTTATACTAGGTATTTAATTTATATTTTTTCCAGATTTTATTTATTTGATTTACTATTTTATTTTTAATTTTTATTAAAACTGGGCCGAACTGGCCCATTAAACCGACCCGGCCCAAGAGTTCTGACCCAGACAACTGGGTCATCTTCTCCAGGTCGATTCCGGCGACTTCGCCGGAAACTAGAAAACTCCGGCGAGCTATAACTTGACTTACAGATAACGGATTTCGACGATTCAAGTTGCAAAATGATCCTTGCGGCGAGACGAAGCTCCCCCACCCCTATCTAAGGCAAAATATATGCTTTTTATAAAGACCCGCTTCCACAACTTGCAACTCCGGCGAGCGATATCTCTCTCGTTTCACGACCGTTTTCAACGATTCTTTTTCCGTTGGATTCGTATCACGAAAGGGAAGGTTTCTAGAGTGTTTTCAGGGCTTCGGTTTTGGGTTATAACGAAGGGTCGAAAATGGAGTATATATAAACGTATATATGTATTAACGTATATATAGCGCTGGATGGTGTTTGTGAATGAGAAAAAACGAGGGCGGATGACGCTATTTATACTGATATTTAGGGTTTGAGGCTGCGTTTGTTTTGGTTGCTTCTTGCTGATCGGTCATAGCATATATATGTATATATAGTGGTTTAGGTTACGTATGAAGAAAGAGTCCTAGTTGTTCTATAAATTTTTGTTTGTAAATCACGTGCTAAGCTGTATTATTACTACTATTACTAGTTGTATTAGTAGTAATAGTTGTAAATTCCTAGTTGTATTATTACTACTATTACTCCTGCATTTCGTTTTTATTAGTTTATACAAAAAGTTTGGAAAGTATTACACTTCGTATGTACTACGGAGTAATTTATATTCCTGCAGCTGGGTATTAAAAGTTTGACTTTTAACATTATAATCTTGTGTGTATTTTCCTATTATTTGATATAAAATGTTACTTCTCTTATCGGACCACTTTTATCAGACTAAAAATGTCACAAATGTTAATTTTCTGTCTGGTTTACTTGTTTAATAAAATGTTGTTCTTATTACTGAAATATTTTTATCTGACTAAAATGTCATAAATTTTGAAATTTTATCTGATTAGAATGTTACCACTGTTGAATTTTTGTCTGACTCAATTAATTACAAAAATGTTATTTTCGTAATATTTTATCTGACTAATAAAAATTATTTTTATTTTTATTTAAATTTTTGAAGTGTCACAGGGACCAACAAGTGTTTACCAACACGGAACAAGAACGGCGATGGCCTTTGCCAGTGGCTGAGCAATCAACCCATAGGGCGTCGGCCAGTAAGAAGAGAGAGAGAAGGAAATTAGGTTCAGAGCTTTCATGGTGATAACGTGTTGTAGGGAGAATTGTTCGTAGAATTTCATTATCGAAAGCCCCTATAAATAGGGATAAAATAGGGTTTACAAGTACAGGCCAATAGGCCCATAATACATCATTTACATAGAAAGACCGTAATGCATATTCTATCTAAACGATAACACACAACATCGAATTTCCTTCAACAGATAAGAACATATATTGATAATGCTAACACTAATATTTGAAATATTAATGATTGGTTTAGTTTAGTAATGAAAGAATGACTGAAATATAATCGCTGGACTTTCTATGGACAAATATATCACCTACTTTTGTTTTTGACAAAAAAGTAATAACGCAAGATGTTGTTAAATGTCAAAAAGCCCTGCAGTTTATTGTCCAACTCTAAATCCTTTGCTTCACTCTCTGGTCCGCATTTGTGACGAAGACAAGGATGGTGAAGATCGAATGTGTGATGAAGAAGCCCATGACCAGCCACAATGAATCCACGAGCGACTCTTGGTCTCTTCTTCTTCTCTCGATCTAGCCACTTATTCCTCGATCTCGTCTCTTCTTCTCCTTTCTTTGATGCCACTGTTACCGCAAACAACCACCCTCCCAACTCTAAATTAGACGAACGGCGATGAAGATCTGAGTCACGTCTCTATGGTACGTTTGAGAAAATTCAAATCGATGGTGTTAGGGTTTTGGATTTCTGATCGATGAGCCACGTCTCTATGAGGGTGTTTAACATATCACTGCCGGGGAGAAGGGGTAGGTGGTGGTGGATCGTAGGGACAGTGGCAGGTGAGGGCTTGAGGAGGCTGTGGAGCGGGATGGGGTTTAGGAGGGGTAGGGCAGGCTATGGTTCGGCTAGTGGGGCTGTCACTGGTGATGTTAAGGCGGTGGGTGGCGGATTCCGACGGTGGGCGACTGTGGGAGGCGAACACAATTGAATGCTAGGTCACCATTTGGAATTGTATCGACTGAAAATTAGTCACTGTAACGCCGAGGTGTTGGTCACGGTGCCCCAGTGGTGGTCACTGCAATCGTGGGTGATGGTCAACGTGGTCTGCGATGGGTTTGTAATGTTCACTGAATCGATGGTCACTGGAGCGGTAGTAACTGAAACGGTGGTCACTTGAGCCGGTGGTATCTGGAACGATGGAAACGGTAGTAACTGGGAGCAATGGTCACTGGAACGATAGTAACTGAGATGGATTGTCACTGAAGTGATAGTTACTCAGATAAATTTTACAAAAAATTGGTGTAATAATTTAAATATTTAAGACTTTATATTTCCATATCCAAATATTTATTTTTAGAAATGATATCAAAATTAAAAGAAACATTACTATTTAGAGCTTGTAATGTTTGGCAGGTGCATTGGTAGACATCGCACTTTGATGCCGAATAGTTATCAAAGTACAGAATGCAATGACCACAGTTGTTGACTTATGAAGGGTAATATGGAAAACTAAATGTTAATTAGTCATGTTTTTGAAAAATGTAAAAAAAAGGTCACTTTTTTTAAAACCATCTCTTTTTAGTAATATTGATGTCTAAACCCCTTTAGTAATTACATGAAAAAGAATGAAAATAGAAAAAAACAATGATGGGAGTAGTACAAAGAGTAATAGATTAATAGACGATTGAGTCCGTAAAATCAAAAGTTACGTGTTTGGTGAAAATTAGGCTAATAAGGCTGAAAAGCTAAAAATCATGGCTACCAAACGAGCACTTAGTTATTAAATTCAGCTAAGGTTGGGTGGAAAAGAAGCTAAGCTGGCTTGGTTACTGTTGGAGTGTTGGTTTAAAGATCGATTTTAATTTGGATCAATCGAGCTCAAAAATGGTGATAATGTTTCAAACAATTTATACTTTCATGCGGTATTAATGAATAAAAAACACACATCAGATTTCACATAAAAAGTCACTTATTAAAAAAAGATGGTGCCCTTTCCATTTTCCCAAAAGGTGGAATCTCCCACTCCAAGTGCCCCCCACACCCCGACCCGACATGATATTTGGGAGGATGTATGTCACGATGACTCAGTCGGTCCCAGTGGTGGAACTAGAGAAAAAATTAAGCAGGGGCATAGTCACATAATGTAAATCATCACATTAATAATAAATTTGTCTTAAAAATTACACTAATAAAACATACCAAATTTAATCAAAGGGGGTAACGTAATGGTGCTTAATCCAACCTATGGGTGCTCATGTTCTGAAAATGTTGGATAATAACCTCATTATCGATGCGTCTAAACACATCTCTTTCTACGTAGCAGACTACACAATCAGTAAGATAATCATCTCTCATTTTATTATGTAAAGCAGTTTTGACAATCTTCATCGCTGAGAAGGCTCTTTCCACTATGTGGCAACACGCAAAACTAATGCCGAAACAATCAGACGGTAAACTAGATGGAAAACAATATGGGTTCCAACTTCAACCATCTTCTGAGATAGCTCTCCAATATTCTGCAAATTGGAAAATCTTGCATTCCCTGTCATTTCAAAGATCCAAATTTGAAGTTGTTATTCAAGTTCCATGCGATCTAGATTTGTGAAATCATTTGGATATAATGATGCAATCTCAATTTACTGTGCCTCACAAAAATTGGAGAAATTGTTCTTGGGATCAAGACATGTTACACACTTAAGTAATTCTGTCCCAGTCTCACTGAAACGATTGTCCATATCCATTTGAATTTTGTCGATGATCTAACAAATTAAAGTAAAAAAAAACTAATCAATTATGAACTAAAATTTTACATAAGAAATATAGTAAAGTATTTACTTTTACCTCATATAAAACCTCATACCGAAGATAGTGATAATTAGTTTTATCACCTCCAACACGCCTTGACCGAATGTGTGTAGCAGGATCATCCAAATTAATAATTGTGATACCATGTTTCTCACAAAACTTGTTCACATCATTAACAAGACTTTCCCATCCAGTTTCCCTCAAATCTTGTAGCTTTTATTTCGTAGTTTGAACTAAATGAACAGCCTCAAGAATATTCTGATTTTTTTGTTGCAGAAACTTAGACAAAACATATGTCAAGCCTAATAATTTTTTCATCACATGGGCAAAAAAAACGAAATAATAACTCTTCATTTTCTCAATTAAGCTTTCTATCAATCCTCTACTTTTAAAATCAGCACCATCATCATATATCTTACCTAGTACTTCAAGAGTGGGAGACCATAGTAATAGCAATCGAAGGATGGTAGTATAATGAGAACCCCATTGTGTAGCTCCTGGCCGAGCTAAGGAGCATTCTTGGTTCAAATCTCTTCCAGTTTCTATTTCTCCCTTGTTTAACATTTCCACTAACTTTTCCTCTTGTATCTCTCCGAACTCATCTTTTCTCTTGCAAGAAGCTCCAACCATGTTAGTAATCATACTCAAAAATTCAAAGAAATCACTCACAATGTATGTGTCTAGCACATGGATTTTCATTCAAACTTAGAGTTTTAAGACCATTGAGCTCACCACGCATATTCAATGCTCCATCATATCCTTGACCACGTAATATTGAAATCGATAAACCATGTTTGGAAAAGAAATCATCTACGACACTTTTCAAAGAAAGAGCAGTGATATCAACAACATGACTAAGACCAAGAAGACGTTCTATCACTGCACCATTATCATTAACAAATCTAACAACAACAGCCATCTGCTCTTTTATAGATGAATCACGAGCCTCATCAACTAATAGAGAAAAATATTTTCCCCCAAACTCACCTATTAACTCTTTCCTAGTTTCAGAGGCACAAGCGTTAATAAGTTCTTTTTGAATTACTGGACTAGTGAGTTGATGATTGCTCGGTGCATTGTCCTTCACAACCTTCAAAACCTCATCATTCCTTGTACTATACCAATCAAGAAGTTCTAAAAATTACCTTTATTGGCTGAGTAATCATGTTCATCATGCACTCGAAAAGCTAGTCTCTGCACAAGAAGAAATCGAACAATATCCAAAATAGCCGTGAGGCGAACACGATAAGCGGCCTTTAATTTGTGTTTACCAACGGCTGAAAAAATTCCACTTTTGATCTCGTGACTATTATACCACTTCCACATTTAGTCCCTTACTTTCAGATTGTCCACATTTAGTCTGTGAACATTATCCTCTCACCACCCCTCGTCCTTCCGGCCAAAATTCCGGCAAATTTAATGCAGATTTTAGGTATGAAAAAACAAATTTAATGCAAAGACTGATATGAAAAACTAACCTTATATAAAATTTAATGCAAAGACTGACTTTAAGGCTAATAAGTGGACTAAATTTGCCGGAATTTTGGCCAGAAGGACGAGGGGTGGTGAGGGGATAATGGTCACGGACTAAATGTGGACAATCTGAAAGTAAAGGACTAAATGTGGAAGTAGTATAATTGTCATAGGATCAAAAGTGGAGTTTTTTCCCAACGGCTACACACTTTGTCAAACTCTTCCCTTGATCCTTAAAAGCTAAAAACGAAGTTCTAGCATCATTGTGCCCAATGCTTTTTACATGCTCTCTAAATTTTTCAGGGCCTTTCCTCCAATTACGGAAACCTTTTTTGACAAACACTTCATCGCAAAATCTTTTCATTTCATCTCCTTTAAACAAATAACACCACAAGCAAAATGCAACATCTTCAGACACACTATATTGCAACCATTCCCATTTTGTATACCATTCCCTTTGAAATGACCTAGATTTGTTTCCAAACATAGATCGTGGGAAATCATGTAAATGTGGTCTGCAAACACCTTTTACAACATATTCTCTTCTTATAGCATCCCTAATTGATGGTTCATTATCATTTCTTGATTGTCTTAGACCCGGATCACCAATTACTTCATTCTCAAGCTCATTATCTAACCTAGGTCTTTTTTTCTCTCCGATCATTATCCGTCACCGCATTTCCATCAGTGTAATCCTACTCTCGCTCTCGCTACCAATCCTACCATCCGTGTCTAGAGGTGTGGCTCGTACAGAAACATTTGAAGAACTAGCATCGAAACTTATTAGTGTTTTTTTCGGGGAAAATACATCTTGATTGACATCCCCTAATGACAAATATCGAAACAACAAATAATTAATTCAAGTTGAACTATTAATCTATTATAAATACTTCATTAATAGAAACAATACATTAACAAAAAAAATACAATAACACATAATCGTTATATTTAATTCAATCTATTTTACCCAATTACACTACATATTTTTCAAATCATAACTATGATTTTAAAAAAAATCAATAGTGAAATACCAAATTTTATTTAATTTAAAAGTGAAAAAATAGGAAGTTGTAACATAACAAATCGTGAAATCAGCAACTGGCGGCTGGACGGCTGGTGGAGTGACGACTGGCGTCGGTGTCCCCTACGACGGTGGGGCCGGCGGTGGCTGGAGAGCTGGTCTGCTGTAGTGCTGCTTGCGTCTTGCTTCACTTCTTCGCTGAATGCCTGAATCGCAGACTGCTGTGGATAATTGGATTACGGGAAAGGGTTTTGGTTTGGACTTTGGGCTCCAGGCGGCTGGGTTGGGCCAAGCCCGATTGGCCCTAATCCCCCCCCCCCCCCCCCAAGCAAAAACAAAACAACGCAGTTTTGTTTAATTAAAAAAAAAAACCCATCCTCTTCAATCCCCTGCAAAAAACGGCTCCAGCTTCCTCAATCCCCTTGCTCGCCGGAAAAGTTCAACGAAGATCTACGACGGCCCCCATACCCTTATATATATACCCTAGCTCGGTGGCCGAAGCAGGTGCATCGGCACCCTGGCCCCCTGGCAATCTCGCCCCTGGTTGGTCCAATGATGGTAGACCTTTTACCCGTGCGCAACAGAGGTCCAGCCCAGCACGCAGGAGCTGTAACCTCCATAGGCTGCAGGTTTCGAACCTTGATCATTGTTTTAAATTTCCCACCACTGAATCAGCTGAGCTACTCGTACGGGTTGGTGCCCTTTCCACAAAAAGAAATGATGTGCCTCTCTCCCAAATCACAAGGGGTTATCCAAATTTTAAACAGCAGGAAATGGATAATTATCCTTAAGCCGGGCAAGAAGACCACATTCTGAACCTGGCTAGCCACGACATACAAGATAAAACTCAGCGCAAATTTGGGTGCACTGGATTCAATAGTCAAGGTTGATTTATAAAAAATCTTCAGCTTACCTTTTTTGGGATGGAAATGGCTTATTATAAATTTTGCTGGTCAAAGATGATCGAAAAATATCTCTCTTCACCAAATCTTCAGCAAGGTACTACTAAAATCTTGAGAAAACAAGTCCAAAAGAAAACCAGTTCGAAAAAAAAAATCACCCCAACATCAAGAGTGGCTTGAACCTACTGCTTGAAAGAAAAAATTCCTTTTGAGATCAAAGAGGTGGTTCCGGAGGAGGAGGAGTTACTGCAATATGAGCATTCTCTAAGGCTTTCTCTGGAAAGCTACAACCATACATCCATAATAACAAAGCCACAAACCTATCAAGCTTCCTACTCCCAAACACAAGTTCTTCTTCATCCTCCATCTTCTATTGATGGAAAGTATTTGTCTCACACCGGAAAGCAATAAAACAAGAATACAGTATATAAGACTTTGAATCCCTCCTCCTATTAGGTTGACCCTTTAAGATGGAACTTCGTGTGTTAACAAGAGAAGAGAGAAACGAACACAACCACAAGTCTATTGCTTTTAAAAAAGTGAAAATTTATTTTGGAACAAACAAAAAAGGAAAATTGATAAAGTTGAATGAGACAAAGGTAGTGCTATTTTTGAGTTCTGTCCCCTTAGGATCGTGATAACAGGAAATGATGTGATTACTAAGAAATGTAGAATTGTGTGGTAGATATTAAATTGGTAAAATGTGATTAAATTAAGAATGAATTATAACAATTTAAATAATACTCCCTCCGTCTCTCTTTGTTTGTCACACTTTGACTTTGGGCTATTTAAGAGAAGGGAAAAAATGAGTTTGACTTTCCCAAAATGGCCTCACAAAGGTGAGGGTAACTTCCCAAAAAAGCAGGCGGTAAAAATGGGGAGAGGAATGGGCCGAAATCAATAAGCAATGCAAAAGTGCAAAACAAGTGGCCATTAAAAAATCAAAGTACAAGGAAAAGAGATGAAAAGATGGTTCTAGAGTCCATCTTAATTGTCTACCAAGACAATTTGTCACCAAAAAATTCGAATCTCCCTCCTAATTTTAACTTCAAACACTTTTACATCTACCAAATGGGTACAAGTATAAATAGACCTCATTCATTACAACAAGTAAGCATTCAATACAACCCTAAAATGGAGTCTACTTAAGAAGAAGTTGTGCCTTCACTGCAAACCAGTTCTGCACTGTCCTTGGATGTGGTGGATCTCAGACACTTTCATCTCCAAACAGCTCATAATCAGAACAGCCAGCTGCAGTACCTACAGTTCAAAGTGTCACAGGTATCAATTCAAAATATACAACTGATGATAGGAATAGATTAATTCAATGTGTGTTAGGTAGTTCTTTTGGTGGGAAACTTCAGAGGGGTGAAATAAAAAAGATAGCAAATGAGTTCAACATTTCCACCCGTACTGTGCTTCAGATGTGGAAGAAAGCAAAAGAGCAAATGCTTGGTGGGCAGTCTGTGAATTTGCAAACACAGTACAAGGGAAATGTGGGCAGAAAAAGGGTCATGTTTGATGCTGAAAAGCTTATTCAAATACCATTGCATCAGAGAAAAAATCCGCGTGCTCTAGGTTATGCAATGCAAGTTTCCAAATCCACAGTCCATAGATGGTTCAAAAGAAAGGAAATCAGAAGACATTCAAATGCTATGAAACCCTTATTGAGTGAAGTTGGGAAACTTAAAAGGTTACATTATTGTTTAAGTCACTTAAACCCAATTTCCCTTCCTACCAGCCCTGTTTTTAATGATTTTCACAACTACCTACACATTGATGCGAAGTGGTTTTACCTCTCTCAAGAAACAACAAGGTTTTACACTATGCCTAATGAAACTGATCCATACAGACCAGTGCAATCCGAAAAATTCATCCCTAAAATCATGTTCTTGGTTGTGGTTGGTAGGCCAAGGCTGGGACAGAATGGGGAAGTGAAGTGAGATGGTAAAGTAGGTATATTCCCCTTTACTTTTGAAGAACCAACCAAACGATCAAGAAAAAGCAGACCTGCTGGGACTCTAGTGATTAAACCAATCACAAGTATCACCAGATCAGTTATTAAAGATATGCTATTGAATACAATTATGCCAGCAATCAAAGAAAAATGGCCAGATTCTGAAAACAGAAGTATTATGATTCAATAAGACAATGCTAGACCACATATTCCAGTTGATGACCCAGAGTTATTGAAGTGTGGGACAGACAATGGTTGGAACATCCAACTCATATGTCAGCCACCAAACAGTCCAGACCTGAATGTGTTGGACTTGGGGTTATTTAGGGCTATTGATTCACTAACAGATAAAAAAGCCCCAAAGACTATAACACAATTAATTGATAGGGTTCAACTTTCTTTCAAAGAGCTCACACCAAGCACTTTGAACAATGTATTTCTAAGCTATCAATGTGTAATGCAAAGTTTCATGCAAAACAATAGAGGTAACAATTTCAAGTTGCAACACATAGGGAAGAACTCTTTGGAAAGGCAAGGGATCTTACCCAAAAACATCCAGATTAGTCCAGAGCTATATGAATCAGCTAAGGCATATCTAAATGGACAAATTCCAACTACCAACAATGCAGACCCAACTGAAGAACAGTTCATAATTGAAGAGTAGGTATATTCTTCACATATGAACTGCTACAAAGGTGTTATGCATTCACAATTTTTTGCTATTTTGGTGTTTGTAAACACAGTTTGTGTGTAACAATATTTTTGTATGTACATGTACACACACAGTGCACATTATTTACGCATTGTACTGTGTACAAGGATAGCTTTTTTGTAAGCCCAGATGCATGATGAAATGAAATATGCTTTCGGGTAACATTTCTAACACACAGATCCACCAAGTCAAATGCACTTGTAATTGAGCCTCGCTCAGTTTTTCAACTGGACTGCTACAATTACAGTTACAAACATATGCAACATATTCATACATTTAATTTGAACTCAAACCCCAAATCATCATCAGTATCAACCAACACAAAACCCCTAGACCCCATATGGCCTAACTGTAACTCAAACCCAAAATCATGCTTTCACCGTAACTCAAACCCAAGAGAATAAGACACACAGACAAATTTAAGGATAGAGATAAAAGAAGAGGTACTACCCTTAAAAGTGTCATGGCCAGCCACGGGCAGTGCATGCTCCTTCGTTCCCTCCGTCATTGCCGAGAAGACCTCGTCCTCTTCATCCACGCCATCCAGTCGTAGAGAACTGTCAGACAACACCCTGTCTCCATAGATTTTCCTCCTAGCCCAAGTTGGATCGCTTTCAGAGTCACTTGGAATACCCAAAGTGAATACGTACGGGCATACGAAACGTTTCCGGTGCGAGATGGGTTTCCGGTGAGACCGGATAAGAACCCAAATCATTACTCAAATAGGTTTGCTCCAGCGAATCTGCAATCGATGTTGCATGCGGTTGGGTCATAACATTTGAGATCTTAATCGGACAGACATGGGTGGGATTAGGGTTCTTTTCCATCTTCTGATATGGGCTCGGAGTTGGACTGGTTGCGATGGAGATAGGATGTAGGTTGGGGTAACGGCGGAGGAGAAGTTGGGGGTAGCAGCGGCAGAGTGAGTTACAGAACCAGTAGGGGAGAAGTTGGGGGTAGCAGGCGGAGTGAGTTACAGAACCGGTAGGGGGGAAGGAGATAAGGTAGAGTGAGAAGGAGAGGAGAAGAGTGTAGAAGCGGTGGGTAATAATGGGGAAGGAGAAGTAGAAGTGGCGGATAATAAATGGGGAAGGAGAAGTAGAAGCGGCGGATAATAAATGGGGAACGAGGGTTTGCGTTTAAAATGAGTGGAGGGGCAGTTTTGGTTTTTCACCTAATTTTCTTTCCTAAAATAGTAACGTGACAAACATTTTGGGACGTCCATTTTGGGAAAGTGTGACAAACTTTAAGGGACGGAGGGAGTATTAAATATACTAAAAAATATATTAAAACATAAACTTAATTAGTGGAATGAGCGAAAAAGGTAAAACGGAACAATTATAGTGAGTCATAAGTACCAAACATAGAGTTATCATTAAAATGTAAATTTTCACACATAAGTTGACATCGATCATAATAAAATTAATTTTGGTGTATAAAAAACTAAAAATGTTAGGTGGAATAAGAGTTTTATTTGGATGGTTAAAGTATCAAAAGCTCAAATATTTACATACGACTTCCTCAAATCCAAAAAGACTGACCAATTTGACTTTTCTGAGTCTCTTAAAGTTTAGACAATGATTTTAGGTATTATTTTTGTTTGTAGTTTATAAATTTAATAATTTTATGAAAGATTTGTTAGTAAAGAATATGCTCATATAATTTTCATTTTTTAAGTAATGTTGCATTAATTAAAAAATATCATTGGTCAAACTTGACCACCATTGACTAAGACACGTCAATTTGATCCATCCTTTTGAAATGGAGAGAGTATTCATTTTGATCTGGTTGGTATTATTTGGTTCTCCATATCCAGAACATGTCCCAAAGCTCAATTCAAATGATACAATTTTGGTTCGGGAATATAATATATACAAACTTTTAAAAATAAGAAATTGTTCTAAATAGTAGTAGAACATTTATAAATTTTCAAATAGAACTGACATACTTTTAAATTTTCAAATATGTTAATTATTCTCTTCGATACCACTATTAGTAGCGTGTAATCCCTTTTTAAATTAATGAAAATTGATTATGATTTGCAGCACTTATCAGGTAAAAGAAACGTGGATGATGAACCGGTGGGCGTAGCTCAATATATTGGTAGCGAGGGAGTGCCACAGGGGTTAGGTCCTGGATTCGAATCCCGGCAACTGCGATGAGAGGTTACTATGCTAAAAAATGCATAGGGCCTCTCCAAGTACCGGGGACATAGTCCCACTCTCTATCTGTCAGATTGTGATTATAGTCCAACTCACATCCTCCCAACGTACCGTCCGGTCGGGGTTGGGGGCCCTCAGCGATGAGTTGTCATCCTTTAAGAAACGTGGATGATGATGATGATCGAATATAACTATATTTCTAATATTATGGAGTGCCTACGGGGTTTTGGAACTGATTTTGCTTCTACTTCTTATTTAAAGCAGAAGAAGAAGCAGAATCAGTTTTCAGAATCTGGTCTCCCCCAACTTCTAAAAAAACTTTTTCTAGGAGTAAATTAGAGAACCAGAAATACTTCTCCACTTTCACCCAAACACTCCAACTTCTACTTCTGCTCCTTTAGGGAACAGAAGCAAATCCAGACACCCCTTTACACGTCCGTTAACTTTATTTTTAATTAGAAGGAAGTTTTTAATAAATAATGGTGCCTCTATTTAGTTTTTTCATTTTTATAATTGATATACTACCTGCATCCAAAAATACTTAGTCAAATCCAAAAATTTTTATCATGATTTTGATTAGAGGTGGGCAAAATTCCGGTCTCGGTGTCCCAACCGAAAAATCCCGATACCGTTCCGAAACTATCCCGATTCATTTAGGATACAATTTTTTCATCCCGAACCGGTCCCGTATTGATATTAATCGGGACGGGACTGAGATAGCTATAAAATATCATGTCCCGTACCGGTGTCCCGTTTGAAACTAGTAGGTTATTTTTAAACTTCCAATGCTATGTAATAGCCAAACCCAATTAAAACTTTCTAGCCCTTAGTCTCCCTAGTGTAATTTTTATCTTATTTCATGTCTCTCTTAGTCTCGTTTATTTTGATTAAAATTTGTTTAGTTCTCATTCCCTAAATACTTCATAACATATTATTACGTGCGGAATATTATTTATGATGGAATAACTACTACTCCAAAGTGTAGTGTTGTTAAAGATTTAATATTTTCCAAAATAACTACTACAAAATATATAGTCTTTATAGATATGATATTTAATTTAATGTGGTATTGAAAAATTACAAGTGTACTACAAAGTATAAAAATATTTTGCGCTACTATTCTACGAGGAAACACATGAAGGGGGGACCAAAAATATTCATAAGAGAATAATTAAAAATAGTTAATTAGAGGTTTTACTTAACTTTTTAGAAAAGCTAAATTTGCAAAAAAAGTTACATCTTTATTTTGATGTTATGCTTATTTTTATCACATTTCACAAACGTATACTTTTTGGGACGTCCTGAACCATTCCGGTTTTTTTCGGGATGTCCCAGTCCCGTTTTAAATGGGACAACATAGGGATAAGGACTTATCCCGAACCGTACGAGACCGTCATTATAATATCGGATCAGGACCGGGATAAGCCAAATCCCGAACCGTCCCGGACCGCGCCTACCCCTAATTTTGATTAGTGTATAATACTATGAAAGTTGTAAATTTTATACTTTTGTGAAAGTGAAAAACAAAAAACATTTTCATATCATTTTTATATTATAAAATAATTTTCAATAAATATACGTAGTATATAATTAATCAAAGTTTTGATTTGGCTAAGTATTTTGGAAGTGTAGGTGAATTTATGTGTTTAACTATTCTACTCCGTATTATAAGATAGAGAAAAGGGGTCATGTATTTTTTTTTATCGTCAACTAATCATCTTTCATATCATAAGTTTCAGGATCATTACATCTATCAAAGGAAAAACAAAACTGACACCAACTAAAATCCAACAACTACGACTGTAAACCCTATGATCAGACTTAGAGACGATCACCCTTGAAAGAGCAACGCGAATCGCTAACCATGTAGTGGGCTTGTTATAGCCATCCATATTCCCATAGATCCAAACATACTCAATGACATAAAAAAGGCTGAATTCCCAAACAAACTGACAAACCTAACAACATGGGCGATAACAAGAAGCCAAATGACAGAATAAAAATAACTAATAGGAAAACTTCCACGGACTCTAGCACCTCGTACAACTCATGGCGGTGGTTCAGGAGGAAGCTGTATCCTTGGTACCACTCTAACTGATCCTCCATTGTTAATCGTCATCTGGCCTGCTCGAAATCCGTGCACCTCTCCTCATCCCGCGCTCGTAGCAAATCCAGCGCTAGCGTCATCTTCATCGCTGCCATGCCCTTGCTACCCTGCTCACGAAGGAATCGATCGCCGAACTCTGGCTTCGATGTCGTAAAGCTTGGACAATGTTTCCAGTGGAATTTTTTTATGAAATTTTTTGAGCATGTTCCTCATCAAGTCTAGTTTATGCATATCAAATTTTAGCTCAAAAAGCAATCGGGAAGGGAGTTAAACAAATTCTTGAAACATGTTGTGTTTTATATATGTACAAAATGGGCTGTAAAAGAAGAGCCGCCACTTGGAGTGGCGGATTTTGTACTATAAGAGAAGAGCCGCCACTTCAAGTGGCGGCTTTTCTTAACCTCGGTTAACCCAACAGTATTTTGGGAATTATTTATTAATTAGCATTATTTCGGGAAAAACTCTTATAAATTAACATATAGACTGCGTGAAAAATCATACCTTCATGGGTAGCTCAACAGTGAGTGAGTAAGACACTTGAGTTAAGGTCTTAGAATCAATTCCGGTAGCAATAGTGTGAGAGTTCATTATTTTGGAGAGTGGGGACGTCTGGAATAGGCAATTCCACCTTTTGGGTTGCGAAAAAAGATGTTCTCGTCAATCTCGTGCAGTCGTGCGTCATCTTCTTCAAACAGCTGGTTTACCAGCCCATGGATCGATATATTATAACATCAAAAAGTCTATTGTTACACACTTTTTATACACAGACATACACACTATAAATACTCTCCCCAAAAAATTACCCCTTTTCCCATCTAAACCACACGCGCCTACGTCTCAAAAAAAACCACACCCGATCTAAAAAAAACTCCCTCTCCTCCACTTCGTGCAACCCTTCCCTTTATCCTGCGCCATAGACGATTCTTCCGCTCCCTTTCCCTTCATCTCTGCAACCGTCGAGTCTGTCCCAACCCCTCACCACAGACGACTCGTCCCCGCCAACCGCCCCCCAACCCGGCGGCGTTCCTCCCCCAACCCGGCGCTCGAAGAATAGGCGCTGCAATAGGCGTTCTTCCCTAGACCGTCATCCAGTTGTTCTGCAACCGGCGTTATTTCCCAGCTTATCGACCCCCACGACGTTCAGTTCTTGTGCAACCGGCGTTCTTCCCCAGACAAAGCATGGTGTGAAGCCCACTTTCTACAATGACAGAAAGGTATGGTCTTCTATCCTTGAAATTTTTAGTGTAGATATAGTTGATGATGTTTATTTTCAGGGTGAATCAAGATTGTTTTGTTTATTAAGTTTTGGAATCCATCTACTGCTTGGATTTTAAACAATACACAAATATCAATTTATTGTCTCTGTGTGGGGATATTGTCTCTGTAAGGTTGATTTTATGCCTGTTGAAGGACATATATATTGTCTGTGTGAAGTTATATGTAAAAGGATGTGCCTCCAATGCCTCCATTGGTCTGTGAAGAGTTATATGATTGTTTGTATGACTTTACATATGTCTGTGTGTGTTATATGATTGTCTATGTGACTCTACTCAAACAGGTCCAAATTACAAAAAATTCTAGGACTTTTGTTTTAACATATGTCTGTGTGAGTGATTGTTTGTCTGTATGTAAGTGAAAGCTTGTCTGTGTGATTTAACATATGTCTATGTGCTTATGGTTTATTTTCTTACAATGATAGGGCACTTGACTTCCAGATTCCTTTGAACAAGCATTTCCCTGTATAGTATTCTGTGTGCTCGGATGTCAAACATGCTTCCAAGTACATTCATGAGATGTTGTCGAAGAAACAAATGGGAATTGTGCACATGTACTGTTACGGCTGGTGAAGCAACAACCTGATGGGTGTGAATTTACAATCCGACTTTGGACTTCGAGGAAGCCATCAACTTAGATGGGTGTGAATGTTTTATGTAGTATGGATTTGATTGTAAACATTGATGTAACCTTACTACATACATTTTTTTGGCCTCCTAAATATTACCTGCAGTGGTATGCCTTTTATATTGTGTGGGAAACACTATGTGTGATAGATGTTAATATATACCGAGAATGCCTTTTTGTATATTGTGCTTCTGTGAAGAAAAAAAACTTTGTGCTTTAATATGACTTTGTCTGTGATTTGTGGCGTATATGTCTGTGCTATGTGCCTATGTATCCGCTTCTATATTATTTGAGAAAGAGTGTTTTTGCATAAACATTTACAATTCACAATGTTTGTAAAGTACACTTTAATATCAATCCATAAACATATAGTGTGTTTGTGAAGAACAAACACTCTCTCTGTGATTTGTGGCGTATATGTCTGTGCGATGCATCCGATTTTGTATTTTTTGAATAACAGGCTCTTTGCAAAAACAGTTGCAATTTGGGGAGGGTTGTTAAATATCACTATAATATCTGTCAGTAACACATTTTGTGTCTGTGAAGAACAATCACTTTGTTTGTGCCTTAATAGTTAATACATAAATGTCTATTTACAATCTGCCATGCACATTTACATCAAACTAAGATTTAAATCTAAACCATTACAATTTATCATGTCATTACGCACCCCTGTCCATTGCCATGTTAAGAGGTCGGTTGTGGGGTTTTGTAAAAAACATACACCGCTTATTTGCTATCAAATTCCATACCAACATCCGGAGCTTGTATTGAACCATCCTCAGTCTCATTTTGCTGAATTTCTCCATCTGACCAACACAGACAGTGGTATACTTACGCACAGACAGAAGTATATATACACACAGACACACGTATATTAACACACAGAGATTTCAAACATAAGTACATTTACGCAGAGGCAGTGGTAGATTTATGCACAGACATAAGTACATATACCCACAGACATAAGTACATTTACACACAGACATTTCAAATATAAGTTTATTTACACACAGACATAAGTAAATTAACACTTTGAACACAAACAAGATTATATACACTTCACAAACACACAGACGATATTATACACTACACAAATACAGAGAATTGTCTGTCAAGAACAAAGATATATTTAAGTTGAAAGCCAATGAAATCAACAACACAAACTCATACCAAGCTTAGGGACTTCATCCATGGCCGCCGCCGCCGGTTCTCGATCAAGTTCAGCCGTCGCCGCCGGTTCTCCGTCAAGTTCAGCCGCCGCCGCCGGTTCTCCGTCAAGTTCAGCCACCGCCGCTGGTTCTCCGTCAAGTTCTGCCACCACAAAGCTACCAAAAATCATCCACCGTAGTGTCAATGATCGTTTCGTTCACAAAGCCACCAAAATCCATTGATTTTGAAGAGACGAAGAAAGAAACAAAGTTGGGGGTTGTATGCCTTGAGCTGTTGTGGGAAGAAGAAAGAAAGAAGGAAGCAGGAAGTGAGGAGAGAGTCTGGGATGAGTGAGCTGTTTCGCACGTGAGGGAGGGAAGGGGGGCAAAAAAATTGTAATTTTTTAGGCTATTTATAGTGTGTATGTGTGTATGAAAAGTGTGTACCCAAAGCAAAATTGTGATAACATTGGCTTGTACATGGATATGTAGGCCTAAGAATGTGATTAAATCATCGAATTGAATCACCAAATGGTATGAGAAAGTCATCAAAATGTCACTTCTCATTTCTCCATCATTCCATCCAAACCTTTTTATGAACTCTTGGACAGAGTATCAGAAACTTGTTCAAGCAATACTTGGTTTATAATCAAATGAATTGATTTCTGTGATTGTTGGGCCACGGAAGTGTAAATAGGTCGGCCCATCCATAAGAGGTGGAATCCAACTAAACAATCTACCAACGAATCGGATAAGGGTGGACTTAGTAAGAGTGCTCAACTGAATGACGGGACCTAGGGACTCGGCGACATTTCCGGCGGGCAGTTGCACTAAATAGATAGAGTTCTATTGTTGTATAAATAGAGAAAGACCTAGAGTAGAGGAGGAGGATCAACCTGGCTTGATAAAATAAGCATTTGTAACACCATTCTTTCAGAAATACATTGAGATTAATACATTTCCATTCATTCATCTTTCGGTTTTCATACTTTATTTCTTGTACGATCCCTACATACATATATATTTAGAGTAGTTTAATTCTTGCTTAAACAATTTGGCGCCCACCGTGGGGCATTGTGCAAGGAAAGATCATCAACCATGACCGGAAACAGCCCTTTGTTAGAGGAAATCCACGCTCAAATGGAGGCAGTTCGAACGGAGTTTCGCCGGGAATTGGCGGAAAGGATGGCACATCTCCAACGAGAGAACGATCTATTACGATCCCAAGTTCAGTCGGCAGTCTCAATCGCATCCAACTCTAGGGGCAATCGAAGGAACGATCTCATGCCCGTGGTCACGAGGCTAGATTTGGAATCCATTCCGACGGCAACGGACACGCCCACCATCGCTTCCGAGCCCATATCTCTCATGTTGGGCCTCTCACCGGCCGGGGAATCACAAACCATCGTCATCTCTCAAGTGATACCGTACACGCCTCTCATCCCTGAAACGACCCCTATCCCAAGCATTCCGACCTGTTTCTTCCCGGAGTCGTTGCGCCCGGGATCAAGAAGGATGGGATTGCAGGCGGCCACTCAAAGCCTACCCATGACGTCAGGCGCGCTAGACCCGACGGAACCGTATGTCACTCATTACCAAAGCAGAACCCGTGACGAACCCGGACCGTCTGGTCTCATGCAGGAAAGGACCCGGAGTATATTCGACGAGTTGCCACCTGTATTTCAGGCACAACGGCAGCGTAGATCAACCGCGTCAGCAGGGCAGAATTGTGGAGGACGACGCCCTGAGGTCATAATCATTCCGTCGCCAACCCGTCCCGAAGCAACCCCGATGGCAGGATTGACAGTCTCGGCGCCTGAATCCATTCAGCCAGTCCAGGTGGATCCGATAGCAATGATTATGGAGCAACTCCGACAGATGCAGGATAAGATCAACGGATTGCCCGGAGTACCCCTTTCGTTGGATCGGGCCTCAAAGACATGTTATGCGGACTCGCCCTTCAGCAGACAGATTACAGATGTCGAAGTGCCACGCAAATTCAACGTTCCCTCCATGAAAATGTTCGATGGCACATCTGACCCGGTGGAACATGTCGCCCAATACAAACAACGAATGCTTGCCGTATCGCTCCGACCGGATCAAAGGGAAGCATGCATGTGTCGCGGCTTCGGGGCAACATTAGCTGGCCCAGCGCTCAAATGGTTTGTCAATCTGCCTAATGAGGGTATCGAGTCATTTGCAGAACTGGTCGATTCATTCAATCATCAGTTCGCGAGTAGTCGAATACTTGAAAAACAGACTAGCGACCTTTACAGAATCATACAGCGACGCGGCGAATCGTTACGGGATTACCTACACCGTTTTAACAAGGAAAAAGTTTCCATTCCACGGTGCGATATACCGACAGCAGTTGAAGCGTTTCGGAGAGGCTTATCCGACGACTCAGAATTATACCGGGAATTGACGAAATACCCGTGCAGAACCTTTGAAGACGTCCAGGCTAAAACTTTGGCCTTCATCAGGCTAGAAGAAGATCAGCAGACGCGACATCGGCAGGATGCATATGACGGAGGGCAACGTAAATCAAGCACATCCAAAAAACACGATTACAGAACCGGAAAACCCTATGTCAGAACCGAGGATAGACCGGTCTCGTCGATAGTAAATTGGCTCGACGAGCCAGACTTAGCACCAGTCATCAATGACTATTGTTTCAATGTTGCCACTCCGGGCCTCATTCACTCTCTGGAAAAATTGGGGGAAAAGGTCAGATGGCCTCGAAGGACGGACAAACCAGCGGGCCGTCGAGACCCGAGTAAACGTTGTGATTTCCACGGCGATATCGGACACAACACGGAAGATTGCGTCGCATTAAGGAAAGAGGTGGCCTATTTGCTGAAAAACGGTTATCTGACGGAGATCATGTCTGAATGCACCAAATCACTGCTAGGACGGAATGATAAAGCGTCATCGGATGAGTCTAGGCCGCCTTCACCCTCTGCGCCATGTAAGGTAATCAACTTTATTAATGGTGGATCTGATTTATGTGGACTAACATATTCTGCAGCAAAAAGACACGCCCGGGATTACACCCGAGACAAGTCGTTGCAGGTTTGTAGGATCGGAAAACGTCAAGAGGAATAGAGGAATGCGTCAATCACATTTGACGAAACGGACATTTCTGATCCGATACAATCTCATCACGATACATTGGTGGTCTCCCTTAGAGTGGCAAACTGCGAAGTCAAACGAATCCTCGTGGACAACGGGAGCACCGCGAATATTACCACCATGAAAACATTGAAAGAACTGGGGGCCAAGGAGGAAGATATAACAGGGTCCGGGTCAAGCTTAGTCGGATTCAATGGAGAGCCGAGCAAAACCATAGGTAATATTTCGTTACCCGTATATACCCATGGTCTAAACATGCAGGTCAAATTCGACGTAGTCGAAAGCATACCAGCGTACAACATGATATTGGGAACTCCCTGGTTGCATCAAATGGGAGCAATTCCATCGACTTATCATCAAATAATCAAGTTCCCAACGCCGTGGGGAGTACAAAGCATCAAGGGGGACCGACAATCAGCCAAATCCTGCTACCAAACGGCGATGAAGCCAACTGCGGACCAAACTGCCTCCAGGATCGCATAGCAATTAAAGGGTGGCCCCGCTCTGGTGGAAGATGACGCCAAAACAGAAGAAGTCGCCATCGACTCAGAACATCCAGAAAGGGTCATCCGCATCGGGAAAGACATACCAAAGCACCTCAAAGACGAACTAATAAACTTCCTCAAAGAACATAAGGACGTGTTTGCATGGAGCCACGACGACATGACAGGTATTGATCCTAATATCATAACTCACAGGTTAAACGTCAGCCCATTACACAAACCCGTCAGACAAAAAAGAAGACGCTTTGCAAAAGAAAGGAATGCCATTATAAACCAGGAAGTTGATACGCTGCTTCGAACCGGCAAGGTAAGGGAGGTAAAGTATCCCGATTGGTTAGCTAATGTTGTTGTTGTTCAGAAAAAGAAAGGGCAGGAAGAAGGCAAGCCAGTCAAATGGAGAGTCTGTGTGGACTTCACTGACCTGAACAAAGCATGTCCCAAAGATTCATTTCCGATGCCACACATTGACGCTTTGGCTGACGCTACGGCAGGGCATGAAATGTTATCCTTCATGGACGCATTCAGTGGATACCATCAAATACAACTTCACCCCGATGACCAAGAAAGCACAGCCTTCATCACTGAAACAGGTACGTATTGTTATATTGTTATGCCTTTTGGACTAAAAAATGCAGGCGCGACGTTTCAGAGACTGGTCACCTTAATGTTCAAAGATCTAATGGGGGACACCATGGAAGTTTATATCGACGACATGATCGTCAAATCAAAGAAAAAAGAGGATCATATCTATCATCTGACGGAACCCTTCAGAAGACTGAAAAAGTACAATCTGAAGATCAATCCAGCGAAATGTACTTTTGGAGTGACGTCAGGAGAATTTTTAGGATATATCGTCAGTGAACGAGGAATAGAGGCGAGCCCGGAACAAATACGAGCAATTATTGACATTGAACCTCCAAAATCCGTCAAAGATATCCAGAGGTTGACAGGACGAATTGCGGCTTTGAATCGTTTCATTTCAAAATCGTCAGACAGGTGCCATTTGTTTTATGACGTCTTGAGAAAAAACAAAAAATTCGAATGGACAGACCGACACGAACAGGCGCTTCAACAATTAAAAGAATATATGATGTCGCCACCATTGCTCGCAAAACCTAAAAATGACGAAGAGCTACAACTTTATCTGGCCGTTTCAGAGCACGCCGTCAGCGCAGTACTGACAAAAGAGGAGCAGGGGCAGCAAACTCCAGTCTATTACGTAAGTAAATCCCTAAATGGACCGGAATCCAGGTATGCTTTACTTGAAAAGTTAGTTTTAGCTTTGATCGTTGCTTCGATTAAATTACGTCCTTATTTTGAATCACATACCATTTGTGTTAGAACTAACTATCCCATGAAGTCAATCATGAGGAAACCAGAATTGACAGGTCGCATGGCTAAATGGTCGATTCAACTTGGAGCTTATGACATAAGATTCGAACCGAGAACAGCCTTGAAATCACAGTCACTTGCAGATTTTGTGGCAGACTTCAGTCCAAAGCTCCAAGAGGAAGCAGAAAAAGAGATTTGCACTCTGATCGATGGATTCCCAAAGCAAAAATGGACATTGCACACTGACGGAGCATCAAACCAAAATGGCGCAGGTCTGGGCGTGATACTGAAGTCACCACAAGGGGACCCCATGCTCCAAGCAGTACACTGCGATTTCACCGCTACGAACAACGAGGCAGAATACGAGGCGCTAATCGTCGGACTCACATTGGCAAGGGACTTGGGCGTCAAAATCTTGGAGGTAAAATGTGATTCTTTAGTGATAATCAATCAAACTAACGGTGTGTATGCAGCAAAGGACCCCAAGATGACATCTTATTTGCAAATTGTCCGAGAATTGATAACGGCATTCGACGAAGTAACCCTTGAACAAATCCCACGAGAAGAAAACACACAAGCTGACGCTCTGGCCGCCGTCGGATCATGTCTAGGAGCAGAAATCAATCGCAACATCCCCTATGTGCACTTGATGAGCCCAGCAATTTATAGATCAGAGGTTGCCTCTACCATTAAGACCCCGGCACAAGACGACTGGACACAACAATACGTAGCGTACTTAAAGCACAATACTCTCCCAGAGGACAGAAAAGAGGCCAAGGCTTTCCTATCTAAGGCAAGTAAGTTTTTACTGATTGATGATGTGCTATTTAAAAGATCTGTCGCAGGTCCACTCCAAAGATGTCTGGCACCGCAAGAAGCCGCCAAAGTATTGAAAAACCTTCATGAGGGGGAATGCGGCAATCACGCAGCACGGCGAAGTCTGTCTAACAAAGCTCTTAGATTCGGTTATTACTGGCCGACCATGAGAGAAGATGCAACCACCTTCACCCAAAGATGCAAGCCTTATCAGATGCATGGACCAATTCGTCATCAGCCCTCCAAGACGCTTCATCCAGTTCTATCACCATGGCCATTTATGAAGTGGGGCATGGATATTGTAGGAAAATTGCCAGAGGCATCGGGGCAGAAAGTATATATGCTAGCAATGACGGATTACTTTTCAAAATGGGTGGAGGCTGAGCCTTTTCGACAGATACGAGATGACCAGGTGATTTCGTTTATTAAGAGAAATATCCTTTGCAGATTCGGCGTTCCTTCAGAAATCGTTTGTGACAACGGATCTCAGTTCATAAGAGCTAAAACCAGACGCTTTTGTGAGAAATACAATATCAAATTGGAAACGTCGACACCTAGGTACCCGCAGTCTAATGGGCAGGCCGAGTCTAGCAACAAGATTATCATTGCCAACTTAAAGAAAAGGCTTGAAAAGGCGCAAGGCCGATGGGCTGACGAATTGCCCTTAATACTCTAGGCAGACAGGACAACTCCGAAAAATGCAACCGGACAAACCCCATTCTCTCTGGTGCATGGCTGCGAAGCGGTCATTCCTGCTGAGATTGAAATACCTTCTTCGAGGTATGGACTCATGACTGGGGAATTGAACAATGTGGAGTTGGTGCACGACTTGGATACCATTGACGAGATCCGTGAACGAGCCAAGATCCGTTTGCAGACATATCAACAAATGGTGGCAAAAAGCTATAATAAAAATGTTCGGGCAAAGGTGTTTCAAAAGGGAGATTGGGTCTTGAGGAGAGCATTTGGCAATGAAGCAGCCGGAAAATTTAGTCCTAATTGGGAAGGACCTTACAAAATCATTGATGTCATCGGTCAGGGGGCATACTGCTTGGAGTCAATCGATGGTAAACAAGTCCCTCGAAGTTGGAATGCGGTACATTTAAAGCGTTTCCATTTTTAACAAAAAGTTTCTTTTCTTTTCTGCATTTCTATCCCTATTACTAAATAACTAACTTGGCCGTCGGAGGGCCGTTGGCTTAAGGCCAACGAACAATCCTGACGATAATTGTAAATACAGGAAGGCACACAAAATTAGCCAAGTCACAGGTAATTAGTTACAGTTCATGTAATCTTGAATATAGTAAATACAATTCATCATTCACTAACTTGACCGTCGGAGGGCCGTTGGCCCCAAACCAACGGCCGATCCCAACGGAACGATATCATCACAGGACTATGACAGGTTAAGATCAAAATACCAGGTGACCAGATACCAAAACAACAGATAGAACATCAGATCTGCTCATGACAAAACATCAACATACATGGGACATGGGACTCATTATGAAAAAAACCATAAATGAAGCTCCATGAAACCGAGTACTTTTTGGCCAAAACACATACGCGTTTGTGACACAGCATGACATATTGCACATGATAGAGTATATCTCTAGAGAGAAGTGAGAGCTAGAGAGAAGTAGTATATTTGCTTGATATTAATGAATTCTGAACCCCTACAACTACTCCCAAGGGGAGTATTTATAGAGAAAATACGGGCTGGGCTCCCAAGCCTTGGGCTTGGGAGGCCCATTTACAACTGGACCGCTACTGGGCCGAATACAAAGCCACTAATGGGCTGTACAAATGAATAAGTATAAAATCCGGTTCTGGGAGGTCCTCGTGGCCGACGAGGGCGTGGCCGACGAGGGCACGGCCGACGAGGGCACCCGAGTTCCTTGGCCTCAGGACCATAATCTGAGTTGGCCCCTTTTCGGCCGACGGGGGCGTCTTGGCCGACGAGGGCGCCACTCTGTGTTTTGTGCTTTCTGTTCTTCCGAGTATGTGGGTCCTGGGGCTCAGACCCATATACTCCATCAGGAGTCCCCCACTCTCTAAGCTGAGACGTAGACGAAGTGAAGGAGAGTAGATTCCCGTGTTTTAGCGCTTTTGGCCGATGCGGGCATCCCCGGGTCGTTAGCCGTTGCGGCGTTGGCGTTGTTTCCTCTTTGGTGGTCCTGTTTTGTGCTTTGGCCGTTAACTGTTCCTCATTGTGGGCGGGGAGGCCGTTGTCTCCTTAATGTGTTCATTCGAGGACGATGAGTCTCCCGCTTCGATGGTGGCCGTTGAAGGCACGCTTTCCTTTTCATGGGCGTTGGTGGTTGAAGTTTGGGCCGATGAGGCCGTTGAGGTTGTTCCTTGCTCTGAGGACGATGGCGTCCTATCCTTTGGGTGGCCGATGGGGGTGCTCGCGCACTCCTTTTGGCCGTTGTTGATGATGTTATGTGCCTCTGGCCGATGAGGCCGTTGAGGTTGTTCCTTGCTCTGATGATGTTATGTGCCTCTGGCCGACGTTGTTGTGATGCGTGGACGATGTGGCCATGCTTTGTGGTTACATGTTGTTTGTGTTGTTCCTTTTTGTTTTGTTTGAGGCCGATGTAGTCCCCCCAGTCCCCCACTTCTTCAGGCCGAAGAGTGTGAGGGGTGAAGGAGTTGCCTGAGTCCCAAGCCGAGGCGGCCTCTCCGTAGTGCCCCTGAATCCAACCCTTATGGCGACTTTCGGGCCAAGGTAACCCTGTGGGAGAACCCTTGTGCGCAGATCGCTTGTAAAGAGTTATCATCAAGGGTCGTTACGAGGAGCCGACGGCTGTGGGTTTTTGTTCCTTTGGTCCTGTGGCCGTTCATTACGTTCCTGGCCGTTGTCATCTCCCTATCGTTGGCACTTGTGAATTTGGTATGTGAATAGGCCGCTGTGGGCGCTTGCTGGCGCTTATGAAGCCGGCAAGCGTAGAGACCGTAGAGTCTGTTTTGCTGGTGGGCTCTTGATGTTTTGCTTGGCCCGTTGTTGACGTGGCGGCCTCTCATTGGTGGCCGTTGACGTGGCCATTGGGAGGGTGCCACGTGTAGTGACCGTTGGGTGTGGGGTTCTATAAATACCCCTCCCCCTCCGACGAGAAAACTCATTTGCTTTCTGAGTTTTGTCGAAGTGCTGCCCGGATTTCTAGAGAGATAAACTCTGAAGCTTGTTCTTCGTGTTCTTCGTTTGTTCAAGGTTAGTGTTCATCGAAATCCTCTCTGTACTTTGCATATTTTGCTTCCTAGGCTAGTGATCTAGTGTTAGGCCCTTGAGTATCCTTAGATCTTGAAGTAGGCTGCAGTATATTCGAGATAGTGTTTAAGATGAAAAACCTCAACGAAGAGTACTATCCTTATGATGACGAGCCCTCTGCCCAGTCCCTTGATTATGACCTTCTCGAGGAGTTCTGTGAGGAGATTGAGAATCTGAGCTCGTTCCGTACCGGGGAGCCGGCCGAAGAGGACCATGCGGACGAGGGGTCTGCGACATCGTCTGGGGGTGAGGACGCGGGGGTCTCTCGAACTGCTGATGGGGCATCCACGTCGGCTGCCATCCCCTGCCCTAAACCTGTGTCTGCTGTGAAGGGCGTTGCACCGCCGTGGAGGGTTAGGAGGCCGAAGAGAGGGCCAGCCTTTTCTCACCTTGATTTGACGAACATCTATGTCATCAGGCCGCAGAGTAATGCGGGGGAATACTTGGTCGCCCAAATGTATGTGGGGCCGTACGGCAGGGTTAGGGCCCTCAGGCCGACGGACCATGTCCTCAATCCCCCCCGGGCTACTTCGGAGTGTACCCGATGAGCTTTGCTAAAGGGCTTAGGTTTCCGCTTCATCCTTTTATCACTGAGTACCTGGATATGGTGGGGCTCCCTCCGGCCTTGTTGACGCCGAATAGCTACTCCCTCATCGTCGGCTTCATCCTGCGGTGTGCTGAATTGGACTTCAGGTCGACGACGGCACTATTTATGAACTTATATCAGATAGGCCGTGGGAGTCATCAGAACTGTGCGTCGTATGCCACCTTTCAACAACTTCCCAAGAAGAGGAGTTTCACAGACCTGCCGACGTCCATCCATGGGTGGAAAGGGAAGTTTGTGTTCGTGTCTCTGGGCGAGGGGGGCACAGAGTTTCCCTCCGTCGGCCACACAGGCCGTTTTAATCTTCATGATGCGCCGAGGAGCTCCATCCTGGACGCTCAAGTTGAGGCCTTCCTGGAGGGGGGGCCGAGGAGTGTGAAGACATATATTACCGAGTACAAGATGGCCGCCCTCGGCTTTGTACGGTATTTTGTGTATGGTGATCTCGACGATGATGTGGAGTTGTGGCCGAAGATGACCACGTCCTATGAGGAGGTTGATGGTCCCGATCTGGGGGTGCCAGCTGAGGCCGATGGTAAGTCCCTTCTGACGTGCTTCCTTGTCGTGCTTTCGTATTTTGCTTTCTAACCCTTAGTGTTTTTTTGTGGTGCAGGTTTTGTGATAGACCGCATGTCGTTCATGAAGAGGGCCCAACTCAAAGCGGCCGAGGAGCTGAAGGCCCAACAACCTGGGGCTACTGCTGCGGCCAAGCCGCCGGTGCAGCCGAAGAAGAAGAGGCAGGCCGAAGAGGGCCAGAAGAAGTTGACGGAGGTGGGAATGAAGCCTCCCAAGAAGTCAAAGAGGGCTTCTTCTGCCGGCGATGTTGGGACGTCGGCTGTTCCTTCTGGGGACGGAGAGGGTTCAAATCCTGATGCTATGGTGGACCACCCTTCAGGCCCGTCGTCCACCACTCTTTCCACTATTCTTGCTCCCTCAACGGCCGCCCGGAAGAAAGGGTCCGGCCGAGAGCTGGTCAGAGGGACCTATAAGCTCGAGGTAGAGTACCCCGTCAAAGGGGGGCTGTTCAATGAAATCGTTGACGGCCACGAGGTGATTTCTCAGGCCATCCCTGATGAAGACCGGGCTTATCTGAAGAAGCTCGGCCACGTGAAGATGTACGATGGTGGGATGGACCACGTCGTCCAAGTGAGTAACCGTGCACGCTTCGTCTTACTTTCTTCGCCATTTTTTGTTGCAAAGTTGTCTAACTTATTTTTACTGCAGGGTGCCTTCATGTTGATGGAGAACAACAGGAGGCAACAAAAGGAGATTGCCCGTCTGAGGCAATTTGAGCAGAAGGTTGCCTCAGCCGATGAGGCGCTAGGCAGCTTAGAGAGGCTGCGTCTTGAGGTTGAGGGCCTTAAGAAGAGGGCCGACGAGGCCGACCAGTTGGCCGCTGAGAAGGAGGGGGCTCTCCAGCGCTTGGCCGACGTGGAGCGTGCCCGCGATGAGGCCCTTCAGCGTGCCGAGGAGGCCGAGAAGGGCAAGGCTAGTGCAGACTTGGCTCTCGTCGCTGCCGAGGAGAAAGCCGTTGATGCCGCTGTGCAGAAGTTTATTGAAGTCGGTTGGAAGGACGAGGGCCGGCTTCCATTCTGTTTTGAGGTCGTGGCGGCCAGACTCGTTGACTGGGGGAACCAATCCCCCGACGGCCAGGCCTATTGGGAGAAGGAGATGAAGGTCTTTTATGACCTTGGCCAATACCGGATGCAATGGTTGTTGTACAGGAGGCTGCAACGGCGTTTCATGGATATCGGTGTGTCCAAAGAGTGGGCCGTCGGCCTCGAGTTGCCTCCTTTGATGAAGCATCCTGAGGCAGAGTTGGAGCTTCCGGTGGCCGAGCGGCAGCTCCCTATTGAGAGCTCACGCATCAGCGATGACTGGGCGTATGAGCGGAGCATGTTCGAAGATACTGCCACGTCGGCAGCCCCTGCCGGTACATCTGTTGTCACGGCCGAGGGGGGTCCTGAGGCCGAGAAAGACTCTGAAGCCCCTCCAGAGGTCTGATCCTTTGTAGTTTTATCTTTCTTTGTGCTATGTAACGGCCTAGAAGCCCTCCTTGTACTCAATATATATTGAATGGAAATGTTTTCGTAGTACTTGCTGTCTGCGTCGTCGTCTCGTTTACTGTTATGTCTAAGTAATTTGGAGTTTAGGACTTAGGAAAATCTACCAAGTATCGGAACCTCGAGTGGGTGGGTGTTCTCATCGTCTGGATGTGACACCCCCTTTGCACTGTTAATCATGTGTTCTAAGAAATTTCCTAAGTGTTGAACCGATGTTGACGTTGTCAGCCCAGTGTCCTTTGTGGCCGTTGTGTCCCCTTGTTTTTTATCTGATCAGGGTGGTCGGCTTGGGTCCATGTGTTGTGGCCGGTAAGGGCGCACAGGTTGCTGTCTTTCCGGCCAGGTGGCTTGATCGGCCTGGCTGTCGTTTCTCAGCTATTATAACACTTGGGATTTTTTCAAAAATTTCCTAAGTGTTTTGGATCCACTTAGGTGCTCTCCTTTCGGCCTTGACCGTGGTGTCCGCTCCGTCCTGGCGTTGTCCCGTTCTTCTTTTTTGTTAGAATTTTTCTTAAGCGTCTAACTTCAAGTGGAAAGGTGTTCCCATCGTCCTGGCGGTGGATTTCTCATTGTTGACAAATGCTTTGGGAGATTTCCCAAGTGTTTGAACTAGTGTCGTTGTCGGCCTGCATCCTTTTGTTGTGGCCGATAAGGGCACCTTCACCTTGATCTTTTGAACTTAGAGTTCTCCAAGTACACATGCATAGGTGTAAGTAGCTAACGGCCTTGGAGTATACTGGTACCCGCTTCGTCCTGGTCATCCTCAGGATTGTGATTCTTTGTTTCATACCAAGCGGTGGTGCCTCAAAGGACTATGGCCGATGAAGGTCACCTCTCGCGTGTCACCCAACCGATACGGTTAGGGTTTTATAGGCGTTTGCTTCGGCCTTGATTATTCCCTTGTAGTGTGTGGACGTGTCGTCCATGTTACCTGTCAGTGGTACTACACTTGTGTTCAACTGATATGTACTTGGCCTAGTTGGGCCTGAGTTGTGGGGATTTTATTTTTTCATTGCTCGAGGTCGGCTAGTGTGCGCGGCCGTCGGCTTCCCTCTTTTTCCCTTATATATATATATATATTTTTTTTTTTCGTTTCGGGGGGTATCCTTCTTTCAGGCTTCGGCCGAAGGGTGTGCTCGTCCTTCAGTCGGTTCGGACTTCGTTTATAACGTCCGTGATCTCAGGGCGGGTCCCGTCGCCTATTTATGACGCGGGCTAGACTTTTGGTCGGTTTCCAACGGCTGTCGTTTCCCATCCCTGAGTTTTGGGATTTTGTCACCTCGGCCATGATTTCAGGCCTGTCGTCCTGCGATCTGGCGCGTGGACGACGCGGTGAGCTTCCCGTTTCAAGACGTGGGCCGTTTGCGGGCCCCTCGTCCTGGGGACATCGTCGGCCATACCTGAGCGTTTCACTTCTAGGCTTACGGGGCCAGGACGATGTGCTCTCTCAGCTAGGCCTGAGCCCTTCGCTGATACAAATTACAATGGAGTGCCGGAGCTTGTCGCTCGTAGGCTGCAAATGCCAGGGGCCATGTCGGCCATGCCTGAGCCTTTCGCTCTAAGGTGGCCGACGGGGGCACCTGCTAATGTTTTACTTTAAATTCCAGAGAAAAAATCAGAACATGATTTTATTCATAAGTGGCGCGAGGCCGAGGGTGGCGTTCAATCAGTAACCCGTTAAGGGGTGAGGGCTTCGCCGTCTGCACCTCCTTCGGATTACTGATAAAACTTCACCAGATGGTGTACATTCCACGTTCGTGGTACATTGGACCCATTCGGACGTTTAAGCTTGTAGGTGCCGGGTTTGACCACGGCACTGACGATGTAGGGCCCTTCGTACTTCAATGCTAGCTTGCCACCCTCTGTCGGCTGGCTTGCTTCCCGTCGGCGGAGGACGTAGTCCCCCACCTGAAATTCCCGGGAACGTACCTTGGTGTCATAGTATGATTTTACTTGACGCCGGTAGTTCTCTGCTCGGACGTAGGCTTGCTCACGCCTCTCATCGACCAGGTGTAGGTCAATCTTCATGTTCTCTTCGTTGGTGTCAGGCTCATATTGTTCCACCCGTCGGCTAGGGATGGCAACTTCCGTGGGAGCCTTTGCTTCAAAGCCGTAGCTTAGGACGAAAGGCGTTTCACCTGTCGCCCTCCTCGGCGTGGTCCTGTAGCACCACAGGATGTTGGGGAGCTCGTCGACCCAACTACCTCCTGCGGCCTGTAGCTTCTTCTTCAGCCCCTCCATAATTGTTCTGTTGGCGTTCTCGACCTGCCCATTGCCCTGAGGGTAGGCAACGGAGGAGAAACGATGCTTTACCTCAAACTCCCGGAGGAGTTCTTGGAAAGGGGCTGCCTCAAATTGGGTGCCGTTGTCTGATATAATCTCCTGGGGGACGCCAAAGCGTGTGATGATGTTCTTGTAAACGAATTTTTGGCATCTGGCCCCCGTGATGCTGGCCAAGGGCTCCGCCTCGACCCACTTGGTGAAGTAGTCGACGGCGACGATGATGTAGCGGTTATTCCCGGCGGCTCTGGGCAGGGGGCCGACCAGGTCAATCCCCCATCTGGAGAATGGAATTGCGGTGCTGACGGGGGCGTAGTTGACAGCTGGCCGACCAGGGGCCTTTCTGGAGCACCTGGCATGTGGTGCACTTCCGGGCCAGGTCAGCGCAGTCGCGTGCCATCGTCGGCCAGAAGAAGCCCTGGACGACGAGACGCCGGGACATGCTGAACGGGCCCTGGTGCGAGGAGCAGACGCCACAATGAACTTCTTCCATGGCTATGTCGGCCTCATCCTGGTGGAGGCATCGAAGGAGAGTGCCATTGTAGGATCGTTTATAGAGTTTGCCATCTTCGATGGTGTAGCTTGGGGCCCTGAGTTTGGCAAGTTTGGCTCTCTACTCGTCCGGGGGCAGCTCCCCCGTTGTGATGAAGGTGGCGATGTCGGAGATCCAGTCCTCTGGTCGCTGTTGGACGCACAAGACGGGGCTGGCATGGATGCTGGACATGCTCAATTCCTCGATCTTGGCCAACTGGGAGATGTGCTCTGGGGTGTCCGAGCTGAGCTTGGAGAGGATGTCGGCTTCGGCATTCTTGGCCCTTGGGATCTGAGTGATCTCGTGGGTTTCAAACGCTTTCAGCAACTCCTCTGCCGCTTGTTTGTACTGCTTCATCCGGCCTTCCTTTGCTTCGTACGATCCCTCCACCTGGCCCACTACCAGCTTGGAGTCGCACTTGATTTTAAGGTGCTTGGCCTTGAGGCCGGCGGCGAGTCTGAGACCGCTGAGGAGGGCCTCATACTCGGCTTCGTTGTTGGATACCCTGAAGTTGAAGCGGATGGAATAGTAAGCTCTAAATCCTTCAGGGGATATGAGGACGACGCCGCCGCCGCATGATTTCGCGGCCGACGAGCCGTCAGTGAACAGGGTCCACGTATCGTCCGGCTCCGGCCCGGGGTTGGCGACGGCCGTCTCCCTTGTTGTGCATTCAATGACGAAGTCGGCCAAGGCTTGCCCTTTGATGGATGGCCTTGGCTTGATCTCGATCTGAAACTGGCTGAGGAAGATCGCCCATTTCACCATCCTTGAGGAGCTGGTGGGGCTCCTCATGAGTGCGCCGAGGGGCTGTTGGGTCAGCACATGGACGGTGTGGGCCTGGAAGTAGTGTCCAAGCTTCTTCACCGTATGGACGATGGCCAGCACCGTCTTCTCAATTGGGGAGTACCTGAGCTCGGCCTCCCTGAGTGTCTTGCTGATGTAGAAGATGGCCTTCTGCACCCCTTCGTCCTCACGGATGAGCACGGAGCTGATGGCCGACGTGCTCACCCCTAAGTACAAGAAGAGGGTTTCACCGGCTTTGGGCTTGGAGAGCACGGGTGGGGACGACAGGTACCTTTTCAATTCGTCGAATGCTTCCTGGCACTCCGTCGTCCACCTGAAGCTATTGGCTTTACGCATGATCTGGAAGAAAGGGAGTGCCCTCTCGGCTGACCTGGAGAGGAACCAGTTCAGGGCTGCTAGGCGCCCCGTCAGTCGTTGTACTTCCTTGACGTTACGGGGCGGCTCCATGTTGATGATAGCCTGCGTCTTCTCCGGGTTTATCTCGATACCTCTCCGGCTGACCATGTAGGCAAGGAACTTGCCACCCTGGACGCCGAAAGTGCACTTCTTGGGGTTGAGCCGGAGCCTGAACTCCTTCATGATTTCAAAGATTTCCCGGAGGTCGTCGGCGTGGGAGGAGGCCTGCCTGCTCTTGACGATCATGTCATCGACGTACGCCTCCATCGTCCGGCCAAGGACCGCTCTGAAGATCTTGGCCACCATCCTAGTGTAGGTGGCGCCGGAGTTTTTGAGTCCGAAGGCCATGACGAGGTAGCAAAAGATTCCCTCTGGGGTCATGAATGTCGTCTTCTCAGCGTCATCTTCATGCATGGAGATTTGGTGGCACCCTCTGAAAGCGTCGAGGAACGACATCAACTCGCACCCCGCCGTCTCATCCACCAGCTGATCAATGTTGGGGAGAGGGAACGGGTCCATGGGACATGCCTTGTTCAGGTCAGTGTAATCAACACACATTCTGAACGTCGGCGGTTTCTGGGCGAGGACGACGTTGGCCAACCATGTCGGGTACTTCACCTCTTTGATGTGTTTGATTGAGAGGAGCATGGCGACCTCCCCTTTGACGAAGTCCCTCCTGTCAGCGGACAGGTAGCGCCTCTTCTGCTTGACAGGCGCGGAGGCCGGATCGACGGTCAGCCGGTGAGTGATCACCTGGCGGCTGATGCCTGGCATATCGTCCGGGCCCCACGCGAAGACAACGGCGTATGACCGTAGGACGAGGAGGATGGCGTCTCGTTGGTCCTGAGGGAGTTGCTTTCCGACTCCGAGAACCCGCTCCGGCCGGGAGGTATCCAGAGGGATTTCCTCGACCTCCTCGGCCGGCTCCGCATGTGGCCTCTCCTCGTCCATGGCGACGGCGGCCGTGATGGTGTCTATCCTCTGGCCTTCCCTCTCGGCCGGCCTCGTCAGTTTGAGGTAGCATGCCCTGGCTATCCTCTGATTTCCTCTGGCGTAGCCGATGCCGTCGTTGGTGGGGAACTTCAGGCACAAGTGCTTCATGGAGATGATGGCCTCCAAGTCCTCCAGCGCTGGCCGGCCCAAGATCAGGTTGTGGGCGCACTGGAGGTTGACCACCATGAACTCCATGTTAATTTTGGCGTGGTGGGGGCCGTCACCGACCTCCACGGGGAGGACTATCGTGCCCTCGGCGTCGATAGAGTCCCCGGTGAAGCCGGATAACGGTGTCTTGATCGGCTTCAGCAGAGCTCTGTCCAGCTTCAGCTGCTTGAAGGTGTCCAGGTACATCACGTTGACGGAGCTCCCCGTATCGATGTAAGTACGGTGGATGATGGAGTCACCGATCTCACATCGGATGACGAGGGCGTCCCTGTGTGATTCCGTACCCGGAGGCAGATCCTTGTCGGTGAAGGTGATCGCCTCCGTTCGTTGCTTCTTCGGCTGGGGGGGAACGTGGGACACCTCCCCAATGTAAAGGGATTGGGCACATTTCTTTCTCTGAGTGGCGGAGTCCCCCCCAGTGTTCCCGCCTACGATGAGGTGGATGTGATTCTTCTTCGGCGGAGGCTCCTGGAAGTCCTCGTCGTCGCTTAGCCTGCCAATCTCCCGCTTCTTCGCAGAGGGTTCGCCCCCCATGTTTGCCGGTGTTTACCCAAGTGTTCTTGCGTGGGCCACCTTTGACAAACTGGGAGAGTTCCCCCTGGCGAATAAGGCGCTCGATGGCCTTCTTCAGTGTGATGCAATCGTCGGTGTTGTGCGACGAGTTCTTGTGGAACCGGAAGTATGTACCGCCCTGCTGGATGGCAAGGATCTCCTCGGCCGGCCGAGGAGCCTGCTCGATGAGGCCGTGCTGCTCGGCATAATCGAGGATGGTACCAACCGGGTGGGTGAGGGTTACCCCCGGCCGTTCCAACCTCGGACGCCAGTGGCGGTCCTTCTTACTTTGTCCACCAGAGCCGTGGCGGCCCTGGGCACCCTGGCCGGCTGGGGACGGACCCGGGGCCGGCGAAGGATTTGTCTTCTTGGGGGGATGGCCCCCCTCCCTCTTGTGATTGTGGAGCTCGTCGGCGTCGGCATACAAGCCTCCGTGCTGGAGCGCCTTGGCGTACGACCTCGGGGGGTCGGTGATGAGGCTCCTAGCGTAGGGGGAGCTGCGGAGGGCTCCCTGGTACAAGGCGAGGAGGGTGCGCTCATCGGCCCCCTCGACCTCCTCGGTCTCCCTCGTCCACCGGTCGATGAATAACCAGAGGGACTCCTCGTGTTGCTGCTTGACGGAGAGGAGGTGGGTGAAATACTTCTTGGCGCGCTTCCTCCCGGCGAAGTGAGTGAGGAAGCGTTGGGCGAGATCCTGCCATGAGTCGATGCTTCCTTCTGGGAGCCCGTTGAACCACTCGTACGCTGGCCCCTCGAGAGTAGAGAGGAACCAACGGCAGAGGTATTCGTCAGACGCGTTCACCATCAGCATGTTGTTCTGGTAACGGCTGAAGTGCTCCTGGGGGTCTGATCGGCCATCGTAGGGCCTGATGGCGTTCCCCCTGTACTTCTCAGGGATGGGGGCCGAGAGGACCCTGTTGGTGAAAGGGGTCCTGGTCCTGACCTGGATGATGGGGTCACCTCGCCCCTCGGCCAGCTCCCTCTCCAGGGCGCTAACCTTGTTCATGAGCGCGTTGAGGCCGGGGTCGTTGGAGGCGCCGGCCGTAGGGATGTTGGCCGACTACTTGGCTTCCATCTGAGCCAGCCTCCTTTCCAGCTGGGCGATGACCTCGTCCCGAGAGTCCCTGTCGGCCGCAGCGGCGCCCGGCTGGTTCCTCATGCGCTCGTTGTGAGCCGCGTTGATCTGATGACGCACGTCATCCTCGTGCAACTTGCCCTTGCCCTTATCCGGGCGGGGCTGGTCCGCTGTCCGGGACACAGACCCCAAGCTTTCCCTTGGCGAGCTAGGACGAGGATCACCAATCCGTCCCGCCATCCTCTCCAAAACCGGACGACGGCGCGTGTCACCTAGCCTATTGAAGGCAGAGGCTTTTCCACGCGTTGGGGTCTGCCCGGGCCGAAAAGGGGAAACAGGGTGGGAGTGGGACGACGCCGTGTCCTGGGGCACCACCCCCTCATCGTTGCCTATCTGGACGGCCAACGGTTGGGGCTGAGGGGGTTGAGTGACGTTCCCCCCGGTCCTTGGCAAGAGTGCGCTGAGGACGGTGGGGTTCTGAGCCAGGCTGGCGATGATGACCGATAGCGCGGCCTGGACCTGCGGATCCACGGACGGAGAGGCCGCGGCCATAGGCTGGGCCGGGGCGTGGTCCGTCTTCTCAGCTCGTTTCTTGTCCAGGCCGAGGCGGGCATCAGGGACTCCGCCGTTGAGTTGGTTGCGGAGGTCCGTCGTGAGGTTGAAGGCCTCCTGGAAGAGGTCCCCTCCGCCGACCTGGTCGGCCGTGGCGTCCTCATCGTGCTCCCTGGGCTCTTGGTCCTCAGGGATGGCTTTGCTGACGAGGTTGCGGTTTGACTTAGTTCTCCCCATGATCAGTGGTTAGCTGTGCTTGGTAGCGACGAAGGGTGCTAACTTGATTGTTCTAGCTCTCAATGAAAGCACCAAATGATAGAGTATATCTCTAGAGAGAAGTGAGAGCTAGAGAGAGAAGTAGTATATTTGCTTGATATTAATGAATTCTGAACCCCTACAACTACTCCCAAGGGGAGTATTTATAGAGAAAATACGGGCTGGGCTCCCAAGCCTTGGGCTTGGGAGGCCCATTTACAACTGGACCGCTACTGGGCCGAATACAAAGCCACTAATGGGCTGTACAAATGAATAAGTATAAAATCCGGTTCTGGGAGGTCCTCGTGGCCGATGAGGGCGTGGCCGACGAGGGCACCCGAGTTCCTTGGGCTCAGGACCATAATCTGAGTTGGCCCCTTTTCGGCCGACGGGGGCGTCTTGGCCGACGAGGGCGCCACTCTGTGTTTTGTGCTTTCTGTTCTTCCGAGTATGTGGGTCCAGGGGCTCAGACCCATATACTCCATCAGCACACATAAATAGCAGACATGCGTACACAACAGAATGCACATAAACAAAATTATGATCCGAACAATAGCAAAAAACAGTGACAGGTCCACATAGTGATGTGGACAGGGCCAGGCTAAACCGCCAAACGTGAAGCTCGTGAGTAGCGTGATAAGGCGTTAAGTCCCGGATAAACCACCGGGAACCCTTAACGCAAATCGCAAAGTGTTAGAGTAATTCAAAAGTAGGGAGTGTTTGTAATCCAGCGAGAAAAAGGGGGAGCATAATCATTTGACCAGTAAACACTAAAGATCAATCTCATCGTCAGAGTGACCCACCTCGAAGTCGTCTTCTCCTACAGGAGGATCCATCTCTTCCCTCAACTTATGCCATGTAGCTACGTCCCGTTCTGCTGATTGGTGTGTCATTTCTCCTTTAATAAAAGATGTCATCAACTCACCCCTGGTCTTCCAGACATAATAGCAAGTGGCGTCAATTACTTCTTGCTTCTTTTTTCGGCCATAAGCCTCCAAGGATTTGACTCTGGCATTGAGCTGCAGAATCTGGGCAGATTGAGTAGAACTTTTGTCTTCCAATTCTCGAACTAACTTTGCACTCTTATCAAGAGAAGATACCAGGGAAGTCTCCTTCTGTTTCAATTCATCAACGGCTCTCTCTAGTGAAGATACACGAGCAGCAGCAACAAGGCTCGCTTGAATACTCTGAAAAAAGACAAGACAGTTTAATCAAGAGTAAAATGGAAGGGAGTTCATTAAGCATGGTGGTCCATCAGCACCTGAAACGCATAAGCAGAGGAGGCAGCAATGACGCCGGTAGGGGGCAAGCAGTCAAAAAAGGAAGTAGCAGAGGCCAACTGAAATTGGGCCATCTCGTCTTTCATAATCAGAGTGTCCTTCAATTCGCAGAATTCCGAGGGAAGTGATAAGTGCATAGCTTGTGGTGGCTTCGTTCGGGTATCAATCCCATGTTCCGCATTAGGGGTATCAGGAGTGGTAACGGTATCAGGTATTGGGTATTTAGGGACCTTTGGAGGATTTGATGATAATTTAGAGGGCATCCTTTTCCTCCTCGATGCCATAGCCAACAAATCATGGTCAGAAGGAACGGAACGAGAAGTACTTGATGAAGTAGCTACACAAATAAAGAAAAACAGAAGTTAAGACTAATAGATCCAACGCTAATAAAGAAGAGCATAAATCTCAGAGAATACCTGTAATAGGAGTAGAGTTCTTGAATGGGGGCATGGGGGTACTTTTAGCAGTAGGAAAAACGACTTGAAGAGGGACGAAAGCACTCATACCCTCGACATCATCTTTGGAAGCTTCAGATCCTTGACCTGAATCTTCTACGGAAACGACATGTGAATTCTGATTCAAATCATGTGCGGTGGGAGTGTGCCTACGAGATCGCCTTAACCCCACACAATCAGACTCAACGGGAAGAGGTGACGTACCTTGGAAGTCTGATACCAGATTCACATAAGTTCGATCCTCGACAGGGAACGAAAGAATCTTGGCGTTTCTCTCCTCAGAATGTAGACCGGGAACCAGTGGAATAGTCTTCCTCTCTGCGCGACACAGAGGAACAATGCTAAATACATCAAGTTTCATACATATATCCGAGAACGCAAAAATATTCTGAAATTACCCATTTCCATTATCTACACTAGAGGTTACGAATCAGATAACAAAAGTTGAAGACGGATATCAACCGAACAAGTCACGAAACACGATTCGAAAGAGAAACTAACCTTTGTGTAAATTCTCCTCCAAGAACGATCCGTCAGAACCTAGAGACTCTTTGTTTACAAAGAAGTACAAATTCATCCATCCCCGGTCATTAGCTTTGTCCACCTTGTGAATTAGGGCTTCTTTCCCTTCTTTCACTGCTAAAGTAAAGCGACCAGCTCCTGAGGATCTGAGGTCATAGGTAAAACCCAAGTCTTCAAAATCCAGGGCCAAACTATGTTTCTCACTCAAGACCTCTAAAGCTCTAAGTACTCTCCATACTTGGGGCATGATTTGGGAAGGCGATACTCTGACGAAAGCAAGAAAGTCTCGGACTAAATGAGAGAATGGGAATTTCATACCTATCTTGAAAGGGTACATCAGAAAGTTTACCCAACCATCACAGAACCAATCTATCCTCTCGTTCGCTGCTGGAAAGCGAATAACCGCATCATGAGGAAAGCCGATGGAAGATCTGATAAAGTCGACATGATGTTCGGAAAGTTTCGCTTGCTTGGAGTTTTTCGGATCTAAAATATGTTGCGGAATGAAGGGTTGTGAAGCCATGAAGAACCAAGGTGTTGGCCAGGATTTGCAGAGAATCGAAAGGAAGAGAGAGAAAGTATTTCTTGCTGAACTAATTCACTTAGGGAGGAAGAGGTTAGTAATTGATTGATACTGAACGGCTGACGGCCTTACACATTCCGAGGCAATGTCATGATGAAAATTCAAATAAACGGTTGGCTTTTAACCTTTTTGAAATTGGCGCCCTCCTCTTCTTTGAATTGGGGGCAATTGTTGGGCCACGGAAGTGTAAATAGGTCGGCCCATCCATAAGAGGTGGAATCCAACTAAATAATCTACCAACGAATCGGATAAGGGTGGACTTAGTAGGAGTGCTCAACTAAATGACGGGACCTAGGGACTCGGCGACATTTCCGGCGGGCAGTTGCACTAAATAGATAGAGTTCTATTGTTGTATAAATAGAGAAAGACCTAGAGTAGAGGAGGAGGATCAACCTGGCTTGATAAAATAAGCATTTGTAACACCATTCTTTCAGAAATACATTGAGATTAATACATTTCCATTCATTCATCTTTCGGTTTTCATACTTTATTTCTTGTACGATCCCTACATACATATATATTTAGAGTAGTTTAATTCTTGTTTAAACGGTGATTACTGTGTAATGAAAACAAAATCGTGTGTTTCATTTATCTAAATAAAGGTTGTCATCTATAGTTGGTACTTGGTAGACCATTTTTCTCTTTGAAGTTGAAATTTCGTATTGGCAGTTGGCACACATGTGATTTCTCTATCTTCGGACGGTGTTGATCACGAAGATGGAACTCAAGTCTAAATATACTACTAGTATCAGAATAAGTTACACTATAAAGAGTAATTTGAAATTGATAAGTCTCAACAACAACAAAATGAACTCCAAGATATATCCTCTTCAATGAGTCACCATCTTTCAAAGAGATTTTTTATGCATGTGTACTCAGACTTCTACTACCAGTGACGGAGTCAGAAATCTATGCTTAAGGGGATCGGATCTTAAAAATTTTACATTGCAGGGGCCAAAGTTTAAAATATCAACATATTTTCTATAGATTAAAAGTATTTATATATAATATATACTTAAGAATTTTTTTCTTGCAGGGGCCGAAGCCACCTCCAGTCCTCCCTGTCTCCACCCCTGTCTACTACAGTTACTTATGTCTCCAACATATACTTATATGTTCTTTTTTTAATCACAACATTCTTGAACTGAGATAAATTTTGACTTTATTATTTCCTCTTTAAGAGTGTCAGAGTGATGCCATCGAACAATAAGTGCTTGACATCTTACAAAGGAGATAAACCATGAACTTATTATTATGGAATAACATACTCCATCTTGTGTCATTGTTAGTGGGAGAGGGCTACTCTTCTTAATAGATTAAAATATATACCAACTGCACGAGTAACTCAACGATGACTGTGTGAAGTTGATGGATTGAAGTCTCAGGTTTTATTCCCGGCAGCGGCAGTGTTAGAGTTTCATCCAATGTAATGGTTCTTTGTGCATAAGATCAAGACCTGAACCATCTCACTCATAAAGTGTTTGAGATCCTACGATGATTTACTCCTCCACCTTCTATCGGGTCGTCGTGTGGGCGATTCCACCTTTGAATTGAGTATATACTAATTTGAGTCCATTATTTGTTCACACTTCACCAGGGGTGGGCATGGGTCGGGATGGTTTGGGATTAGGGTTATCCCGATCCCAACCCAATTAGTAATAATGGTACAGAACGGTACGAGACAAGCCTTTCTCCTAATCTTGTCCCATTTAAATCGGGACCGGGATGATTCGAAATGGTTCGGGACGTTCCGGGACATTCCGGGACATCCCACACTAACGAAAAGATAATCATTTGTAGTTAATAATATGGAGTATATACTAGCATTTTTAAAGTATCATGCACCAAAATATTAACATTTTAAAAGTGAATTGATGTTCATCACAAGCTATCTATTTACCAAAACCTAAAAGCTATTAGATTTAATTAGTTTTAGCAAAAATCAAATTTAAACTTTAAAACAAAGCAAAAAATGAATTAATATATTCAAAATTATGTGTTTTAGTTATGAGATACTCATATGCAAATATAAAGTGAGATAAAAACCTATGTTAGTAAATATTTATGTTAGGTATTTGTTTTAATTTAAAAATTGGACTTGAAGAACTAAAAACATATTCACTTATTTAATGAGTTGACATTATAAACTAGTCATATGCTAAAAACTATATAGTCATTACAAATGAGACAACGTGACAGTTCGGGATAACATTCCAATGTCTCGATCATGTCTCATTTTAAACTGGTACATGACTGGTGCAGGACAAAACGAACGAGTCCCAAGCGAAATGGGACAACACCGGTACAGTTCCGGGATATACCGGAATGGGATAACGGAACCGGGATCGATTCTTACCATTCCACAAAAAAATAGGATGACATCCCATCCCTGAGGGCCCCCCAACATCGACCGAACAGCTAGAAGACAGAATATAAGTTAATCTTTAATCACAAGCTAGTAGATAGAGAAAGAGGTTCTAGCCCTTATACTTGTAGAGACCGTATGCATTTTTAACATAATAACATCTCATCGCATTTATCGATATTCAAACTCGAGACTTACTCATTTTAACACTCCTTATTTACCGATTGAGCTACGTCCACAGTTGTCACCCCATGTTTCACGACATACGAAGTACTTCACAATCACAACATACATACGGACTAAATAGGCGGCAATGCCGCAGCTAAAAAACGCATGCAATATTGAAATACCATCACTACGGTCCATCAAACTTCAGTTCAGTTGTAAACAACAAAATCGAAAACAGTAAAAGGCAATCATTCTATTTCACTCTCTCTACTATAAATACCTACTCTCCCTCTCTGTCGTCACCATTAACTTCACGTGCAGTTTCTTCAGCCTAGCTACTCTGATCTGTCTCTCTTCATCATATTCTTTAACCTATATGTCCCTAAACTAAACTGATCCTTTCCATACATTAATGGAAGAAACTATTCTCAAGAGGCTAGGCTGTCTAACCCACGACAACACTTCTGATATCCTCGCCTCGCCGCATCCTCCGCTTTCCAAGAGAAGCGGTGGTCCAGCCGTTAAGCGCGCTCCCTGCAGAGACAGTGCCTCCTGCGGCGGAGCAGTGAAGTACCGCGGCGTGCGCCGCCGACCGTGGGGCCGATATGCGGCGGAGATCAGAGACCCTCTTTCGAAGGAGAGGCGGTGGCTTGGAACCTATGACACGGCGGAGGAAGCCGCTTGTGCGTATGACGTGGCGGCTAGGGCCATGCGTGGGGTTAAAGCCAGGACCAACTTTCTGTTCCCGCCGTCCCCTCCGCCGTTCTCTGCCGTCCACGGGCTTTACCTTCCCAAATCCCCCCACACCCATGCCAACGACAGCCGGTTTTTTCAGCCCGTGCTTACATCGCTGTCATCGAACAGTAACCTAAACCCCAACAATGTTCCTTCTTGTTCATCTTTCTTTAGCCAAATCTCAGCCGTGAACGGTGGCGGTAATTCCATTTCTACCCCTCTGACCTCCATGTCAACTCCCTGTTTACATACTCCGACCATGACCCAGCAGAGTTCTCCAGTTGGTTCTGAAGGGCCCACGTGTGGACTTGACTTCTTTAAATCTCAGTCGTCTGATTCCGGGCTATTAGGGGACGTGCTCAATGGGTTTTTCCCGAAGCCCACTTCCGTGAAATCTGAGCCGTCCACGTGTGCAACTGGCGCCACATCCAAGGGCTTTGATGGGGACAATAACTCTGGGATTATCGGTAATGATCATTATTATCATCAAGAGGAAGCGTTTGGGTGTTTGGATAATGGTTTCGATCATCCTCCGCCGCCGCAGTTTAATTTCGATGACGAGTTTCCGGTGTTGACCGGCGTGCCGGTGTTCCAGTCGGAAGGCGAGATTGGAGGCTTTGGTAATTTTACTACCAAGCTGTATAACTACTATTGACTGATTTAATCGTACTAATTTACATGTAGTAGCTCGTTGTTTTGTGTGCTAATGAAAGCAATGAATGAAAGGTTTAAGTATTTGGGAATCTTGGAATTGGAAGTAGTTCTTAACCATTTCCTTGTACTTTGTAATGGATATCATTATGTCCTCTCTTGGGATTTAATGAAATGCTTTTTACCGATGGAATAAAATTGAAATTCTCATAATTACTTGTATTTAGTAATTACACGCATTAGCAAGTGTTTATCAAACTAGCCAGTTTCATAATGAAAAAAAAAACTAGCTACTAGCTAGTTTCTTAGGAGTATTTGTCCATTTACTAAATAAGTAATCTATTGAGTTTTAAGTTGTCCAGTTTCTACTGTTATTTCTTATTCTAATCTATAACTATATGAAAAGATTGCGCTAATATATTAGTGACTATAATTATGTTTCAAATTTACATCACATCAAGTATATGTTAGTCACTATGCGCGATGTTATAAGTCAATAATAGTTACTACATCTAATTTTTCACATACCTTTTTTATTAGTAATATTTGAAGAAAAATCTCTATATTAAAAAAAATCAAATATGTAATCTCTCACAAGATAAATTAAAATAAGTCGATTACGAGTACGTTTACATCACAAAACAAAATAATTTACGTAAAGTCAATAGTAATTTAAGAAAATTGCCCTAAACATGCATAAAATGTAAAATTCTAAAATATAAGCATGATGGCTTTATTGAGTATAATCCGTGAATGTGAGTATTTATTGTTAATTTTAGCAAAAGTGTGAATAATGGCAGTAATATTGTATAATGTTAATTTTAGCCCCTTGAGGTTAAATCATGTAGTAATTATTAATGTAATCTTTCATTTTCAAAAATCAATTAGTCACCCTCTATGTTTTGATCATTTTCACTATATACGTCCTCACGTTAATACTCCCTCCGATCCTAAATAAACATCACACTTTGAGTTACGTTCACATAAATTAAGGAAATAAATTTGACTTTATTGTAGAGTACACTGTTGTGATACTGTTTGGCACTATATTGCATTGTTTTGATGTAGATAAATTGCCAAATAAGGAAGGGAGAAGAAGTGTGAAGTTTATTTTGGACCTACCCAAAAAGGAAAGTGTGAAGTTTATTTAGGATCGGGGGAAGTATTTGTTAAATTAAACTTAATATACCTCTTACATTCAATGAAAGTTGTACATAAAATTAATTTTACAAATATAATATAATTTATTATTATAATTATAAGTCATTGACGATCTTTTGTTTTTCTACTTAACATACTACTCGATCGTGGAGTAACTATTAGTGAGAGCAGTTAAGGGGAAGACTCACGAGTAATATTCATGGGATACATAAAAATAATTGTTTCTAAGATGTGATCAAAATTTTAGGCACTTCTTCATTATAAATATAAAAGTCTGATTTGTAATTCATCCGGTTGAATTAATCACAATGGCATTTCTTTCGTGTGTAGCAAAGAAGAAATACCAAGATTTTTTATCATTCCATGACCTAAAAGATAGGTTTAGTATCAATAAGGAACCTAAAAGATAAAATGTATGATGATTTTGATTATTCTAATTATTCCATGATCTGAATGATTCAAAGCTATCAATCTATGACCTAAAATATCATAGATTTTAATTTATTTAAATTTTTTATTAACTCTGTTACTAATTTGTGATGATTTTATCTTCAGAAAAGTTTTTTTGAATGTAAAAAGTTTATTAGTTGTATAAGATTAAATGATATTTAATTTTTTAAAATAAAATTGTTAAAAATTCATGAAATTTTTATATCTTGCTCGTGAGTATTCTCTTAATTACTCTCAATAAAATTTATTCCACGATGGAGTAGCTAAGTAGAAAAATAACGATCAACAACAATGACTTATAACTATGATAATAATTTGTGTTTTACATTTAAAATTAATTTTATAGACAATTTTCAATGAGTTTAAGAATTATATTAAATTTAAATTTAACAAATATTAACGTGAGGGGCAAAGAATGAGAATGATCCAAACTCAGGGGGTAACTAATTGATTTTTGAAAACGCAAGGTTGCATTAAAAATTATGATACTGTATATAATGTCAAAATGTGATTGTAAAATTTAAAGATAATACTCATAGTAAGTTACTCATACTTACATTATTTTTACTCTATTTTAATAAGGAATTTTCCGTAAAAGCTATTTAGTTTTGATTAAAATAGTCAAATGCCTATGGAACTAGCTAATTGGGGAAATCAAATGCCCCAATTTGAAAGAGAGAAGTATGAATTTTCCGAGCCCGTTTGGTAATCATATTTTTCAATTTATTAGCTTATCGGTGAACTTTTTCAGCAAACACGTAAAATTTGATTTCGGACGCTTAATTGTGTAAAAATAAGAACGAGTGAGGTTATACTTACTTTTTTGGCTGTATTGATTAAAGTTACTATAGATGATCATTTTAACTATTTACATATAATTTTTTCTTTATTTACTTAATAAAATACTATCCTCCGTATCTCATTAATTGCAAAATTGGAATATATACACTATTAATGTACTTTACTTTGACTACATTTTATTTATTAATGTATGTGAATTATTTTTTTTTTGAAAAATGTTGTTAAATTCGTCTCATTACTAAGTTTTATAATCTAATTTTTATTTTATTTTTCCTAATACAGAATTAAATATAATGACGGTCAAAGTTGTGCGTTGGCAAACGTGAAATATTGACTGTTGCAACTAAAAAGAGACGGAGGAAGTATATTTTAAATACTTTTTTCATAAATCGGCAGGATAAGCCAATCCAACTATTTCAGCCAGAACTTGATAAATTTCAGCAGAATTAGTCAAAATTCAAAACATCCGATTTGGGTATTATTGAACGGGCTCGTGATATTAATATATTTAACTTTATGTAAAAGCTTATCTCAATACCATCACTATAAATTTTCTTTTTTCACAAATCAAAGTCAATGGTGGTGAGTATGTAATTTAAATATTGTGATCATTCATAAGGATGTGATTAATAAGAGAAGAATTCATTTTTGGAACAAGGATGCCTTTAATTAGATTAAAATTAAACTTGATTTGGTTACTAGAATGCTTATGCGGGTGAGCGGGCCGGAACAGACTTAAGTCACTTAATATATATTACGTCCGTCCCGATGAACTTTGCACCATTTGAGTTAGGTGAGAAATAAGAATAGTAAAAATTGTGTGGTTGAAATTTGTGCAGAAGAGAGAGAAATGAGCAGAATCACAAAATAGTTACTTTAATGGGAAAGTAGTAAAGTTTTTTGGAACAACTAAAAAGGGAAAGTTGGCAAAGTCCAATGGGACGGAGGAAGTATATATATAGATATACAGGGGCGGATGGTAGCCTGGCCAGGGGTGGGCTTCAGCCCAGCCCAATTTTTTAATAGTATTGGTATATTTTCAATTCTCAGCCCACCCTAAATTTAATTGTCAACCCACCCCACAAATAATTCCCAGCCCAGCCCAGAAAAAGTAGTCAACAACCCAGAACGCAGTTTTACCCCTTAGGCCCTTACGCCAACTTGCGGTCGAAGGGACGAACGGAACAGGCAATTGGGATTTGGGCGACACCGCGATGGAACTCGGAAGTGCTCCGCAGTCCGCACTGAAGCAGTGAACCTGCCGCCGGTGCCGCCGTGCCGGAGACGTGAACAACAACGACGCGCCGAGTCGCCGAAGCCTCTGCCTCCCTCTCTCGAGTCACGACCAGTTGATCAGCAACGAGCAGTCCAGACTAGGTAAATCCTCTTGGTGACTTGGTGTTGAATTTTGATTTGTGAATGAGTGAAGTTATGAACTTCTGCTGTGAATCTGTGAACGTTGAATGAGTGAATCTGTGAATTGTGCATTTTAGAGTGAACATTACCAGTAATTTTAGAGTGAATCTGTGAATTGTGCATTTTAGAGTTTTAGGGCTACTGGGTTAGGGAATCATACAAGATTTAGTTAAATAGTTCCTTATTAGTTATATTTTTTATATAAGTTTTTTAATTTATACCAATATTGAAAATGTTTTTTTAGAATGGATAATGAACATGTTGCCAAGAAGGGAAAGAAGTTGATTTCATCATTCTTTTCGAAAGTGAATCGTCAAACCGGTGAAGGAAGTTCTGAACCTATACCTACGATAGTGCAAGATCTAGTCAATGAGGTTCTTTCACATTTCCTAGTCCTTGAAATCCAATCTATCTCCAATTTTGAGTTGCTTTCATCTTTTTCCATTGAGAGGGATCCGAGAAAAAGAAAACAAATTCATGAATACCATGTTAATGTGTGAGATGAAGTTAGACGTGCATATCTAAATGTTGGGCCTTATCAACCGAGAATGGAAGCTTATCCAGTGAAAAAGTTTGGAGCTCAAAACCGAAGTTTTCAGAAACACTGGTTTGACAAGTTTAAATGGTTAGAGTACTCATCTGTGACTGAAAAAGCTTACTGTTTTTTTTGCATCCTTTTCTTGAGTGACATTCATATGCATACTACTTCTACATTAGTTAACAAAGGATTTCAAAGTTGGAAGAGGGTAAATCAAGAAAGTCAATGTGCATTTCTTCAACACATTGGTATTTTAGAAAAATCACCTCATGATGTGTGTTCAAAGAGCTGAAAATTTGAGGCAACCATCTGGCCATATTAAGAATGTTTTTCATGCCCAGTCGCAATAAGAAAAGGAGAAAAATCGATTGTGATTGAGAACTTCTTTTATAACTGTCCGATGGTTGGCACTTCAAGGTTGTGCCTTTAGAGGTCATGATGAATCTGTATCATCATTAAATCGGGGAATTTTTATTGAACTAGTGAAAGCTTTTGCGACTATGAATACCAAATTTCACGAAGTTGTACTTGAGAATGCTCCTAAAAATGCTCAGTACATTGCTCCTGACATTCAAAAAGAGATCTTGAATATAATGGCGAATAGAGTTCGTCAAATGGTTCGTGAAGAAATTGCAAATAGTTGTTTATGCATATTTATTGATGAAGCACAAGATATATCTAAACAGGAGCAGATGGCGATTATTATATGGTTTGTGAACAGCAGGGGAATTCTTACAGAGCGGTTCTTTGCCATCAGAAGTGTTAGTGACACTGTAGAAACTACCTTGAAAGGTAAAATATGTGATGTGCTTGGTCATCATGACCTCCAACTTTCAAAAATGAGAGGCCAAGGTTATGATGGTGGGAGTAATATGCGAGGTTCATTTAATGGCCTTCAGGCATTATTTCGTAGAGATTTTCCTTATGCATATTACATTCATTGTTTTGCACATCGTTTACAACTTGCGTTGGTTTCTGCGGCTAAGGATGTTAGCTTAATTTGGGAATTCTTCTCTCATTTGGATAATATTGTTAATATTATCACTTCTTCACCAAAGCGGGTATCGGAGTTGCATGTGTCTCAAAGAAGTGAAATTGAGAAGTTATTAGCAACCGGGGAACGCGAGTTGGGACGTGGTGCAAATCAAGTTGGTAATTTGCAACGATCCGGATCTACTCGTTGGGGTTCTCACTATAGCTCCATGAAGAGTTTGATAAACATGTATGCCGCAACTTGCAAAGTGTTTGAACATTTGGTTGAGAACTCTCCAAATAGAAGATCTAAAGCTGAAGTTCTTGGGACCTATAGAAAAATGGCAAGCTTTGAATTTGTGTTTGTCTTACACTTGATGCATAAACTTTTGAGAATAATTGATGCTCTTTGCCTGGTTCTTCAAAAAAAAAAACTCTTGATATTTTGAGTGCTATTACATTCGTTGGTACTACTAAAACTATCCTTGCAGAGTTAAGAGCATCTGGTTGGGAGGAATTTCTTAAAGAAGTGAAGAGTTTTTGCTCTTCAAATGATATTGATCTTTCAAATTTGGGTGATCCATATATAAGATTGGGCATTCTCGTTTCCAACCAACAATAGAACATCATTATCATTTTGATGTCTTCAATGAAGCGATTGATTTTACTTTGACTGAGTTAGGCACGCGCTTTAATGATACATCCATGGAACTTCTTCAACTTAGTCTTGCTTTGGATCCCAAGAACTCCTTCAGCTCATTTAATAGTGAGGATATGTGTAAACTTGCAAAAACGTTTTATCCCGCAGATTTCACTGATCAAGACACTGTCTCACTTGAGTATGAGTTGATTCACTACAAGCATGATATTATTTCAACATCTGAAGCGTCCACATTTGTTGAGTTATGTCAACATTTGACGGAGAGTGGGAAATCAGAAATCTATGTTATGTTGACGAGACTAATTCGTCTAGTTTTGACCCTACCTGTTTCTACTGCTACTACGGAAAGAGCATTTTCAACAATGAAGCATGTGAAGACGGCACTTCGTAACAAAATGGGAGACAATTTTCTTGAAGATTCATTGATGATCTACTTTGAACGAGACTTTGTCAATAATATAGATGTAGATTCTATTATTGATGAATTTTATACTTTGAAGTCGCGTAGGGCACAACTTAAATGATGTTTTAATGAATTTGTAAGTGTTTATGACTTGACTTATTATTATGTATGTGTATTTCAATTTTTTCCCCAGCCCACCCTATTGTGACTTTCTGGATCCGTCCCTGTAGATATACATATAGATATAGATATATATATAGATATAGATATAGATATAGATATAGATATGGATGTGGAAGTTAATACAACATAGTAATGTAGTTATTCCTGATAGGTGTCTCAGTTGATTTAATAATGAGACTTTTGTACTTGTGTTGTAGCTTAGCTGTTACTTGGATTTGTAACTTTGACAAAAAGTCTTTGTATTAATTCTAAAAATTAATTCAAACTTACTTTTTTGATGTATCAATGATTTTTCATTTGGAAATCATGATTCTGTTGTTATATGTGTTGTAGATTGTATGAGTTTATATTTCTATTAATTAAAAGAGGTAAACATAATATCTTTTGAAAAATTATAAAAATTAAAAAATGCAGGAGTTATTTCGTTAATAACCACGACACATATTGTTCAGGCAATTCTTTCTAACCTATTATAGTATTTGTTCAATGTTAAAGGCCAACATTCTTGAACTGGGATGAGATTCAAACATGTGACTCCCCCCCCCCAAGAGTGTAAATAGCCGGTTGTATTTATGCTAATAACTGCCACCCATGATATTTCGAAATTATAGAATCCGCAGTGGTTCCTAATTTTTTATATTAATTGAATATGCGGCGGTTTTTATGTATAATAACCGCCACACGTTTTTTGCGACAGAGTCGTTTGTGATGGTTAAAACCGCCGCAAATGGACGTTAAAAACCGCTGCAAATACATAATTTTCTACTGGTGATAAAGTATCGTATTCTCTATTATTGAGCTTAAAGTTTGTGTGATCCAGCTCCAATCTGATCACAAAATTAAAAATCTCACTCATGCGCAAATATACAAATCTCATTTAATTATATTCATTATTGTATGCTCATTTGAAATCTTTGTTGTCTATATTTTATGATGATATACCAATGTTCATTTCCTTAAAACATAAAACTCATTTGAGTATAGTATAAAACTCATTCAATAACTGGCAATGTAATATAATCGTTACAAGTAACTTAGAATATTATTAGATTCTTTTAGTAAATTATAACTAGATTTATCAATGAGATATACCACAACTTTACAAGAAAAAATAATTTATAATTCATCATTCTTGACTTATAAATTTATTATGCTCGATTTATAGTATTTCACTCATGCAAATTTATTATAAACACTATACACATTTTAGTATAGTACGTACAAAACTTATATCAATAATTTATACATAATAAACGCTTTCCAAATAATAAGATTAATTATGTTAATTAGCTAATACTCCGTATGTTATAGATAAAATCTTTTAAAAAGAATATCTTAACCATTGAACAAGTTCATATAACAAATCTTTGTGAACAATAAATCTCACTCTATTTTTACACATTGCACATTGTAAAACTAATAAAATCTAATCTTAGTGTGATGATCAAAAAACCTAATTTAACATTAGTCACGTCGCTTAAAGTATCACAAAGTATAGGAATGTTTAAACACAATGTATAGAACTATATATAATCGTAAACTCTAGTAGCTAATTGTTTAAACATAAGACATAAACTTAAAAACAAAATCAGAAACTTATTAAAGATGTAGAGGTGGCAAAATAAATTATACGTATTCAATACTTTCTTTAAGTGTAAGAAGTACGGAGTATTGGACGTACACTCAAGAAATAAATGAAAGCTTAGTTTGAATTTTTTCCAAACAGTTGTTGGTCATTCAGGATGTTTTTACTTGGATTGTAATTTGCTGGTCTGATCTGGTCTAGTCTGATCTGGTCTGGTCTGGTCTGTACTGGTTTGATCTGGTCTGGTTTCTTTGTATTTTTATAACTATCCAAGTCTAGTCTAGTCTAGTCTGGTCTGGTCTGGTCTGGTCTAGTTTAGGACGAATTACAGGTAAAAACATCCTCATATTTAGGTGATAATTTAGTGTAAATGAGCTTAGATCATTGTTAGTGTAACTATCATTCCGAGTTTTTAACACTCAAATGAATCAATTTTGAATAGTTGTTGATAATTATTGAAAGAAAGAAAAATACATAAAAAGAAGTCAAAATGAGAAGTGCCCAAGAATCGATCGGGAGATAAAATAGATATCATGGATATATAGCAATTAGGTTAGCTTAAAGTTATAAACAATTACAATTAGACCAGACTGTACCATGTAGATGTTACAATTGGTTGAACCAGATTGAATAACTTGCCCATATATGAGAGTCCATGTTGCTTCTAGTTTAATTCTTTGAGGGAGCGAGTGTTGTCTTTTGTTAGAATTCGTGTTTTCATCTTAACTTATCAACCACTACAGAAAAACATCTGATTTGTCACGGACCGTAGTTCAAAAAATCCATGACAAATGATTTTTGTCACGAACTTTGTCACGGACCAAATCCGTGACACCAAGGGGCAGGGGCGTGACAAAGTTGTTGTCACGGACAGTAATCCGTGAGAGAGTTTGTCATGAATTTAATAGTTTAAATAAATGAACAACTAAGCTCACTAAGCTAATAATTTATTACATAATTAAAAAAAATTAGTTAAAATGACATACATTATCTGCATAAACAGGAAAAATGATGAACTGACAGATTACATCATTCAATCTTTAAACCGATACTACATCACTCGAATCTAAGAATTTTTGAACCGATAAGTGTTATTCTTGCAATTGTAATGGACGATGGGGTTGGGATATATAAAAAAAATTGTCACGGATTTGTCACGGATTTATCCGTGACAACCCCTTTTTCGTACTGTATTATTAAAGGTTACCGCTGGAAAATCAATAATTGAGGTTTGTCACGGATTTTGTCATGGATGGATCCGTGACAAACTTTTTTTGAAATTTGTCACGGATTTGTCACGGATCAAATCGGATTTGGCCGGAGTAAAAAACCGGTCGCCAGAGTAAATTTGTCACAGACCATATCCGTGACAATTCTTTGTCACGGATTTTGTCACGGACCTATCCGTGACAAAATGTATTCGTGACAAATCCCAATTTTCCGTGACAAAGCCCGTGACAACTTTGTCATGGCCGTAATCCGTGACAAAAATTCGTGACAAAACGCGAGTTTTTTTGTAGTGAACTTAATAATAGAAATAATACATGACCTTAATTTAACACTTTATTACTTAATAATTCACTGATTGGATTCAGACACCCTTACTCATGACCAGACACTTTTTCGGTACCGTGCTGTCATTCTTTAATTTTTTTCATCGATTCATTCATCGTCAATTTTTCATAGTCGCCCGTCATTTTGCATATGGGGTCACACCATGGTCGTGGTTTGATTTGACTCTAATACTATGTTAATACTTGAAGTTGCATCCTAAAAGTTCAATTTGATAGAAGGGTGGCCCAAGATTTTAATATAACTCTTTACAACTTCATTTTTTACCGGTGTGTGACACTCCAAAAAACAGCTTTTTGGTCATGGATTTTTGTCACTGATTTCGTCCCTGACAACTTTAATTTTTCACGGATTTTGTCACGGAACTTTTCCATGGTCCAAGAAATGTTTTTTTTCAAGGACGGAATCCCTTGCAAAATTTGTCATGGACAATATCCTTGACAACGTCCGTGACAAATGGCCGTCGGCACTCCCCAAAAAATCCCAACGAGCATTTTTCATCGTCGCAATTTTGTCACGGATTGTCATCCGTGACAAATTTTGAATTTTTTACCAGGTATGTTTTGTCACAGATGAATCCGTGACAAATTCCGTGAAAAATTTAAGAAGATTTTGTTGATTCAACCCGGTTGTACATATTCTTTTTTGTCACAGACCAATCCATGACAAATTGAGAAAGCAAAATAAATATTCTTCCTACCGGTCCTAGCCTAGACAGTTGTGACATAAATGTTTGTCACAAAAAATTTCGTGACAAAATCCCTGACACTTTTTTCTATATAAACATGCCCCGATTCATTCTATATACTTCATTCTATTCTTCATTCACATTATACTATAGTGTCTCTTTATAGAAAATTTTGATGATGTAATTCGATGTTATTATCCGATTCAATGTTTATGACATACTCCCCCTGTCCCCCTATTAAGTTACCACTTTCCTTTTTGGCAGTCCCTAAATTAAGTTCACACTTCCTTACTTTTCTTATTTGGCAAATTATCTACATCAAAATAGTGTCAAACAGTGCAAAACAATGTCAAACAGTGTCATACAGTGTTTGAACAGTGCCAAACAGTGCACTCCACAGTAAAGTCAAATTTATTTTCTTAATACGTGTGAAGTCAAACCGGTAACTTAATTGGGGGACGGAGGGAGTATAAGATACTCCCTCCGTCCCCCTAATATTGGTACGGAAGGGTGTACCCGCACGGGTAGCTCAGTTGGTCGAGTGGTGGGAGATTTGGAACAATGGACCAAGGTTCGAATCCCCGCAGCGACCGGGTGGAGGTCACAGAACCTGAAATAAGGCTGGGTCTCTGGTGCGCACGGGTGTATGGCCTACTGCCATTCTGCTGACTGAATCACCGTGACTAACCTCCCCACCATCCTGTCGGGTCGGGGTGGGGGGGCTCCTGGGATGGGAGATTCCACCTTTTGGAACAATTGGTACGCAAGGGTGTTGTGTGGTTTTTAAGAAAAGTAGAATTACGTGGTTGGTAATGAGTTGATAAAGTGGAAATAAAGTAAGAATGAATTAGAGCCACACAAATGTTACCAAGGATGTTTTTACTTGGACTATAATTTGCTGGTCTGGTCTGATCTGGTCTGGTCTGATCTGGTCTGGTCTGGTTTCTTTGTATTTTTATAACTATCCAAGTCTGGTCTGGTCTGGTCTAAACTGGTCTGGTCTGAACTGGTCTGGTCTGGTCTGGTCTGGTCTGGGACGAATTACAGTCCAAGTAAAAACTTCCCAAATATGCTATGAGACAATAATAAAGGGACATCCAAAAATGAAAAAAATGGCACTCCCTCCGTTCCTAAATAAACTTCCAACTTTCCTTTTTCGTCCGTTCCAATTAAAACTTCCACTTTCCCTTTTTGCTAAAGAATTTGTGGTTCACAACATTACTTACACATTTCTCTCTCCTCTGCACAACTCTCCACCACACAATATCTACTATCTTAAACTTTGTGCCAAACCCATTTGGAAGTTAAAATGGGAACGGAGGTAGTACAATTATAGAGAGACGGAGGGAGTATGTCATTTGAATTCATATACCCATTTCCTTTTTTGTTACACACGAATTTACTTACGTTGTTATTACTCCGCAATTCATTAGAAACGATAATGTAGTTGTTAATAAATAAGAAATTTATTTCATGAAAAATGTTAGTGAAGTTATAGTTTATTGTGAAAATATTTGAAATTTGTTTTGAAATATAATTAAATTTTAGGATTTAAATTCATAATACTAATCTAATTCATAATATTAATTAATGCCTCTTAATTTTTTATCTAATATTAGTGAATTATTGTACATATATTCAAGATTTGTTTGCAAATATATTTAAATGATAATTACATTGTTAATTTAATTTCGTTATATTTAGGATTCTAGTTCAAAATATTAATTTAATTGAATTATTAGTTAATTAAAAAGAAAATATTAGTGAATTATTATGCATATATTAAAAATTCGTCTGCAAATATATTTAAATTTTAAATTTATTTTTAATTTAATTTCCTTGTATATAGGATTTTATTTCCCAACATTAATTCAATTGAATTATTCGTTAATTAAAAAGGAAATAATAGTGAATTAATGTCATATATTTAAAATTTGTTTGGAAATATATTTTACCTCACAATATTATTTTAGTTGAATTATTATTTAATTAAAAAGGAAATATTAGTGAAATGTTGTGCATATATTTAAAATTCGTTTGTAAATATATTTAAATTATAATTATATTGTTAATTTAATTTCCTTGTAGTTAGGATTTTAGTTCACAATATTAATTTTATTGAGTTATTAGTTAATTAAAAAGGAAAGCATAGTGATTTGTTGTGTATACATTGTAATTAATGCATCTTAAAAATTTAACTAATAATATAATTTAATTACATGGTTAGTTAATCAAAATAATTTCTAAACAAATAAATTAATTAAGACTGTTGTTATAAATTTTATTATTGAATTATAGTGAGTTATAATTGTTAAAATGCTTTTTCTAGTTAATAAAAAATGTTTATAAACTCATAGACAAAATATGTTGGTAAATTATTGTTGTGATTATATATCTTCCCTAAGATACATTTTGAAATATATATTCAATTATTATTTAATTGGAAATGTTTGTACATTAATACATAAAAAATATTGTTGAATTGTTATTGCGGATATATTTGATTTTTCTTTTGAACTATATACTAGTATTAAATATAAGTAGTTATTGTTAATGGTTGTTATTTTGATCTTTTAATCAATTTTTTCGGCGTTTTTATGTTTGTCACAGATTAAATGCTTGACAAAATTAAAATATCAAAAAAAAAATCATCAGCATTCGTATTTTGTCACGGATTTGTACCCTGACAAACTCAAAAAATCGAATTTCATCATCTGATGATTTCGTGACAATAAAAAATTTGGCCGGTCGGCGAGTACATTCGATAGGGATATTTTTCGTGACAAAGACGTGACAAAAAATCACATATGTGTGATTATTGGAACCGAGGTCTCTAAAGAGGGGTCTTAATCTGGTCTGATATGATCTGATTTGTTCTGGTGTTATCTGGTCTGGTCTGGTATTGAAAACAATTTAATAAAAAACATCCTAAAATGTCTAATTATGAGGTGCTTGGCACTAGGGCTCACTTTTACATGTGACCTCCAAAAATTTAGTATGTACTAGTAGTTATAGGTTGATTTTTCTGAATGTTATGTATTATTATTATATCACATACAAAAAATCTATAATTTTTAGATTATCTGATTTGTGTACTTTAAATATTACAAAATTTATATTTCACTAAACTGTCTCATCTAATTGTATTTCATTTTTAAATTTTATAGACTTTCTTGTGTTAGGAAATAAGTGATTATTTCAATAAAAATGTCCATTTTTTATACACCGGACGTAAATAATGTCCTTTTGTGGGTCAATATTGTTCCGATATACTCCCTCGGCCTCCTATAATTGTCCAATTTTTCCATTTTTGGATGTCTCTTTATTATTCTCCCATACCATATTTGGTAACATTTGTGTGACTCTAATTCATGCTTACTTTATTTCCACTTTATTAACTCATTATCAACCACATAATTTTATTTTTCTTAAAAACCACAGCACTCCCTTCCGTACCAATATTAGGTGGATGGAGGGAGTAATTTCTATGGTGGACTCAATGGGCGACCTATTCCCAAGCCAACCACAATATTGCCACGGACTGCTGTCTTGGGCCAGTCAATGGACGCGCTTGGCTTCAAGAAAGGGTCCTGCCGGCTCATGCAGGGAAATGTCAAGAATGCACCAACGTTAACTCGGAAATCTCGTGCAAAGCGAGGGCAACATCGTCAATGGATACCACGATATTCTGCCAGGTCGAAGATTCAAGAAAGGACACATTAATAGGCTGGAGAAGTGGGGTAGAAGACAAAGAAACGGCTTTCTTGTTATTCACTTATTTTCATTAGGAATTTCCACCCGTTAACCACTGAGCCTCCAATCACACATTACTTACGCCATAAAAGGTCCTTGCCTTTGATATTGAACGAGACATTCGTCTGCGAAATTTCTTTGTCTTTTCCAATCCTCCGCGTTTTGTTCCTCGTTAAAAGAAAAAAGTTTCTGGGCTGAAAACGTCCAAATTAGATTTTGTTATACTTTTTGATTACTGAAGTTTGTTATTTCCAAATCTGTCGATTGATTCGTGGGTTTGGGATTCGATTGGAAGTGTGGGCTGATTTGGGTTCGATCTGGTAATCGGTCAGAAGCAGAGTACTTCTGCATTGAGGAGGCAAGGGAAAAGGCGATGAGCATCGCTAGATTTTGCGAAAAAGTCTCGACGAAGATGGTAGAAGGGGGATCTCATTACTGTCTCATGAAGAAAGATGATATCTGCACCGGGGTAAAGTTTTATTTTTTCATTTAATTTCTAGCTTCTATGTATTAGGGTTTTTCGAGATCTGATGAAAAGGCACGGCCTTTAAAATTGTACTAGGAAGATTCTTGTTAGACTTTCCTTTTTTGTACTTCAAATATGCTTGTCCGATTTGGAAAATTGTGTTTTGGAAAAAAACAAAATCATATCTTTAAGCATTATTAGTTTAAGGTAAAGAATTTCTGAAGCTGGGTTAGTTTTTCTTGCAAAGGATTTTCATAGCGTTTCAGAAGTGTTCCAATCGTCAAGGTTGCATTTTTATGTGTCCTGTACATGGGAAAGGTTTTGGATTGTGCATTCATCTGCTGTGATCTGATTGAATCTTTATGTCCTTGTATCTAAATAGAGATTTTGAAGGGATATCTTTATGTATGCTTTTGTTGAAGATTTTAGTAACAATAATTACTATCTGCAGGATTCGATTAGAGGATTAAGACTATCAAGATTAAAATGTCTGCTTCGAGGCCTCGACTTCAAAGTTTTAATATTCCTGTTCGTTCTGATACCAACTTGTGGCTTTGGAATCTATGTTCACGGCCAGAAAATCACATACTTTCTGCGGCCTTTATGGGAGAAACCGCCGAAGCCCTTCCATGAAATCCCTCACTATTATGATGTGAATGTGTCGATGGATAATCTCTGTAAACTTCATGGGTGGGGAGTTCGGGAGTTCCCTAGACGTGTCTATGATGCTGTATTGTTCAGTAATGAGGTGGACATGCTTACTGTTCGATGGAAGGAGTTATACCCTTTTGTGACGGAGTTTGTTTTGCTTGAATCAAATTCGACTTTCACTGGATTGCCGAAACCCTTATACTTTTCCAAGAATAGGAAGGATTTCAGCTTTGTTGAGCCCAGGCTGACTTACGGTCAAGTCCCGGGGCGATTTAAGAGGGGAGAGAATCCATTTGTCGAGGAGGCTTATCAACGGTTAGCGCTAGACTATCTTCTCAAACAAGCGGGCATTCAGGACGATGACTTGTTGATCATGTCAGACGTTGACGAAATACCTAGTAGGAACACTATAAACCTCTTGAGATGGTGTGATGATATACCGCCTGTCTTGCATCTAAGAATGAGAAATTATCTCTATTCCTTCGAGTTCTTTGTTGATAACAATAGCTGGAGGGCTTCTATCCATAGATATCAGTCGGGGAAGACAAGGTATGCTCATTATCGGCAATCGGATGAAATCTTGGTGGACGCAGGGTGGCATTGTAGCTTCTGTTTTCGACGAATCAGCGAGTTTATCTTCAAGATGAAAGCTTATAGCCATTGTGACAGAATAAGGTTTTCTCATTTTCTCAACCCAAAACGAGTCCAAAAAGTCATTTGTGAAGGGGATGATTTGTTCGATATGCTGCCCGAGGAGTATACGTTCAAGGAAATTATCGGGAAGATGGGGCCCATCCCACACTCTTATTCAGCAGTTAATTTGCCCGCCCATCTTTTGCAGGACTTTGACCGTTACAAATTTCTCTTGCCTGGTAACTGCTTGAGAGAAAGCGGATGATGCAAGTTGTGAGAGAAAGCGGTTGATCCAATTTTCTTCCACGCTGCAGCTGCTCTGTTACTCGGTGAAATTTTATGCCCCAAACACATACCCTAACTGCTATTATATTCATCCTCTATGAATGATAGTAGGATGAATTCTCTGACTCATGAAATCTGCATTAAAACATTGTATAGAACAAAGATAGATATTTCATTCATGGAACATTATGAAAGTTGCTGCTGCAGGATAGCGTTAGGTTTTAGACGGCGTGTATAGTTGTGTATATCTTCCTACCCTGCACTTGATGATCCCAATTCTGTAGGAAGATGTTAGTCTAGTTTTTTTTTAATCTTTTCTGTTTGTATTTGCCCTCTTGGGAAATTTTTGTGAGACATCAATCTATTTATTGTTTCGTAACGGCATGTCTTTCTTGTCTCTTCTTAGCATTTAGATTTCTTAACAGCAATATATTTTTTATGTTTATGGCAACCGTCTTGTGAAAAACTTTACACCTTTTCTTTCTAATGAATAGTCGTGTTACATCAGCGTTGGTAAATTTCAAGGGTATTGTTAACAGAGACAAGCTGAGAAATATGCAATATTAACTGGTTTCAACTTCTTTCTAAAACGCACTTTATGAAATATGAATCCCATTGCAACCACTATAAATACATTATACATCCCATTTGTAGGCCTGCCGATGCCCAATGGGTCGGATTTGGGCCGGAAAGTAGTGTTTCAAATCCGGACCTGCTAAGTCAATAAAGGATCCGGACCCGATCCGTATATCCAGCGGGTCTGAAAATTTGGACCCAGGTCCGGACCCAATGGGTCTCGGAATTGGGTCGGGTAGACCCGCCAAGTATGATACTATCGTACAACTTTATAAATTTTGTGAAAATGAAAAGGCATGTTTATAAAAGTAAAGCAAAGTGCACAAACTTAAAAGCATAATATATTCACTTTTTAAAAAAAACAAGGTTTTTCATAGACAATTAATACTTTTATCCAATAAAGTATCGGTTCTTGTAGAAGCGTACAACTCCACACTATGTCTCCCAAACTTTTTCTCGCACAGAAAACTCGTATATTAAATTAGACAAGAAATTACTACCTCCGTCCCGTAAAATAAGTCTCACTTCAATTTGGATCGGAGTTTAAGAAAGTGGGAATAAAGTGGAAATGTATGGTTATGGTTGAGTAAGAAAAAAATAAATGAATGTTAGTCACACAAAACTTTCCAAAAAGGGAAATGAGAACAATTTTTTGGGACGGCCCAAAATAGAAAGTGAGACTTATTTTATGGGACGGAGGGAGTAGATCACAAAAAGGTCTCTATCCTACTGAGTGTATAAAAACATATTATATATGATAATGGTACAATAATAATAATAATAATGATGATGATGATGATGATGATGATGATGATGATGATGATGATGATGATGATGATAATAATAATAATAATAATAATAATAATAATAAATATTGGGCTTTGCCTACAGAGCCCAATAGACATTTTATCAGTATGTTTGAGGGTATCTCACTATCTCGATCAATATCACTTATACAGTAGGTATGTATTACTGTGTATCTTTTTACTTAAAGAATTACAACTAATAAGTAATAACTTTATGTGTTAGTATGTGTGTGTGTGTGTGTTAGTTTGTATTAGTTTGTATACATTAGTTTGTATTTTTTATTTGAGGTATATATATTAGTTTATATATATATTTTACTCCAGGGGGGTCTGGGGGAGGGGGGCTGGGGTTCTGGAGTAATCAGGGCTGAACTCACTCCATTGAGTTTCAAACCCTTATGTGCGTAGCGGGTTTCGAAATTGAGACCTCTCACTAGGCACGATAACAATCAAAGAAAAAAGAGTAAACAAAACGATAAAAAGTGTTATGTCTGTCGTCCGCCCTCGAACCAGACTGAGAATCTATCACCTCTATAGAAGCAATAACATTCGTTGATCCTGTAATGAGCATAACTGAGCCAATGTATGGCAAACCAGACTTCTCATCACCTAAATTTAAGAATTTATCTGCTAGGAAAAAAGACAATGTCCAAAACAATATGCAGTTCGACAGAAAAACACAAACTGAATAAAACACAATTAAAATAGAGTTTACCCATCTTCTTCCAAACCCTAGATTTGCTTGCACTCCATGGCGGCGGCTCAGGAGGGGGACGTGCCCGCCGCTCATCTGCCACACCCTCAACATCAGCTTTATCTAGATCCAGTTCTTCTTCCTCTGTCCCAATCGCCATCTTCTTGTACACTCATCTACAATTCCACGATAAGATGCTCATTGACTCTTCCCTACCAAAATCCTCCCTGTGATCTCCTCCTGCGGCCAATAACAAAAACCTTCTCGACGCCGTACTTGCCCGAGCGAAGCACCACCGAACAAAAAGCTAGGCGTCACATGAGTCGGCAACCCTAGAAGCTCAACTTATTTGAAGTATTATACTAATAATAAATTTTAAATGAGTCTAGGTTCTTAACAGGTCGGAATCATATGTATCATACCCGACCCGCTTATTAAAAATACTAACGGCTCTAGGTCTGGGTCCGGGTAAACTGAATAAAATATAGACCCACATCCGCTAAAAACTATACAAAGTGATTGATGGAGTATATGGGTCTGAGCCCCTGGACCCACATACTCGGAAGAACAGCAAGCACAAGACACAGAGTGGCGCCCTCGTCGGCCAAGACGCCCCCGTCGGCCGAAAAGGGGCCAACTCAGATTATGGTCCTGAGCCCAAGGAACCCGGGTGCCCTCGTCGGCCGTGCCCTCGTCGGCCACACCCTCGTCGGCCCCGAAGACCTCACAGAACCGGATTTTATACTTATTCATTTGTACAACCCATTAGTGGCTTTGTATTCGGCCCAGTAGCGGTCCAGTTGTAAATGGGCCTCCCAAGCCCAAGGTTTGGGAGCCCAGCCCGTATTTTCTCTATAAATACTCCCCTTGGGAGTAGTTATAGGGGTTACAAAATCATTCTATTGAAGCATATTATTGCACTTCTCTCTCTAGCTCTCACTTCTCTCTAGATATACTCTATCATTTGGTGCTCTCGTTGAGAGCTAGAACAATCAAGTTAGCACCCTTCGTCGCTACCAAGCACAGCTAACCACTGATCATGGGGAGAACTAAGTCAAACCGCAACCTCGTCAGCAAAGCCATCCCTGAGGACCAGGAGCCCAGGGAGCACGATGAGGACGCCACGGCCGACCAGGCCGGTGGAGGGGACCTCTTCCAGGAGGCCTTCAACCTCACGACGGACCTCCGCAACCAACTTAACGGCGGAGTCCCCGACGCCCACCTCGGCTTGGACAAGAAACGAGCTGAGAAGACGGACCACGCCCCGGCCCAGCCTATGGCCGCGGCCTCTCCGTCCGTGGATCCACAGGTCCAGGCCGCACTGTCGGTCATCATCGCCAGCCTGGCTCAGAACCCCGCCGTCCTCAGCGCGCTCTTGCCAAGGACCGGGGGGAACGTCACTCAACCCCCTCAGCCCCAACCGTTGGCCGTCCAGATAGGCAACGATGAGGGGGTGATGCCCCAGGACACGACGTCGTCCCACTCCCACCCTGCTTCCCCTCTTCGGCCTGGGCAGACCCCAACGCGTGGAAAAGCCTCCGCCTTCAATAGGCTAGGTGACACGCGCCGTCGTCCGATTTCGGAGAGGATGGCGGGACGGATTGGTGATCCTCGTCCTGGCTCGCCGAGGGAAAGCTTGGGGTCTGTGTCCCGGACAGCGGACCAGCCCCGCCCGGACAAGGGCAAGGGAAAGTTGCACGAGGATGACGTGCGTCACCAGATCAACGCGGCTCACAACGAGCGCATGAGGAACCAGCCGGGCGCCGCTGCGGCCGCCAGGGACCCTCGGGACGAGGTCATCGCCCAGCTGGAAAGGAGGCTATCTCAGATGGAAGCCAAGCAGTCGGCCAACATCCCTACGGCCGGCGCCTCCAACGACCCCGGCCTCAACGCGCTCATGAACAAGGTCAGCGCCCTGGAGAAGGATCTGGCCGAGGGGCGAGGTGACCCCATCATCCAGGTCAGGACCAGGACCCCTTTCACCAACAGGGTCCTCTCGGCCCCCATCCCGGAGAAGTACAGGGGGAACGCCATCAAGTCCTACGACGGCCGATCTGACCCCCAGGAACACTTCAGCCGTTACCAGAACAACATGCTGATGGTGAACGCGTCCGACGAATACCTCTGCTATTGGTTCCTCTCTACTCTTGAGGGGCCAGCGTACGAGTGGTTCAACGCGCTCCCCGAAGGGAGCATCGACTCATGGCAGGATCTCGCCCAGCGCTTCCTCACTCACTTTGCCGGGAGGAAGCGCGCGAAGAAGTATTTCACCCACCTCCTCTCCGTCAAACAGCAGCACGAGGAGTCCCTCCGATCATTCATTGATCGGTAGACGAGGGAAACCGAGGAGGTCGAGGGGGCCGATGAGCGCACCCTCCTCGCCTTGTATCAGGGAGCCCTCCGCAGCTCCCCATACGCCAGGAGCCTCATCACCGACCCCCCGAGGTCGTACGCCAAGGCGCTCCAGCGCGGAGGCTTATACGCCGACGCCGACGAGCTCCACAATCACAAGAGAGAGGGGGGGCATCCCTCCAAGCCTACGAGCAACAAGCTCAGGCACTCCATTGTATTTTGTATCAGCGAAGGGCTCAGGCCTAGCTGAGAGAGCACATCGTCCTGGCCCCGTAAGCCTAGAAGTGAAACGCTCAGGTATGGCCGACGATGTCCCCAGGACGAGGGGCCCGCAAACGGCCCACGTCTTGAAACAGGAAGCTCACCGCGTCGTCCACGCGCCAGATCGCAGGACGACAGGCCTGAAATCATGACCGAGGTGACAAAATCCCAAAACTCAGGGATGGGCAACGACAGCCGTTGGAAACCGACCAAAAGTCTAGCCCGCGTCATAAATAGGCGACGGGACCCGCCCTGAGATCACGGACGTTATAAACGAAGTCCGAACCGGCCGAAGGACGAGCACACCCTTCGGCCGAAGCCTGAAAGAAGGATACTCCCCGGAAACAAAATATATATATATATATATATATATACAAGGGAAAAAGAGGGAAGCCGACGGCCGCGCACACTAGCCGGCCTCGAGCAATGAAAAAATAAAATCCCCACAACTCAGGCCCAACTAGGCCAAGTACATATCAGTTGAACACAAGTGTAGTACCACTGTCAAGTAACATGGACGACACGTCCACGCGCTACAAGGGAATAATCAAGGCCGAAACACACGCCCATGAAACCCTAACCGCATCGGTTGGGTGACACGCGAGAGGTGACCTTCATCGGCCACAATCCTTTGAAGCACCAACGTGTGGTATGAAACAAAGAATCACAATCCTGAGGATGACCAGGACGAAGCGGGCACTTATCCCAACTTGCCACAGCATCTCGGATGGCCGCTGCAGGCACTGGAACCAAAGCTGTTGATCAAGCGAAAGTTATTTGGGAATTTGTTCAAGTGTTTACCAAACACTTAGAAAAAATCCTGAGAAAAAAGAGGGTTCCTCAACAAGGAACCATGGCTAGCCGACGAAGGTAGGACCATCTCCTTGGAAAAGTCATTCCCTATCCGGCACCCTCATCGGCCACAAGCCAGACCTTGGCCGGCAGCGGTACCGCAAAGAAGTAAATGCCTTACATTTATACTTAGAAAATTCTCTAAGTACTCAAATGAAGGAACTCTAGCCGAAGCGGGCACCTGTATACTCCAAGGCCGTTAGCTACCTACACCTCCGCATGTGTACTTAGAAAAATTCTAAGTTCAAAAGATCAAGGTGACGGTGCCCTTATCGGCCACAACACAAGGATGCAGGCCGACAACGACACTGGTTCAAACACTTGGGAAATCTCCCAGAGCATTTGTCAAGAATGATAAATCCAAGGCCAGGACGATGAGAACGCTCAGCCACTTGAAGTTAGACACTTAGAAAAATTCTAACAAAAAAGAAGAAATCCAACGCCAGGACGGAGCGGACACCACGGTCAAGACCGAAGGGAAAGCACCTAAGTGAATCCAAAACACTTAGGAAATTTTTGAATAAATCCTAAGTGTTATGATAGTAAGGAAGCACCAGACAGGCCGATCAAGCCACCAGGCCGGAAGGGAAGCAACTACAAGAATCCAAAACACTTAGGAAATTTTTGAAAAAATCCTAAGTGTTATGGTAGTAAAGAAACGACGGCCAGGCCGACAAAGCCACCAGGCCGGAAAGAAGGCACTTAAGTGGATCCAAAACACTTGGGAAATTTTTGAAAAAATCCTAAGTGTTATGACAGTAGAGAAACGACGGCCAGGCCGATCAAGCCACCAGGCAGGAAAGACAGCAACTACGTGGATCCAAAACACTTAGGAAATTTTTGAAAAAATCCTAAGTGTTATGATAGCAGAGAAACAGCGGCCAGGCTGATCAAGCCACCAGGCCGGAAAGACAGCAACTACGTGGACCCAAAACACTTAGGACATTTTTGAAAAAATTCCAAAGTGTTCTGATAGTAAAGCAACGATGAATAGGCCGACCAGGCCACCGGACAGGGAGGCCGACCTCACGGACGTAGCGGACACTCGCGGGTGACCCAAGCTATGACCTTGACACTTAGACAAATTTTTGAATTGAAATGACAAATGGCAAACAAGCATACAAGGAATTCAAAGCCGATCAGGACAGCAAAAAATTTCATTTATATTCAGTTCGGTACAAAGGTGGGCTCTTCGGCCGTTACATCATTTGGGCAAAAATAAAAACTAATTACAAGGGAGTAGCCGATCAAGCCTCATGAGCGCCTCCATCCTCGGCTGGCTCTTCAACGTTTGCAGCTCCCTCTTCGGCCTCAGCCTCCTGGCCGCCGGCAGCCGCAGCACTGGTGGCATCGTCGAGGAAATCAAACTCCGTGTAATCCGGCTCGCCGAGGCCAGAACTCTCAATGGGGGACTCGCGCTCCGACAGCGGAAGCTTGGCCTGCTCTTCAGGATCCTTCATCAGCTTTGGAAGCTTCAGGTTCCATCTAGCCCACCCAGACGTGTAATTCATGGACTTCAAAGCACGAGATAGCCGCCGACACAGGAGCCTTTGCATCCGCTCCTGGCCCATGTTATAATACACGACCATCTCTCTGCTGAAATACTCCTGGCCGGCGGGGGAGTTCATCCCCCAACTCTCAAGCCTGGCGGCCACCACCTCGTAGCACCAGGGAAGCCTCTCATCGGCCTTCCAACCCTCGGCCAGGAACTTCTCAACGGCCTCATCAGCAGCCCTCACAGCGGCGGCCTCGGCCTCAGCTTTCGCCTTCACGACTTCTTCATTCTTGCACCGCTCGGCCTCAAGCTCCCTCTTGCTCTCCTCGAGCTTGGCCAGGGCATCGTCCCTGGCTGCAGCGGCTTCATCGGCCCTTTGCTGCAAAGCCTTGGCATCCTCCCGGAGCCGATCCAGGCAAGCTACCGCCTCGTCGGCCGAGGCAGCCTTCTGCTCCAGCTCCTTCAAACGAGCTATCTCCCGGTACTGCCTTTTATGGCTCTCCATGAGCATAAAGGCACTCTGCAGAAAAAAGGAAAACAAAACTCAGGCAAACGACTCTACATGGACGACGAGAAAAAACGACAAATACGAAGGAAAGTAACTTACTTGGACGAGGAGGCCCATACCGCCCTCGTAAATCTTCTCGTCCCCGAGCTTCTTCAGGTAAGCCCGATCTTTGGCCGGCATGGCCTGGGACAGCACGTCGTGGCCAAGGACGACATCATCAAATACACCCCCGCCGACGGGGTATTCTACCATCTTCTGGTAGGTGGCACCGGCAATCTCCTTGCCGGCCCTCTTCGTCCGTGGCTCCTGGACGAGAGGGAGCGATTGGGCAGCATCGCCAGCAGCAGTGAGGTCCACAACAGGACCGCTATCAACCACATTGGGAACGGAAAGGGTGCCGGCCTCAGTAGCCTGGGAAGGAGACGGCGCCCTCTTCGCCTTCTTGGAGACGTTTAGGCCGGCTTCAGTAAATTTTTTCTGGCCGTCAGTGGCCGGCCTCTTCTTCTTCGATTGGGCAGGCTTTGGGGCCACACCAGCAGTAGCCCCGCTCCCCTCGGCCGCGGCACGTCTGGCCGCCTCGGCCGCCTTAGCAGCCAACTCCTCGGCCGCTTTGGCCTTTGCTATAGCCATGATAGAGTGACGGTCCATGACGAAATCTACAAAGGAAAAACACAAAAGGATTAGCAAGGCAAAAGAACAAAGTACAAAGACAGAAAGCCGAAAAAATAGTTACCATCGGCCTCAGCAGGAATGCCCAAGTCCGGGCCGTCGGCCTCTTCAAAGGTGGTGGTCATCCTCGGCCAGAGTTGGATGTCATCCTCCTTATCCCCATACACATGGTATCTAAAGAAGCCGAGGGCGGTCATCTTGTATTCAGTAATGTAATCCTTCACGCTCCTCGGCCCCCCTTCCAGGAAAGCCTCCACCTGAGCGTCCAAGATAGAGCTCTTCGGCGGGTCATGGAGATTGAACCTCCCGGTATGGCCGAGGGAGGGAAACTCGGTGCCACTCTCGCCCAGGGATACAAAAACGAACTTGCTCTTCCACCCATGAATGGACGAAGGCAGGTCCGTGAAGCTCCTCTTCTTCGGCAGCTGTTGAAGAGTAGCATAGGCCGCACAGTTCTTGTGGCTTCCTCGGCCGATCTGGTACAGATTCATGAATAGGGCCGTTGTCGGCCTGTAGCCTAGCTCCTCACAACGGAGCAAAAACCCCACCATCAAGGAATAACTGTTCGGCGTCAGCAAGGCCGGAGGAAGCCCTACCATGTCCAGGTACTCAGTGATGAAAGGGTGAAGGGGGAACCTCAACCCCTTAGCAAAACTCATCGGGTATACTCCAAAGTATCCCGGTGGCGGAAGAAGAACATGGTCTGTCGGCCTGGGTGCCCTAACCCGCCCAAACGGCCCCACATACATCTGGGCAACAAGATAGTCGGCCGCGCTGCTCTCCGGCTTAATAAAAAAGATGTTGGTGAGATCCAGGTAGGAGAGGCCCGGCCCACTCTTCGGCCTCCTCACCCTCTTCGGCTTATCTGCTCCCTTCACGGCAGACACCGGCCTCGGGCAGGGAATGACAGCGGAAGTGGACGCCCCATCCACCACTCGAGACGCACCTGCGTCCTCACCCCTGGAAGAAGAGGCGGACTCCTCGTCCTCGACTTCATCGTCCACCAGCTCTTCGGATTTGTAAGGACTCAAATGTTGTATCTCCTCCTCGAACTCCTCGAGCACCTCATAGTCAAGTGACCTCGTGGAGGGCTGGTCGTCGTAAGGGTAGTAGTCTTCGTTCAAGCTCTTCATAACTACTACTACGAGCCTAAGGGAAGTAACTTAGGATCTAAGGGTGTTCAAACGCCTAACACTAGATCACTAGCCTAGGAAGCAAAGTATGCACAAAGTACAGAAGATGGCGATGAACACTAACCTTGAACAACGAAGAACACGAAGAACAAGCTTGGGAGTTTATCTCTCTAGAAAAATGGCCAGCACTTCGACAATTCAGAATGCAAATGTGGTTTCTCGTCGGAGGGGGAGGGGTATTTATAGAACCCCCCAACCCAACGGTCACTACACGTGGCACCCTCCCAATGGCCACATCAGCGGTCACCAATGGGAGGCCACCACGTCACCAACGGGCCAAACTCAATAACAACAGCCCACTGGCAAGACGGACTCTACGGCCTATACACGTGCCGGCTTCACGAGTGCCAGCAAGCGCCCACATCGTCCTACTTGCCGGCAAGCGCCCACAACGTCCCATTTGCTTGCCAGGTTCACAAACGCCAACAATAAGGAGACGACAACGGCCAGGAACGTAACGAACGCCCGTAACGGCCACAGAACAAAAGGAACAAAGAGCCCACAACCATCGGCTCCTCGTAATGACCCTTGATGATAACTCTCTACAAGCGATCTGCGCACAAGGGTTCTCCCACAGGGTTACCTTGGCCAGAAAATCGCCATGAGGGTTGGATTCAGGGGGACTACGGAGAGACCGCTTCGGCCAGGGACTCAAGCAACTCCTTCACCCCTCACACTCTTCGGCCTGAAGCAGTGGGGGACTGGGGGACTACATCGGCCTCAACAAAACAAAAAGGAACAATAAAAAGAACATGTAACCACAAAGCATGGCCACATCGTCCACACATCACAATGGCGCCTCGTCGGCCAGAGGCACATAACATCATCAACAACGGCCAAAAGGAGTGCGCGAGCACCCTCATCGGCCACCCAAAAGAAAGGACGCCATCGTCCTCAGAGCAAGGAACAACCTCAACGGCCTCATCGGCCCAAACATAAACTTCAACCACCGACGTCCAGGAAAGGGGAAGCGTGCCTTCAACGGCCATTGAAACAAGACACTCATCATCCTCAAATGAACACATTAAAGGAAACAACGGCCTCCCCGCCCACAGCGAGGAACAGGTAACGGCCAAAGCACAGAACAGGATCACCAAAGAGGAAACAACGCCAACGCCGCAACGGCTAACGACCCGGGGATGCCCGCATCGGCCAAAAGCACTAAAACACGGGAATCTACTCTCCTTCACTTCGTCTACGTCTCAGCTTAGAGAGTGGGGGACTCCTGATGAAGTATATGGGTCTGAGCCCCTGGACCCACATACTCGGAAGAACAGCAAGCACAAGACACAGAGTGGCGCCCTCGTCGGCCAAGACGCCCCCGTCGGCCGAAAAGGGGCCAACTCAGATTATGGTCCTGAGCCCAAGGAACCCGGGTGCCCTCGTCGGCCGTGCCCTCGTCGGCCACACCCTCGTCGGCCACGAAGACCTCACAGAACCGGATTTTATACTTATTCATTTGTACAGCCCATTAGTGGCTTTGTATTCGGCCCAGTAGCGGTCCAGTTGTAAATGGGCCTCCCAAGCCCAAGGTTTGGGAGCCCAGCCCGTATTTTCTCTATAAATACTCCCCTTGGGAGTAGTTATAGGGGTTACAAAATCATTCTATTGAAGCATATTATTGCACTTCTCTCTCTAGCTCTCACTTCTCTCTAGATATACTCTATCAGTGATGTTTTGTGGAGCTAAACGGCTTACCCTTATGGGAGTCAATCAAGTCACGGTTGCTGACCGGCGAGTTAATGGTAGCGAGATTATCGGCTATAGTCTTAATCTCGCGCAAATACTCATCCATGGATTGGGTTTCACGCTTTTTAAGATTAGACAATGCTCTTTTTAACTCCATGGACCGAGCAATACATGCAGATGAAAACCGATGTTGTAAACGCTCCCAAATTTGATGAGAGAACTTAAGATCATGGACATCTATTAATACTTCCCGTGACAAGGTTGCAAAAACCCATGAGCGGTCTGTTTGATCGATTTTTAACCAATGATGGTAATCCGGGTTGGGTATCTCCATGTGGATCACATTATGGATAAAGGGAGATGGAATTAAAATGGGACCAATTATAATCCCAAGGAGACTATGTGATACAAGAAAGGATTCAAATTGAGTTCTCCACGGGAGATAGTCTTCCACCGCATTAAGTCGGGTTGTAACCACATTAGTCACGTTCGGTGTAAAAAATGTGAGTTGAGATGATAAAGTGGACAAATATGATGTGGGTGTAGAGAAACCTGGTAGCCGAGAAGATGTGGACGGATGGACCGGCGAGATGCCCGGTTGGCCAGAAAGTGTTGGGCCAGAAAATTTCGGTGCGGCAACAAATCCGGAGGAACCACCGATAGCAGCAGGAGGTGTTCGAGTAAAGGTGTCAGGCATGTGAAATAGTCTATATGATTCCATGGGTGGGGCTAATGAAAACTGAGACATACGAGTGTCAAGGGGAGGCTGCTCCATCAGTATAGAAACGGGCGCCATTGTGGTTATATGGGAAGAAGACATGACATCACCAAAGACAGGGAGCTGCACGAAGATTTCCGGCGCTATGGTTGCTGAAGATTGGACGGAAGAGATCGGCAAAGGTTGCGATGCTGAGGACGTGGGTACTGCAGACGTTTCTTCCATGCTAGAAACCCTAGCAGTCTGATACCATATACAAAGTGATGTTTTGTGGAGCTAAACGGCTTACCCTTATGGGAGTCTTAACCTCATATTTATACTAATAATAGTTTACATGAATTACAAATATGCCCAAGAGATATAAATTATTAAAAACAACATGGTCCGGGTCTAGACCCGACCCATTGACAGGCCTACGTCCAATGAAAATGCAAGTGTCCACCAACACATTACTAGCTTGATCAACTCTTCCCAAAAATTGAAAAAAATATAAGTTGTCTTGAGCTACAGCCCACCGTATCCCATACGTAGATCCTCTCATGTTTGGATCTACCTGAAACTATTGTCTTAAAACCCTCTACAATCGGATCTTTAGTTTTTTTACATAGTTACCCCCACCGATGGGTGGTTGTCTTAAAAAATATAAGTTGTCTTGAGCTTCAGCCCACCGTAGCCCATACGTAGATCCTCTCATGTTTGGATCTACCTAAAACTGTTGTCTTAAAACCCTCTACAATCGGATCTTTAGTTTTTTTACATAGTTACCCCCACCGATGGGTGGTTGCCCTTCATGTTAAAAAATGACAAAAATAAAGATTATTTACAAAATCGTGACTAGTGACTATTGTGTAAATTTAGTTATAGTAACTTATGTTTCATTTTTAAACTTAAGTGACCATGACACTAACCGTAGTAACCATTAGTATTTTTGTGGCACTGAAAAACTTATACTCCCTCCGGTTCTCAAAGAGCTTCACAGTTTGACTTCACACAGATTAAGAAAATAAATTTCACTTTACTGTGGAGTGCACTTTTGGCACTGTTTGGACACTGTTTGGCACTGTTTGGCATTGTTTGACACTGTTTTGCACTGTTTTGGTGTAGACAATTTGCCAAATAAGGAAATAAGAAGAAATGTGAAGTTAATATTGGGACTTCTCGAAAAGCAAAGTGGGAAATTGTTTGAGAACCGGATGAAGTATTAAACTGGAAAAAATCATCCTCCCAACAACGTCAATCATCCAGATCCCTGATGTGAGTTTTCTCGCACTTTAAAAGATTGTAGAATAGCGGTGAAAGTACGAGTATCGTCTCCACAGGGACGGACAAAAGGGAATCAAGGATTAATTAAATTCAGCGATTAAAAAAAGGTATAAAATAAAATAAATGCGTCGTGCGAGATTGGTTGGTTGAATTAAAATTAGACTAATGCGAATGATCGATTAAAATAAAAGATTGGGTTCTCTCTAATTAACGACGAAGGGAGCAGGGATTGATTCCGGGGTAATCAGATTTCTGGCAGATCAGGCCTAATTACATGAAATTAATTTAATTGAGCCTAGCTAATCAATACTAAGTTCTTACCGCTCTCGCGGCGTAGAGTACAATAATTTAGGGGACCAAGCTGATCTCTCATGCGACAGGATCCTAAATTATTGCCAAAACGAACGAGCTTACGGCCCCTTAATCGCTACTAATCTCTTAGCGAACGATTAAGTGTGTGTGAATGTGTCCTAGAACAAATTAGATCTCTCTTAATTTATTCTATATGCAATTGTAATTCTAGTGGCCATTCTAGGTTACAAAAGATATCAATTAAATTATTCAAACACAAATTAAACGGCATTCATTCAATTTACACCATCAAGAATCTAGCCATACATCATGATTAACCCCTTCATCAACCCCAAATCCCTAATTAAAACTACTCCCTATTCATAATTGAAGAATCAATAGAATTGCGAAGAATAGAATAAATTGTCATTAATTAAAAAGATGAACTTACAAATAATCCCAGAGTCTTGGAAGAAAATAGCGTAAAAACGGTGTTAAATTCGTCCCTAGCCCTCTCCGTAATGTTCGTGACCGCTAAAAAGGGTTAGGGAGACCTTATTTATAGAAAAGAGGGGAAAAATTACAATTCTGGTCGATGTGGGAGATTTCCGCGCGTAACTCGGGGCTACGCACGATCGTGCGTCCCTGTCTACGCACGATCGTGCGTAGCAGGCAGTAGCTCCTCCACGGTTTTGGCTCTTACGCACGATCGTGCGTCCCAGACGCACGGTCGTGCGTCCGTGTTCTTCAGCCTTTTCTCTAGTCCGAATTTGACAAAACTTCCTTCATGAAAAGTTTAGATAATGAAGTCCTCTATCCACCCCAACTTGCAGAATGTGATTTGAATCATCTAATCAAGAGATATGATCAAAACGGTGGAAGGTGTCATTCTGAAATCGCAGCAGAGATCATCTGACTTCGTCATCTGTTTTCACCTTCTTTCTCTCATATTCTCGTAACGGTGTCTTCATATGATTTATAGCCCTTGAAGTTTTCTTTCATATACAATTTGAATCATGTCCATTAGTTGTTTCTACAAACAGATATTCTTGAATGATTGATAGAAGGTCATCCTGATCGTCGTTTTCAAGCTTCATTCATCTTCTTTTGATCCCGAAGCCAATCCTAGAGCTCTTTTGTCATCAAATCTTCATCGTAAACCTCCCGCTGACCTCCATAGCTATCAAATCAATCTCAAATGCTTTTCAACTCATCCCGATTTCTCCTCAAGCGCCAGTGCCGAACTCTAAAATCCTGATTTTGACTCCAAATGACACAAAACTCGAACCAACGCCCGATAAACATAATTTGAGCTAAAATTGAGACTTGTAACACCTTAAAGCTAGGGAAAACCATCAAACCCGATCCCAAAACGCATCAAATGCATGTCTAAATACAGACTTATCAATCCCCCATCAAGACTCCTTATAGCCAACTGGATTTCTCACTCCCTAATCAGACTAGTTCATCCCAAAGAGAGCGAAACTAATCGATGAACATGTGACTATGTGAGAGATTTGAAGCTATTAGAAGCCAAAATAGTCTGATTGCTTCCCAACAAAATACTATATAGCAAAATAATCCAAAAAATTAAAAAACTGCCCGTAGAGTTTGAAATACAAATGACAACATTAGAACACAACCCCTAGAATCTTCTCATTTTCAAGGCCAAGAAAACTCTTCCTCAGAAGTGTCCAAGGAGGATCCTTCAAACCCTAAGGAATCAAATATAACAAATGATGACTTCGACACCCCTTCAAAATCATTTCCATCAGAATCCTACAAGAATTATTGGATCGGCTAACTCAGACCAAAACTGCTATTGTTTGGAAAAGGAGGAGCACTCGAAGCAGATCCAAAGCTGCGCACGCTCTACACTAATTTGTGGTGTTCGATAGTTTTGCATCTTTTTTGTTTGTTTGTTTCTTTACTTCTCTTGTAATATAATGTTTTTGTTTTCCTTTACCGGCATTGTACTTTTATTCTCAACTATCAACAAAAGTTTTTCTTTGGTAAAAAAAAAAAAGAACCCTACCGATGCATCCTGGGTTTGTACCTAAAAATCTGCTTTATTTAGAGGGACTGACAAAAGTAAGTCCGTTCCTTCCAGTTTGCGCAAAGCCCAACAACAACAACAACAACATCCAAGCCTTAATCCTAAAAGAATTTGGGGTTGGCTAACATGAATCGATCTATGATATCGATGCCAAAAAGAGAAGGCGGACAAGAAAAGGAAAAAAAAGTAAGATAAAATGAATAAAATAAAGATACATAAATATAAGATAATAATAACACAAGAATATAACCAATATAAAAGAAAAATAAATAAAAAAACATAAAAAGCTAGAGGATAAAAATAACATAAGAATATAAAAAGATAAGGAAGATAAACGATAAAAGAAACAAGAGAGGAAAGGTAGACAAGACATCAATCGTCCACATGGATGTGCGCCCTCCACTTTGCTCTCTCCAAAGCCATACTCTCATCCAACCCAAGAAGATGCATATCAGTTCTGTTACTCTAATCCAAGTCTGTTTGGGTCTTCCCTTCCATCTCTTCTCTGACTCTTCTCCCCACCCCTCAAGTCGTCTAACAGGTGCATCACTCGGTCTTCTATGCACATGCCTAAACCACCGCAAACGAGACTCCTGCATCTTATCTTCTATAGGTGCTACTCCCACCTTTTGTCTAATTATATCATTCCTCAGGCGGTCTTTTCTGGTATGTCCACACATCCAACGCAACATACGCATCTCTGCCACACTCATCTTTTGAATGTGGCATTGCTTCACCGCCCAACACTCTACGCCATACATTAATGCCGGCCTAATTGATGTACGATAAAATTTACCTTTCAATTTAGTCGGCATACCTCGATCGCATAGAAATCCTGAAGCACTTTTCCATTTCATCCACCCAGCTCTGATTCTATGACATACATCTCCATCTAATTCACCATCCTTCTGAATTATGGATCCCAAGTAACGGAACATATCACACACCAGTATCTCCTTACCATCAAGAGTAATCCCACTGTTGCTACCGCTTCTACCTCCACCGAACTTGCACTCCATATACTCAGTCTTGCTTTGGCTCAGTTTGAAACCCTTGCTCTCCAATGTTTGTCGTCATACTTCCAACTTTGCTTTAACACCGGATTGTGTCTCATCAATCAATACAATATCGTCGACAAACATCATGCACCACAGTATATCTTCTTGTATTGACTTCGTAAGTTCATCCATGACTAAAGCAAATAAGAAAGGACTCAGAGCAGATCCTTGGTGCACTCCAATAGTAATAGGGAACTCTGCGGTCCTCCCTACACTAGTGCGGACACTTATAGTACAAGCATCATACATATCCATGATGATGCTGATATACTTACGTGATATGCCTTTTCTAGTTAAGGCCCACCAAAGAACTTCTCGAGGTACCCTATCATATGCCTTTTCTAAGTCAATGAACACCAAATGCAGATCCTTTTTAGTGTCTCTATACTTCTCCACAACTTGTCTAAGAAGGTGAATGGCCTCAGTTGTTGAGCGTCCAGGCATAAAACCAAATTGATTCTCCGAAATTTTCACACTTTTACGTAGTCTTTGCTCCACCACTCGCTCCCAAAGTTTCATGGTGTGACTCATAAGCTTAATTCCTCGATAGTTAGCACATTCTTGCACATCACCCTTATTTTTAAATAAGGGAATGAGAGTACTCTTCCGCCAACTCACTCGCATTTTGTTGTTTCTCCAAATCATGTTGAAGAAACGTGTTAGCCACTCGATGCCTTTCTCTCCCAAACTTCTCCAAGCCTCGATCGGTATGCCATCTGGGCCCACTGCTTTCTTCCGGCCCATTTTTCTCATAACCTCTTTAACTTCTGTTGTTTGAATCCTTCTCACGAAGTCCCTATTTACCATACACTATGGTATAGTAAGATCATCAATACCTTGGACTTTATTCCCGTTGAACAAGGTATCAAAGTATGACCTCCACCTCTCTTTTATTTCTTCATCGTCCATTAGTACCCTTTGATCGACATCCTTCACACACTTAACTTTCCGATATCTTGAGTCCTACGGTCACGAAGGCGAGCAAGTCTGTAGATATCTTTTTCTCCTTCCTTAGAATCCAACTTTACATACAATTCCTTATTCACTTTTCCTTTGGCTTCCTTCACAACTTTATTTACTCTTCTTCTAGCCTCTTTGTACTCCTCTATGTTCTCGTCGCTCCAACTTTTGCCCAATTGCTTATAGCATTCTCTTTTGGCCCTTATTGCTTGTTTCACCTCATCATTCCACCAAGATGTGTCCTTTTTTTGTGGCAGACATCCTTTAGATTCTCCGAGTATCTCCTTCGCCACTTTGTTAATGGTGGACTCCATTGGTAACCACACATCATCCACGTGTGCGTCATTATCAATAGAACAAACATCTTCCTCCAACATTTTGTGTGCAAAACTTTGTTGGAGATTCCCCTCGAGCCTCCACCATTTTATCTTTGGCTCCCCTTGTACCTTAACTCGTCCACTCTTTTTACCTCGAAAATCAAGCACAAGCATCCTATGCTGAGTGACAGCACTCTCACCTGGGATAACCTTACGATCAGTGTAGCTAGTTCTCCAAGTCGTCCGTACTAAAAAGTAGTTAATTTGGGTACTATTAGCTCCACTTCTATAGGTGACAAGGTGAGAGTCTCTTTTCTTGAACCAAGTGTTCATCACAGCCAACTCATATGTCGAGGCAAAATCCAGAATGTTCTTCCCCGCTTCATTTCTAGTGCCAAAACCATGTCCACCATGGACACTCTCAAAACCATCACGACTTGGGCCCACATGCCCGTTGAGGTCACCTCCTATGACCAGTTTCTCTCCCCTTGGCACTCGTCGCATCACTTCCTCAAGATCCTCCCAAAATTGTTGAGTGATAGATGCATCCAATCCCACTTGTGGTGCATAGGCACTAACCACAGACACAATCTCATCCCCCATTATCAACTTAATGCTCATGATGCGATCGTTCTTCCTAAACACTTCATCCACACCGTCAACATAATCATGTGCCACCATAATGCCTACTCCATTTCTGTTCCTCTCTCTCCCCGAGTACCAAAGCTTAAAACCTTCGGGATTAATCTCGCGTGCCTTTTCTCCAACCCACTTAGTTTCTTGCATGCACATTATGCTGATATTTCTCCTCTTCATAATCTCAGCTATCTCAGATGATCTTCCCGTAAGAGAGCAAACATTCCATGTCCCAAAGCGCAATCTAACACCCTGCCTTCTCTTCTTCACCCCACATCGACCCCCACCATGCCCTTGCATATTTGACACCATCCCCGGGCATTGGAGTGGCGCATCGCTTCCGGGCGACGACCTATCAGCCTTAGCATTCTTATCACCACACCCAGGCCTATGAAGTGTAGCGCGCCCTTGCCCATTTGACACCACCCCCAGGCGGAGGGATGACGCGTTGTTTACGGGCGACGACCTACCTGTAACGATATTCATATATCGATTCATGTCATGTGATGTGACTAAGTGATACTGTTGGCCGTCACGCGCCTACCACAGCACCCTCCTCCTTAATCCTGGCTTGGGACAGGCATGATACCAAAAAAATGATCTCATGGCGGAGTTTGCGCAAAGCCCGAATTGATAAAATTTTGATGAAAAGTTCACGGTCCTTACTCCAAAACCCGTATCATATCATTTTCATGGTAAAACTGAAACATATATGATGGATAGTCTACCCGGGGGTATATATCCGAAGGGTTATTGCGGGGAATAACTTAGAGAGAAGTCAGAGTAAACAAGTAAATGTAGAGAGAGAGTGTATTCAGTATGAATGCCGTTTTCAGCGTGGTTACAAATGGGGAAATGGGGTGCTATTTATAGTAGCAATAAATGCCGGACAGGGACACGTGTCAAGCGCTCATTGGCCGAGGGGTCACCTCAACTGATTGGCGCTGGCAGCCGCATGTGGCCGCATTTAATGCGGCTGTTGGATGGGACGTCTGTACAGGGTACGGTGATCTGTACGCATGTGAGGCGGATATCTTGTCGAGTGAGATGCCTTCGGCTATAGAGCAGTAGCTGAGGGCTCCTCCAACCGATGGCACCCTGGTGCCGAGGGCTCACATTGCCGAGGGCTACTGTTTTCGCCGTTTTCTCCCAGTTTCTTAGTTTGCTTGAGAAACCCGTTCTTTGAGAGTGTAGAGCCTTCGGCCAGGGGGCCGAAGGCACCCCTGGCGCGTAGTGCGGGCTGCTTGGTACTCTGGGCGCTGTGATTTGGGCCTGTTGGGCCTTCTGGGCCTGTTGGGCCTCTAAAGGAGTAGTTGGAGTCTGTGGGCCGGGTGTTCCCGGGCCATATACTCCATCAATATAAGGTATAGCTCTAACTCAATTATAGTGACACCTTTGATCGATTTCCAAACCGCGTCATAGTATCATGAAGCACAGAAAAATATATTGGTTTTTCGGATGCATGTAATGGTTCCTACCAAAGATAGACTGACAACAGCAGCACTTGGAGCAGCCGTAGCCTCCACCAACAAGACCTAATTGTCCTCTTCGTCCATACGCGTTAGCCAACAACTCTATCTCTAGATGTTCATGATTATCCTCCATCGCCATTCACTAACCAACTTCTCCTTGGTCGCCCCCTGTTTCTTAGGAAATTGCACAGCCGATTGATCAGTTGTTCCCTGCTGTCCGTTATTTTGTTACCTTTTCCGCTCCTAATCACCAAGAGAGGCTACCGATTGAATTGTCTCGCGCCACCGCTGAAAGCTGCGCAACCAAACCCTAGAAAAACTAAGTTCCGTCTGCTTTTAATAAGTTAGCTTTATTAGTAACTATTACTCATATAAATAATTTTTATTTTAATACGGAGTAATATTTTTGTACAAAAATAAAAATAAAAAGGTTATAACAGCTTTAAATTAAAATCAAAAAACTTTTTATCGGAGCCCCCACAGTCCTTTCTAATAGAATTATTAGACGATTAGTATTGTACTTGACATTAAACTCTATTATTATAAATATATCTGTCAGGGCTCCTTAGAGAGCATCCTATTCCATTATTCTCACATGGTATCAAGAGCACATTAAAAACCCTATTTTTTCTCTACTTTTTCGATCAGCGCCGCCAGGCTCACACCACAGCCGCCGCCTCTTCTCAACGTTACGCCGCCGACCGAGATTATGTCTTCCGAGCCCCTTTCGTCCGCAGCGTCCACCATGGCGACAGCTTCCGCGCCATCTACCTCCTCTGTCGCGGCCGTCGCAGTGCAGTCCAGCGCCTCGGCGCCGGTCATCTCCTCCGGTTTCGCCTCACCCGGCCAATACTCCAGACTGTATTCCCTGTTCCAGCATCTTCCCCCGACGTTCCCCTAGTCAGCACCAATTCCAGTGCAGCAAGTTCCTCTTGAGCTTCCTCCCTTCTCGGTTCCCTTGTTCGCTGGACCCACGTTTGTGGGGTCGCCGGGAGTTTCCTCTATCCGAGCACCAGCAGGCAGTCCCTCCAATTCTCCCTTGGCAGAACTTGCTCAGACCATATCACATGTGGCGACCAATGTCTCCAACATCGTGACTACCAAGCTTCTAGCAGTCGAAGATTACAGTTCGTGGCAGACACAGTTTGAGTCGTTTCTTGTCTCCCAGGGCCTCCTTGGCATGGTTGATGGATCAATTCAGGTACCTCCTTCTTATTCCATAGATGTTCTTAACCGTCAATTTCTCAATCCCGAATTTTCTACTTGGCTACGCATTGACCAAACCATCCGTTCATGGTTATTTGCTACTCTTTCTCGTGATGTTCTTATTGATGATCGGGATTTAAAACATTTATATGAAATTTGGGAATGGTTAGAATCTCGATTTATGTCAGCCAGTTTGGCAAGATCTATGGAATTAAAGCGAATATTTTCTCAAATTAAAAAGAAACCTGATCAGTCTATGGATGCTTATTTAAGGGAGATTAAAAATTTGGTTGATGATCTTGCTATTATTAATTGCCATGTTCCCCCTCGCGAAGTGCTCAAGACTACTATTATGGGTTGGGATTACGAGTATGAATGTATGTTCACCACTGTCTCACTATTCCCTGACAATTTCCCGTTTGAGAAACTTCGCACTCATCTCCTTGAACAAGAGCAGTGGGTTCTTTATCTCCGCTCCCAGGGCGAGTCATTCCATCAGGCCTTTGGTGCTATCACGTCCTTTCCCGGCCAGCCCACCAACTCCCAAACGAACCAGCAGATGCAAGGCCATCATCCGCAGGGTGGACAGCAGCAGCGCTCCTCTGGTCAGCCGCAACGAGGCCGTGGACGCGGTCGCGGTAGGGGGCGTGGTGGCAGGGGCAGAGGCTGAGGACAGCAGGTGCCGCCCGGTTTTTCGTACCCGCATCAGCCTCACGCGGGTTACACCGCGGCAGGGGGTGGATCCTTCGTTCCAGTTAGGCATGCTCCATATCCAGGGGGTGTGCAAACTACGGGTACTGTCATTTGTAATTGTGCCATGTCACATTTAAATATTAATGCATTACATGTTGGTGTTACTAACTCTAAGTTTGCAGGCTTACCATCAGATGGGGGCATTCTTGGTTCTGTTCCCCATCCCGTTGTGTGTCAAAATTGTTTTTCTGCAGGTCATTCTGCCATTACCTGTCCCTCGCGTTTTACTCAGCCCTCTGCACCTGCTCTGTTGACTACTCCTGGAGAATCTAATTCGGCTATATGGTATCCTGATTCTGGAGCTTCTGCTCACATGACTGCATCTGAAGGTATTTTGCTGAATAAATCTGCTTACCCTGGCTACAATTCTGTTAGTGTCGCTAATGGTGCCCATTTACCCATTTGTCATGTTGGTGATGTTGCATTACCGTCTTCTGGTCGTTCTCTCACTTTAAAATCTGTTTATCATGTGCCTTAGTTAAAATATAATTTAATATCTATTAAGCGGCTATGCGCAGATAATAACTGTACAGTCATTTTTGATAAAAATTCCTTTTTGATTAAGGACAAGGCCTCGGGGACGGTGCTTCTACGAGCTACCAGTAGTGGACCTCTCTATCCTCTCCGTTTGTTAGATTCTCCATCCGTAGCTTTAGCATCTGTTTTGGTTTCTAGCCCTGTGTGGCATCGTAGATTAGGTCATTGTGGTGATTCTATTTTACAATTTCTTAAACGAAAACAATTTTTATGTACTCATACGCCTTTTACGCATGAATGTGTTGCGTGCCGGTTAGGAAAATCACAACGTTTTCCCTTTACGGATGCTTGTCATAATTCTTCTATTCCTCTACAACTTATTCATTCTGATGTATGGCAATCTCCTATTAGATCTAATCTAGGATTTAAATATTATGTCTGTTTTATCGATGATTTTTCTCGGTTTACTTGGATATATCCCATGTGTCACAAAAGTAAAGTAGCGGTGCATTTTAAAAATTTTAAAGCTTTAGTTGAAAATCTTTTTAATCAAAAAATTAAAAATTTTCAAAGTGATGGGGGCGGTGAATTTGTTAATCATACTATGCAACAATTCTTTTCTGATAATGGCATTTATTTTCAAAAATCTTGCCCTGACACTCCTCAACAAAATGGGGTTGCTGAAAGAAAGCACCGTCATCTTCTTGAATTAACTAGGACTATGCTTCTTGAGGCATCTGTTCCTAGTAAATATTGGGTTGATGCTATTTTCACAGCTGCATATATCATTAATAGATTACCGTCTCCTACACTAAAGGGTATTTCTCCATATCAAAAACTTTTTCACCGTGTTCCTGACTATTCTTTTATGCGTGTTTTTGGTTGCGCCTGTTATCCGATTTTTTCAGCCACTTCGGCTAACAAACTCTCCCCTTGGTCTATCCAATGTGTTTTTCTTGGCTATGCATCTGGCTATAAGGGCTATCGTTGTTTTGATCCTACTACCGGTTGTGTCTATGTTAGTCGTCATGTTAGGTTCCACGAGGATACTTATCCATTTAAAATCCTTCCACCATCTAGGCCATCCCTTCAACCAAACCAACCACCCCTTACCATGCCCCTCACCAGTTACACGGCTGACCCCCCTCCACCGGCTCAACTTCCAGTCAACCAACTGCGCTCTGTTTCAGTCACAACCCATGCCAACCCTCCGCCATCATTTTTTGAAACTGCCAATAGGACACCTACCTCACCCATCTCTTCGCCGTGTTCTTCCTCTCAGTCGACCACCTCCACGCCGTTGTCCAACCGGTCATCCACCGCCTCCTTCCATTTAGAGTCTGATGCTAGGTCTCCACATTCCACTCCGTCTGCCCACAGTGATACTCCTCATTCCGACTCTAGTTCCCCTCCACCAAATTCCATCCCGCCTGCACTTGTCACTAATCACCACCCCATGCATACCTGTGCCAAGGCTGGCATTTTTAAACCTAAAACCATATTTAATTTAAGTACAATTGTTATTCCTGCGGATCCCACATGTTTTACTGAGGCTAATAATCATTTAAAATGGCGAGAAGCAATGACTGACGAATTTAATGCACTCATTAATAATAATACTTGGGATCTGGTGCCCTTTAACAACACTAAGAATATTGTTGGATGTAAGTGGATTTATAAAACAAAATATCATTCTGATGGTTCTGTGGAGCGCCATAAAGCTAGACTAGTTGCTCAAGGGTTTAATCAACAGGCTGGTATTGATTTTTCTGAAACATTTAGTCCTGTCATTAAACCCACCACTGTTCGTATTGTTCTTACATTAGCTGTATCTTTTGGATGGGTAATTCGTCAACTTGATGTTAAAAATGCCTTTCTACATGGTCACCTGACAGAAGAAGTCTATATGTGTCAGCCACGTGGTTTCATTCATCCTCAATTTCCTAATCATATATGTCGTTTGTGCAAGGCTATTTATGGTCTTAAGCAAGCACCACGGGCTTGGTTTCATCGGTTTAGTAGTTTTTTGCTGCAACATAATTTTATCTGTAGTAAATCTGATAATTCATTATTCATTTTTCGTCAGCATAATTCTATCATCTATTTATTATTATATGTAGATGATATTATTATTACTGGCAATTCTGAGTCTACCATTACCCAGTTTATATCGGTCATTTCTCAACACTTTGCCATGAAGGATTTGGGTAACCTCCATTATTTCTTAGGTCTTGAGGCAATTCGTTCTCCTAAAGGTCTGTTTATCTCTCAACACAAATATGTCTCTGATCTTATCACACGTTTCCATCTCCATACGGTTAAACCCGTTCGCACCCCATTGGCCTCTCGTACTACCCTGTCTCTTTCTGATGGTGAGTTAGTTGCGGACTCTACTGAGTACCGCAGCATGGTAGGTGTGTTACAATATTTAACTTTGACAAGGCCAGATATTACTTATGCGGTACACTTAGTTTCACAGTTCATGCATGCACCTCGTACTACTCATCTACTTGCAGTCAAAAGAATTTTCAGGTACTTGCAGGGGACACGTGATCATGGGTTGTGGCTTCAGCGTTCTACTCGACCCACATGTGTTGTTGCCTATTCTGATGCGGACTGGGCTAGATGTTTTGATACCTCACGATCTACCACTGGTTTTACTGTATTCTTGGGTCCTAATTTAATCTCTTGGAAATCTAAGAAACAGCCCACCGTCTCAAAGTCATCTACAGAGGCAGAGAATCGTGCTATTGCATATATAGTTCAGGATACACTCCACATTAGATCTGTTCTCTTTGAGCTCGGCTACCCCATCACGGAAGCAGTGCATCTATTATGTGATAATATTTCAGCTTCCTATTTGACTGCAAATCCTATCCAGCATGCTCGTAGCAAGCATATCCAGATTGATTATCATTTTGTTCGCGAACGTGTTGCTCATGGAGATCTGATTGTTCAGCATGTTCCTACACATCTACAGTTGGCAGATATTTTTACTAAGAGTCTATCTACTCAACGTTTTCATTTTTTGAAAGACAACCTGCGCGTTGTTTCCCCCGCACAGCTTGAGGGGGTGTAATAGAATTATTACACGATTAGTATTGTACTTGACATTAAACTTTATTATTATAAATATATCTGCCAGGGCTCCTTAGAGAGCATCCTGTTCCATTATTCTCACACTTTCTCATCTGTTTCTCCTGCATCCTCCCTTTTTTTTCTTTTTAGCTGTAATGAATGGGGGATAAGTTCCCCCCTGGTGCTAGCTACCCAATGCCATACCTTTTTTTATTATGGTATCACACATTCACAGATGAAAACATGATGTTTTGTTTAAATCCCACATCAGAAATGATTGAGTCAACGAAGTGTTATATTAAGACATGAGCTACTCCTCCTATCAGGTTGATCTTTTAGGATGAAACCCCAGCTCTTAACATGGTATCAGAGCCAAACCGATCCATAACCATGGTGTGGGCCCCCTTATGAAAAAATGATTGACACGATTATAAAAAAAAAGATAATGACGGATTGACGAAAAAAAAAGAATGACGGCACAATCCAGACAAAGAATCTGGTCGTGAGGAGGGGTGTTAAATCCCACATCGGAAATGGTTGAGTCAACGAAGTGCTATATTAAGACATGGACTACTCCTCCTATCAGGTTGACCTTTTAGGATGGAACCCAACTCTTAACATGTTTCCACTTTTCACTTAATGGTTGCAATTAGCCTTGCGACAAGTCTATTTTGTATACTTTTAATTAAAGTTAATACAAACTTATCAAACACACATAATTGCTCGTTCAAAGAGCATTTGAATTATCTAAAAAATTCTAAATATGACTAAAATTCCTTTAACTTATTTTGAACAATTTCTTTTGTATTTACAAGTGGCACTGGCTAATCAAGAAAATTCCCAAAGAATATTATTCAGTCAGATCACATTCTAATTAATTAAGCTAGATGCCCACTCAAGCTAATAGTGATCACCGATTAATATGCTCCTCTATCTCCATATATTGCAATTTGCAAAAGAAAAGTATCTATAATTTAATTGGACAAATAATCAAATTCCATTATTCTTTATTGAAGTAGGAATGCCATTGCAAACACTATAAATACATCCAATGCAAATGCAAATGTCCACCATCAACTTTCCCCATTACTCTAAATCACCACCAACTTTCTACAATTTAGAGAAAAAATGGTTATCAAGAATGAAGTAATGTTGCCTGGGGGTGCCTACAAGAAAATGAGCTACACAGAACAAGATCAGGAAGTGTCCTACTGCAACAACACCTTCTCTCACAGCAACGGCTCCTCAAGCATGCAAATGGTGAGGCCGGGTAACCACAGCCACCACCACGACGGCCACCACCTTTTCAGTGGAAACCACCACCACGACGGCCACCACCTTTTCAGTGGAAACCACCACGAAAGCCACCACCATGTCCCCGAAAAACACCACGGCGGCCACCACCTTTTCGGTGGAAACCACCACGAACGCCACGGGCTTCACCACCACGGTAATGGCGGCCATGTGAATGAGGTTGTGGAAGAGAAAGTAAAGATCTCTAGTCATGAGCAGAGGGTGTTGAGTGGAGGAGGGCATAGGGAGGGATATGGAAGTGAGACTCACTTTGCTTCTCACGCTGCTAGGGAACCCTACTATTATAGGAATACTGAAACCTTGAAGTATTCGGGCACTCCAAACGGGCGCACCCATCACTTTGAGTTTAAGGGTTTGGATGATTGAAGACTCAAACTTCACTCAATCACGTACGACTGACCATTTCTGCATGCGCATGGTGTAAAATAAATTTGTTCTAAAATAAATTAAGAATGCATGGTGCTAAACTACGTACAATAAAAAGATCCAATAAGCTAAGAGTTTCATGTATTTCCTTGCCCTCTAGCTTGAATAATTGTGAAATATATTTGATTGCAAAAAATAAAAGGATTATATTTGATTACGTAAGAAATGTTTATTCTATATATACTTCATATTCCGTGACGTCCGTGTGAGTTAAGCTATTTATCTTTTAGAAATTAGTTCAAATAGGACTAAAACTATGGCAAAAATCTAAAATAGGACTTGCTATGTTTTTATTCCAAAATAGGATCATATGAGTCCTATTGGAAACATACTTATTTTTGCATTCCATTCTTACCCTTCCGTTAAATATGAATTCAAAATAGTCAAAAGCCATAATTAAATGTTTTAAATAATTTTATTTTTAAAAAAAATAATAAAAAATAGTAAAACTCTGTAAAAAAAATTTAAAAAAATATGGATGCCTTTCCCACCGCCTGTACTACCTCCCAGCACCACCACCTCTGGCCGATGAAAAAAATGCCATTTTCCCAGAAAAATGCCATTTTTTTCTGAAAATGCCAAAAAGTGGCATATTTCTCTTTTCGAATGCCAACATTTTCATTTTTTTCTGCCAGTAATATGGCATTCGTAATGAACTTGGCATTTTTTCCCCTGGTGACTGGAGGTGGTGGTGCTGAGGCGGCAGAGGCGGCGGCGATTTTTTTTTTTGAGTTTTTATTTTTATTTAATGTTTTTTAATTTTTTTAATTTTTTGGAAAAAAAATTAATTAAATTTTTTATATCGAAACGTTTTTCTTAATTTTTTAGTATTTTTTACGAATTTTTATTATTTTTTATTATTTTATTAGGAATTAAAACATTTTAATAGCTATAAGGGTATAATTGTCCAAGGTACACATAATTAGTCCTATGCAAACATAGTTCATTTTTTGGTCCTATTTGTGAAAAGTGAATGACTTTTAGTCCTATTTTGATAATTAACTCTATCTTTTTAGAGGGGCGGATCAAGAAAATTTTGTTATTGGGGAGAGCACACATCAGTACACTAGATACAATACAAATGAATATAGTATAGATTAAAAGTTTATTGTGATTTTTTAAATAAAAATTAGCCCAATAATACAATACTACTCCGTATTACATTATATGCATGATAAAACACATCCTATATCTCTATATAGTCTTAACGGTTTTTACAATTTCCTATTTCATCAATACTAAAATTATCCCTTTTTCAATTTTAAGGAAAATAATACTATGTACGTACTATGTGATTTTATCGGTATTCTTTACTCTTTGATAAATAAAAGTCACCCAGAAAGTATTTAATGATAATATTCTTTCAATATGACCATAAATCCATAATATCGCATATTTTTAAGCGAATAGTCCTTTCCCTTAAAGGCTAAATGTTTAAATAGGTACATCAACTAACTTAAAGTGTTCAATTAGCTCAACCCCTTATATAGGAGGTTCTGCTCGGTCGTCGCCAATTGGGGCGGTTCCCAGTGGAATTTTTTGATGAAATTTTTTGAGCATATTCTTCATTAAGTCTAGTTTACTCATACCAAACTTTAGCTAAAAAATCAACCGGAAAAGCAGTCAAATGATTTTTTGAAGATAACTGCACACTTAAACAACACAGTACATTTCGGAAAATCATTTGACTGCCTTCCCGATTTAATTTTTAGTTTAAATTTGATATGGGTAAACTAGATTTAATGAAGAAGATGCTCAAAAAATTTCATCAAAAAATTCCATCGAGAACCGCCCCAATTGTCGACGGCCGGACAGAACCTCTTAAATGGGGGCTAATTGAACACTTTAAGTTAGTTCATGCACCTATTTGACCCTTTAGCCTCCCTTAAATACCACCACACTGCACTCTCCAAGAAGAAGAATTATCTGTTTATTCTTTTGATAAAACTAAATAACTTCTATTTTAGGACAATACATACATAGTTACTCTTATTTATAAACTTAATACGGAGTATATGTTTTACTAGGTAATTGTTTTTTCTCCATACATAGTCAAATGGGAACATTTATTCGGAGGACAAAGAGAGTTACTCCGTATAATTTATTTTGTTCTTTGCTACTTTTTTTAAGAGAAATTTGCAATTTTTGTACCATAACTTTTGGCTGTTTTAATTATTAGTCCCACAACTTTATTCATTCGCAAATTTGGTGCTATAATTAATTAATATTTGTGATTTTAAGGACCTTTTCCATGAAAATTACACTTTTCGGCTATAGTATACCGGAAAAGATGTCCCGACATCGGATTTTCTTCAATTGAAAAGATTTATTAGTCACAAGACCAAATTTTCAAGCGATTAAAGTTGTAGGACCAATAATAATAACAGCCCAAAGTTATAGGACTAAATTTGTAAATCTTCCTTTTTAAGTAATCCACTGCTTGAATTGTACGTGTGTCAAGTCTGGAGCATTTCTACTTCTATATATAGTTACCAACGGATAAAGGGTGAATGAGAAATTGATTCTCGAAGTTCACTCATTGAAATGAAGAAATTAAACCTGTGAAAATGATGAGATTCTAGTGTGATTTATTCCACACCGGAAAACCCAAAGGATTTCAACCCCCTTATAAAGGTGACCCTCTTTGAAGGAGTTAAAATTTCTAGGTGAAAAGGCTTTCTTCACGTGCGGGAGTGAGTGTCGATCAAATCTCGAAAATGGAGAAAAAAAACCGTGACTTGCGTGAACGGTCGACCCGCGAACATTTTGTCCAAAAATCTGTGGACCGGCAGAATCGCTTCAGGAGAATGCTTTTGAACCATTACAGCCTTTAATACCTTAATTTTCAACAACAGACGAAAATATTCACTGTATACACGTTGTTTTCAGCTTAAACGCGCCTCAAGCTTTTGGAAGAATCTCCGTTGTTCAGACTTTGTTTCCGTTCGTTGGAACAACCGATTATGTGCTCATACGGGTTGTTCGTAGCCATCGTATCCTGGTAAACTATCGCTAAACGCTCCTAGCACCGTGAGAGACAACAAATAGACTTTAAGGAAATTGTGCGTTGCGCAAGCTTTGACTTTCTGTTCCTTCTCATTTCTATTTTCTTGGCTATTTTATTTATTTTAAATTCTTTATTTTCCGATTAAATACCAATTTACCAAATCGTTGGAGTCTATCTAATCTGATCCGAGTGAAATAATCATTATCAGGCATGACTATCATTAACCAATGCGAGAAATTTCGAAACACGGAATCCAGTCATGTTTGGTAAACGGCGTTTCAGCCAATTTTTAACGGTTTCACCGAATTCCATCTTTCAATTCTGAAAGGACCAAGGCCGTGTTTGGTAAATGACCATGTTTGATACATGCAGGGGCGGACCGTAGTACAGACCCAGGGGGGCTACCGCCCCCCAACAAGAATTTTTTTTAGAACCCCCAAAAATATTTTCGCCCCAAAAAATAATTTTGAACCTCCCAAAAAATATTTTGAACCCCCCCAAAAATATTTTCACCCTCCAAGATGACTTTCTTGGATCCACCCCTAGATACATGGCCATGCTCCTAATAATGCAATCAATTTGCAGAAAACATATTCCATCCTCAATTCCGAAGGGACTAAGGGCGCAGAATATAATAAACATGCATATAGATTTGGGGGAGGTGGTAGCAAAGATAGGTAGATTCTAAATTGTGGAGAAATGTATGTACGGAGTATTTCCCATGTGTGATATATAATGTAATTATCGAGACTTACACTCTCATAATCCTGGATTCTATAAAATACCTTCTAAATCTTTTAGACAGTTAAATCCGGATCTGATCACAGTCAATCTCGTCAGTATTGGCTCTAAAGGACGAATACAGCAGGACTTACATCATCTTTCAGGCTGCTCCTCCCATCATACGAACTCTCTACCTTCATTATCATCTTCTCCCTTCTCAGCCGCTGAGCAACTCCGTGAAAGTAAAAAGAATCATTGCCAACAAAACCTCCTTCATCTTCCGTTGGTGGGAATTGAACCCAAGACCTCCCACAAAGGAGAGACTACAGGGTAGAATTGTAGATGGTCATCCATTAGAATACACGCACCAACCATCCCATGTGTGATATCTCGCTCCATTCTTTGCATGTCTAATCTAATCCCAATTGGTAATCGTGTTTTCCCAAACCCCATAGCCTTTTATTGTATTTGTATACTCCGTATTTTGGACATTTAATATTTTTAATTTTATTAGAACCCGCAACAGCTTAATCAAAGTAAATATATTAAAATTGATGAAATTATGGATGAAGCTACTAAGTAATCGGCAGAGTTGTGAGAAAAAAAGCATTTTTGAAATATATTTTATTAAAAACTTAAAGAAAAAGTCAAATGAAATAATAGCTAAAATTGTTCTATTAGCAAATTCAGCCAGAAAATAGTTTAAACCTTACTAATTGTGTTTATAAATAGACAAATAGTTAGTTGATAATAATTTACATAAAAACAAGGGTTATCAAATAGGTGTTAGTTTTGCTTTAATTAGCTTTAATTTGCTATATTGTTATTTCATTCCTACGTATTATTGTTTTGCAATATTATACCGAGTATTATTATGGGTTTTTCATTCCTACCTATCACGTTTACATCAAAATTATACTCCCTCCATATTTTAATGTTCAGTTTATTAGCTTGGACACATTATTGAAGGAGTAAAGTAGTAGATGTAGTGAATAATGTAGAAAAAATATGAGAGAATGTGTGAAAGTATGAAAGAGAAGATAAAAAAGATGATAAAGTATGGGTTTGAGTAGTTTATAAAGGGTAAACTTACAAAAAATGAAACTGTAGAAAACTTTTAAATACAACCTGAAGAGGAAAGTGTAGGGAACTTTTAAATACGGAGTGAGTATGTACTTTACTAGTTTCATTAATTAAAACTCATAAAAGTATTATTTCCTCTGTCTCCTATGATTGTCTCATTTTTCATTTTTCGATATCCCTCTATTATTGTCGCATAACATATTTGGTAACATTTGTGTGGTTCTAATTCAATATTACTTTATTCTCACTTTATCAATTCATTATCAATCACATAATTATACTTTTTAAAAAACCATATCACTCACTTCTGTCTCAATACCAAAGAATAGATATATTGAGAAAACTCGATCATAAATTAAAGAATGTTATTCATCAGTCACATTGTCATTAAGCTGGATGCGCACTCAAATTAGTAGTGATCACAGATAAATATTCTCATCTCCATTTTGCAAATGAAAAAAAAAGATTCTAAAATTTGCCAAAATCCATTATTTCTTATCCAAATAGGAATCCCAATATCCCATTATAGCCCTATAAATACATCAAATGAACTCACAAATTTCCACCAACACATTAGATTGATCCAACTCAAAAAAATTCCATAGAAGAAGAAATGGTTATCCAAAGTGAAATCCTTGCTGGGAGTGCCCACAAGAAAATGAGCTTCAGAGAACAAGAGGAAGTAGAAGTGTCTTACAACTACAATGAAGACTCTTCATCCATGCAAATGGTGAGGCCTGCTGCTAACCCATGCTGCATCTCCGCCCCTCCTGTCCCTGAAAAACACCACGGCGGCCTCCACCACCTTTTCGGTAGAAAACACCATGAAAGCCACCACCTTGGCCGCCATGGTAACGGCGGCGGCCGTGTAAATGAGGTTGTGCAGCTGCAAGAAGAGAAAGTGGAGGTGTCTTCTAGTGAGAAGAAGTTGGTGAGTGAAAGGCATGGCGGCGGATATGTAAGTGATGAGACTCACTTTGTGATGGAATCTGAGTTCAAGGGTTTGGAAGATTGAAGATCCTAAGCTTTAATTGATGCACGACCGACCCTTTCTGCATGCATGTATTATATAAATAATTTAAATGTGTGGTAAAATAAGGGGGGCATGATAGTATTTTTATGATATATATGATGTGAAATAAGTATCAGAAGTTACATATATGAAAGTGTTTGGTTATTTACTTAATTGCTTCATGATTATCTTTAATGTACGTGTGGTAAATTCCTTCTTTTCTTATTTATATATGCCATTCTTAATAAAAGAAAAGTTACTTGAATTGCATATAGCTAGCCACAAAATATCATTTTTTTTTATATAGGATTGGAATTGAAAAACTCGTAAGACCGAAAATACATAATTAACTCAACTGTAATATTCTTAATTGATTATAACTAAAAAGTGATAATTAATGCTTAAAATGATCCTTACTTTTAGGGAGGTAAGAGTCTTTACTTGGACTGGTTTAGACCGGATCAAATCATACTTAAACAGACTAAATTAAACAAGACAAGACCAGACCTGACTGGACGTTCATAGTTATAAAATACACGAAGACAAGACCATGCATTTACCAGACCGGACCGGACCAAATCAAGCAGACCAGAACAGACTTAAACAAATCAGATCAGATCATATCAAACCATATAAGTAAAATTTCAGTCTAATTAATAACATCCCTAGTCACAACTATATATTGAGCTAGTCTCATACAAACAATTTTTTAGATAATTTTTACACGAAATGTTTACACTAATAAATACGGAGTATAAACTTTTTAAAATTGGGGTGGAACGAAATCTAGGATGACCGTTTACTCCGCGGCTCCGCCCCTGCTTAGTTTTTTTTGATAATCCAAATGTCGGGGCTTACGCTCTCATAATCCTGGAGTCTATGAATTACCCTCCAAAGCTCCTAGACAGTTAAGTTCGGATCTGATCACAGTCAGCATCGTCAGTACTGGCTCCAAAGGACGGATCCACCAGGACTTACATCATCATCTCCCTTCTCAACTGCTGAGCAACTCCGTGAAGGTATGGAGAATCATTGGGAGCAAGACCTCCCTCATCTCCCTTGATGGGAATTTAACCCAAGACCTCCCACAAAGGAGAGACTTGAGGATGGATGGTCATCCATTGGACTACACCCACCTCCCCTTCTTAGTTTATTGACTTGTCCCGTCACCACCATCGGTTATCATCGAACACCTGCTATTAAATTGGTTGTGGGATGAGACTTGAGAATTATGGAAGTAGTTACACTGTTATATATAGCACCATATAATGCATATGTTATCGCGAACGTACACTAATTTGATTTTTATCATAGCTTCTCCTATGCTATCGATCTATATTAGAGATAATTCTTTAATTAAGCATGACTAAAACACACACCTTGGTCCAAAAGGTTGAATGCCCAACCCCAAGGCCCCCACCCGACCCAACAGGATGGTGGGAAGATTATTCACGGTGACTCAGTCAGCAAAGCGGCGGTAGGCCTTATACACATGCATAGCAGAGATCCAGCCTTATTTCAGGTTCTGTAACCTCCACACGGCCGCTGCGGATTTCGAATCTTGGTCATTTGATCCAATTTTCCCACCACTCGACCAACTTAGCTACCCGTGCGGGTACTAAAACACAGACCAAGTGTATAAATAAAAGTGTCATTCACTTTTAATCAATATGACAAAATAAGTTTTATTTTGAAAATAAATATATAAGTGATTGTAAGTGTATACTTTGTCCATGTTTTAATCTTATTCTAAACAATTTCTTTTTACTTTACGCTTCCATTCTATTATTAGGCTGTAGAAGGACGAAACCAGATTGGTATATAGTGTAAAAAGATTCCGCAAAAAATAAAACTAAATCAAGTAAAGTTTCAAGTTTACAAAAACCGGTATTAGCCCTTAGTAGGAGTAAAATAAGCTCAAAATTCATCAATAGGAGTACAATCATTTTATTCTCAAAATAGGACTAATATATTTATTAGATTTCTCATTCTACCCCCTTCATATCATTTCCAATTGATTTATTTTATTAATAAGAAAATCATTGTTTTATTTATAATAAAAATATAAAAAATAATAAAATATTTATAAAATAATAATGAAAACATAAAAAAATAAAATAAAAATAAAAATAAATTAAAAATAAAAAAATTATTTAAATTTTTTAAAAAAGTCCAAAAAATAAAGTAAAACACCTAAAAAATATTAAAAAAATATGTAGGTCACTGCCAACACGTCCTCTACCTCCCAGCACCACCGACTCTGGTCGCGAAAAAAATGCTATCTTGTGTAAAAAAAATGCCACATATCTTGTGAAAATGTCATAAAGATGACATTTTTACTCTTTGAAAATATCCAGCTTTCTTTTGCTTTCTCTTCAAAATTGCCATCATGATGACATGTTTTCCCCAACTTGACAATCTTTTCCGACGATCGGAGGTGGCGGTGCTGGAAGGTGGCTGAGGTGGTGGTTGGGGTCTATATATTTTTTAATTATTTCTTACAATTTTATTTTTTTATTTTGATTTTTTTTATATTTTGTAATGATTGTTTAAAAATCCTATTATCAAGGATAAAGGAAAGGGTAGAATAGGAAGAGTTAGGCTATGTTTGGCACAACAAGCTGGAACTGAAGACTAATGTCTGAAATAGGGTCTATTGTCTGAAACAGAAACTATTGTCTGGAACTGAATTTGAAAATGCTGAATCTGAATTGCTAGCTGAATGGAGTAAACCCGTTTGGCAAAAAGAGCTGAACAAGTGCAGGGATAATATGAAATTACATTAAAGGACACATAATTATTAATAGAATAAAATATATTTATTGTAACGATATTGATATTTATAATATAATATGATATGATATGATATGATATGATATGATATCATATCATATCATATCATATCATATCATATCATATCATATCATATCATATCATACCATACCATACAATACAATACAATACAATACAATACAATACAATACAATACAATACAATACAATGATATGATATGATATGATATGATATCATATCATATCATATCATATCATATCATATCATATCATATCATATCATATCATACCATACCATACCATACAATACAATACAATACAATACAATACAATACAATACAATACAATACAATACAATACAATACAATACAATACAATACAATACAATACAATACAATACAATACAATACAATACAATACAATATAATATAATATAATACTCCATCCGTCCTGATAAGATTATCTCATTCATGTATTGAATTCTAAAATACAACATTCGTGTATACCATACAAAATAAAAAACCATAAAATTAACATTTAAGTTAGAAATAGTTGTAATAAATAAACATGTAAACATGAACATCACCATAATTGACTAATAAGGAGCGAAAATATTTAATTTCTGTTAGTCCATATCAAGGATGTTATATTGTTGCGAAGTTCCTTCATCTCACTACAGCTTTCTGTTTGTGAATTGATGGCACTTGAAGTTGAGTTATGAATGTCAACAAGATCATCACGTGGTATGAAATCTGGATGGCGCTCGAGAACCTCAAATATCATGTCATCACTAGAGAATTTTCGAATATAGTTGTGCAAAGCAAATGTTGCCATAATAACATCTATCTGCGTTTTAATGCTAAACATAAGCATTCTTGATAAGATCTCCCACCTCTTTTTCAAAACCCCAAAAGAACGCTCTATGCAACTACGAAGAGATGAGTGTGAGCGATTGAAAGCTTCTTGAGCATTTGTTGGTGCTTCATTTTCAAATTGCTCTAAGTGGTATCGTAGCTTGGGATAAGAAACAAGATATCCTTTTCGATCCGGATAGCCTTTATCCACCAAGTAATATCTACCTACATAAATTTTAAAAATATGATTAAAATTATGCCTCTGAGTTTAATAAATTGACAATAAAACATACCTTCAGGTGTATGACTTGGTATTTAAAACATTTCTTTTGCGTGCATAAACTTCAACCAGTTGAGCCTTTCATCGTCATCTTTAAACTTTATGAAGAATTGTCTTCTAGTAGGATTCTCCAGAATACAAATGTTGTGAAACCATAAGTCACCACTCCTCACCAGCCCGCCATTATCAGCCATTCTAGTCATAATTTCCATGACATCACCAACACTTGCACAATCATCAACAACCTTCTCTTTTTTTGTCAAGAGACGCACAATTGCTTGAAGACATGTATTCCCCCTCTCTAAATTTTCACTAAGTTTCACTGATCCCATAGACTGCCTTAGTTTGCACTTCTTACTAGTGCCACTGGTCTTTACATCTTCATTAGTGGTAACTGTAGCAACAGAAGGAACATTTCCACTAACCTCTTGCACAAAGTCTTGAAAAAAATTACCCAGATCTAGTTCGTCATGGTAACTCTTATACACCTCATAAGGATCACGGTTATCCTCCAAGTTGACAGTGACTTGATGATTTTCTTGATTATTGTTCTCCACAATTGTAGCAGTTGGAGCCACACATTCTACTCCAGTTGCTACAGAGTCCCCAAATATTTGATCCCATTGCTCTTCAATGTTATTTGGAATTCCTTTATTCTTGAACTTCTTTACTTCTGCCTTTTCCTAAAGAGAAAATTCTTACTTGAAAATAAATATTATAATAATCCCAATTCAAGGTAATAAGCTAACTAAAATACATACCTTAATTTTTTTACTCCACCACTCATCTGAACAATCCAACGTCCCAATGGCCGTATTCCAACCCAATCCAGTCTCATCACGTTTCAGTGACTTCCACAATCGCCAATCTTTTTTCATAAAGTCAAACTTATTTTTCAAACATTTAAAAGAACATTTCCTTTTCGTTCTCTCCTCAAATAAAGCTTGCATCTCCTTCCACCTAAACTGTTGTCCCCTCCCATTCTTAAGAATGAATTGGATGCATATTTCATTAAAAATTGCAACAGTTTCATCTGACCACATAAAGTAACCCCCTTCATCTTTCTTAGATGACATCTGAAAGGCTCAACCGATAATATAGCAAATGAAAAAAATAAATATTTTCATTACAACGGTGTGAAATCAAAGAACTTATAATACAACAAATATGAGAATGGTGAAACCACATCTAATCAATATACAACTGTAAACTACACGTTCACATACTGAGCTCAAAATAGTACTTCCTTATAGGCCTTAGACTGCAGGATAAATTTGAGTAGTTAGTGATTTTTATTTTTAAAAAAACGTATGCTTACTTTTATCAACAATGACAACTCAACAAGTTGATTGATTAATAATCTCGTTTGAAACTTGATGAAAGATCAATTTAACCTCAACTCATTTTATTACTCTGCATTTTTTTATCAGCAAGTACCACCCTTTTAATTTGCTATTGCAAGTTGCTAAATTTTCATCAATCTGATTTTCCTATCTTTTACCTTTCATCATAATAGTAATAACATAGTGGATAAAGAGCAAAAATCACAACAACGTAAGTATTATACTACGTAACTAATAATTCAAACCAGATTCCAGAATTTCTATTACTAAAAACAAATTCAAACCAGATTTTTTTTCATACCAATATTTTTTAACGTTGACAGATGGCATTCTTTATAGCTACTCAGGTGAGCTCCTCATTCATATTTTTTTTTAATTTACAGTAGAGAAGCGAAAGCATATAACAAATAGAGAATCATAAAGCATAAAAGTTGATACCTTGGAGATTACGGAGGAAATAGGTGTTATCAACAAGGAATTGGGAGAAGTAAAGAATGCATACCTTGGCAATCGGCTGGGTAAGAAATCAGAGGAGAGGTTTTACGTGAGATGAAGGACACGATGGGAACGTGAAGTCTGGAGGGATGCGGCTGAATATAAACGTCGCGAGCCTAAACGTTAGGGTTCAGCCCATATATTTCAGGTTAAGCCCGTTTCAGCCTTTCAACCAAACATAGGCACTTTAATTAAAATTGACTGAACCTTCAAAATTTCAGCTCTTTTATAGCTGAATTGGCGTGCCGAACGGAGCCTTAGTCATATTTTGGGAATTTAAACTTTAAACTCCTATTGTTGCAATTATCCTTTTATCTACACCTATTTAGGTAAACCTCCCTTACAAAAAAATGCATTTTTAGACTTAGATCATACTGTCTCCTTTCTTAAATAAGTGTAACAGTCAAGTTATCACATTTAACAATGTATAACTTTGACTAAAAAAAATTATGAGGGAAATTTATTAAATAAAATTATTAGAATCGACTCTATTCGTCGTCCTTTATAAATGCAGCAGCGCCGCGGCAGGAAGGGGGGGAGAACGGAGGTGAAAACAGGGGAGAAAGAGAGAGGAATTCAGCCGCTTCTTCATCGATCATCTCCGGTTTTTTCATTCTCTATTGATTAGTTAGTTTAATTTCAGAATTTCTAGTTTTTGTATTTCAATTTCAGAACTTTCACTTTCATGTTTATGCTATTGAAAAGTGATTTTTCTTCCATTTTACTTTCCCTAAAAGGAAGAATGCAAAGTTCTGAAATTGAAATACAAAAACTAGAAATTCTGAAATTAAACTAACTAATCAATAGAGAATGAAAAACCGGAGATATCGATGAATAAGCGGCTGAATTCCTCTCTCTTTCTCCCCTGTTTTCACCTTTGTTCTCCCCCCTTCCTGCTGCGGTGCTGGTGCGTTTATAAAGGACGAATAGGGTCGATTCTTAGGCCTTCAAATTTGGGAAGTTAATCCCCAACGGCTACACAATTAAATTCGATCAAGGCTGAAATTCCGTTGGTCATAGAAGGAATACACATGATGTTCGAAGGCTTGAGCTTGGAATTTCCAATTCTATTCTTAGGGAGATGGCATACGGCTCAACTAGATAGCTAAGGTGCTGATTTGAAGATTTTGGTTTCCCTTCAACTATCCACTTCTTGCAAATTGGCCCCAAGAGTTAAAATTCCTTCCAATTTCATCCTTACCTAATAATAAAGTAAGTTAAGTCCAAATTAGTAATTAATTCCCAAAAGTGAATTATAATAGGCCCAAAATAACATAATAAATTATTAGAAATAAAGAATATTATAAAAATAATATTCATATTTTGAAATTTATGATGAGACAAATGTAACAGTTTTTTATAAAAGTAAAATATTGTTAATACATTAATATATAAAAACGTAATCAAAGATTGTCTGAGGTGGAACTTTTTAGAATGGAACTTTCTTTCCATTAATCAAAACGTAATATGATTTGGTGGTCTTTCCTTTAGTAATGGAACTTTTTACTCAACGCCACTCCACAAAGTAGGGGTGGGAAAAATCGCATTGATACCTGTTCCACCGCTGTTTAATAATGTAGTAATTATTAGTTGATGACAATAGAATAAATTGATATTTTTTCTTACCGGAAGAGAAGAGGACTTTATTTAAAGTCATCAAAAAATGAATACAGAAGTTGTGACTTGTGAATAGGAACACAGTATAAAAATGATGAAAAAATATGCAACAAAAGGACATTTTACTTGGATAATTGTGTTTAGACTGGAACAACTTGTTTACGACCTCGACGTCAAACATTTATCACTTTCTAAAGCACTTTCAAAAGGAGTCTTCCACCACAAGTCAACAACTAGATTCTCAAATTAGACCTAAAGTTCTAATGCAATGGGCAGCTGCAGCTGATGAGGTCAAATAACTTTAAAAGGGTGGGAAATGGAGTGTCACTGAGATGGTGCAGGAAACAAGCAAAAAGATAGCAGCCATCTAGGCAGAATGTTCATTACAGTAGTCTTTCGAACCAAGCAAACAAAACAGTGTTCCCTGTCTAAGTTATCTGAGACGAGACGAAAAGGGTAGTAGGGGAAATGCAATTTTACAAAAGTGACGAGGTGCAGGAATTAATGTACTTGGCGCTAATACTAGGTAATTTTAGCTCCAATTCTCACAGCAAAACTTAAGATTCGATTAAACAAAAGATGACAAAAATTATTATCTTCCAATAATCAGTCAGAGCAAAGAATCCACAGCAGTTTGAAGTTTACCATCTGTCATCAGATCTTGACCTGCCAATAGTAACGATGAAAGTTAGTTGAACTTAATTTGGGGCAAAGCCTGAAAAATGGTCAAGAGCTTCAAGGAAATAGCTCTGGAAATAAACCCATGGAGATGGGGAGAATGTGAAAGTCTAAACTATGATAAGGCAATAATTTTTGACCCACAAAAAAAAACAAGTAGCAGATTTCCAATATTCGATAAGAACTGCAAGCAACAATTTTTAATGGTGGAGAAGTAGTGATTTTATTAAAAGCAAGAGAGTAGTTAAGAGTTGTTCTGGTTTTTAATTCCGTTCAAAACCTCCACCCCCCACCCCCCCCCCCCACCCCCCGACGAGAGCACACGGTAAGTTCGTTTCAAGGTCAATAGAATGTTCACATCTTGACACTTTATTCACATCCATCCTCAATTGCTCTCAACAAAGATCATGCCGAATATACAGAGCACATAAATTAAGAGCCCCTTTGGTAGTCTGATCCGGAATTATGTTTATTCTTCTTATTATCAGTTGAATGATCCAAATAAGCAAAATAAGTAGTAGCTTATGTTGTGCATACTTTGGCTGAAATAGATTTTTCCAATCACTTCTCTGCTAAGGTATTCCAGCATATCATAATCTAAACAACCATAGCCAAACAGACTATGAAACAACAGAGAATACGAAATGAGAACCAGTAAACACTGGCCTCCAAAAGAAAAATCTTATCCTCCATGTGTTTGCAAAAAGAGAGTGAACTTGTAATGTGTAGAATAAGGAGACAGAGAGTATTATAGTACCTTTCCATGTTCCTGTTACCATGAAATCTTCTATCCCTACCACCACTTGACCGAGCAGCACCTTGAAAACCTCTTGTGTCCTCTGTAGGAAAAGCACCTTGGGCTGTACCTCTTCTGTCATCACCTGGCCTACCACCACCTTGCTGCTGCTGCAGCAGTGATCTTCTTCTGTCATCAACTCGGCCATACAAAGCATCTCCTCCGGTACCACGCGATCTAGGCCGCCGACCATCCATGAACTCACCACTTCTGTGTTCATCAACAGATCCTGGCCGGGATGGGGGTCTCTCAGTAACTCTGTTTGATGATGACCCTGGCCTCTCACCGTCTTTTTCACCAAAACGAACTTTGTCATCCAATTCCCGGATCAGCAGTTCCAATTCCCTTTCTTTTTTATTTATCAGTTCATCATGGATTATGCTTCCCTGGTCATCTTCACCGGGGGTTTGACACGCTTCTTTTTTAAGCAGTTCTATTTCTTTTTTCAAATTCTTTTCCTCATCTGTCTCCGGCCTGAAACATTTTTATCTCATCAATTAGAAATTTGGATGAACGATATATATGTGTATATATAGATTGGTCTATATAAAAAAATCTTCTTCCTATGAAAAATCAGAATGCATTGCAGCCCTTTAAATTGATGTAATGAATGGTTGGACCAATGAAAATTATTGAGCAATTGAGCATTTAATGAATAGGCTTCCTACAAGGATACACTTGCATGTCACAAATTTCACCTTTATTCGGTGCACCCAATATATATGAGCCTTTAGATACCCAAGATGAATGTGCGAGATGTATTCTCGTTTTCATATAAGTGATTGTTTAATTGAACCCAACTGATACACACACACTCATTCACAATTCTGATGAGATTTGGTTAGGCCACCTTCGTTTTTTGGCCAAAAGAAAATCGAATGATTCAGATTTTCAGCTCAATAGTATCAAGAATTAATTTTCACTCATTAAACCATACCAGCAAATCAATTTCACTGAAGAGAGATAGACAACGGAAAGTATGTAATGATAACTTAATCCTAACCGTTTAATCATTTCTACTAAGACCTATATTGGAACAAGATGTAAATCTAGCGGTTAAAAGGCACAATTCCCATGGCCGACTCATACAAGCACACGGCAGATCACACAAGACCAACAATAAGCTATAATAAGGAGCAATATGGTATCTCATTTAATATTTGTTATCTACATGGGCAAATGGTATGTAATTCATACAGTTTGTAGGTCTGTATGGATTAATTATTCTTGGAAAAGATGAAAGAGGAAACATTGAATGTGTATCTCCTACTCCTGAAAGCATCTTTTACTTAGTTCAATAAACCACAACATAACAAAAAGCATAAATTTTGCTCAACAATCGCAGAAATGTGGCCTAACATAATATGCTCCTTAACGGCTGAACTTCATTGAAAAAGTTGCATTTATTCAACAATTTAAAAAAACATCCAGTCTTCTATTAATGCAAGATTCAACTTGAATGTTTTCCTCCTCACTTCTCTGAATCACGTTCTGTTTCCACCTTCCAGAGAACTAATATATATGGTAACATAAAAAGTCAAGATTTTGAGATGAGCCTACAATGATACAATAATTAATGTCAGTAGAATTCCTTAATGCATGAGGAGCATTATTTCGCCAAAGAGCAAAGAAGAACCGTTTAATTCTTCCGGTGTGGGAAAAATGGTTAAAGGATAGATAGACTACATGCTAGGCACTTGCACAAAATGCCTTTATCACATTTTTTTTCCCTGGATAAACCTTTAGCTCTTTAGGAGTGGGAACTAAATTAGCCTACAGCAATTATTTTACAAAATATTACAGAGTACTAAATAATTAGTGTTCCGTATTAATGGCGGTAGGAAAATTAAAAGGGTGTTCTTGTGTAATATTATGCAATGCTAAATTTACATTCTTATTGATGGCGGTAGGAAAATTAAAATAATGAGTAAAAAATCAAAACGTCTTTTCGCACCAACGCCTCGCCTGAACTCGTGTAGGCTTCAAAGGCTCGAGACTTAGCCGTGCTGCCTCAATACGCCTACAGCTTTTTAGAACATTGCTTCGTAGTAGTATTAGTCAGCCCATGTGCAAAAAAGATTGAGAAAGGTAGAATCAGCCCGTGTTCAAAAGTATTAGACCGTCCCATCCCAATTACCCAGTCCCCCAATAAATAAATTTATTTAATTAAGTAATTAAAGTATTTATGTTTTAACAATCTAATTGAATTTTGTCAATATTATCATCTTTATTTATATTTCATCATACTTCATCCATCCCATAAAATTATTCTTATTTACCATTTTGGGAAGTCCCAAAAAATTATTCTTATTTCCTTTTTGGAAAATTTTGTGTGGCTAACATTCATTTACATTTTTTTTATTCAACCACAACCACATATTTTCACTTTATTCTCACTTCATTTAATTTCGATCCAAGTCAAACCGGGAAGAATTTTATGTGACGAAGGGAGTATCTATTTGTGTGGGAAAGAAAGGCCAATATTTAGGTGTGGGAGCCTTTGCAGCACTGAGGTAATGATGATGATGAGGGCTCCCATTTTGTGAGGACCGGCCCTGCTGACTGTATCATAAAACCACTGATTATAACAAAACATTGCCATGCCAACCCCATCGAAAACTTCAAACATGCCATTGTGTGTACACATGATCAACATTAACTCCAATAAAAAAGCTTTTAACTTATAATTAAGAAAACAGAGATCAGCTATGAAAACTAGTGTGCCTATGAATTCCTACAAGTCTACAACTCAATAGATTATAACTCTATAACAAACTATAACAGCCAGAATCGCCATATTGTCATGGCATTAAATGACTCCATAGAAAGATCACATTCTAAACTTCTAGTGGAGGGCACATTAAATTGTCTTTCCTTAAGAGTTAAGATTGTATTTTCTACTGTTGTTAAATACTTATGCATAGTGCTTTCACATGTTCATATAAAATCCAGTGAAAATTAACCAATTATAAAGATGATAAAAATGATATTGCCGTGGAACGGATAGTGTGCACAAAAGCCAACTTGCTAGTGTCTAGACCTTATTGAGTAAGTCAACCTTATTTTAACAATAGGTAACTTAGTTAACCCAATTGCGGCTGAATTTGTTGAAACTTATATTAAAAGGACGAGTTGAAATGATTTTTTAGCTGAAGTGGATGAAAATGGCAAATTATATTTCAACCCACATTCATGAGTTTATAAATATATGACATCTACAGTCCCTAGAAGGTTTGTCGACTTTCTTAATTTGGTTCTGCCAAAAACTTTTTTACTTACCATTTAACTAAAGAAATTCGGGGTCCGCAATGTTCATGTCTTCTAGAGCTATCTCAATGACCCTGTTTTCATTTTCTTAATCTTTGTACTCGTCAAAGGTGAAAACCTTAATGGGAATGAGGTTAGTGTACTTTTATTATTTGTACCATAATCCTGCCAGTTTTAGAAACATCTAAACATTCCTCCTTTCAGCTGATCCACACTAACCAAACAGCTGGAGCAATTCTTTAGATTATGAGAACAATAGAGGGGGATACTGTGTAAAACAAAATTCAGAAAACAAGATGAAAACCTGTTAATGCGGCCATGCTCCAACTCCAAGTCAATCTTCCTCCAATCAAGACCCTTTTCTTCTAGCAAAACCTCTCTAGGCTTCGCATCCCCAAATGGATTTACCTTGACCTTCGGCTTTATACCCCCTTCTACCATACCCTGCAATATCTGTCCCTCAGAACGGGCAGACTGAGAGCTTCCAGGCCTACTCGACTGTGAGCTTGTTGGGCGACTACTAACCTTCTTTGCCTCAATCTCGCCATCTATTTTTTTCCAGTCCAGACCTTTCTCAGCCAGCACTTCCTCCCTAGGCCTGGCTGCCCCAAATGGGTTGGGTTTGTTCACCTTTACAGGAACCTCGATCACATTGTCAGTTCCAAGTTCACTCTTAGGCGAATCTAAAACCAATCTCTGACTAACAACACCCCGTGTCCAGCGATCAGCTTCAGACCTTGAGTCTCTGAACTCCGAACCAAAGGTGGAAGATCTGGCGGGTGGAGGAGCAATAGGTTTCTTTGAAGCTCCCCAATTATCAACGCCATCAGCCCTTGAGGAACCACCTCCTGCTCCGAGCATAGCATACCTTGAACGAGCGCCTGGAGCAGCAGTCAAATCGGAATCATACGACTGTAAGGGTTTCTTCGCTGAAGCCCAGTTATCAACCTCATCAGCTCGGGAGGGTTGATCGAAATCCGAAGACCTAGATGGTGGACCTCTACGATCATCATCGATACCGCCATAAGACCTCCGACTGTTCGCCCAGGGACCTTCACCATCGACATCACGATCTCGGCTCCTACCCGATTGCTGGCCCGTGAACCTGTTCCCGTAGTTTGAGAAGCCTCCACCAAGCCGACCAGATTGCATTTCCTCCGCGGAGCGCTCTCTGGGACCCGTAGGAAGATGGAGCATCTCTTCGTGCGTCAAGCGTCTACCAGTACCGCCAGAGCCATAGGCGTCGTATGTCGTGAACTCCTGCAACGACATCTTGGCAACAGCTTTCTTCTTCGGTTTCGCGGTGTTAGCCTCCTTGAGGCTCGGGAAGTTTTGAGAGTCCCCGCCGGTAACGTTGCCAGCAGGAGCCGCCGCAGCTGCAGCGACGGCTTGTTCGCGCTCCTCAGCTTCAGCCCGCTCCGTTTCAGCAGCCCATGTGCCAATGTTTGCCCATGGAGACTTCGACATTGTTGAACCGAAAGATCTAAAATTGAAGAAATTTCTTATGCATACACGGAATAATAATAATAAGGGAGGAGAAACAGGGAAGAATCCGATGGCGGTGATATTGATTCTCCCGTCGTGATTTATGATTCCAATTATAGAGACCGTTTTTCTGCAACTATAGATGGGTCGGAGCTCCGAGAGGAAAGCAGTTAAGTGGGCCGAGCTGCGTTTGCGTGCAAACGGGGCCGGGTTTGTTGCGGTTGGTGCGCTGTTAATTGGGAAGTTTTGGAACCGTCTTTTGTGGTTTCCCTTTTCCAGCGAGTGTTCTATTAAAAGCCTACTTGATAATGGGGATTTGAAAAATGGCATTTAGTTAAAAAATGACTATTTAAGAACCTAATATATAACACACAAGAATCAATATCTTATTCTAATATATAACACACAAGAATCAATATCTTATTCTAATATATAACACACAAGAATCAATATCTTATGCACAATATTAATATATGTTCAAGAACCTGTACCTAACATATACTCATAATATATATAATCACAATAAGTATTTACTGCACAAGATTCGTATTTCACAAACATCTCTAACTACCGCACAAGAACTTGTATTTAACACACACGACTAATATTCTAACGGAAGATCAATATTTCTCACTTTGAACGACTAATATTTAATGCACTCAGATTACAACATTAATAAAAATGGAGATATGGCTCACGTTGAACAAGGAAAAATAATGGAATGTAATTATTCCATTCCTAAAATAACTCCACATTAATCAATCATGGTAGTTACTAAAAATACTACCCAAGAGTATAATACAAAATTGCCCTTATTATTTTAATCAATTCTTACGTGAGATGCATCCAAATGAAGGGTTGTGATGTGTTCTCACGTTCTCACATTAAGACTCGTTCTCATTTGAACCAATATATATATATATACTAGCATTGACACGCGCGTTGCACGAGGGTCAATGCCCAATGGCGGAAAATGGACAGAAAAAATGAGTAAAACATTGAAGAACAAGATAAAAAAAGTAACAGTTTAATGTTGTCAATGAGCAATAAAACAGTTGTTTAACATTGTCAATTCAGCAAAATGCATGATTGTTCAATCAAAAAACAGTTTGACATGATTGTTTCAAGCAGTCAACCGTAAAAGAAAGCGTTACAACCAAAATAGTACTACATAAATTTCATGTCAACACTGCAAAGCATTCAAGCATGGCCAACAATGTGAGTGCAAGCTTGACTGCCGATTTCGTATGTATGGTTCCTGCGAGGTGGTTCTTCAACGCCACACGCTGAAACGGCAATGAGGCTAACCCTGTCACGGCCATATCTAAAAAATGCAAAGCTGGAAGTTGGGTCAATGTGGAAAGTACACTGAATTTCTTGCAATACCATAAAATGGTACCCATAAAATGAATTTCTTGAATTTCATCTAATAGATCAATTTCGCTACCCATAAAATGGTGCTCTTCTTGGCCATGCAAGATGAGAACGTGACCTCTTTGATCATAACACGTGTTCGGAAACGCCTCACAAGTTGACTGCAGTTAATAATAACACTTAGGTTTGATCCAAAGAAGACAATTCAAAATGAAAATCAACACAAAAGAGCTCGTACCGCAACCATTTTTATGGGCACATAAAGAAATGATGGGGTATGAAACAGTTTCCTGTAGGAGCAGTTTGTAAACGCAGATTGCACATATACAAAGAAGTGACCTGTATTGCAAGTAAAATAGAAAGAATTACACACATTTGTAAAGGAATGGAATTAAGGAGTTTGGTACATGAAAAGGCATTATGAATATTTAGGAAACATACCCCCATGAAGCGTAGGGTCGAAGATAGCATTGGACGATGCACCTAGGTTCCGGGAGAAGCCTTCCGTGTCAAACATTAGGAGGTCAAACGTGAAATTTCCAATGTGTCGGAGCAGAACGTAGGTGCCAAACGGAATTTCATTTTCCACGAGGAAATTAGCAAACTCCTCTTTGAAAATGTAGGCTTCCACAGGCAGTGTCCAAGAGCCAGTTCCATACGGCAGTACAGCCTCCGATTTGGTGTGCTTGAATAATTGTCGGTGCATGCAAGGAGGTATTCGCTAAAGTAAAGGCAAAAAAACAATAATCAGTGTAGTATAGACCAAGCAGGTATGAAAACAATAACAAATTATAAGTATACTGATTTTACCGCTTCGTCGAAGTCCTGAATGTCGAGTAGGCACCATACCAAAGAGAATTGCAACACGTCAGGATAATGGATTGTGGTAGTCATCGGACATGCTACACAAGATGAACAAGAAACATGAAAGCAGATAAAATGATCACATCCGTGCAAAGACAAAAAAATAAAAGAGGTGTTGCTCACAAGAACTAAAAGCAGGGATAATGAAGTGACCTCCTGGTGGAGGCAGGATAAGATTGTGCCTCATGAAATGGTTAATCTTGTGTTCACGTTCACCCTTGCTTCTGAACCGCGTGGGCAGTAGTCTGTCAAAGCCTGAAGCAACCAAGAAGTGCTGACAATCTATGTTTGCATGACAGTAGTATTTGTTGTTGGATGTTTGAGTGAGAACAAGAGCAGAAACCTTCCTTCTGTGAACACTATGCAGGAAGTAGGTCAGGGTATTACCACCTCCATTGTCCGTTTTAGCTTCCACGGTACAAGTGCTCAACAGGTCCATTAGGCTGGAAAAGGGAAATAAGCTAGCAAAATGAACCAAACCATTGGAGGGGGGAGGGGCAGGATTGCATTGAAGGGGGAGGGATGGCAGAGTGCATAACAAATTATGAAATTTATCCAATAAAGTGTGAAAACATTGCATTAGAAGGGTTTTCACTAGTTTTGAAGATTAAAGTCAATGAAATACATAGATATACTTGTTTTTGTTCTTGAATGAATCCATGCATTCAGCCATGTATACACATTTTAAGGAAGTGATATATATAAATTCAGTGAAGCTTCATCTATAAATGAAACACCAAAACACATAAAGATGAACACCATAACTTAAATCATCAAAGAAAGTGAAAGGATGCAGGGGTGTAACAACACCCTCTTTGCATGCATACCTTTGTCCTTGAACCATACAACAATAATGCAAAAATCAGAAGGGGAAAAACGGAATAGCAGAGAACATGCGGAAATGGCAGGGAGCGTGAAGAGGGGGTGAAGAAATTACCTGCGATAAGTGATACACCCATCGGAGTGTTAGACAACGTGAAAGGGTTGAACAGACGACTGGAAAGGCTAGGGAGCAGGGAAACGGCCGCTTCAAGGAATGCTTTGGGATGGGAATGGGCGGCAACTAGAGTTGTCAAACGGGTCAACCCGACTGAACCCGACCCGTGATGGGTTATGCTTTATGTGGGTTGGGTCGGGCCAACCCGTTTAGTGACAGGTCAGAATTTTTACAACCCTAACCCAACCCACCTAACTTGTGGGTTAAACGGGTTGGCCCACGGGCCAATGTAAAAAAATATGACAAAAGATTCTTTAAAATAATTACCCTGGAGTATATATATTATTTAGTAAGTAGTAATAAGGAGAATATAAAAAATCAAAATACTAAGAACTCAATACTTGTTAAGTTTAATTACAAAATATTAAATACTAGTTATACGAGAATTTGAAAACTATAAGAGGGTAGGTAACAAAAATACTCATTGTATAAAAGTAAAGATATATTTAAACCTTTTGATTAATTATTTCATGACTAGTAGTTGCTAAATATTGTACCGAACTTCTCATAAAATATATGTTTCAACATTTTATTTGAATATTTATTATAGAAATACTCCCTCCGTTCCTATTTTATCTTCCCAATAGATTTGGCACACAATTTAAGATAGTGGGTATTGTGTGGTGGAGAGTTGTGCAGAGGAGAGAGAAATGTGTAAGAAATGTTGTGAACCACAAATTCTTTACTAAAAAGGGAAAGTGGAAGTTTTAATTGGAACGGACGAAAAAGGAAAGTTGGAAGTTTTAATAGGAACGGAGGGAGTAATAATTATTTTGCAATTGTTTTAATTTTTTAATTGTAATTATAATATTTTTGGTAGTAAAAGAATAATATTGAAGATAATAAAAGTCAAAACTGTATGTTTGTATATTTGCCCGCAGGCCAACCCACTTAAACCCGCAACCCATTGAGCCAATCCACTTAAACCCGTGAACTAAAAGGGTCAGAAATTCACAATCCTAACCCACCGATAAATGGGTTTAAACGGGTCAACCCACGGGTTTCGGCCCATTTTGACGGCTCCAATGGCAACGGTTAGCTGATTGGCAGTTCATGCAAGTGTTTAATTAAGCTTTCATTTAAAAATTGTACCCACACAATCAGTAAGTGATTATGGGCCCAGGTCGTATTAGGCTGGACAAATTCAGCCTCAAATGCCTCAAATTTGTGGGTTGGTGGTGCAAGTTAATTTTATATTGGAAAAAATGGGCAGGGCTAGCTTGTATTGGAATCTTTTTGTTCATTTATGGTAGATATGGTTGGATAATGGCTTTTGAGTAAAAAATAGAAGGAAACACGTCATTCTTGTCCTATAAATAAATAAATAAATCAAGTATTTTTAAAAAAAATTCAAAAAAGATCAACTTGTGGCATGCAAATAAGCAAGTGATAGGGTGGTGGAAATTTCACATAGAAACACAATAAACAACACAAGGCATACCTCTTGTGAATGATGCGGGCCAAACAAGGAAATTTCCAGCAATGCCGCGCTGCATAAAACATCATAAAAGAAAACATCCCAACCATATACACGAAATCAAAATATACACAAAGGTTTATTTACATTCCCACCAGCAGGGAAGCAAAGTTGAATCAACATTTACAAGATGTTCTGCATAATAATAATGCATGTGCAAAAATATTGGATGCATGAGTGAGGGAGAGATGCAGACATATGCATAATCAAGCAGCAAGTAAAGTCATATCAGCACTATCACTTTCTGCCAATTATACACTACGAAAGTGGGCAAAAAAAGGGCTATTAGAAGATTGCAGGCGTGCATCATTATATAGACGGAGTTCCATTCGAAGACTGCACCGACCACCCACATGTTTGCAAAAAATGTATCCACAACACATCAAGCGTTGCCAGTTTTGTGCTTTTTGTTGGCGTGGGTTTGCAAGCGGTTCTTCTAAAACATTACCCGTGTGCACCACATTATTGGTTGATGAGGATGTGTGTGCAGCAGGCAATTGATCGAGGAATTTAGAGTTCAGTTTCCTTTTCGGAGGGGTTGACGGGGCATCTTCAGTTTCTGGTGGAGCAGGGTCATCAATTGGGGAGTCAGGGGAGGTGTCCTCAACAAGAGCGACACATACTATGGTGTATGGATTGCCTAGAACGCCCTCTTCGTTGGTTCTTGACCTCTTCACTCTAGACACAACGTTGATGTTCTGCATCTTTGCACCAAAAGATTTCAAGTCCATGTCACCTAATGGGTTCATCTTGACAAATTTCAACAGTTGCACCACATCACTGGTGAAAAGGGTGATAGGTATACTATTGGTCCCATCACCTAGCGAAGCATTGAGCCTGAACCTAAACGCATCCTAAAGTTTCAGCAAACAACTCACGAAGAAGTACGATGCATGTTATTGGATGCACATACCTTTTAATAGTAATGTCGTTCTTTTGGCCACACAATAAACACTGGAAATTCACACCTTCTACTCCATGGACTCGGCAGTTGCAATAGTCACAACCAATATAGAAGCCCTCTTCCGAAGTATCTGACATGTGGAACTTGCCAGACACCCACACAACAGGGTCCTGTGCATTGGAATCAGTGTAAAAAATGATGAGGGGGTTGATAGAATAAACTGAGGCTCTGTTTTTGTTTTTTTGTAGTGAGGCATACCTCATTAAGGGAAGTTTCCAAATCTACGAGGGCAGTCGATGGTTTCGAAAGAGGTTTGGCAATCACCGTGAGTGTATCGTCATATTTCCTTGTATGCAGCACTTCATTGATTTTATCTTTGTTTTCACCAACCCTGCCAGAGCATACAAAGATAGACAAAAGATGACATTTCGTTCTAAACTCTTTGCTATCGTAATGAATGTATAGGCAGGGGACTGGGCAGGTACTATATTTTCAATCGTAATGTTCATTCTTTGTCATGATTGAGCTCAACATGGCAATCAAAACGAGTTGAAAGGGTAAAACCTGAGTATTTCAGATCCAACGTAGCAAAAACAATGAATGAAAGGAGGTTGTTTAACATTAATACAAGCCAATTATGGTCGAATGTGCCAAAGTTAAGAGAGATGATGTTACAACCTTGGAAAAGGTTAATGGCAGCCCTGTTAATCATAACAAGGGGGAAGTCACCGGCCTGCAAATGCTTAACAATCTCACAACCATGGCGGGTGACGAATTCCTCCCACATAGTGAATGAGATTGGAATGCGCCTATCCAAACAAAACATAAAGATGAAATGAGTGCGGGGCGGGGCTATAATATATGGAAGGTAAATAAACGAAGGCAGTGTGCACTGTTCATCAAGAATGACTACATCCCACGCTGGTTTCTGAACGGCATTGGAGAACACAAAGGTGCGGGGCAATTTCTTTACAATTGCAGCCAGAAAATCTGCATTTTGTCATGTGATAAGAATGCATTACATATATAGCAAAAGGCACGATTACTAATATATATTAAAGATTAAAGAAGAGAGGCTTACTGATACGTTCATCATGCAAGTAAGAAGCATATATGTCAGTAAAAGAGGTGGTGTCTGCCTCAGCTAGTTGACGAAAGTCATGTCCCTCCTCCACGGCGACATCTTGGATCAAAGTGCGGCGTGTGAATGACCAAACATATGGATACTCTCCGTCAACACAAAAGAGCATGTCAGTTATCGGGTTGACATAGGCATTTGAGACAAGATAGGTTGAGTATAACGCAAGGTGCTGATCTATCCATTCGATGTCAACCTGGAATGCAGTGGCCTGGACCCTATTTCCCTATAAAGAATAAGCCTAGTGAATCAGCAGAATGAACACGTAAAAAGTTGCAAATAGCCATAGGATCAAATATATATAGAAACATACAACAGAATCCATTAGTATCATCGGCATAAACTTCATGGGGGAAGCTTTTGCCGTGCACACATTTGCTTCTCCACCACCGTAACGCGGCAGAGGTCCATGGACGGGTTTCTGGTCTGATAGACACAATTGGTAGTTCAACTCCCATTTTTCCCACTGATTCACTGCATTAGTGAGAAAAGGTGTTTAATGTACAGTAGGTAAGATATGAAGGTATGAGTGACGGTAAAATTTAATCATATAATCAATAAACAAAAACCTAGTTAATGAAAGGCAATATTTCTTCAAACATAACATTGGGTGTTGTATGAGTCAGCACTGGTCTGGTATCATCAGGACAAATGATGATTTTTATGGAATCTGCATTGCGAGCCCTTGACATCACAACATAAAGCTGCCTGTGAGAAAAAACAGGTTCTTTCAAATATATGCCAACGAAGTCAAGTGTCTGCCCTTGTGATTTGTTAATTGTCATTGTGAAACAAACCTTCACAGGAAACTATGTGTGTTTAAACAGAACAAGGCAGTTTTCATCCCTTGAAACCTCAAGGGGGATTTTAGGAACGAACGCGTGTTTCCCCTTGTGGTCGCCTGTAGCGATGCAACAACGTAACTTAGAATGTGATCCCCAAATGAATCACAAATTAAATGATTTCCATTGCACAAGTCCTCACATTGATTAAGATTTCGAAGCAACATGATTGGACAATTATGCTTCAAGTTCAATTTATGGGGGGCAATCCAGTTGGGGACAGAGTGTCCAAATAATCATCACAGTGTGTGTTGTATGAGTCAATAGGAATATCATGGCTAAGGAATGTGTGTGTTCTTCTCCAGGGAACTTATGCATCAAGGATGAATTGATAAAATCTACTATGTCATTCTTTGTTGTTAGTATGGCGCAGGACATCAGAGAATAAGGGTCATTTTCAAACAAGCGCATGTCTGGATACACGGTAGAAAAAAGCAAATCCAGGGAGTCAGTTTCATTGATACAGGGAAGAAGGAAATTGGAAGGGATTTTGATCCGGCCTGAAGATACAGTGGGCTCAGTTCCATTGCCAATCCGCAATAGGTAAACACAAAAGCCAAAGATCTTCATGGGCACGCATATTTAGAATAAGGCGCAATCGGTGAATGTGTGGCCATATTGTCATTGATCTAAGCAGGCAAGCATCTACAAAGTCATGTCGTGTGCCTGAACACACAACCGGCAACGCTTGTCTGAAATCACCGCCAAACACCATAACCCGACCCCCAAAAGAGCGTCAACATCTAATATGTCTCTCATTGTGGTATCCAAGTATTCAACAATCAAGCGGTTCGCCATGGATGCCTCATCCCACAAGATAAGTCGTGCTTCTCTAAGTAATCATGCCTCTGAAGAGTGTTTGCCAATATTGAAAATGTACTTTGATTCCCCATCAAGTGGGAGTTTGAATCGCGAGTGGGCAGTGCGCCCCCCGGGAAGAATAGACGCAGCAACACCTGAACTCGAGGTTGCAAGCGCAATCCACTTGTTCGTCCTGGTTGCAGCGAGTAAACATCAGTATAAAAAACTTTTCCTAGTCCCCCCAGGACCATCAACGAAGAACACACCCCCTTGACAAACATTTACAGCTGCCATGATGGAGTCAAACGCTACTCGTTGCTGAGTATTCAACGCTGAAATGCCATTGAGGTCTGCATCACTGACAAGGATAATAAGTTCTGCCAACACCTCATGTGTGCCCCCTTCCGCGGCAATTTCGCGCAATTCAACATCCACCAAGCTAAAGGAGTCAATATCCTTACCCATTTCAGCAAAGAGATCACGTAGCAGCATGAGTGCAGCCTTTTCAGCAGCCATGTTTTGCTGAAATCTAGCAAGGTCCTCACACAAATGGGTTTTGTATTCTTCCCAAAGCGAACGTGGGTTTGTCACGTCTGAAAAGCATAAATGTGTGGCAAATAATTTACGAAGGTTGGATGGCAATTGGAACAAGACTGCCTCATCAAGGGATGCTCGCATCACAAAATCACCTGACAACAGGCCCATACGTTCAGTTGCATCCATGTACGTGGGCATTTCATCGCTGCCAACTCTTCTGAGATCGACAAATGATGTTGGGCCTCGTACATTGGAAAGCAAGAATCGCAGATAATAACGCTCATCTTCCATGGGATTCACATAAATAAGTCTACTGATGACTTCCTTTCGTTTGCGCCGAGTCCATTCCTTACGTTGGCCATTCCAGACAAAGTAGTGTGGGAATTCAACATAAAGAAGATGCAGGGTTTTTGCAACCTTATCAGACATGTTCATGGCAAAGAACTGCATCAACATTATTTTCATTGAATCAGCAGCCCCTGTGATGTACGTTATGCGTTGGTTGCCATAAAAGGTGAGGTATTGAGAATTCTCCAAGTGAACTTGCAATTGAAGAACAACAAGGTGCATTTCCGAGACTGGAAAGCTGAATATGCGCCATGCAGCCTCAGGAGCAGAAACCCACTGCGCTTTCTGGAAATCGGAAATTTCATCAATTACCTCATCTTCCCTTGTTTCCGACAATGAGATGTTGACCCTATCATGCCCTTTGTAAACGTACTTGTATATGTATTTAACCGACCTCACGCTCGCACAAGCTTCCACATTGATGTGGCAATCGTACTTGCGCAATAATTGGGCATTATAAGGAACAACCCAATGGTTGTCAAGACTATGTTTCCTCACTTGGATAGTAACTCCCGAATCACGTCGCCTATAGGCAGGGAAGCAGTTATCATCGAATACTGTGACAAGAGAAAAATTGTGGGGGAATTTACTTCTACACTTTGGGGACCTTGAACCACGCGTCAAAACCATGCACGGACATTGTGGGTTCATCTCACCGCAAGGGCCATGTATCATATGTTTTTTCACAAGTTGATAAATGTCAGAATCTGGAGTAGGATATGGCAGTTCAGCAGTAATCAACTGATCACAACGGGAAGAAATTGATATCTTGCATTCCCTAGACAGTATTAGTAAAAAATGAGCATAATGAAGATCTCTCTTTTGGAACTTGATGACGTATGTGTATGCAACCACTTTGCCGAACAAAGCTCAGGACACAATGTCTTTTTTGAATTCTTCAAGTCAGGCCTGGAACACACGTGAAACAAGGACGGGTCGATTTTGAGCTTCATCAACGAAGGTCAGCCGGTCCTTGATTTCAAGCCAGTTGGGGTTGCAGGTAATGGTGATGAACAAGTCTGGCTTACCATAATTTTGGACAAGCGCCATTGCATCCATGTACTGACCGCGCATGTCGTGCGGACCGCCAATGAATGACACAGGCAGCATCACACGCCGAACAATGTCGTTAGCATTGTCTATACCTGCGCCAACGACATCAACCAAACCCTGGTATGTGTCCCCACGACATTCACGCTGTTAACTACGGTAACAATCAAGTCGTTGCGTTTCAATCTTAATATATAAGTCAACTATGTATTGCTGAAAGAGACGGCCAGAATGCATAACAAACGAGGTGTTCCCGTGACGGAATTGCAACTTGTATGTGTAATACTAACGACAAGAAACTGAGTGCCCTTTCTTGCATGCAGTAAGCAATTGTTCTTTCCCCAGTATCAGTGATTCATCTGTTTCAAAGTGGTTGCAATTAATGGTAAGTGGGCTTGCAGGGGCTGAACCACTTTGCACAACGCCAGCATGACCTTTTGGAATCCCCTCGAGCCATGTAACATCCCGGCCCCGTAGGCCCCGAGGTAGTTACTTCTAACCTCTAGTACTGTCCTCACAAACCACCACGAGCTTTTATCGCACACTTTGTCCTCACTCATGCGTGCCCTGAGAAACATCCCAGGGGGTCACCCATCCCAAGACTACTCCCGTGCAAGCACGCTTAACTTTGGAGTTCTTAGTGATGAGCTCCCTTAAAAGGAGATGCATCTCTGTTGGTATGAGTAGTACTATTAATCCTCTTAAATTAATCTCGAGTATTACAATCACCCCCACTTAGGATCGCAACGTCCTCATTGTGCCCTTAACAATCTCAATCAAACCCCAGAATCTTTCCCCGCTAAGTGCCCGCCCGATATCCAACGGATCAGCACACTGCTGCAGGGTTGCTCTGATACCACCTGTAACACCCCGACCCCGCAGGCCCCGAGGTAGTTACTTCTGACCTCTAGTACTATCCTCACAAACCACAACGAGCTTTTACCGCGCACTTTGTCCTCACTCATGCGCGTCCTGAGAAACTTCCCAGGGGGTCACCTATCCCAAGACTACTCCCGTGCAAGCACGCTTAACTTTGGAGTTCTTAGTGATGAGCTCCCTTAAAAGGATATGCATCTCTGTTGGTATGAGTAGTACTATTAATCCTCTTAACTTAATCTCGGGTATTACATGTCAGCCCACTTCTCCCCGCGGAAACAAAAGCGGGTACTGAAAGGGGTCGTAACAGCCATAGTAATAATGGATGTTCCTAGACCTTCCGTTGTGGGCGTACACGCGAATGTTTTTGTTCGAAGCCACACCCTCATACCCATCCCCCACCCAGACTGCAACAACCTGAGATGAAGTTGGGCGGTTATAGACACGTTGATTAAGGCGAGGATTATTGTTAAGGACAATGGAAAACTCATCCGTCTGATCCACATCAGCCGGCATTTTAAAGAATTGTGCATACGGGTTTGCACACATCACTTCCATCAATACTTGGATCACTTCTTTGTCCAGCTGATCCGTCGAATCCATCCTACTCGAAAGTGTGTAGTCTATGTCATAGAAATATAACTGAAGATTTCGAGGCGTGCAACCATCAGGCAGCAAGTCATTTATGAAGTGGTATATTTGGCCTTGAACCCTGAACGTATATATCCCCTGGTTCCTACGACAAAGGCTTTTGTCATAGTTGTAGATCCTGATGGATGTGTAATACTTGAGATTTAATTTAAACGGATTAATAGTACTGCTCATATCAACAGAGTGCATCTCCTTTTAAGGGAGCTCATTAGCCAACAACTCTAAAGTTAAGCGTGCTTGCACGGGAGTAGTCTTGGGATGGGAGACCCCCTAGGAAGTTTCTCAGGGCGCGCACGAGTGAGGACAATGTATGCGGAAAAGGCTATTGACGGTTTGTGAGGACAGTACTAGAGGTCAGAAGTTACTACCTCGGGGCCTACAGGGCCGGGGTGTTACAAATGGTATCAGAGCAACCCTGCGACATTGTGCTGATCCGTTAGATATCAGGCGGGCACTTAGCAGGGGAAAAGATTTCTGGATATGATTGAGATTGGTTTATGGGCGCAACGAGGACGTTATGTTCCTAAGTGGGGGTGATTGTAATACTTGAGATTTATTTTAAACGGATTAATAGTACTGCTCATACCAACAAGGTGCATCTCCTTTTAAGGGAGCTCATTAGCCAAGAACTCCAAAGTTAAGCGTGTTTGCACGGGAGTAGTCTTGGGATGGGTGACCCCCCGAGAAGTTTCTCAGGGCGCGCACGAGTGAGGACAAAGTGTGCGGAAAAGGCTAGTGACGGTTTGTGAGGACAGTACTAGAGGTCAGAAGTAACTACCTCGGGACCTACGGGGCCGGGGTGTTACAGGATGTGAAAGCAAAAGTATTGTTGTATGTGCGCATGCATGACCGAAAGTGTTTTGATAAAGGGTAATGGGCTGTGAACAATCGAACCAACTTCTCTGGCATCTCAGCAGAGGTCAGGACTACTTCACCTCTGCTGCAGAACATACCTCCAGGTTCATATTGAAGTTGTTCATCACAACAAAAGAAGCAATTAGGAACATTCTGAAGGTGGTACGCGTTATTGTTAATGGAAGGGGACCTGCTAGACTCCCCCGCAGAGGACTGTACTGAAACTGGCGCTGTAATTACCACACAGTTCAACATGCCACCAAGGCAGAGGCCGTCAGGAACACGTCAAATACACCAACAACGGGGTAACCAGGTCCAAGGTGATTTGGCCAGAAACCAAATTGTTCATGGAGATAATGAGCAGGTAGATGGATGAAGAGCCCAATATGGTACACAAATAAAGGATGGGCAAGGAAGAAAATAAATTGCCAGATGAATGTAGATTTTAGGGTAATAAGTTTAGGAGTATGAAAAGCATTCAGAATATATTCCAACAACATCAAGAGGGAGTGTGTCAAAGGCGCAAGGAAACAATAACAATTACAGGGAAACATATGGTTGTTAGGTTGTTCAAGTTGCGAAGAAGGGGTATTTAAGAAAAAACAAGGAACAACAAGTTAGATCGCATCACAAACAGGTGTTGGACCATAATATATATATATATAAACCTACATACATTGGGACAGACCTGAAAGAATTGCAGTGAAGGCAGACCCACCATGACTGCCTGTAGTCCGTTGACTGTATGTCAGGCGCCGATGTTTCAAAAGCCGTTCACGCTTTTCTTCCGGAGACACCTGACAGCCCGAACCACAGGACCGACCCATACACAAACTGCGGCAATAAATTACGCAGCACACACACTATTCAACAAGCAATCAAAATTAAAATTGAACTCATTTCTACCCTAAAAGACCGATACTGCAGCATAATCCCACTTCCTTTTTAGGAACAAGGTTCGGATACCTTTGTTATGACTATGAAGAGAAGTTTATGAGATATCAATGCAACAACAATAGTACACCAACATGCATATACTCATGAATGCATCCACCGTGAAATCTATTGAACGGCCCACATTAAACAACACAGAGACAACAACACCACAAATCTCAAACACAAAGACATTCAAAAAGCATGAACATGAACAAAAAAGACTTACAACTTCAGTAAATCAAATTAGTGCAGCAGGAGTACCTGTTACCAAACAAAGAAAACACAAGCATTCCCCCAGAGTCAAACCCGACAGTCAAACTTACAAACCGAGAAGCTGAAAATCTCAAACAACACAAAGCACTAAAAATCCACCACCATCACAGGAGGAGAAAATCACAGGGCTACCAACTCTTTTAACCAAGACAAACCAGAGTTTAACATCCTCAACACACCCCTATGCAAACACAAAAATATTTGCTCCAACCAAAATAAGCACACACAACACAAAAAACTCCATGTATGGCAAGAAAGGGCTCAGATCATGCAAAACACTGGAACACCACATAAAAACACCCCAGAAGCAGCCAAACAGGTAAACCCCAAAACCCAACACATACTTCCTAATAACCGCATACGCGGTGTTGTAGTAAAACGGAGTTTAACCTTTCGGCTTTTCCCCGAGTATCGTGTCTCTTGAGGAATGGCGGAGGAGTTTCTTGATTTTAAGTCCAGTCACAGGTTATCGCAAATTATTGGAAGCTTTCCAAATTAAAACTTTTGATTGATTTTCTAAGCTACTTTTTGAAAAAGAAAGTAAATTAAATTATGCAAATACTAATGATGGATCAAAAATAAACTAAATGAAAAATATAATATTAAACTCTAAATGGATTGATCAAAGGAGGGCAATGAATTGAATTATAAAATATGGGTACATCCTTTTAGCTTGGACCTAATAATTAGGAGTATTTATAACTAAAGATTGGACTAGTAATTTCTTTTCTCATTGACAAGATTTAAGTTACTTTCACTAATTTATCCTATTTCTGGGCTTCATTAATGTGTTTAAAATGGTTGGCCTAAATTATATTCTAATCTCATAGACAAGATAGATATAACTTTCCGCATTTTAGCTAACAAAATGGTCTACTTCATTAATTAATTAAATTTCTCATATTAAACAATTGAATTTATTCCTCATAGACAAAGATTAAATTCTATCCATTAATTTATCCTATCTCTAGGCTTCATTAATGTGCTCAATATGTTTGGCTTAAACTATTTATAATCTCATAGACAAGTTATAAATAATCTTCCAAAGTTTAATTAATGAAATGACCAAATCTATTAAGTAATCAAATTAATCATTTTGAACAACTAGTCCATAAAATTAGTTAAACTCCTAATTTTCAGTCAAACAAGGTCAACCCATATTTTTTAATTCAACTCGTTCTCAAGAATAAATTAACTACAACAACTCATTACTAGTTTTAACACTTTACATATAAAATAAGACATGATCATAAACCATAAGAACAAAATAAAATATTAAAGTGAATACTCCCAACATCTAAACTTTTGTTTCTATCACAAATAAACATCATTTATACTAGGTATTGAGTTTATCTAAGTAGGAGATTAATATAACAACAAGAACTATTTTTCTTGAATAAATATGGAAAATACGAAATTCTTAAAATTATTGCAGAGAATTGTTCACTAAAGTTTGGAAAATAAAAACAACATATTCAGAATCTACACGACGAGAAGATGAATTTTAATATAAAGAACTTACAAATTGGAGCTAAAACGAGAAAGATATGAAAGATTGAAGTTGAAGGTCCAACAATGGTGGAAAACCGAGCTTTGAGGAGGAAGAAGACACCCTTTTTTATTTGAGTTGGGTGTAAGATGGTGTGTTTTGAGTCTGGGATGGAAGAGGGATTTTATAGCCGGAGTTTCGTGGAAGACGGTCTGAAGGGCGGCCGCCCTCCGGCCATGGCGTAAAAGGTACGTGTACGTGTCAAATCCGCCGCAGGCGGCCATGGAGGGCGGCCGCCCTCCGTGGCCGCCTCCCATCTTGTCTCAGCGACCGGTAGGTCAAACATCACATCCCGCCGCAGGAGGCCATGTAGGGCGGCCTCCCTCCGTTCTCCGTCGGCAGCCTTCCATCGTTTTGTCGTTATGCAAAGTGTGGTGTGCTAAAACTGTCGAAAACTCGTAGGCGCCCAGAAAGGCGGCCGCTTTATAGACCTCCTTACGTCAAATGGAAAAGTTGTCTTCACCAACGTTGTAGATATCTTTCTTGGCTAACTACTGGAATTTGAATTACATGTACTGGATTTGTAGTTTATGATATATGACCAAAACGGTGAGCACATGTCACTTTCCATCGCTACTGCAAATGTCTGACTTCTTTGAGCAATATGATCATTCTACGATTGTTATTTGGTTATGTGTTCTTCATAATAGTTGTAGAGAAAGAAGATTTCAATGTAATGCAACTCGTATCACAAACTGTGGGCAATCATGCGCCAAGTTATGATCAAAATATGAACATGTGTCTTTATGCATCGTCCATTTTCATCAAAAGTGGTCATATAGGCGACCCCTTCTTGGTTTTTGAGCTTCCTTGCATGATTTCTTCCTCTCTTGGACTCTTCTCATTGAACAATTTGTCAATATATCTTGCAAACTTCCGTAGCAATTCATTTGTTGGCAAAAAATGTCACTTTCTTCACGCAATTGACCCGAAATTTAACCAAACATGTTATGAATGTGATTTTTACCTGATTTCATGAAACTTGAACCAAAATATATAAAACATGCCTTATTTTTATATTTTCAATCCAAAAGCGCTTAAATTTGATAAGAAAAGTAAGTACAAAAAAGGACTTATCACTTCCCAACACCAAAACCCAGGGACCCAATCCCAAGCCACCCAACGACAACCCCGACCTCCCTACAGAAACACAAGAAGATTCACAACTCAGTGGTTCTCACATATGACAAAGGATCAAAGACAACAAATTGTACTCCCACGCCCTGACCACATAAAACAAAGAAACGAACAGGATCAACCGCAAGAAAAAGAAACATGGAACACATAGAAAAAAGCAAAGCAAAAATTAACATCAGAATCACTCACAGTCTCGAAAGAACAATCACAGAGCTGGCCAAAGAGTAAAAAAACAACACTCACAGAGAACAAGCGGTGGAGCTTGGAACCGTGTCAGAGATATTTTCGTGTATGGCAATCGACCCATCTTCAATCGCTTCAGCAGCTAGATGCTCTTTCCGGGTAATTTTAAGTCCCATTGCTCAAAAGAGGGGAAAAAACGGAAGACTGCCGTTAGTTGAGCCTTGCGCAAATATGAAGACCTCCAATGGATGGAACTAACGTTAAATTGCACAACTTAACTACCGTATCCACTTTATATATATATATATATATACATACATACATACATACATGCATGCATGCATGCATGCATACATACATACATGCATACATACATCCATACATACATACATACATACATCCATACATACATACATGCATGCATACATGCATACATACATGCATGCATACATGCATACATACATGCATGCATACATACATGCATGCATACACGCATGCACGCACGCATGCACGCATGCACGCATGCATGCATCCATGCACGCATGCATGCATCCATGCACGCATGCATGCATCCATGCACGCATGCATGCATCCATGCACACATGCATACATGCATGCGTGCATGCATACATGCATACATGCATACATGCATACATGCATACATCCATACATACATACATCCATACATACATACATACATACATACATACATACATACATACATACATACATACATACATACACACGCACACACACACACACGCACACACACGCACACACACACACACACACACAGACACACAGACACACAGACACACACACATACATACATACATACATACATACATACATACATACATACATACATACATACATACATACATACAATAAAGAGAATTTGATGAGTATATTTTTAAATATTTCTATTACATTTAATGAAAAATAATGACTACGGAGTATTTAATTTAATTTATAATAAATGCAAATATAAGGACAAATATACGAAGTATATAATATTGTTGATGCTTATACATATTTTTGCTTCATTATATTTAAACTGAAAAAAAAACACTAAACGAAAAAGTTAACACCGTTAACTCCGGGTTTATTTATGTGAAAGAGTTAAATAGCCCGGATTATTGTTGTGAACTTTCCTGGTAGGGATTATTTTTGTAAAATGCATAAAAGTATAGATTATTTATGTCAATTTCGCCTAAAATTTATCTCATGTTAATAATGTAGCATTAAAGATGACACCGTTTAAACTAATTTTTGACAGCTCAACATTTCTAGAAGGTAGACATTGTTCGTTGGAAAGGAATATTATACGATAATGTTAACAAGATCATGTAGCATTCATTTTTTAATGTCAACACCAGTTCGTATATCATGCAACCGTCCCACGGTGCGTATGGTATTCCATCCCAAATTTGAGTAGGCCTAATTATTTTTTATTTCTCTTTTTCTTAAATGGTAATAATTTTTTTATTTTTGATCCGATTTTTATAAAATGATATCAATTTTTTTTATTTTTTATGATCTTTCAAATGAGACCAATATTGCCTATATAATTTTAACACATTATCGAACTATTATATTAACCGTTATTAAATTATAAGGAAAAACGAACGTGTATAGATATGTAACTGTACATGCGATATAGATATTGGTTAATATTCCTAATACACGTTCGATAAATTGCCTCATTATTGGTATAAAAAGGGACCCACTTTTCAAATACAGTTTCAACTAGCGAAACTTTCCAAATACTACGTTGGTGTACTGTCCTCATCGTGGGACGGTCCCACGGTAACATTTTTGTGTAAAATATATAATTTTATGTGTAAAAATATGTAACTCACGTTCAATCAAGCCAAATGAAACTCGTGTGTATAAATATGTAACTCTACGTGTAAAATATGTAACTTTACGTGAAAATATGTAACTCGCGTTCAGACAGGTCAAATGCAACTCATGTGTATAAATATGTAACTCGCGTGTATAAATATGTAACTTTATGGGTAAAAATATGTAATTTTACGTGTAAAAATATGTAACGCACGTTCAGACATGCCAAATGTAACTCGTGTGTATAAATTTGTAACTTTACTTGTAAAAATATGTAACTTTACATGTAAAAATATGTAACTCACATGTATATATACATATACATAATACAATAATTTTTTTATATATACAATTTTAAGATAAATTGTGGTTTACACAATTATTTTTCTGTATTAAATTTAGTTCGATTTTCCTTATAATCCAATAATCATTAATATAACAGTTCGATAATTTGTTAAAATTACATGAGCAATATTGGTCTCATTTGATAGATCATGAAAAAAAAATACAAGATTTATAAAAATCAGATATGAAATAAAAAAGTTATTACATTTTTTAACAACCAAAAGAATAAAAAATAATGCATCCTAGTGTTATTTTTGTTACGGAGCTTGCCAAAAATAAAGACTGATATACGCTTCTCGCCTTAATGTCGGTGATACCGTATAATTTGCCTGTCAAGACCATTCGATTGACGACAAGAAAATGCTGAGCTGTCAAAAACCAAACCTTTAAACACCATTAAGTTATGTCTGCAATTGGAAGACCCGTCAAGACCCTACCCACACCCAACAATGGCTTCTGCAGCCGAAATCATCGGCATCAATATAGAAACTTTTGCTCTGTTCATATTACCAGTTCTACTCCTTTATACCCTGTGGCGGCTTAACTACGGAAATCCAATCGAGCCAGTTAGCCCGTTACCGCCGGGACCTTTCGGTTTGCCGGTAGTCGGATACCTGCCGTTTCTCCGACCAGATCTTCACCACCAGTTCACAGAACTCGCCGGAAAGCACGGCCCCATATTCAAGCTTCAACTAGGAAGCCGGCTGTGCATGGTGGTGAGCTCTCCGTCCCTTGTGAAAGAGATCGTTCGCGATCAAGATGCAATTTTCGGTAACCGCCACGCGACAGCGGCGGCACTGATAGCCACGTACGGCGGCCGTGACATCGCCTTTGCGCCCCTCGGCAATCACTGGCGCGCAGCCCGGAAGATTTTTGTCCGGGAGATGCTGAGTAGCAAGAACATCAGAGCCTGCCATGATCACCGGCGAGAAGAGGTAAGAAAAGCGATCAGAAGTGTGAAGTCAAAATCCGGTCAAGCTGTGAACGTCGGGGAATTGGCTTCTTTGACTGAGATGAATGTAGTGACGAGAATGATTATGGGGAGTACCTTAGGATCTAACGAAGAAAAGCGTGAGAAAGTTGGGGAAATGTTTAGGGAGGTGATGCGCAAATTTGTGGCCATACTTGGGGATCCTAATATCTCTGACTTTTTCCCATGGCTGGAAAGGTTTGACCTGCAGAGAATTCAGAGAAAGACGGCGGGTTGTAGGAGACATTCTTGAACCCATCCTTGAAGAAGGGGAAAAATTGTTTCTGAGAAGTCTAAGATAGGTGGGAGGAAGGATGGAGATGAGAAGGATTTTATGCAGATTCTCTTAGAGCTGAAGGCTGGTGAAGCTGGCAAATTCCTGGATTTAGGTGCAATCAAAGCCATCTTGGAGGTATTCTTTTCAGTCTGATTTGTACAGTACAGCATTAATCTCTAGTCTAGTCCCGTACAAAAGTGGGGTAGACCATTGGGTTGCCCTGCTCGATAAAACCTTGACTTTTTTCGGGAAAAAAAAATGACACGCCATCCATGACCTGAGGCCCCTAACCGGATGTGACGATAATTAGAGCTGGTGAAAGAGATCGGACGGTACAAGCCTTATGAATTTTTTAAAATAATAATCTCTCATCGCAGTTGCTGGGATTCGAACCCGGGACCTAACTCATGTGGCACTCCTTCGCTACCAGTTGAGCTACGCTCACCGGTTGACCTAACCTTGACTTTTTTCAGAATTATCAAGATAATTCAAAGGATCAATTATCTCAAAATAATTCCAATTGAAAAATCTTCTCAAAATACTCAACTTACTCAAAAATATTACGGAGTACTTCCTTTATCGCATTAGAAGGTTGGTTCTCACTTTCCATTTTTGGACGTCCTACATAAAGGTTTTCGTTTCCATTTTAGGAAACAATTAACAATCTTTACTGACAAATTAATCATTAAACATTAAAGATAATACATTTATAATATCACAATTATCAATATTAACTACATTATAATATGAGATATTTACCCCTCTTATGACTAAAAGAAGCTATGTTTGCCGATATATGACTCCTTGAGTTTTTTTCCTATTATCATACTTAAATAAGGTGCATGGTCATTCCTGTTTTTCTTAATCTTTTTTTAATTCAACCGTTACCTCAATTCTAACAAGTAACTAATTCATCCTAAAAATATGGATATGATTCAAATGAACAATGATTTCCACGATCATTTAGAAGGTTTGTATTTTTAGTCATACCAAGGTCAAAAAACGTGGTTAGTCATAATATTGGAATTCACATGAGTTTTAGTAATATATAGATAAATTTCCCTTATAATATATACCTATTAAAATTATTTCTTAAAATATACTTGAACTACTTTATTTAATTATTATCTAAATAATCGTACCGCTTTGCTATGAGAACCTTCCAACGGAACGGAGGTAGTATAAGTTATTTACAGATAATTATAAGTCACCGGAGTATTTTGAGAAGTTTTCTCATGAGATAATTGATACTTTGGATTATTTCAATCAAATCAATAATAGTTGGGATTATTCTTGACTATTTTTCCTAATTTAAAACACTTTTAAAATAATATTATAACAGTTTAAAAATGTTAATGTATTTATAATATTCACAGGTCTTCTACCGCATACACAAAAATGTATACACAAAATAATCATGAATAATTATAACCACATGTAATAATGTATCAATGTAGTGGGTCACATATACACGTCCACATGTAAATAAATAAATTAATAAGCAATTATATATAAACCCAAAATAGATTTTTGTTCAGGTGAGAAACACATATAATGTGAGAAATGAAAATGAATCTCAATCGTTTAGACTTATAAATTGCATTGCAACAAGGTTTATGTTGCAGTATGATTTAAATTTTACGGAGTTGCACTAAAACAATTTCATATTGCATTAATATTTGACAATAATGTTATACTGAATCAGCTTCGCGTTGCATTAGCTTAGAGATGTGTAACACATATTTTTCAAATGTATTTACAAAATGTCACTGCATATATAGTTGCATAATTTAGTGCAACATAAATATCTTTTACCACAACATAGTCGAATTCAACGTCCGAGGGTTATTCTCATTTTCCATCCAAAGCATTTTTCTTATTTGAACCTCACCCACCCAAAATATATGTGTGTGCGTATGTATATGTATCTATATGAGGTTTCTGCTGAAATGTAACTAAAATAATATGCATGAACCTAAAAAATTAATCGATCTAACACCATACACATCAAAATACTTCATTTAAGCAATTCATGTTTGTTAAGTTAGATCACAAACAGAACATACACGTATTTGCGTGAATTTTTTTTAAGTCATTAGTCTGTGCATGTAGGTCTATGCGCATTAGTTTTATGTATGAATAGTTTACCTGTTTTTCTTCCCACAGACTTGATTTATGTGTATAATACGTGCACACCATGCGGTGTACAAACAGCAATCAATTTTTAATTATATTGGGATTTGGGATGAACTTCCCTATCCTTCATCTGCAATGGAATCAAAGATTCATTATTTTTTGGCTTGAGAATATGATGGAATAAAGCAAAATGGCTCACTAAACTGTCTGCGCTTCTTTGTTATGAAGTAGCCGTCACTCCATGCAATTTTGGACGCGATTTTCACTATGAGTCATCCGGAAACAGTCTCTCAAGCTCTGTACTTTAGTACGGGCAGAGCCGGTCCTAACATTTTATGGGTCCGGGGCGCTTTAAAAAAAAAACTTAAAAGGTTATATAAATATATTGCAAAAGCTTAACTCTATATACACAAATTTCAACATACAAAGCAATGTAGACTTACATGTAAGTCTTCCATCAAAGTCTTTTATGATATGAACTAAAAGAATGAAAATGATATTAAAAACAAAAAATAAAATTAGAGAATTACCGGTTAAACTGAAATTTCATATTTGGAAGATATTTTTGAGGAAATTAGGAGAGTGTTGATCGCTGATCGAACCAAATTAAAGTCCAAAGATGAAACCTTGAAATCAGGCCGACCTAGTGGGAACTGCTGTGAGGCCGAGGCAATTTCGGGTCCTTCCTGATGAAAACTTTTGATTAAATTTTTTAAGCATGTTCTTCATTAAGTGTATAATATCTCCACAAAATTTCACATTAAAGTTCAATCGGAAGTTAGTTAAATAAATTATTGAAACATATTGCACATTATTTATATACATAAAGCGCAATATGTTTCAATATTTTATTTACCTCACTCTCCGGTTGAATTTTAAACTGAAATTTTGTGGATATAATCTACACTTGATGAAGAATGTGCTCAAAAAGTTTCAACAAAAAATGCCTTCGGAAAGGGACCCAAATGGGCAAATGGCCTCGGCCTTATATGAATTGTCCTCTATATATATGTCTATATATAAAATTATGAGCCCCTATAAATGTTGGGCCCGAGGCACAAGCCTAGCCTACCCTTGTGTCATGCACTTTGTCATGGTGTGCACTCAAAATAATAAATACAATACAACACTAACACTTAGTATAGCGTAGTAAGGTTCGTATCCACAGAGAAATGAATACTTCTCTTTTATATAAATAGTAACAAGAGGGGTTAAAGTGTGATTTGATTTAATTTAACTAACACTAAGATGAATGACTTATATGAGTTTAATTAATAGAGATGAGGACTTGGTTTTGCTTTTATCCACTTAATGAAATGTTCGTCGATCCCGGTTATATGTTTAACTATCTTCCTCTCGAATACTCAATCGAGGAGTATATTCAATTCGTCGAGTGTAGTTATTAATAACGAGACGCGTTCATTAATAATGTTGAGAAATTCAGTCCCAAATAGGATCTAATCTCACTAAACATGATAAAATTCATAAAATAAAACAATAAGAACACTAACCGGTTGAGGAGAAACCGAACGTTGATGGTGTCGTAGAGGATGATGAAGCCGTGACGTTTAGATTTTCTAAGGATACAAAACTGATTTTTGATGGATTGAACGGTTCTCCCTTGGCCCTCTTATAATAGGTGTTCTTGAGACCCTTAGAAATGAACGTGTTCGTTCGTTTTGTCGTAAGAATTAAATGGGCGGATGCCTTTTATATTTTGTATCAAAGAGAAACTCATTTGATCCCTTATGTATTATTTAATGTTAAAACATACTCATCATATGTTAACTATGCATAAATACAAGGACCAAATCTGTCATATGGCAAACTTAATGGTAAGACATAAATGTCCCCAATATATATCAAATTATATAAATGGTCCAAGGGCATTTAAATGGAATATTTTCCAACATTCTCCCACTTGACCTTGAGATCATTTAAACATAAGCTAAAATAAGTGTTGGCCAATATAGATTCATCTTACTCCATAATAATATCAAAGCCAACAAATACAGTCTAACGATTCAATATAACTCGGGACCCCATTAATCATACTTTGACACTTCTTAAAGAGTATAAGGATTAATATAAGCCAAATGAAAGTAATAAAGAACTTATGACCACTAATGGAATCGGGAAAAGGCCCACAAATATCGGTGTGTATTAATTCTAACAAACCGGTGCTTCGTGTGGCACCTTTCTTAGTTTTCTTAGACAATTTCCCTTTCAAACACTTCACACATTTGTCATAATCTGAGAAATCGAGATTTGGAAGAATGTCGTGTTTCACGAGTCTTATCATTCGATCTCGTGATATGTGGCCCAACCTTTGATGCCACAAATTGGATGACGATTCCAATTCTCTCTTTCTCTTGCAAGGATTTTCAGTTATATTAAATGACAATGGGGATTCCATAAAATCAGTATCTAAGCATAATTTATAGAGGTTTCCCTTCATGCTACCAAATCCTATTACATTTGAGTTTAAGCTTAATGTCACTTTATTGTATACGAAATTAAATGTAAAACCATCAGCACTTAGTTTCAATACAGACACTAAATTACGAGTAATTTTAGGTACATAAAGAGCATCACAACGATGAAGAATGAAGCCACTCTCTAAAATTAATGAGATTGGCTTCATTCTTCATCTTCGTGATGCTCTTTATGTACCTAAAATTACTCTCTCTAAAATTAATGAGATAGTTCCAATGGCTTCCACTTCTAATTCTTCTCCGTTGTCCACCTTAATCACTCTTTGCTTTCTTCCCAATGTCCGGATTGAATGGAATCCTTGCAGTCTGTTTGAAACATGAACCATTGAACCAGAGTCAATCCACCAAGTATTAAGGGGAACTGATGTGTTCAATGACTCATAGATTACATAAGTGGTTAAGTTACTGTTCTTAGTCAGTCATGCCTTAAACTTAGGACACCCCCCTCTGGTAATGCCCTTTGAAATGGAAAAACTTACAGTAGGGACCGGAGCTCACACTTGCACCTATCTTTGGGACCTTAGAAATGTCACCTTTTCCTCCTTGACGATTACATTTCCTTTTCTTTGAGTTTGTGATGGTGAGATGAGCAACATCTGGGTTTTCAGCTTTTAGGCGCTCTTCTTCTTGAACACACATAACAATCAACTCGCTCATTGTTCACTTCTCTTTCTGCGTGTTGTAATTGATCTTGAACGGGCCATTAGATGCAGGCAGAGAAGTCATTATGAAATGAACTAGGAAACCTTCACTGATCTCTAGAGCTTATTGGACATATCAGACATTTTCATAATGTGCTCACGAATACCACTCACTCTATCATACTTACTAGTCAACATTTTGAGAATCAGGGTACTAGCATGTGCTTTAGAGGTGCCCTTAAACTGTTCTTCCACATATTCTAGGTAGGTTTTCGCGTTCTCGGAATCAGGAATGGCTCCGCGAATAGCCACAGATATGGAATTCTTGATCACCATGAGGCACATTCGGTTGGACCTCTCCCACTGTTCATAAGAACGTTTCTGTTCCACAGTGCTCTCAGCGTTAGGAGCATTCGGTGGATCAATTCTCAGCGTTTGGTTGAGGTCCATCATGCCAAGTGAGAGTTTTACACATTCTCTCCATGTTGAAAAGTTTGTACCATTCAGAGGTTCTAATGCTAACTATCAAACATTATGATATTAAAATTAAAATTAGGCTCCAAATTGTGTCACATATCACCTTTGGGCAGAAATATAACACACTTGATTACGCTTAGAATTTCATTATACAAATTATCAAACAACACACCTTTGGGTTTATTGAAAGAAAAACTCATATAATTGGTTAAGATAGTCAAAAACAATAATCTTGCGTTGGGCCGGTTATTGAATTTGACACTTAGATAATTAGTTAATAATTCATACTATAACTTTGAATATGGAATAATATTGAAACCGTGTTGTTAATCTTACAAGTTACAACCACCCACTTCCAGTTGCATATATGTTCATAAACAAAGTTTCTGACATGCAGTAGTAATACGTTGTACTATCCGATTTGATTGATTCCAGTTTGCACTAGAATAAAGTAAGAACAAACGATAACTAAGGTGGCTGTTCCTAAAACAAACTCATGGCTTGCAAATTTTCATAAATAACAAAATTGCAGATTGTATATATGAACGATACGGTACAATTTGGAAAAATGGCGGATCCAAAACAAAACAAATGTTTTTCAGATTCTGAAAAGCAAACTGATCAACATAGTTTTATTTTAAATCACCAAAAGCAAACAAACTGATTCAAATCAAAAGTGAATTTCAGTTTTAAACAAATTTGCAGTTGCAATATAAATTGACATTTAGTTTTTTTTTAATCAGTTTTAAAGCAAACAACTTGCGACAATGGCAAACAATCTGCACTTAATCCACATATACATCACGAAATTAACACACGGCAACACACTAATATATATCACTTTAATGTGGATAAAGTGATCATACATGAATGATAATCATACTACCTCCGTCCCAAAAAACTCTGTCATTTCAAAAAATTTGAACATTGATTTTGACTAGTATAATATTATGGAAATTATAAATTTTATACTTTTATGAAAGTACTTTTAACAAAGAACATTTTCATATAACTTTTTATAAATAATTTTCAATAAAAAATATAGTCGGTCAAAGTTTTGAAAATGACAAAGTTTTTTGAGACGGAGGTAGTAATTATTAGGTGGCGGCACCACTTAAAACATTTATACATACTGAAATTTAACACATATTCAAATACATCACATTTAATATGTATAAGGAGAACCATATATTCAAATGTGAATAACTCCGAGTGGTATCGGTACTGTTTATATAAATAAAAATTGCTCTAAATAGGAGCAAAAACGTTTTGAAATTCTAAAATAGGAGTATCATGTTTTTTATTCCCTGAATAGGAGTAATCTGTCAAGTTTGGAAAACAGTGCCATGTTTTAAAGCCCAGTAATGCCAAACTTGGTAGAAATTTACTCCTATTCAAGGAATAAAAAATATGATACTCTTATTTTGGAATTTCAAAACTTTTTTACTCCTATTTAAAGAATTCTCTCTTATATAAAAACACCAGAATAACATACTCCGGTTGAGGCATCGACAGAGAACAACTCATTAAACTCAAAACAGTCGGTTCAAAATCCGGAAGAAACGACATGACATCCAGAATACTTAAACACCGTTTATCCCATGATAAAAATATAATTGGCAAAACTAATAAATCATTTAGGCAAATTCAAACTTCAAACTTTATCAATGTAAGTGACAATCAACGGGCTCGGATACCAAATGTTGAGAATTTCAGTCCCAAATAGGATCTATTCTCACTAAACATGATAAATAAAATTCATAAAATCAAACAATAAGAACACTAACCGGTTGAGGAGAAACCGAACGTTGATGGTGCCGTAGAAGATGATGAAGCCATGATGTTTAGATTTTCTAAGGATACAAAACTGATTTTTGATGGATTGAACGGTTCTCCCTTGGGCCTCTTATTATAGGTGTTCTTGAGACCCTTAGGAATGAACGTGTCCGTTCGTTTTGTCGTAAGAATTAAATGGGCGGATGCCTTTTATATTTTGTATCAAAGAGAAACCCATTTGGTCCCTTGTGTATTATTTAATGTTAAAACATACACATCATATGTTAACTATGCATAAATACAAGGACCAAATCTGTCATATGGCAAACTTAATGGTAAGACATAAATGTCCCCAATATATACTCCCTCTGTCCCGTTGGAATGTTCCCGTTCGGTTTACGATATTTGACTGACGATAAATCAACTCGATCCCTGTTCACACTCCGCTTATTTTTTGTAAATAAAATTTACATATTCAGAAACTACATTAAACCCGCTACAAAGTCTGATCAAGAAAAGTTCAATTTGATAAAAATTTGATATATAAAGTAAAAGATTAGGAGTGACCTAAGTTGACCAATGAATAGTGAATGGGAACATTCCAACAGGACGGAGTGAGTATTAAATTATATAAATGGTCCAAGGGCATTTAAATGGAATATTTTCCAACAAATAAAACTTACTACCGAGTCAATATAGAACACGCGTCGTATATTAACCCGATAGTAGCAATAAACTTAAGATGAAAACGATTGAGATTGATAACCTCAACACAAGCGATTTATTGGTTTAATCAATATAATTAATTCCTCTTAGATTATTAACCATGAGACGCATGCATTAATAATCCAAGTTTACTACCGTTGAAAGAACCGAATTAATAACAAGCGCATTAATCGATTGATTCTAGTAATAATTAATATATGAAACAAACTAGTTGATCCTTTAAATAATGGTCAAAATATTAATATGAAATATGAATAGGAATTAATTAATATTCAAGGAAGAAGATTAACGAAAATAAATTCTACTATAATTAATGTCGAGATGTTAACTAATTGTCATATTAGCAACACTCCCCAACATTTATATAGAGATAAATTAACGGAAATATTCAAGGAAGAAGATTAAAGAAAAATAACTCACAACTTACAATCCATTAAGCTTCAAAGTAGCAAAATCAAGATGAAAGAGTTTAGCTCCTCATTTAGAGATTAAACATGATGAAAATATAAAGAAAGAATTTGTCTAAACTGAGCTTAGAAGTATAAGTCATGAATTGGTGTCCAAATGGGAAGGAAAAGGGGTGTATTTATAGATGTTTTGAGGTGGCAGGGTCATTTACCCGATCGGGTTTCCTGAGTAATTGCCTGGAATTTTCATTAGTCACATTTACCCGATCGGGTTTTTGATTTACCCGATCGGGTAAAAGACAAATCTTTGTCAAATCGTCACCATGCACGTTTAATTGCCTCCAAATCAGATTTGATCTTCGGGTCAAGTCAAACCTGATCGGGTTTTTGCTTTACCCGACCGGGTTTTTGACTATTTTCCCAAATTTTCACTTTCTCTTGTTCCCTTGCACTTTCCTTGACCTTTCCAGGATTCTTTTGACGATCTTTACCTAGTTTAAGCTCAGAAAATCCCTAATCTATACAAATTACAAGCAACTAGGAAAAGTAAAGTATTACACCAAAAGTGTGTAATTTCCCAAACAACAAAAAATAAAACTAGTTAAAATTGCAAACATAAACAATAACAATTTTATACCATCACCTTATCCATGGCCGGACCTGAGTAAGACTGCATACATCCAACCCCCTTACCATATCATAGATGGGAGCCTTTGCGCCACTTGCACTGGGGTAATGATGATGATGATTGGGATGAACTTCCTTAAGACACTTAAACACATGGTTATAAAAATACGGAGTTTTTTTTACTCTAGGGGGTCTGGGGGAGGGGATGGGGGGCATGGAGTATACGGGTGTATATATACTCTTTCCTTACCTTAAAATTTCTTGGTTTGAAAGTTGTTTCCTACCTCCTAGCCTAATTGCATTTTTGTTTTTAGGATATAGTGATAGGGGGGACAGACACAACTGCAACGACAGTGGAGTGGGTCATGGCAATGCTTCTTGACGATCTAGAGGTCATGAAACAGGTCCAAAATGAGTTGGAGCAGATAGTTGGAATGAACTCTACTGTGGAAGAACTCCATTTACCCAAGCTTACCTACTTGGATGCTGTTGTGAAGGAAACTTTGCGTCTGCATCCTCCGCTCCCACTCCTCGTCCCCAGGTGTCCAACCGCAACTTCACAAGTGGGCGGCTACACAATCCCAAAGGGCACTAGGGTCTTTCTGAATACGTATGCCCTGCACAGAGATCCTCAGCTTTGGGACAATCCGTTGAAGTTCATGCCTGAAAGGTTCCTCTGTCCAGGCTTGGATTACACTGGGAATGATTATCGGTTTCTTCCGTTTGGGTCGGGAAGGAGAATCTGTGCTGGGATTCCCCTGGCTGAGAAAATGTTGCTGTACATTTTGGCCTCGTTGTTGCATTCCTTCAACTGGCGGCTTTCTGAAGGGGAAAAGCTGGATTTGTCGGATGGGTTCGGAATAGTCACTAGGAAGAAGACTCCTTTGATTGCTGTCCCAACTCCGAGGTCATCCAACTCTGAGCTTTATTATTAAAGCTCGAAGAATCATGCCTTAATGAAATAACTGTTAGTCTGTTACTTTCAAGTTAAACTATGTTTACGTATCTGAGATTCTGAGCTTTACAATTAAAGATCATTTTCTTATTGTTATCTCATCTTTTGCTACATTCCTCACACACACACACTGACACACATGTTGTTGGGATATTGGGCCGCAGGCCCAGTACCTGGATCCAAGGCCCGAGATATCCAGTTCGTTAGGCGGGCTCATCATCCAGAAAATGAACCAGCTTTTGGGAAAATATGTACCGAACGAGGTTCGGATCAATTACCATACTTGGGCCAAATCATTAATGGGCCAGATCAATAAATGACTCCAGATCAATGTACCGAACGGGGTTCGGGTCAACCAGTGTACTTGGGCTAGATCAACGAAGATTCCAACAGGGTCCACTATCCGTTCGGGCAGCCGGTAGCCAACAAGTGGCAGAGAGCATTTATGGCTAAAGTATGTCGGCAGCTAGTGGGAGCATGGGTTCCAAGTGGCTAGATAAAGCAACCAATCAACATGAAGTACCCCATACCCCCCATTAGTATAAATAGAAGGATTAGTTTCATTGTAAAGGGTTAGCATTTTGATACTCAAGCCTAGAATAGCATTATCTCTCGGATTTCTTGTATAGTTTACCGTGTAATAGTCAAATTACTTAGTACAAGTGGGCTTTTGAGTATTCGTTGATCTCATTTTTTATATTTCTTTTATACACGTGAATTATCGTTCCATTTCCTTATATATCCAAAGTTTGTGTTGGGCTTTCGGATCTACGGGATTAAAACTCAACATTGGCGCCGTCTGTGGGAACTTGAACAAAAAGTTTCACACCAAACAACAAACTATTTTCAAAATGGTCACAATTACTTCTCATCACACCGGAGGAACCTCAGAAAGACGCGGGGAAAGCCGGACCCCCCAAGGGCAATCCAGCCGTGGATCCTACCCACACTTTGACGGGGATTTCGTCATCCCCGAAGCATTAAGAAGGAACCCCCATGTCATGCGAGATTTGGCTCAGTTCATGCAACAAATGGCAGATGAGCAGGATGGGGGATAGTCCAGCTACACCGGGGAAACTAGGTACACAACCCCATCATTCAATGATGATACTTCCGATGCCGAAACAACCACGTCATCGAATCTCACTCACGAGCCCACCGGGGAGAGCGCGGAAGAACTCATGCGACCAGGGGCAAGCATCACACTCCTAGTGACCGCACCCTGACCGGGTCTCAGGCCAGAGGAGATACGCCCGTTGGTCGCCAGTTGGGAGAGCGTGACAATACGCGATTCAGGCAGAGACGTCAGAATCAGAAAACAACTCCGCCGGAAGGGAATCGGGAGTTTGTAAACTTGGGAACTCCACCACCGCCTCCCCTAACGGCCCAGGAGGAAGAATTTGCCAAGATGAGGTCCCAAGAACTGCCGAGCGGTATTCTCCAGAGCGGCATTCAACCCTTTCCCCGCTGAAATTCTATCACGGCTTGTTGAGTGATCTTGGAAGCATTGGCAGTATAAGGCTCGGGAGGCTTCTCTCCCTCTGATTTCTTGAACCGCATCCCAGCGGATTCAGCCGCTTTTACCTTGGCTCTGAGATCCCTAATTTCCCGATCACGACGTCGGGCCCTCTCCTCCATCTCAGCCAGATCAGCCTTTGCTTTTTCACCCTGATCAACCCGAGCTTGCAGATCTGCAGCTAGTTTCCGAGCGGAGGAAAGGAGAACCTAACTATCTTCTCGATCGCTGGCTATACGCTTCATCCCGTGCTCAGCAGCCAGGAAGGCCCGGTGATAGTATACTCTGGCCTACAAACAGTAACAAATAAAATCAGATAACATATACTAAATCAAGGGTAAAGGGATTGTTGAGTGGCCTGTACCTTGAGAGTCTCCAGATGACCTGCCTCGACCAGGTCAGACCAATGGGTCAGAGTAGAAAAACTGGGTGGGACCTTCAGAGAGGTACTGCACCACATGGAAGATGGCATCTGCCCAAACAAGTACCTTCCCTCTGCTCGGGGCCCCAAATTGGAAAATTCCACGAACATCCGATCATCGACCGGTGTGTTGTTAAGAACTGAAGTCTGGGACTGGGCAGGAATGACAGGTCCTTTCAGCTTGTCATCCGGACCGGTCAAATCAACCACGTGATCGACCGGGATCAGTGTGCTGCCATCATTCCCTCTGCGTTTTTTCCGGGTTTGTTCAGCAGACGCATGATCGGAAACCATCTTCTCCTTGCCTTTTCCAGAGGAGGCATCGGAGTGACGACAGATATGGAACGCCGAACGGGAATATGTGATATCACACCTACAAAAGAGGGAATAAGAGATAAGAAACTAAATTGAAAGAAGATCGATCGGGATAAAGTAAATGAACTTACCAATCCCAGCAGCCAACATCTTGGAGGGGTTAATAAAACCCCGAAGGCTCCGAGACCCTCCCAAACGCAATGATTCAGCTTAAGAACGAAGAACGGCATCCAATTTGGGCTCAAAATCCCGAACAGGATAATCGTTCCACCGATCAGGGAATGGGAGTGAATCACCTATACGAACGAAGTGGAACCGTTCCTCCCAATCAGCCGGTGGAGTAGGGTTATCCGTGAACAACTGACGGACAGCTCGAGCCACCAATTTCAGATACCCAGTAGTCCAATAGGGTTGATAGCAGTAATGGTGCAGGAATAGATCGACACTTGGTGCGATCCTCAGTTCCTGGCATCTGATTATGAAGCCAGACAGAATGCGGTAGGTGCTGGGTATGAACTGAGCGGGAAGCACGGAGACCCGGTGCAAAAACTCCATAACGAACGGATGTAGAGGAAAGCGAAGCCCAGCAATCAAGGCATCAAGGTGCACAAGAACGTGCCCCGGTCGGTGCCTCATAGGATGCCTGATGAATCCAGCATAAAAATCTCTAGGCGGAGGCAGAAGTTGGCGAAGTTGCCGTTCGGCGTCCTCAGGAAGACGTTGCTTTTGCTTACGAATACGAGTGAAATGCAAAGCAATGTGTGGTGGCCGTTCGGGCATTCCCTTGTTATATATCTTAACGTCATCTCCCGAGAGACATCCGTCATCAAGAGGCTGTTCAACATCTTTTGATACAGGAAGATTAGTGGAAATCGGGGCTTGGGAAGAAGAGCCTTCGGCCTTGTTTACAGCAGGAGTTTTTCCACTACGAATTAGCGGCATTTCTTCAGATTCTGAGCTAGAAGAGAACATAAAAAGGGCCTAAGAATTCTAGAGAGAGAAAGCTTAACAAGACGCTAGAGGAAATTAAGGAAGCAACAGAAAAAGTGAAGAAGAAGCATCTCTATTTATAAGAAAAAATGCCGCCCAAAACCCTAACCCATGAGGAACACGTGGCAAAATGTGGTTGCGGAAAAATAAGGTGCATTTATGGTGATCCAACACGTATCCCGAACGATCAAGATCGATATAAACCACGTGTACTTGAACAAGTGTCGCTAGATAGCCTGAATGGGTGGTATTTGAAGAACGAAAAATAAAGATCAGCGAAATGGGGAAAGTACAGGATCCGGGCAATATTCAGAAGGTGAGCAACTTGTAGAAACTAAGATAATGAGTTGGTGGTATCCGCATTTTGTGGATATGGGCAACAAACAAACCAAATAGGGCGTCTAATAACAATTATGGGGGATAGATGGAGTATCAGAAACGAGAATTCAAAACTTTCTGAAGCCCGGACGGCAATCCAAAGGACAGGAACAAAAATCCTGGCAAATCATCAAAAGCCCGAACGGCAATAGGAAAAATGATCAAAGATGAGGTCAGAAAAACTGCGAAGTCCTATAAAACGGACCGATTCCCTAATGGTAAGCAATGAATCAATAAAGGCAAGAAAGACAATAAATAAAACATTGAGAGAAAAAAGATTTATATATTCATCGACTCTACTGGCCGGGAAGTACAATGATCATATCAGAAAAAGGAGAAGGGGAGAAGGGATTACAATTACTAAAATATGAAATTCTAAATCTACTGACCAGAGGCCTCTTTGTTCTCTTCTTCATCCCCTTCCTCCTCATCCGAATCAGTAGGGGGGTCAGGCTCTCTCCCCGCTTCACGATCAGCGACCCGTTGTAGGTCCCTTTGGTATTTCTCAAATTGGGCCTCAACGATGGGCACCTGGGGAAGATCGGCAAGCTCGACCGGCCTCCCTAGCATCTCTTGAAGCTTGGCCACTAAGGGGGCCAGAATATGCTTGCAGCCCATGACATAGAGAGATTGGGCCAGGGAGTCATTAAATTTCTTGCCCCTTGGATCCTGATCGAGCAGCTTCACCCCTTCTGAACGACGAGCATCACCCTTGGGGAATTGATCGAGGTAAGCACCAAAGATGGCCGGGAGCTCCTGCTGCGCATAATCCTTCTTAAGGTCAGTAAACTCCTCAAAAGATTTGAAGGTCTCCCGAACGGCGGACAGGTCAACATTCACCTCAGCAGGGCCGTCCGGGATACGGGGGCTGCTTCTGCGAACTTCACCTGAACGGCCTCAGCTGCAGAAACTTTGGCCTGGGCAGTGGCCAGTTGGACTCGAAGCCCCCCCCCCGCACCTCATTATCAAACTTCTGCCTCTCCTCAGCAAAGGCTTTCCGTTCAGCCTCCAACGCTGCAAGAGCAGCGGCAGCATTCTGCTCAGCGGAAGTCTGAGCAACAATCAACTCCCGCTCTTTGGCCAGCCGGGCATCCCTCAGTTGCAAGCTATATAGCCCAACCTACAGAATTACGTTGGAGAAATAAGATAACGTAGAGCAAAGGTCAACAATATGTAATAAATTATTGCAAAGGTTAAGAAAGTAAAGTAACTTCAGGGCCGCTAAGGCCAAGCATTCCTCCGACTGCTCACGGGCAGTTTGGGAACAGTGAAGTTGTTGAAGAATGCAGAGGTGGACCAGATCTGACTTGCCGAACAGCCAGCCTTCTCTACAACTTCGTGAACCGGATTTGCCAGTGAGATCCGATCGACCTGGCCAGATAGGTGGACGGTATGCGTATCACCTGTACCCTGATCGGCCTCCTGAGCAGCCTGGAAATGCTCGGAGAATTGATGCAGCTGATCGGATCCGAACCGATCGTCGATCAGCATGGCTTCAAATTGATCCTGATGAGGGACCTGTTGACGTGGTTGTGGCTCCTGAACGGGTTGGGAAGACCTGACGTCCTGAGCAGTGGTGGTGGAAGGATTGGGTTTGGGATTCTTTTTTGCTTTCTTCCTTTTCCCGACCCCACCGGCTGCTAGCACACAGCTGTTATCCATTGGAGCGTCTGGATTGGGAGCTGAAAAATAACAAAAGGAAAATGTTAGTACCGAGCGGCCTTATCACATGGGAAACAAAAAAGAAGGGAACGTTTCTCGCACGGGAAGGACTGCCCGGACCATGGCACTTGATTATGTAAAACAAGTAAACCCAACAGAACGGGCAGTACCTATCCCAGCCTTGATTAGTTGATCAGGGGTCAGATATCCTATGATATCACAAATTTTGTCCTTCTCTATCGCGAAGACATCCTTGCAGATTTGTTCAGTGAGAATCGGATTGGGAGTTTTGCAGGGAAATGCATTCCACTTTCTCGGAATCAGGCCGTCCGGGATGGAGACAAAAAAGAACCGGTCTTTCCACCCCTTGATCGCGGTAGGATTACCCTTAAATAAAATATGACCCGTTCGAGCAGTTGCCGCCAGGTAACCATGTGTCTGCTGGGGAGTCACCTTGAAGAATTGATGGAACAGCTCTAGGGTGGGGGTAACGTCTGCGTCTTTACAACGGCAAATGAAGCCCGCTATTACCCGATAGGAGTTCAGCATAAATTGGGCCGGCACAATCTCGTAAAAGTTCAGGAAGGAAACAAAGAAGGGGTGAAGGGGAAACCTAAGCCCAGCTTTTACTGAGTCTAGATGGACCACCACCATCCCAGGAAGGTGGTGCATCGGATGAAGCCCGACCCGAAGACGGAAGTTAACTGGATCCAGAATTAGGGCTGGGATTTGCGCCCTATTATGAGAGGTCAATTTTTGCGTCCTTTCCCTAATTAGCCTCAGGTCCACCTTATGACGGGGAACATCGCCCGGGAGGCCGGCCGCCATTGAGATGAGTTCATCACCAGATTTCGTGTCGTCGGAATCCTCATCTGTAGAAGAGCTGGCGGAAGATTCCTCCGCCCTAGTCTCCGCCGTCGCTTCATTTGAACCATTAGCAAAGGGGACCCTTATGATGTCCACAACGGCGGCAATATGGTCATCCCCTTGGGAAGCCATTTCCAAATCAGAGGAACGCGATTGAGAACTTATACCGACCAAACCGAAGAAGAAGAAGAAGAAGAAGAAGAAGGGATGAAAAATACATGAACCCGAAAAGCTTGAAGAAAGTTAGAGAGAAGGCAGAGCTAAAGCACGAAGGGTTGAGAATTCGAAACCCAGAAATGAAGAGCTAAAGGCTAATTTATAATCTGACGAGTGTCGTATCGATGACCAACCAAATGATGACATGTCACCTAAACTATTAGAAATAACATGTGTCGCGTGGAGAAGGAAAGATCAGTAATCATGACGATTATGGGGGAAATCAAACGACAGCCACCAGAAAGGTACTAATCGTGGCATGGGGAATCAGCGAACTCTGGATCTCGATCGCCATTCGGCAGGTAACTTCTACTTCCCAATGCACTCACTACCGTTCGAGACATCGGAAGTGGGGGACTCGTGTTGGGATATTGGGCCGCAGGCCCAATACCCGGATCCAAGGCCCAACATATCCAGTCCGTTAAGCGGGCTCATCATCCAGAAAATGAACTAGCTCTTGGGAAAATATGTACCGAACGAGGTTCAGATCAATTAACATACTTGGGCCAAATCATTAATGGGCCAGATCAATAAATGACTCCAGATCAATGTACCGAACGGGGTTCGGGTCAACCAATGTACTTGGGCCAGATCAATGAAGATTCCAGCAGGGTCCACTACCCGTTCGGGCAGTAGGTAGCCAACAAGTGGCGGGGAGCATTTATGGCTAAAGTATGTCGGCAGCTAGTGGGAGCATAGGTTCCAAGTGGCTAGATAAAGCAACCAATCAACATGAAGTACCCCATACCCCCATTAGTATAAATAGAAGGATTAGTTTCATTGTAAAGGGTTAGCATTTTGATACTCAAGCCTAGAATAACATTATCTCTCTGATTTCTTGTATTAGTTACTATTCCGACATACCGTTCGGGTAGTTTACCGTGTAATAGTCAAATTACTTAGTACAAGTGGGCTTTTGAGTATTCGTTGATCTCATCTTTTATATTTCTTTTATACACGTGAATTATCGTTCCATTTCCTAATATATCCAAAGTTTGTGTTGGGCTTTCGGATCTACGGGATTAAAACTCAACACATGCATATCATACAAAGCAGATGTTTAAAAAATCTAGTTCTTTTATAAAGTAGAGGAAAATTAAAAGAGAACTTCTAATAACTAAAAGATATGATTGATAATCTTATACCTTTAATTGTTTAGTTAGTCGATGTTGATTCCCAAATGAAGAAGACTTTTAGTTAAAAGGAAGGAACCAATACATATTTAGGGGTGTTTCAAATTGATTCTATTTCTACTTCTTTTCTAAAGGCACAAGTAGAATCGATTTAGTTTTTCATAAACTGACCCCAACCTTCTAAAACTACTTGTAGGAGTAATTTGGAGCTATTGGAAATATGATGAAATATATTATTTTGATGGCCTCGTTTTCGGACCCTATGATATAAATTGTTTAAAATATGAATTGGAGAGGGCTTATATACATCAAAGAACAATTTACATATTTGGATATATTTCATTTAATGACTAGAATCCATAGTTGTAAAGTTGTAAAGTGATGTATTAATAAATTGAATGTAGTTGTCCGATTAGAAAATTAATAGTCTCATGATTAATTAAAATTAGTAAGTATATGACAAGAACATTATTGTTGAGGTATATTATCCCGGTCTGTTACTGTTCCGGAACCCAACCGACGAGGGCCGTTTCAGCCTATCAGGCTTGCTCTAGCCCTTCGGGCCCATTTCGGCCCACTCGGCCCATTAGGGTAGCCTTGCACCTAGGCATGGACCGGGCCGGGCTCCGGGCCGGGCTCCGGGCCGGGCTCCGGGCCGGTTCATAGCGGGCTTTTTTCCAATACTAGGCCCGTAATCGGCCCGGGTTGGTACCGGGTCCGGTTCGGGTCGGGCTACCCGGTCGGGTAGCGGGCCGGTTCGGGCCGGGCCCGGGCTATTTTTTTGTTTGTTTAAAATATCAAGTTAAGATTAGTTGGACATAAAAAGGTTAAAATATATTTATTTGAAATATGTAGTACAGTTGAAAATTGAGAAAAACTTAAAACATGAAATACACATGAGAATCAATCGGAATTTCTGCCATCTTCGGTTGTTTCCTCCATAAAGTGGCGGGTGGGTTCGATGCTCATTTCTTGAGTTCTACGTTGGGCCTTCAACCAATCGTGAAAGCAAACAAGCGTCTCAAGAGAGTTTGCGCTCAATTTCGTTCTATAATCCATTAGCACGATGCCAGCCACACTAAACTCTTGTTCCACAGCAACTGTTGATACCGACCGGCATTGCTAGCACTTGCTTAGCCATCTTTGATAAGATCGGGAACGTTCTTTCTTTTTCTTTCCACCACTGAAGAACGTCAAAGTCATCCCCTTCTTCATACTCAACAAGAAATGTTAGATACAAAGAAAGCTCGTTAATCGAGCTTTGTTCATTAATCGGAGTTGATTTACTTTTTTTCATAAGATTGCCAAATGCAGATTTCAAAATTGATTTTCTTTTAGATGAAGAAGATGTTCGTGGCGGGGGGAGGGGGTGCGTTACCATATTGTGCATGAAACTCATTAAATAATTGATATAATAAATTACTAACCTCTTGGAATTCTTGTTTAGGGTCTATGGCCTTATCGTCGTACATAGGCAATGGACCAAAAAAGAAGAATAATAGTAATCTAAACATTGCCCCAAAGAATCAAGTCTAAAACGAGGATCAAGAATAAATACAATACTATATATATGCGGAATATGTGAATAATATTTTAAAAACTTTTGTTTCATGAAATCAAAAAAATAACTAACGTAAGCGGCATCGGTAAATTCAAAAAAAGCGCCGACGACATTAACAATTTCAACAAAAAATTGGTTTGCGGTAGGTTTATAAACATGACTAAAAGTTTGAGTTGCATTATTAAAAAACACCAAAACATTCACAATTTTTTCACAAGTGTCGATGTCGGCCGGGTTTATAATATAGTTAGCATATTCTCTTAAAAAAGCAGGAAAATGGTTTTTAAATCCAATAAGCACCTTAATTAAGTTATAAGTATTATTCCAACGCATAGACAAATCTTTAGGAAAAGCACAATATTTGACACATCTTTCTTTCAAATAATTTTTCCATTGCATCTTAAGTTTATTACTAGCCCAAATAAGTTTAATCCCCCCCTTCACCACCTCCATAGCATCTCCCAACGCCGCTAACCCGTCTTTTACACATAAATTTAAAATATGACATGCACAACGCTGATGAAAAAACCTACCCATCAAAGAAGATGAACCACACAATTCACGCAATCTAGGAATAGCAGCACTATTGTTACTAGCATTATCAAAACCAATAGCAAACACCTTATTAATCAAATTATACTCAATTAAAATACGCTCAATGAGAGTATAAATATTATCACCGGTGTGTCGATCATTAAATTCACGAAAAGCAAGAACACGTTTATGCATACACCAATCATCATCAATATAATGTGCAGTCACACCCAAATAATATAAATGATGATTATCCTCCCATATATCACTACATATACTAACACGTCCATCAAAGTTTGCGAAAAACATTTGTAATTTTTGCTTTTCCAAAACATATTGCCTTATAACTTCTATTTTAATTTTTTTGCGACTATAGTTTCGAAATTGAGGATTTAAAGTACCTTGATCATATTCTTTTAAAGCAAGACTTTCGGAAAAAATATTAGGCAAATTTTCTTCAACGATTAAATGAGACATACCGGTCAAATGTTTTTATCATCATAGGAGAAATTACCGAATGGTTGGCCAGTTGCAAACCTTGAAATTTGTGTTTGCTTTCCCTTTCCTTTATCCGATTTCGCATACGCCGCCGGGTGCTTGGCCTTAAGATGTCTTGTGGCGCTCCCGTACCCTCCAGAAGTTTCTAAGTTATACACTTTTGGGAAATGCTTGCAAGCCGCGTACCATATCTCGGTTTGGAGGTCTTTGGTCTTTGTAAAATTGGCCTTAAAGACAGATTCAACTTTGTCACCGCCTTGGGAAGAACCATCCTCTTCCGCTTGCTCTTCCTCATCGTCCGGTGTGCCGTGAACCTCGTCCTCGACTGTTTGCGTATCCTCCTCCTCCACATCATCATCCTCGAGCTCTTCTTCTTCAATGATCAGGATGTCTTGTTGATGCAAAAAGCGCCCTTGATGTTGTTGCTATAGTTGTGCTAGTTGCTCATCAGACATTGCATCCCCATCTCTCCGATTGTAATCCACATCAAAATCATCTCGGCTTTGAGATGAAGACCCGGACCGTCCCTTACCTTTGCGTGAGCTTGGATGATTCCTCGCAATCTCCTTTCTTCGGTTGCGGTGGAGATTACCCATATCTACAGAAGCTCCACCACGTTCCATCTTAAAAATATAACAAATATTAAATTCGAAGTACAATTAAACTAGTTAATTTGAAATACAAATCTAACCATTCGAAATACAATTTTTTTTGAAAGGAAAGAGCTTATATTAGAACCAAACGAAACAATACATCATTCATCTCCCAAAACTTAATAATCTCCCTAAACCAACGATACAAAAGCCCATCGGCTCCCTCACGTCATGCTCAGACATAGAATAGCCCACCCTGTAAAGAGTGAGACTAATCGCTGAAACGGTGAGAGCTAAGAGGCTATTAGCGGCTAAAACTGCCTGATTGCCTCCCTCACAGTAAACCCCAATTAAAAAACAAACACCCTCCAAATCAGTACCCTTATTGTAGACAAAACTAAAAAGACAACAAAAACCTGGGTCCCGAAAAACAACCAAAATCAAACAAAAATAATAGTCCAAGTGATGGAATTTGCCTGCTTCCATCCCTCCTGCCTCCTCCTTTGCGTTCTTTATTTGTCTGAGAGGCGGGCATTGTAGCCCGCCTCCTCCCCGTTTTTGGGTGTGCCCATCTCCACCTCCATGTTGTTATGTGATGCCTCTTGTTTTCCATGTTCCACTCGCCTCCGCTTTTGTTCCATCTTATCTCCCATCTGAACATGACCTTTCCCCATTTTCGGCTCTCCCTGCACACCTGAATGTACCATCCCTAGATCCCCTTCCTCTTCTTTCCCCTTTCCTTTTCCAGTTGGGACTAGCCACTTATTCCCCCCCCCCACCATTGATGCATTTCCTTTTGACGCGCGCAGCTCAGGTCCAAATAGTGTTACTCCATTTTTACCTTTGCCATCAGGATAGCGCGGGCAAAATTTTTCTGCATGACCAATGATTCTGCAGACAAAACAAAAACTAGGTAATTTTTCATACCCAAATTTCACACAAAAAGTTTCCCCTTCATCTGATTGGAGGAACAACTTCCTTTTCAAAGGCTTATTAAGGTCATTATTAACCCTTATCGTCATATAAGGATTCCATTCAGCAGAGAAATTACGTTCATCCACCTTTATAAAGTTCCACACAAAATTCCCAAATTTTTTGCATTTTCCACAGAAAAAAATCCAACTGGTACATCATGAACCTGTAGCCAAAATTCGGCCTTATTCAGTGGTACTTGCAGGGGCAAGTCATTTTGCTTAACCTTAGCAAGAACAATGAGGTTCTGGTCGAAAGTCCAAGGACCTTCCTCCAAAACCCGTGTGAGATCACTCTCACTGTAAAATTGAAACATATATCTACGTGCACCTATCTCAGTTATAGTAACACCCCTGACAGGTTTCCACACATTAGCCATCGTATCACGAAAAAAAGAGAATCGTACCGACTTTTCATTTCGAAATACAATTAAAAAATGAGAAAATGTTACAATGCAACTAATTAACAAGTTTAATTAAATTCAAACTATTTTGCAACAAAAAATAAATAAATAAAAATTTAACAAGTTTAACTACTTTTATTATAAAATTCGAACAAATTAATATAAAAATAACAATTAACTAGTTTAACAATTAAACAATTAACTAGTTTTATAGGAGAATAAGAAATGTAACAATTAACTAGTTTTATAGGAGAATAAGAAATGTAACAATTAACTAGTTTTATAGGGGAATAAGAAATGTAACAATTAACTAGTTTTATAGAAGAATAAGAAATGTAACAATTAAATAGTTTAACAATTAAACAAGTAACTAGTTTTATAGGAGAATAAACTATGTAACATTTAACTAGTTTAACAATTAACTTCGAATTGTTGTCTAACAACTTTTTTGGAAGTAAAATGTAACTACTTTCTTTTTAATGTAACTATTTCCAATAACTAACAACTAACCGTTAATTGCTTTTATAGCAATGAACTAATACTAAAATGATAAGTGAAAAATTTAACTAGTTTTATATTAATAAAGAATGCATGAGTGTATAAGTAATTGGATAAGTAGATAATAAGTGTATAAGTAGATATACTTAATATATGTATTTATAAGTAGATAATAAGTATATAAGTAGATATAATAATTGTTTAAGTAATATATAATATTATGTTTATGGTATATATAATATAAGTATATTACTATAAGATGAGTAATACACCTAAAATTACTTATAGATGGAACCGGTTTGGGCCACCCCTAGATGGAACCACCACTGCGAAATTTGGTTGGCGTGCAGCGTGCTCCATCCAAGTAAAATTGCTTCATAATTATCTCACGATAATTTGATACTCAAGTAAAAGTATAAATTCTCAATTTGAATACGAAAATAAAATTTTGTTCTCTCAAGATCCTTTATTCAAATTCTTATAAAATATTTATATTATTTTCTATTTCATCGATACTTAAGTACTTTCAATTATATGTAAACCATCTACGTATAATATAAAACCTCAATTTTTGTCGTTGGATTAAAAGTCACCGCCACACAAATAAAATTGAGTTTAGTACTATTTTTGGAATAAAAAACATGACAGTCCAATTTTGGAATTTTCAAACTGTTTTAGTCCTATTTCGGGAATTTTTCCAATTATAGTATGAATTTTACATAACCAAAACTTGCAATAATAGTTCGAATTCAAAATATTGCTATGCATTTCGAGATTAATCCTATTATTAACTACTTCTACTTAAATAATGTCACAATATAGTTTTTTTTAAGTAGGTGGCTTATATTAATAAGAAAGAACGTAAGCAGGGTACAAACAGACAAAGAACCCATAGTCTACCGTCTGCCCTTGAACCAGATTTAGAATCTGTCACCTCTAATTAAGCACCCAGATTCGTTGATCCTAATTTGGGCATACTTGAGCCAAAGACTAGTAAACTAAGTTGCCCATCACCTGTCCTAGGTTATAGAGTCTTGACGAAATTAAAAGAGGCTAACTTCCCCAACAAACTGATAGACCTAACAACCGAAACGATAATAAGAACCCAAATGACAAAATAATTGTTGAATATGTTGTTTTGTTGATGACTAACCATGTAGGTGGAATGGCGGACAGAACTACTCTCAGGTCCATTAGAAACGAGAATTGGAACTATACTTAGTTCTGATCTATATGAATGATTGTTGTGCATAATGAATAAATTAATATGTGCCTGCATGATAATACCTCATCTACATGCCTAGATTGATCATGCATATTCTTAATATACGTGGCACAAGTTAAATATCTTTCCGTATATGACTAAGCACTCACCTCTATGAGTTGGCCTATATAGCTTATGGAAAGAATCATTATTAATGCTACATAAAAATCCACTAAGTTAAGAATCCTGCACAAATCGACCGTAGCATATTTAGATCCACTAAGTAAACATTTCCTTATCACTTAATGCTACTAAGTCATTATATTATGGAAAGTATCTTGGGTTGCATGTTCTGTAGCACCTTATTTGAATACCTTACTTATATGATCGTTACATATTCTTGAGAACTAATCATTAATTATATAAATATGTTGATTGCTACATAATGTCCGTTGGATGCTTATATTAGGAGAACAAAATATTCTCCTTATATGTGATACGTAATATTCTCCATATCTGTTTTATTATTGAGTGATTTACTCATAATATACTTCCATATTTATATGGTTGACCGAGGATCACCATAATTGTGAGCCGGAAGATCTTTGAATAAAAGGAAAGACGAGGCTACGGATGCTATATATATTGGACAAAGGACCAGACGAAATGGGTGCTTGACCGAGCTTATATTGAGAAATATACACGAGGATATTCACTAAGTCCAAGGCACCTGAACCTGCTCACGAAGTTCCAGACAGAGTTTCTTTTTCCTTTTCTTCATACTGTAATTGGGTTTTTGAGGATTGGCTAAGTGTAGCATCCTCGGGTTGGTTAGTGTGTTGTGAGAGCTTTGTTGTAAAAGCTGAGAGGCTCTCTACCCGCAAGGTAGAGATGCATAACTCTTCCTAGAGAGGATAGAGTTGGGGTGGCTCAAGGGTAGACTAGGAGAGTTTCCCTTGTAATCATTCAAAGGCTTTTTAGTGGAGTTGTTCAAATTCCTCCGAGGGAGGTCGAGGTTTTTTAATCCCTTTGAGCCAAGGGATTTTTCCTCGTTAAATCCTTGTGCACTTTACTATCTCGTAATTCCCTGGACCCCACACTAGAAATGTGCGAAAAACTGTCACGGTTCCACACACACACAATTCACCCCCCCCCCCTCTTGTGTTGCTAACCGTTTCATCAATTGGTATCAGAGCCGGTCTTCGCCACATAAAGGTTAATACCTTGGGAAGAGATCCGGCAGCATGAATACGGTTGAAAGATTAGAGGAAGGATACTCGACTCAACGACCACCGTTGTTCAACGGCAAATTTTACCAATTCTGGAAGAGTCGAATGGAGAACTTCATCAAGGCTGAGAACTACCAGGTATGGAACGTAATTGAAGTAGGCGATAACATCATTACAAAAGAAGATGCCGAAGGTATGGTTATCCCTAAACCCAAATCTGAATATACCTCTGATGATTATTGTAAACTCGAGCATAATGCTCAAGCATTGAAATATTTGATTTGTGGACTTGGTCCGGCTGAGCACAACCGTGTTCTTGGATGCAAATCCGCAAAACAAATGTGGGATCTACTTGAGATTACGCATGAGGGTACCTCGCGTGTAAAAAGATCCAAATTTGACATATTTATGCGTAATTACGAATTATTCGTGATGAAGCCTAAAGAATCAATTAGGGATATGATTACACATTTTACTAATATTATCAATGAGCTCTCAGCACTTGGAAAAGATATTACTGTAGAAGATCAAGTGAGAAAAGTTATGAGAAGCCTACCATCCGCATGGAAGCCTAAAACTACAGCAATAGAAGAAGCTAAAGATATCTCTACCATGACGCTAGAAGACTTGACTGGCTCACTCATGACCTATGAGCTAGGCCTACAAGAAGAACAAGATGCCGAAAATGTGAGAAAGGAGCGAGGAATAGCTCTCAAGGCTCGAGAAGAAGAAGAAGAATCCGAAAGTGAATCGGAAGACGAAATGAGCATGTTCGCCAAGCAATTCGGGAAGATGTACCGGAAATTCAAAGGCAACCGAAATAAGCAAGGTAAAAAGGGTTTTCAATCGTTTAATAACCAAGGTTGTTTCGTTTGCGGTTCCTTTGAGCACAGGGCAAAAGATTGTCCCCAAAAGAAAAATGATAGAACCTACGACAAGAACTAGACCAGTTCCCATCGGAAGTCCAGTGAAGATAAAGGGTTCAACAGAGACCTCAAGAAGGCAATGATGGCAGCCTGGGGAGACTCATCCGATGATGATGAGGAAGAAGGTGAAAAGAGTTCCAATCATGCAGGGTTGTGTCTTATGGCTAATTCCAACGAGGAATCCGACCAAGAGAGTTTCGAGGTAAATTTGGAAAACTTTCTATCTAAGTTTGATTCTTTGCCTAAAACCAAAGTTCGGAAAATTTTTAAGAGGCTAACTATCGAGCTTAACCAAAACCTTTCTGAAAATGAAAATCTAAAATCACAAATCACTGAGCTAGAATCTAAACTCGAGGAAACCACACGAGCAAAGCTAAGGCTTGAAACTAGAGTGGGAGAGTTAATAGATGAGAAGCTAAAATACAGTGAAGTGGTTTTAGAACAAGACAATATTATCTGTTCTTTAAAGCTCGATAGCATGAACCAACAAGTTGATCAAAGTGAGAAACTTCTTTCGAAAATTCCGAACATTGGTGTGCTGATTGAACACCTTAATCGCCTTGAGGCTGAGAGACAGGATTTCAAAAATAAGCCGGAATACCAGCCGTATAGTACTAAAGAAAGAACCAGGTCTAGACCCTATTCTAGAACTGAACCTTCTCGGTACAAAAGAAAGGAAAACGAGACTGCGGGTCTCGGATATGTTCCAAGGAAAACTCAAATAAATCAAAAATCTGGTTTTCAGAACCAATCCTTTAACGGTAACAGAACTAGAGGACAAACCAGTTCCAGGCCATACCAAAGGCAATCTAGAACTGGACCAACCTGGTTCGATAAATTGGTTCAAAGGCACAAAACTGGTTATGGACAAACACCTAACCAAGAGTTTCATAAAAGGGACAAAGATTTTTATGGAAATTGGAAAACCAAATACGTTGATACATATGATAGTCGAATTTGCGGGCATTGTGGCAAAGTCGGTCATCTTAGGTATCAATGTCACTCTCGGCAACAGGCCTTAGAAAGGAGCTTTAATTATAGTAATTATTCCTCAAACAATTACAAAATGGAACCCAAGCAGGTCTGGGTTCCACGCACTAAACCTTAATCCTGGAACAGCGCCGAGTGAGGGGGAACAACCACTGGTTCCTTGACAGTGGGTGTTCTAAGCACATGACGGGAGATAAATCATTATTCCTCTCACTGCGGCCATTTAGCGGTGGAAGGGTGACATTTGGAGACAACGGTAAAGGAGAAATAATTGCCGTGGGAAAAGTTGGAAAGTCACCTAACCATGCAATTGACAATGTCTTTCTAGTCAAGGGTTTAAAGTTCAATTTGCTAAGTATTTCTCAATTTTGTGACCGAGGTAACAGTGTAGTTTTTGATCATAATGTATGTCGCATTGTTAATAACGAATCACAACAAGTTATACTAGAGGGCAAGAGACTAGAAAATACTTATAAGGTTGATCTTGATTTATTGCCAAATATAAGTTTAACTTGCCTGAGCGTTATTGACAATGATCCCCTGCTATGGCATAAAAGACTTGGACACGCTAGTTTTTCTTTAATAAATAAACTCAAAAATAATGATTTGGTAATTGGGCTACCTAATATAAAATATTCACTTGATCATGTTTGCTCTGCTTGTGCCACCGGAAAACAATCACGATCATCTTTTAAAACAAAGAATTTGGTGAGCACAAGCAAGCCCATAGAACTAATTCACATGGATTTGTGTGGTCCAATGTCAGTCCGTAGCCGAGGAAATAAAGAATATGTTTTAGTTATTGTTGATGACTTTTCAAGATATACTTGGACTATCTTTCTTGCAAGCAAGAAAGATACTTTTAATGAGTTTGTTGTTTTTGTGAGGAAAGTTGAACATCAAACAGGGCTACAATTAATCAAGATCAGATCGGATCATGGAACTGAGTTTGACAACTCACTATTTGATACATTCTGCAAGGAACGAGGCATAGACCACAACTTCTCTGCCCCTAGAACTCCTCAACAAAATGGGGTAGTAGAACGGAAGAATAGAACTCTGGAGGACATGACTAGAACAATGCTGATTTCCAGTGGTCTAGCAAGAAACTTTTGGGCAGAAGCACTAAACACGGCATGCTATATAATTAACCGTGCTATGATCCGCCCACTCCTAGGGAAGACACCCTACGAACTACTCAAAGGGAGAAAGCCCAACATTAGTCATCTAAGAACTTTTGGATGCAAATGCTTTGTTCATAACAATGGGAAAGACAACATTGGCAAGTTTGATGCAAGAAGTGATGAAGCAGTCTTCCTCGGATACTCAACTCATAGCAAAGCTTACAAAGTTCTAAACAAACGCACACAATGTATGGAAGAAAGTATCCATATAATCTTTGATGAAGCCCTTTCATTAAAACCGAGGCAAGATGATGAAGGAGACATAGGAATTCTTCGCAAGGGAAATAATTCTTATAAAAACATTGAGACAAGCCATAACCAAACTGAGGAATCACTGGACAATGAACAAAACGAACCTAGAACTGAAGAAGGACCCGGACTGACCACGACTAATCCAAGTGAAGAACCAGCTGGTCCAGGTCCAGATACCTTATACGAGTTTGTGGATCAACCCAACGCTCCAAGAGGATGGAGACATCATCGATCACATCCCCTGGATAACCTCTTAACAGATCTAAATCAGGGAGTAACAACAAGATCCAAATTAAGAAACTTCTGTACTTTCTTTGCTTACTTATCACTTATAGAACCGGAGAACCATGAAGTGGCTCTCTCCGATATTGACTGGGTTCTAGCTATGCAGGAAGAACTAAATCAATTTGAAAGAAACAAGGTATGGCATCTAGAGCCAAGACCCGAGAATAAAACCGTGATTGGTCTCAAATGGGTATTTAAAAATAAGCTTGATGAGCATGGACAGATCACCAGAAATAAGGCAAGACTAGTCTTCAAGGGCTATAATCAACAAGAAGGAATAGATTTCAATGAAACATTCGCACCGGTGGCAAGGCCAGAAGCAATCCGGATGCTCATAGCGTTTGCGGCTCATATGGGTTTCACCCTCCACCAAATGGATGTCAAGACAGCATTTTTGAATGGTTATCTTAAGTAAGAGGTATACGTTGAACAACCACCGGGATTTGAAAATCCAGATTTACCTAATCACGTTTTCAAACTAGATAAAGCACTATATGGGCTCAAGCAAGCACCACGTGCTTGGTATGAACGTCTATCTAAATTTCTTTTGGAAAATGGTTTTGAAAGAGGAAAAATCGATAAAACACTTTTTCTAAAAATAAAAGATCAATCCCTCTTGGTTGTTCAAATTTATGTAGATGACATTATATTTGGTGCTACTAATGACTCACTTTGTGATGAATTTTCCTCTCTTATGAGCTCCGAGTTCGAGATGAGTATGATGGGTGAATTAAATTATTTCCTTGGTCTCCAAATCAAACAATCAAGTAAAGGAACTCAAATATCTCAACAAAAGTATCTCAAGGAGCTTCTCAAGAAGTATGGAGCAAGTGAAGGCAAAACAATGACAACACCAATGGGAACAAATGACAGACTGGATGCAGACGAAGCAGGAACCAGCATAGACCAAAAGAAATACCGAGGAATGATTGGATCTCTACTATACCTAACTGCCAGTAGACCCGACATAGTTTTCAGCGTAGGTCTATGTGCCCGGTTCCAGGCAAATCCCAAGGAATCTCACCTCAAAGCAGTCAAGAGGATACTCAAATATCTCAAAGGAACTATGAATCTGTGTTTATGGTATCCACGAAATGAGGATTTTAATCTTATTGCATATTCAGATTCTGATTTTGCAGGTGATTTATTAAATAGGAAAAGCACATCTGGAACGGCTCACTTCCTAGGTCCCTGCCTGGTTTCATGGAGCTCTAAAAAACAGAACTCAGTTGCTCTTTCAACAGCTGAAGCCGAATACGTAGCAGCCGCATCGTGTTGCTCACAATCCTTGTGGATCATGCAACAAGTAAGCGACTACGGGATCATCCTAAATTGCACACCAATTCTATGTGACAATACTAGCGCAATTAGCATCTCAAAGGATCCAGTCATGCACTCACGAACAAAACACATCCACATCCGGCATCACTTTCTGAGAGATTGCGTGGAAAAGGGGCTAATCAAGGTAGAATATTGCAACACTGACAAGCAAATTGCCGACATCTTTACAAAACCCTTGGGAAGAGAAAGGTTTGAATTAATTCGATTTGAACTTGGTCTCATCAATGCTTAAAACTATTTCATAAAATTTCTTTTTAAGGAAATCTTTATTTAAAACTGAAATCCTTCAGCTTTTAAACTGTCAGTTTTTTTTTGGGGGGACGTAACTACCACACAACCGGCCACTTCCTATTTGGAAGGAAATCATTAAAAAAAATTTTGGGAAGTGGGAAAGTATCCCGTATACCAACACGCCGCCCACTTCCTTATTACACACCTTCCATAACCGCCTCCCTCTTCTCCTTCTTAAAACCACCATGGTCAAAACCAGAGGCTACGCCCCTCCGACTGCTCCTCGTCGTTCTAACCGGAAAAAGGCGTAAAACCACCCCCACCTTCATCACCTACCCCGATTGAACTCGACGCCTCTCCTCCTTCGACCATGCACTCCGAATCTGGTGACTCCCTACCACGATTCCCGGCGTCCTCTCAGGGGGAACCAGATAAAAACTCTCCATCACAAATCAAACCTCTCAAACGAAAACCAACCACTCGCGACGGAAAGATACTGCCCCAAAAATACACCCGGAAAAGAGCAATCGCTGAGGGAATCATCTCCGACAAGGACTCCAACCAAAAATATCCAAGAATGGGGAGGGTAGCCGAGGAAGACGCCGCACGACTCAAGGAGGAATATCTCTCCCGGGGAATAGTTAAGGTACTTTCCATCTCCTATGGTGATATTACTCAAAAAACTTCTGATTTTACTGAGCTTATTTCGTTTCAAAAATGGGAGACCTTGTTTGATTCCAAGAATTGCCCCTCTGTGTTTCCTGAACTCATCTCTGAGTTTTTGGCTAATCTTATTATCAAAGACAGTTTCTTATCTTCTAAGGTACAAGGCACAAAAATTCTATTAAGTGTGAATGATCTAGGTCAAATATTGGGTGTTCCATGTACTGGTGTATGCCAATATAACAAAACAGAGTGGCCCCTAACCAACACCTCTCAAACAGTTGCATTGGAATACTTTAACCCAACCATTTCCGAGTCCTCTCTTCATGTTGCGAGCCTTGCCCCAATTCCCAAACTACTGTTTTACTTTGTTCATCACAACTTGACTCCTAGGCTAGAAGGGCGATTCACACCCTCTAGAATGGAACTAGCATATATGTACCTTTTAGCCAACAAAGTTCCTATCAACCTTCCTGGATTGATGATGGCCCATCTCAGTTCTATCATCAGTTCCTCATCCCGAAGGATTGGGATTCCATATGCCCCGCTACTTACCAAAATATTTCTCGCTAAGGGCATTACTCTGGACAAATTCTCCCCTGAAGAAGCTTACAAAATCCTGGATAAGAGATGTCTCAGCAATCTAGGCTTAATCATATCCAATTCTCACATTCTTCCTAAACCAACAGATCCCTCTTCTTCAGAGCAAAAACCCAGACCAAAACCAACTCCAGTTCCTTCCATCGACCCAGTGATGGTGGTACCCCCAATCACAGATCGCATAGATCTCCTGGAACGCTACCTTCAACACCAATTCGCTTCCATTTCAGACTCCATCTCTGCATTGGCAAAAAAGGTGGACACACTGGCTGATACAACCAATGCTATTCGGAATGATTTCCAGTCTTTCAAACAGGAAGTGGCAGAGCGGTTCTGTGAATCTGGCTCGACAAATCGCAGGATAATTTATTCCTCTGAGGATGATTAAACATTTCTTTTCTGGGGGAGGGTTCTTACTACATTAACATCTAAACAAGTTGTCCTACTTTGAAATTTTACTTTGCACTGTTTTGGTTATTTTCCGTTTCCTTTTGGTTGATGCCAAAAGGGGGAAATAATCAGGTGCCTGCTTATTTTGCTACGAACAAACACCGACTGGTACTAATCTGCAGGGACACCTTTATTATGGCACCTAATGTTTGTCATCAACAAAAAGGGGGAATTTGTTGAATATGTTGTTTTGTTGATGACTAACCATGTAGGTGGAATGGCGGACAGAACTACTCTCAGGTCCATTAGGAACGAGAATTGGAACTATACTTAGTTCTGATCTATATGAATGATTGTTGTGCATAATGAATAAATTAATATGTGCCTGCATGATAATACCTCATCTACATGCCTAGATTGATCATGCATATTCTTAATATACGTGGCACAAGTTAAATATCTTTCCGTATATGACTAAGCACTCACCTCTATGAGTTGGCCTATATAGCTTATGGAAAGAATCATTATTAATGCTACATAAAAATCCACTAAGTTAAGAATCCTGCACAAATCGACCGTAGCATATTTAGATCCACTAAGTAAACATTTCCTTATCACTTAATGCTACTAAGTCATTATATTATGGAAAGTATCTTGGGTTGCATGTTCTGTAGCACCTTATTTGAATACCTTACTTATATGATCGTTACATATTCTTGAGAACTAATCATTAATTATATAAATATGTTGATTGCTACATAATGTCCGTTGGATGCTTATATTAGGAGAACAAAATATTCTCCTTATATGTGATACGTAATATTCTCCATATCTGTTTTATTATTGAGTGATTTACTCATAATATACTTCCATATTTATATGGTTGACCGAGGATCACCATAATTGTGAGCCGGAAGATCTTTGAATAAAAGGAAAGACGAGGCTACGGATGCTATATATATTGGACAAAGGACCAGACGAAATGGGTGCTTGACCGAGCTTATATTGAGAAATATACACGAGGATATTCACTAAGTCCAAGGCACCTGAACCTGCTCACGAAGTTCCAGACAGAGTTTCTTTTTCCTTTTCTTCATACTGTAATTGGGTTTTTGAGGATTGGCTAAGTGTAGCATCCTCGGGTTGGTTAGTGTGTTGTGAGAGCTTTGTTGTAAAAGCTGAGAGGCTCTCTACCCGCAAGGTAGAGATGCATAACTCTTCCTAGAGAGGATAGAGTTGGGGTGGCTCAAGGGTAGACTAGGAGAGTTTCCCTTGTAATCATTCAAAGGCTTTTTAGTGGAGTTGTTCAAATTCCTCCGAGGGAGGTCGAGGTTTTTTAATCCCTTTGAGCCAAGGGATTTTTCCTCGTTAAATCCTTGTGCACTTTACTATCTCGTAATTCCCTGGACCCCACACTAGAAATGTGCGAAAAACTGTCACGGTTCCACACACACACAATTCACCCCCCCCCCCCCCTCTTGTGTTGCTAACCGTTTCATCAATTGGTAAGTTTGATTGTCATAAAGTAATAAATAAAAATTGTGTGATTTTGTCCATAAGAGAGAGAAATAATAGAAACTACAATTTAGTTGATTAAAGTGGAAAATGACAAAGTTTTTAGAACATAAAAAATCGTATTCCAAATGGAAAATGATTTATTTATTTTTTGATCGAAAATGAACATTTCTTTAATGGTGAAAATACCATCAACTTGTATAATCACCCTAATTTATAAATGGGTTAATTATCAAAATAGGACCAAAAGTCACTCACTTTGCACAAATAGGACCAAAAACTAAACAATGTTTTCATAGGATTAATTATGTGTGTCTTGGACAAATATACCCTTCTAGCTATTGAAATGTTTTAATTCATAATAAAATAATAAAAAATAATAAAAATTCGTAAAAAATACTAAAAAACTAATAAAAATATTTCGATAATAATAAATAATTAAGTTATTTTTTTTCCAAAAAATGAAAAAATTAAAAAAAAATTAAAAAAATAAAAAACTCAAAAAATAAAATAAAATTCACCGCCGCCTCTGCCGCCTCTGCACCACCACGTCCAGTCACCGGAAAAAAAATGTCAAGTTCATTACGAATGACATATTGATGGAAGAAAATAATGAAAATGTTGGCATTCTCAAAGAGAAATATGCCATGTTTTTGGCATTTTCAGGAATAAATGACAGTTTTTAGGGAAAATGACATTTTTTCACCGTCCGGAGATGGTGGTGCAGGGAGGTAGTACAGGCTGTGGGAAAGGCATCCATTTTTTTTTTAATTTTTTTTATGGAGTTTTACTATTTTTATAAAAATTTTCAAAAAATAAAAAATTTAAATAAAATATGTTTTTAATTTTTTATTTTATAAATATTTTATAAATTTTTTTATTATTTTTCTACGAATTTTTGATTTTTTCGAATTTATTATGAATTAAACATTTAATTAACTCATATTTAAAGGAAGGGTAAGAATGGAAGGAAAAAATACATATGTTTCCGATAGGACTAATTTGGTCCTATTTTAAAAAGAAAAATATAGTAAGTCCTATTTTGAGTTTTTGTCATAGTTTTAGTCCAACACTAAGAGCCCGTTTGGTAGCACGAAAATCGGCTGTTTTGGCTGATTCTGCTGAAATTTATGAAGTTCTGGCTGAAGTGGCTGCATTGGCTGATTCTGCTGATACAAGAAAAAAATATTTTTAAAATATATTTTATTAATAAAATAAAGAAAAAATTATATGTAAAAATAGCTAAAATGATCATCTATAGTAACTTCAGCCAATACAGCCAGAAAAGTAACTCCAACCTTACTTTTTCGGCTTATTACACAATTCAGCGCGCGAAAGCAAAACTTACGTGTTTGGTAAAAAAGTTGGCTGATAAGCTTGATAAGGCGAAAATGAGGTTTGCCAAACACCCTCTTAAATTCATCGTAGAAGGTCAACACTTGGATGTTCAATAGGCGAAACTCTCGTCCTGTCTCTTTCACAAGCTAAGCTAAGAGACAGTCGCCGAGGGCGGCAATCAAATTAAGCTCTAACAGCGCCAAGAATGACGATGGCTGGAAAATGCCATCAACTTAACCCATATAAGTGAATAATGATGATGGCTGGAAAGCTAGAAGACGCACGCAACATCCTACCACACACCCAACAATGGCTTCTGTTGCCCAAATCATCGGCACAGACGTAGAAACTTTTGCTCTGATCTTATTAACAGCGCCACTCCTTTTCGCCCTGTGGCGGCTGTTTAACGGAAACCCATTCAAGTCAATTAACCGGTTACCGCCGGGACCGTTCGGCTTTCCGGTGGTCGGATACCTGCCCTTCCTCCGCTCAGATCTTCACCACCAGTTCACAGATCTCGCCCGAAAGTACGGCCCCGTCTTCAAGCTCCAAGTAGGAAGCCAGCTGTGCATGGTGGTGAGCTCGCCGTCCGTGGTGAAAGAGATCCTTCGCGATCAAGATGCAATTTTCGCTAACCGCCACCCGACGGCGGCGGCACTCATAGCCACGTACGGCGGCCGTGACATCTCCTTTGCGCCCCTGGGCAATCACTGGCGAGAAGCCCGGAAGATTTTTGTCCGGGAGATGCTGAGCAGCAAGAACATCAGAGCCTGCCACGGTCACCGGCGAGAAGAGGTCAGAAAAGCGATCAGAACGCTCAAGTCAAAATCTGGTCAAGCTGTGAACATTGGGGAATTGGTTTCTTTGACTGAAATTAAATTAGTGACGAGAATGATTATGGGGAGTACCTTAGGATGTGATGAGGAAAAGCATGAGAAAGTTGTGGAAGTGTTTAGGGAGGTGATGGGGAGATTTGTTGCTGCACTTGGGGAACCTAATATCTCTGACTTTTTGCCATGGCTGGAAAGGTTTGACCTGCAGAGAATTCAGGCAAAGATGGGGGGTTTAGTTAAGGCTATCAGAGATATTCTTGAACCCATCATTGAAGAAGGGGAGAGAATTGTTTCTGAGAAGTCTCGTATAGGTTCGAGGAAGGATGAAGATGATGATGACGAGAAGGATTTTCTGCAAATTCTCTTAGAGCTAAAGGCCGGTGAAGCTGGCAAATCCTTGGACCTTGGTGCAATCAAGGCCCTGTTGCAGGTACCACCTAGTTATAACGTAACTGATATAGATGGCAGTATTAGTAATTAAAGAATGAAGAGGAACTATATATATACTCGATGTTTTTGTGCCTTAATGAACTTCACTTGTTAGTTTGAAATTCATTTCATATCTCCTGGCCTTTTGTTTTTAGGATATAGTAATAGGGGGGACGGACACAACAGCGACGACGGTGGAGTGGGTCATGGCAGTGCTTCTTGAAAATCCAGAAGTCATGAAACAGGTCCAGAATGAAGTAGACCATATCGTCGGACTGAACTCTACTGTGGAAGAGGTCCATTTACTGAAGCTCACCTATTTGGACGCTGTTGTGAAGGAGACTTTACGTCTATACCCTCCACTCCCACTGCTCGTCCCCAGGTGTTCAACTGCAACTTCACAGGTGGGCGGCTACACAATCCCAAAGGGTACTAAGGTCTTTCTGAATACATATGCATTACACAGAGACCCTCAGCTTTGGGACAATCCGCTGCAGTTCAAGCCTGAAAGGTTCCTCGGTCCGGGTTCGGGATTATTGGATTACACCGGGAATGATTATCGGTTTCTACCGTTTGGGTCGGGAAGGAGAATTTGTGCTGGGATTCCCCTGGCTGAGAAAATGTTGTTGTACATTTTGGCCTCACTGTTGCATTCCTTCAACTGGCGGCTTCCTGAAGGTGAAAAGCTGGACTTTTCAGATGAGTTCGGGATAGTCACCAAGAAGAAGACTCCATTAATTGTTGTCCCAACACCGAGGCTATCCAACTCTCAGCTTTATCATTAGCTTGGAGAATGTTGGTAAATCATACGTAATAAGAAACAAGTGCACTGAACTCTATGCAATGTGTTCAAATAAATGTCTTTTTGCATACACCGTTGTATTGGATACAAACGAATAATACAATTACAATAATATATGTTTAACTTGAAGTAATAAGATGAATCTTTGAAATATATTATGTATAATGAATGCTTAGAGCAATGTTTGAGCCATAGTTTTTTACTGAGACACATCAAGGAGGTGCTTTGCAAGATATCTTAAAAATAAAGATATTTTTAATAGTCCCTTTTTAAAATTGAAGTACTTGTAAAACAGAACTTACAAAGTCAGGCAGGGAGGAGCTGATGTGTAGAAATATGCATAAGCTAAAAAATATATTTCGTACTCCGTATATGTTAACATATTAATTCCGCCCTCCCCCGCTAAATGGTTCCCTTAGGCCTTGTTTGGTTCAAAAGAGGGAAGTGAAGGGGAGAGTCAAGGAGGGAAGGGAAGAGAAGATGAAGGAAGGATTTTGGTAAAAAATTGTGTTTGGTTGTGGTTTTAAATGATCACAATTTCACTATTTATTTTTCAAACTGCAGCACAAAATAAAAGTTATTCATTTATTTTTAGAACGAATTAAGTCAAACTCAGTTCATTATAAATTATGAGAAGAGAAGATCTCTTTAGTCTTCGAGAGAAAATCATATGTCATTCCTTTATACATGGCATTAGCAAAACCAAAATAGAATTTGTAGTCTTATTTGTCTTGATTCACTTTTAGTTGTGTAAAAAGTTATCAATTTTCTCTTAGATCTTCATATTTAGCAAATTAATCTTTAAACTAACTTGCAGCTTATGTTTCGTAATAATATTTCAATTATTTAGAGGAGGCTTATTGCTTATGGTATTTAAGTAAATTTGTCAAGTTAATAGATTTGAGAAACTTTAATTTATTTTAAGTATTCTCAAATGTAGAGAACATACTTGTTGCTATTGTATTTTTATTTCATTCTTAATTTTACTGATGTAGTTGCTTTAAACATAAATTTATGGTGTTTCCTTATATCATAGACACTTCTTTTTATATCCTTTGCAGTTTGAGGAGCAGCGGTTCCATTTCTTGATATTTGATTAGAGATGGCTCGTACAAAGCTAGTAAGGCAACTAAGGTAATACTACATCCATCCCATAAAATAAGTCTCACTTCAATTTGGATCGGAGTTTAAGAAAGTGGGAATAAAGTGAAAATGTACGTTTGTGGTTGAGTAAAAAAAAGGTAAATGAATGTTAGTCACACAAAACTTTCCAAAAAAAGAAAATGAGAACAATTTTTTAGGACGGTCCAAAAAGGAAAGTAGGATTTATTTTATGGGAGGGAGAGAGTAACTGCATGTTACTTCTGGTTTTTGTAACAAAGCAGAAGAGGCAGAACTCGATCTGATGATCAAGATAGTATGTGTTGGTAAGAATTATTTTTGTTATGGGGCTATGCTGGTATCATTTGTATTGTAATGTCACTATGTATTTATTATAGGGAAAAGTACCGAAAAAGTACTTGTGGTTGAGCCCGTTTTCAGATAGGGTCATGTGTTTCATTCTTTATCAAAGTGGTTAATGTGTTTGAATTCCGTTATCACAAGAGGGTCACGCCGTCAAAAACGTCTGAAAAAGACCGTTAAAAGTAACTCCGATTTTCAAAAGTGTCCGAAAAACTAAAAGAAAAATATCAGAAGGTGCGCCGCAATAAGACGACCGCTAGGCCATCTTTCTTTTTTTGTTTTCAGCCACCCTTGTCACCAGAAAGTCCATCAGAAAAGTGATATTAGCGAAATCATTTTAAAAAAATAATTCAAACAGGTCTGAAAAATCCAAATGCGAAGGTGGTTTGGAGGTCATCTTGACGAGGCGCACCTTTCGGTATTTTTCTTTTAATTTTTCAGACACTTTTGAAAATCGAAGTTACTTTTAACGGTCTTTTAAAGACATTTTTAACGGTGTGACCCTCTAGTGATAACGGAATTCAAACACATGAACTACTTTGATAAAGAATGAAACACATGACTCTATCTGAAAACGGGTTCAACCACAAATACATTTTTCGTACTTTTCCCTTTATTATAAGAACTACAGAGTAAATCTTTTTTTAATCCCTCACTGTGCATTTTTGGTCCCTTAGACCTTTTGGAGTGGTGTGAGAGTCTAAATTTCAAAAATGGACTCCGTCCATATGAAAACATCATTTTGACTTCTATTTCTCTGCATTCCAGCACCGTCAATAAAATACACTCTGCATATTTTTTACATATCAATTTAGTAAAACATTAATTAAATTATTATAAGTAATGTTTTCCTTTTAATTTTTTCTCTGATTAATTATAAAATAAAAAAGACACATTTCGATATGAAAATAAATAAATTTCATTAATTTTTTTAACGTTTTTCGGTTAACAAAAAATGAATTTAATTCAAGTAAAGTTTGATTATTGAGTATTCGTTTATTTTTGAAGGCTCCAACAATTAAAAATTTGTGTTTCGTGTTTTTTTGGGCTCAAGAAAACTTCAACAGTTAAAACTTCAGTTTTTTTCCATTTTATATATTACATATTGGTGTCATATGAAAGATCATAAAAATTTATGAATTTTGATATATTTTTTGAAAAATTTGAAGAAAAAATAAAAAAGTTATATAAGTTTGAAAAAAATGAGATACTATGATGCAAGGATGACATCCCTTTTACTCCTCCATTTAGCCAACCACAACAAGGATTTAGGAGTCCAAAAATTCTACTTTTAACATTTTGGACTCCTAATCCTACACCACTCCAAGTAATCTTATTGCTAGCTTTTGTAAAAAAAAAATCTAATTTGTATAGTTCAATCACATCCAACTAACATTACCACATATTAATGTAATTAAGAAGCATTTTGGACCACAGTAACATAGTCATGTTGATTTTGCAGGTAGATTGAGTCACAAATACATAAAGGGATGATCTTCCGAGAATAAAACTTGATGTCAAGTGGTATGCAGCTGAAGAGAAAATCAATGAAGAGAAAAAAACTTGATGTCAAGTGATGCTTCACGGTGAATACAAAGATCAAGTGTGAGAATCTAGACATATGTTTCAACATGATATACTGGCCTATACTTTTGTAGATATATTTTGTAGCTTAGACATTTGTATGATGTATAACAGTTTGATTATAAGTTTGATCATTTGTGACAGTTTATAACATGTATGCATAAAAATGACGATTAGTTTCATCATCAACTATAATCTAATATTGACAATTCTATTTTTGTCATTATTTACGTTTTAGATGACACTTTAGATTGTCGGCATAAATACTTTATATGTGACAAAAAAATTGTAATTAAAATAGTTATAATTGATTACAAATTTTCTTTTACAATGACAAATAATGTGACTCTACTATGACAATTTTATTGTCACTATATTTAATTTATTGGGAAAACTGTCAATTACACCCTCGTACTATGGGCGAACCCTCAATTGAATCCTCCTACTTTGATAACCTTCAATTGAATCCGCCAAGTCTCCAAAATCAATCAATTAGGTCTACATTACCGGTTGGTTCCCGGTTTGCCCGTTGCTTGCCTTCCTGGCGCTGACGTGGACTTTGCCCGGTAATCCCTTCAGGGACTCTTGATGACCCCTGACCCGCCAGTTCTCCAGCCACCGCCCCACAACTTCCCAAACCATTTTCCCGCCACCGCAGCCCACCGCTCCCACAACCCCCTCAGCCACCTCCACGACCCCTTCTCCCCCCGCCCTAATCCCTTCCCTCAACACGGTCCTAGTCCCTTGCCCCCCCCAACCCCTCTTCCACCCCCCCACCCTTGCACCCGGGCAGCCCAATCCTGAAACCTTAGCCGCCTTCAGAACACCATGGTTGCTATCGCCAAACCCTAACCCCGCCGTGACACATTCTCCTTCGACGGGCTATGCGTGATTTTCCGTCGAAGGGCAATAACAATATGTCGCCGAAACCTAACTCCGTAACAATCCGTAGCCGATTGTTCATTATTTGACCAATACTCGCTTCAGCCTGACATTTCGTTTAGAAATTGACGATTTCGCATTCTGTGAACCGCGAAGCGTCATGTAGAAGAAGAGGAGGAGATAATGAGGGACAAACCTGCGATGGGTTCAGGCGGCGTCAGGGGAGACAACGAGAGATGGCGGAGGGGAGAAAATGGCGACAGAGTTCGTCGATGGAGTGCCGATGAACTGACGGGTCAGGGGTCAGTGGAAGTAAAATGATTTAAGTGAGTCAGCACTGAAAGACCGATTGGCAAAGTCCACGTCAGCGCCAGGAAGGCAAGCAACGGGCAAACCGGGAACCAACCGGTGATGTAGACCTAATTGATTGATTTTGGAGACTTGGCGGATTCAATTGAAGGTTATCAAATTAGGAGGACTCAATTGAGGGTTCGCCCATAGTACGAGGGTGTAATTGACAGTTTTCCCTAATTTATTTTCAGAGCTCAATGTTAACCGTCATTATATAATACTCCATCTGTTAACCGTCATTATATAATACTTCATCCGTCCCCCTATAATTGTCCCATTTTTCTATTTGTGGATATCCCCCTATTATTGTCTCATACCATATTTGGTAACATTTGTGTGGTTGTAATTCATTCTTACTTTATTCTCACTTTATCAACTCATTATCAACCACATATGAGTATATGACCATATGTTAGAACATATTTTATTGTGTTCAATTTAATTAGATTTATCTTTGTCTATTATATTTAATTAGTGGGCTATTAAATTAAGGGAAAAATAAATAAAATATCCCAAACTTTGAAGGGGTGTGAGATGAACACCCCAAACTTGCATATGTGATTCAAATACCTCAAACTTTATATAAAAAGTTATTTTAGCACCATAGTCAAGTATTATTTCTTTTTAAATTGTAAGTTTATGGTGTTAATTGCATAAACTTACAATTATAATTGCACCATGGTGTTAATTTAATATATTTTAGAATTCATGAAAACACAATTAACATTCTAAATTTCCATTGCGAAATAAATAATGTAATCCCAAACCTATATAATTGCAACACTTTTAATTTGCTATTTTAAATTATGCAATTAACCCAAAAAAATACATTTTTGAATGAAATAATACATGATAATGGTGCGAAAATAACTTTTTATATAAAGTTTGGGGTATTTAAATTACATATACAAGTTTGGGGTATTTATCTCACATCCCTTCAAAGTTTGGGGTATTTTTATTATTTTTCCCTTAAATTAATTAGGGGTCATTTAATTAGATTAATCCGGCCCATCATATTGTAACTAGGATGTTCGGTCATACTCCTATAAATATAGGATATATAGACCGAACAGCCTAAGAGCTTCACAATTAGAATAGCCATATCATTATTAAGAAGCTCCCACGTTAGAATAGATCAGAGAGAAAAGTCTCTACACAATCTGTTCCGCATATTATTCTCGTAGAGCACCTAGAATAGAAAATTCTCTCTCATCAGTTCATACGTGTATTGTTCATTATTGCTTCATTTTTATGAATACACGGTATTGAATGTTGAATTTCTCTTCTACTGTTTAAATTCTTTCTATTATTATTAGATTTATTCGACTGTTGATCTGGGAATTGTTCACACAATTGGTATCAGAGCTTCGACGTAATTCTGTTTGCTTGAATCTAGGAATTTTCCTGGAATTAATTTGATCAAAATCACAAGTTTTGGTTGAATTAGTTTTGGACTTGTTCTTGGAAAGTTTCTGTTTTGGAAAGGCTGCTGCAGTAAAGAAAGAAGAACACGAATCTGAATCCTAAGTGTTCAAAGTTAAGTATTTCGTGCTACCGAAATCCTTAATTCCGGCCATACTCAAAAGAAGATTTCGCGCAGCTGAAACCGGGCACCCGAAGTCTATTTTGCATCACTACCGAATTTTCCAATTTCAAAGGCCCGAGATCCAGACTTCGAAGGACTACTGAGATTTAGCGGCCTAGAGTTCAAAGGAAGCTCGAGTTTTGCTATACGCTAGCTCGAGAATTCAAAATTGTCTTTTGAGACCAGCTAAATTTTCCGAGTATCGTGTCCGCAGGTCCCCCGCGTCAGGGGGTGCGAATTCTCGATTTTGAACAAGAAGCCGAAATCTCATGTGCCCTAGAGCTCCCCTCTTCTCATCCTCACTTTGCTAATAAGGAAGGAGTGTTCCATATTTATAGGTTCAAATGTTCCCAAGGAGTTTAGGTGTGGGATATGTTATCAAGCTTACTTTTTCCTACACTTGGAGAAATGGATAAAGAAGATAGGAAATATAAAGAGAATCAAAAGATACAACAGCATCCAAAAGATAAGATTAAGAAAATAAAATTTTAATACGAGAAGATTTTGTGGTCGGCTGAAGATAGTGAGTCACATACACATCTCTTGGTCTAATAAATCCAAAAGGTGTGTGTGTGTGAATTCTTTCTTGGAATATAACTAAAACTATATGTTAAAAATGAGACTGACATGACTAAGAACATACTTTTAGAGGGTGTTTGGAAGAGTAAAAATGGGCTGATCAGACTGAAAATTCATAAAAATAGCCAAACACCACTTCATTTGGTTGTTTTGGCTGATTTCTATTATCGGCCAAAAAAGTAGCTTGGGGTCACTTTTTGAGCTGATTTTTATTTTTAGTACTGTTAAATGTTAAGAGACGGAGGTATCCTTATCTACTTGGCGAAATGTCTTCCTCGGCTCCAAGTCTCCAACTAACTTTTGCAATTTCTTCATCTATTCTTCATTTTAGCAATTTCTTCTCCCTACCCTCCAACTAATTTGGTAAGCTAGCAGAGCATATCTCTTTCGTCGTTTGTGAAATTCAAGCTATACATTTGATTAGCTAAACCTTTCTTGTATTAGGATCTTGTTTGTACCTTTGATTTTGAACATAAAATGGGTAAGGAAAAGAATTTTTTGTTGTGGCTTTCTGGGTATGAAAAGATTTTTTGTGCTTTATTTCCCACCAGAGTGATTTTGCGTTTATGATTTTTACTCTCGCTCTTCCTTTGATATGTGTTGTTGGTAATCTATAGTATTGTTGTACCAAAAAAGAATACCCTTTATAGTAATTACACATTCAACCAGCCAATTCAGCCAATATTTTACCAAACACTTTTACTTCAGAATTTCACTCTTTTCAGTCTTTTCAGCCATTGCAGCCATTACCAAACAGGGCCTTATAGTCACTAAGATGTAATATTTGAATATTATTATAATTATTAAAAGTCACCAAGTCTTATTTTAGTCCATTATCCATGCTAGAAATTTCACATGTGTATTGCACGGGATGTAATATCTTAAATTTAAATTCTAAATGGTCTAAATTTAATTTAAACCAACAGCTATACAATATAATTAAGAGAGTTATGCTCATTAATTAAATATATTCTATAATGTACTTTGAGGGTGCTGTGGTATCATGATATATTGATATCCTTTGAGAGTTATAACTCCGCCATGATATCATTTTTTTGGTATCATGCATGTCCCAAGCAAGGATAAAGGAGGAGGGTGCTGTGGTAGGCGTGTGACAGTCAACAGTATCACCTAGTCACATCACATGACATGAATCGAAATATGAATATCGCTAATGCTAGGTCGTCACCCGTAAGTGACGCGTCATCCCTCTGCCTGGGGGTGGTGTCAAATATGCAAGGACGCGCTACACTTCATAGACCTGGGTGTGGTGATAAGAATGCTAAGGTTGCTAGGTCGCCTCCCGGAAGTGGCGCGTCATCCCATTGCCCGGGGATGATGTCAAATATGCAAGAGCATGGTGGGGTCCGAGATGAGGCTAAGAACAGAAGGTGGAGTGGTAGATTGCGTTTTGGGACATGAAATGTTGGGTCTCTTACATGCAGATCTTCCGAGGTAGTCGAGGTTATGAGGAGAAGGAATATCAACATTATGTGTGTGCAAGAAACTAAATGGGTTGGAGAGAAAGCACGCGAGATTAATCTCGGAGGTTTTAAGTTGTGGTATTCGGGGAGAGATAAGACCAGAAATGTGGTAGGCATTATTATGGCGTGTGACTATGTTGAGGATGTAGGTGGTAGAAGTCTTCAGGAAGAACGATCGCATCATGAGCATTAAATTGGTGATAAGGGGTGAGATTGTGTCTGTGGTAAGTGCCTATGCACCACAAGTGGGATTGGATGCATCTACAATTCAACAGTTATGGGAAGATCTTGAAGACGTGGTGCGGCAAGTGCCAAGGGGAGAGAAGTTGATCATAAGAGGTGACCTAAACGGGCATGTGGGCTCGAGTGGTGATGGCTTTGAGAGTATTCGAGGCGGGAAAGAACATTTTGGATTTTGCCTTGACGTATGAGTTGACTATAATGAACATTTGGTTTAAGAAAAGAGACTATCACCTTGTAACCTATAACAGTGGAGCTAATAGTACCAAAATTGACTACTTCTTAGTACGAACCACTTGGAGAACTAGCTACATTGATTGTAAGGTTATTCCAGGTGAGAGTGTTGTCACTTAGCATAGGATGCTTGTGCTTGACTTTCGAGGTAAGAACCATAGAAGACAAGTTAAACAACAAGTGGAGCCAAAGATAAAGTGGTGGATGCTTGAGGGAGATCTTCAACAAAGCTATACACACAAAATGGTCGGTGAAGATGTATGGCGTATTGATAATGAAACACATGTGGATGATGTGTGGTTATCAATGGAGTTGACCATTAACAAAGTGGCAAAAGAGGTACTTGGAGAATCTAAAGGATGTCTGCCACCTAAAAATGACACATCTTGGTGGAATGATGAGGTGAAAAAAGTCATAAGGAACAAAAGAGATTGCTACAAAAAGTTGGGGACAAGTTGGAGTGATGAGAACATAGAAGCATACAAGGAGGCTAAAAGACAAGCAAAGAAAGCCGTAAGGGAAGCACGGGGGAAAGTGAACAAGGAGTTGTATGAAAAGTTGGACTCTAAGGAAGGAGAACTAGATATTTATAAACTTGCTCGTCTTCGTGATCACAAGACTCGTGATATTGCAAAAGTTAAGTGTGTGAAGGATGTCGATTAGAGGATATTAATGGACGACATAGAGATAAAAGAGAGGTGGAGGTCATACTTTGATACACTATTCAACGGGAATAAAACGCAAGATATAAGTGATTTGTCCATACCAGATTGTATGTTAAATCGTGATTTTGTGAGAAGGATCCAAACAATGGAAGTTAAAGAAGCTATGAGGAAGATGGGACGGAAGAAAGCAGTGAGTCCAGATGGTATACCGATCGAGGCTTAGAGAAGTTTTGGAGAGATAGGCTCGAGTGGTTAAAGGTGATGTACAAGAATGTGTCAACTATCGAGGGATTAAGCTTATGAGTCACACCATGAAACTTTGGGAGCGAGTGATTGAGCAAAGACTTCGAAGAACTGTGAAGATTTCAGAGAATCAATTCGGTTTTATGCCTGGTCGCTCAACAACTGAGGCCATTCATCTTCTTCGGCAACTTATGGAGAAGTATATAGATGCTCATAGGGATCTGCGTTTGGTGTTCATTGACTTAGAAAAGGCATATGATAGTGTATCTCGAGAAGTTCTTTGGTGGGCCTTAACTAGAAAAGGCATATCATGCAAGTATATCAGCATCATCATGAATATGTATGAGGATTGTACTACAAGTGTCCGTACTTGTGTAGGGAGGACTGAAGAGTTCCCTATTACTATCGGAGTGCACCAAGGATCGGATCTGAGCCCCTTCTTATTTGCCATAGTCATGGATGAACTTACAAAGTCAATTCAAGATGATATACCGTGGTGCATTATGTTTGCCGACGATATTGTATTGATTGATGAGACGCAATCAGTTCTTAAAGCAAAGTTGGAAGTATGGCGACAAACATTGGAGAATAAGGGTTTCAAACTAAGTCGGAGCAAGACAGAGTACATGGAGTGAAATTTTGGTGGAGGTAGAAGCAGTGGTAATAGCGGAATTACTCTTGATGGTAAGGAGATACCAGTCAGCGCTATGTTCCGTTACTTGGGCTCCATAACTCAGAAGGGCGGTGAGTTAGATGGAGATGTATCCCATAGAATCAGAACAGGGTGGATGAAGTGGAAGAGTGCGTCAGGATTTTTATGCGATCGAGGTATGCCGACTAGACTGAAGGGTAAATTTTATGGAGCAGCAATTAGGCCCGCATTATTGTATGGTGTAGAGTGTTGGGCGGTGAAACAATGTCATATTCAAAAGATGAGTGTGGCAGAGATGTGCATGCTGCGTTGGATGTGTGGACATACTAGGAAGGACCGCGTGAGGAATGAGTCAATCAGATAAAGGGTGGGAGTAGCACCTATTGAAGACAAGATGCGGGAGTCGCGCCTACGATGGTTTGGTCATGTGCGTAGAAGACCGAGTGATGCACCTGTCAGACGAGTTGAGATATGTGGAGAAGAGGCAGGGAAGAGAGGGAGAGGAAGACCCAAACAGACGTGGGTTAGGGGAGTTCGAAGTGATATGCTTCTTTTGGGGTTGGATGAGAGCATGACTTTGAAGAGAGCTAAGTGGAGGGCGGGTATTTGTGTGGAGGAGTGATCTCGTATCATCTTTTCCCCTCATCTTTTTTTCCTTGTTTTTTATCCTTATATATATAAGCATTATGTGTATCCTTTTTATTTTTATCTTTTTTATGTGTATTCATCTCTTTTTATGTTATCTTTTTATAATAGCTTATCTTTTTTATCTTTATTTTCTTTCTTTTCTTTTTGGTGGTGATATCATGTATCGATTCATGTTAGCCGACCCCAATATCTTTATGGTGCAAGATATTGGCCCATCTTCATTCAGCCCAATTAAATTATTAAATAAGCTTTCTCTTTTTTAATAAAATCTGGTAAATGTCTCCCGGCATTTACCCCACTGATTTTGGTAGTTGACCTTCCGGGGTAAAAAAAATTAAATTACTCAATCCCAAAACCCCCCTTTTATTTACTACTCCGTAGTTCATAAAAAGAAAAGTATTCCTTTCCATGTGGATACGAACTCTACTACGCTATACTACGTATAAGTGTTAGTATCGAATTTATTTTGACGCACTATGACAAAGTGCTCATCAAATTTGGCGCCGTTGCTGGGGAAAGACAATTATTTTTCCTTTTATTTTATTTCATAAAAAAACTAAAAAAAATCTTACTGAGCTTAAATGAGTATATAGATACCAACACATCATCCCTAGAGAGTCAAGTTTCTGTCTTGGCTTCTCTAATAAAGGAGTTTATATTATTCTCAAAAGCTCAAGATGCTAAGACCTGCAACATTTGCATGTCTCACAGGCATCACACGGATTTTTGCCCAAAGCTCCAAGAAGAGTACCGTGAACAAATTGAGGTTGTTGATTTCCAAAGGGAAATACCTCACATGAAGTATGATCCATTCTCCAACATGTCTACGGAAGACATGGTTCGGGCTCTTACTAACAACATGACCACCATGCAAAACAACATGATACAATTCCAAAATGAGACCAAGTCTAGCATTTTAAGCTTGGAAACTCAAATGAGTCAAATTGTCGTAGCCGTGAGTAGGCTTGAAACAAGGGATTCGGAAAAAATTCCCTTTCATATAGAACATGGTTCTGAACAGCTCCATAACAACCTTATTATTAAGAAAATCCATTAATTTTCCTAGAATCAACCCTAAATCAATCAACCCTAGAAAAATCCCCAACCAAGAACTATAAATACAAATATAGTAGAAATACTTCATGTTAAGTATAAAACCTTACCAAGTGATGATCCTTGATGAAGAATAGGTTTAATTTGAGCTTGAAATGGCCTAGGAAGGGTTCGGGATCGCTTCAGATGGATGGAGTCGAGCAGGGGTTCGTTTTGGGGGAAAAGGGAGTTTTTCCCGTTTAAATACAACCTGCACCAACCTGGTCATAAATCGCCCGGACCGGCGCCGGTCATGGCCCAACCGGCGCCGGTTGTCCTGCCTTTCCACCGCCTAACTTTCTGTTTTGGACCGGCACCGGTCCGGGTCCAACCGGCGCCGGTTCGGGGTTCCCCCGGTTGCCGAAAATGCCGTTTTTCACCCTAAACCGACCCCGATTGTTGGCGGATCACACCCTTGACCCCCGATGACATTTAAACTATATTTTTAAACACCTAAATATCACCTAACATGACAACTAAATTGATATATCATTCCATTCGAAATAAAATGATTATTACGGCATCGTTTCGTTGCTCATCGGGTACCGTCGCCTGTCATGATAAAACATATTTCAAGTATATAATTCAAGTACAATTATCACCAAGATCATAATCATATGATATCCATATACTTCACATATATATCATTCAAACGATAAGTTAAAACATGATCATATATAATTAATTAGCACATAAGAAGTCGATAAAAAGTACGGGCGTTACACCATCAGATTAACCGATGGTCCTCTACATGATGTGTACGGAGAATGGTTAGAAGCGGCACATGGGGTATGAACGATTTATATATTTCATGTTTAAGGTTGGATTGGTTGGGCATTTAATATGTAGTATTAATGGGGTAGCTAGACCGGGTTGGGCTGGATTTGGGCTGGATAATTGGGCTTCTTTTATAAATTAAAGGGCTGAAATATGAAATTATATTGTAAAAGTGGTCTTGAATGTATGAGAAAATTTATCTTTGACATATATTATATCCTAAAGTGCAAGTGTTTTTATATTTTATACTACATATATCTTATACTCCCTTCGTTGTGAAAAGGTTCGTCAAATTGACTTTTTTTGTCAACGGCAGTCAACTTTGACCGATGATATTTTTTAATACAAAATCATTTTGAATATGAAAATAATATCAAAATCATATTTTAACATCCCGTGTTAAAATTATTGTATTAACACAGTATTAACACAATAATATGAAAGTAAAAGAAAATACATTTTCATCTATGATATTAAATTAAAAAAGTATTAACACAATAATTTTTTTAATCTATAAGCATTAAGTGCATATTAAATTTAAAAGCCAATGTATTTATTTTTTATTACAACTTTAAAAAATCTCATTATTTGGAAGACTTGCAATTCAGTTAAAACTTCTTATATGTTCTCTTTATAGTTAGATAGAAATCAATACCAATATAATTTTTAATAACTCTTACACCATTTGTTAACAGTATTAAAAAATATTCTTTAGGAATTCTTTTTCCATCAGTAATGACTAATAATGTCAAAATAAGTAACAATGTAATTAATACATACATAAATGTTATAAAAAAATTAAAATAATTAATAGTTGTATAATATTACACAATAGTATGAGATATGAACAAAAATCATCATGGTAACCGGTTAATCGGGATTTAACGGGCTAAATTATATATTTGAGTGTTTTGTATAGTTCATTGACTTAATTAGGTGTCTTTTAGGTTGGGGGATTAATTAACTATTTTAATATATTAGGATTATAAATTTGACAGTTTTCTCATTAACTTTTGAAATGAATAATTTACCTGTTTTTGTTCCTACAAAGGTGTTTCTTATATGCTAATTTGAGAGACAGATTATTTGTATGAAAATGTGTATAAAACGTGCACACCATGATGTGTACAAATATCAATCATTTTTTCATTATATTGGGATGAAGAAGGCAATATGGTAAAAATTACACTAGCAAAATAAGTTTCAAACTTTAACAAATAAGAATTAGGTTATTTAACCAATCTATCATAATCTCTAACCAGCTAATAACGTTTCTCCCTAGCGGTTTTGCCGGCACGTAGGGTTATTTCCTTCCTAGCGGCTTTGCCATCGCGTAGGGTTTCTTTCCGCCAATTGTTTGTGTGGCTCTTCTTCTCTAGGCTTCTAGAGTGCTTTTTAAGGAGGCGTGAGTGCGGGTGCAGCTTTTGGAAACGAAGCCAATGCAAGGTTCAAGAAACGATAATCATGTCTTCTATGAATGATTTAGAGCAATGTTGTCTCATTCCAGCAATTAAGGAGGAGATCGATGAGTTAATTTCTAGCGAATCAACATGGGTAGAGGGTGAAGGACTGAGCAAGGGAGAAAACAGATCAGCGGCCCGCCCCCCTCCTGAACCGACGCCTTGGAGCGATCGAGATGCTAGGGTTTGGAAAATTTATCAGTTATTTAATTTTTTATGGTTTTATTTTCACGTTGTTTATGTTGCTCTGTTTTTATTGATGTCTTTACTTCTAGGTCTACAATTATGTTTGACAAATCTGCTAGATATTATGTCGATGGAAGAATCTATATGTGTTGTGTCATACCCGTTTGGTGGTTAGCGATTCGTATTGCTCTTTCAGGGGTGGTCGTCTCTGAGTCTAGCCGTAGGGTTGATAGTTCTAGTTGGTTAGTGATAGTTGTTGTCAAGGTTGATCTTTTTGAGTTCGTTGTAACGATTCCTTTCCTATGATTTTAATATAAAGCGGTTTGTTTTGATGATAAAAAAAGGCAATATGGTTAACACTTGGCACATAATAAGGTCAGTTATATTACACTAGACACTACGTCACTACATCTCTTCTTTTTTAATCAGTTTGATTTTCACGTTTGTCAATGCACAACTTTAACTCTAATTATATTTAATTATGTATTCATAAACATTATAACATTTTAATATTTTGGAAGTACATATTAAGAGAAATTTAATAATATTTGATACATAATAATTTGATTATATATACACTCCCTCCGTCCCAAAAAAAAACATCAAATTGACTTTTCTTTGAAAATAAGAATCAACTTTGACCAAAGATATTTTTTTAAACAAAGTTATTTTGAATATTAAAACTATATCAAAATGTTCCTTATTCAAAAAAAATCATAAAAGTATAAAATTTATAAATTACGTACAAATATAATAATTAAAATCATTGTTTAAAATTAGCCAACTTTGATCGAGAAAAATCAATATGACAACCCTTAGCTTTCCGGGATATAAGTAGTACTACGTATGTATTAGTAGAAAATGGTGATCAAAGTAAGATGTATTAATAGTGTAAAATTGATTAAAGAATGAAGAGGAACTATATATATATTCGATGTTTTTGTACCTTAATGAACTTCACTTGCTAGTTTGAAATTCATTTCATATCTCCTGGCCTTTTGTTTTTAGGATATAGTAATAGGGGGGGGGGGACACAACAGCGACGATGGTGGAGTGGGTCATGGCAATGCTTCTTGAAAATCCAGAAGTCATGAAACAGGTCCAGAATGAATTGGAGCAGGTGATCGGAATAAACTCTACTGTGGAAGAACTCCGGCCATTTACCAAAGCTCACCTATTTGGATGCCGTTGTGAAGGAAACTTTTCGATTACACCCTCCACTTCCATTCCGGCCTCATCCCCAGGTCTCCAACCGCAACTTCACAAGTGGGCAGTAGGGTATGTCTGAATGTGTATGCCTTACACAGAGACCCTCAACTTTGGGACAATGCCCTGCAGTTCAAGCCTGAGAGGTTCCTGTGTCTGGGATTGGATTACACCGGGAATGATTACCGGTTTCTCCCGTTTGGGTCGGGAAGGAGAATCTGTGCTGGGATTCCCCTGGCTGAGAAAATGCTTCTGTACATTTTGGCCTCGTTGTTGCATTCCTTCAACTGGCGGCTTCCTGAAGGGGAAAAGCTGGATTTGTCGGATGGGTTCGGAGGAGTCACCAAGAAGAAGATTCCTTTAACTCCGAGGCTATCCGATTCTCAGCTTTATCATTTAAGCTTGAATTGGAATTGTATACGTTCCTGAATGGAATAAAAGATCGCTTTTAATCCGATTCTCAGAAAGAACATCTTTTTATTGTTAATTTGTTGTCTTATCTTTTGCTACATGCCTAATACTCCTTCCGTCCCTAATAATTTTGCCAATTTTAACCCACACGAGGAATAATAAAGTATAAACTGAGTGGTTGAGGTTTGTGTAGAGGAAAGAGAATGAACTGGAACCACAAATTATTTACTTAAAAGAGAAAGTAGAAAAGTTAGTGAGACATCCAAAAAAGTAAAGTTGGCAAAATTATAGGAGACGATGGAGTATTTATCTATATGTTGGGAGGGGTTCTCGTGGCATCCATCTAAAGACGCACATTATAAGGTACACCCGGGTGTACTTATACATCCAGTATTTTTGTAATTCTCTTGAACGTTGAGTCTTCTTCTTCCATCAATATCTGCTACACACTCAACCTCCACCATTGATAGCGCCACTCAACCTTCATCAACCATTTGTCATCGCTCCAAGCTGCATCATCAACATCAAACGACGAGCAGAGTTCTTGCATTGATGGAATCTGACGAAGAGCGAATTTCATCTTACTCCAACTTGATTTGTTCTAGTCTCACATGGGTTGCCCAATCGCCGACGCTCCAATCAGTTGAAATTCAGGCGTCTCTGGTCCGTTGTCGTTCCTCCACCTCCGGTCCTGCAGAGATTCTAGATGACAACATTAATGATTTTTATAAACTAGATTCTGGTGATATTGACATGACAACACAATCCAACCCTTACGGTATCGCTCTGACATACGAAATGAGCATAAACAAATGAGGATTTGAGCACATTAGCAATTTCAAATGATGTTTTTAATTTTTTGATACTCACTTTGTAGGTTTTGTATGCTCATTGGTACTGGCATTATGTTCATTTTAATATGTCATATAGATTCATATTTCAAAAGTATCATGTTGCTCAATATTAGACTCCTAATATTCAACAGAATAAATGTAATGCACAGTAAAAGTTCATTAATGCTCAGTTGACAGAAATCATGATTTTCATCTCAATAGAAGTTGTTTGATACTCAATGGAAATGTCGTGACGTTCAACTAACAAACCTTACGATTTTCATATTAATGCGCATTTTGTAAGATACATATGCTCATTTGGTACTACCGATGCTATGCTCATTTGTAAAATTTCATGCAATGCATATTTCAAAAGTATCATATCACATTAAATTCACATATTCAAATTCATAGGTACTGTTTATACATATTATTTAATAAGTTTTATAAAAGAACAAATATAAATAGAATGGATGAAGCAGATATGGTGATACTCATTGTTAGCCGAGATAATTATCCTAGATATGACTAAAACTCAATGAGTTTCTCAATCTATGACCTAACCAGTTTTTTTACCAAAATAATATTAAAATTTATAATATTTATTTAAAATTCGTAATAAATAAATAAATAAATAAATTTGGTGGACAAATATACCCTTTAAGTTATCTCTATAAAAATCTAAGCTCCTATTATTTTCTCCAACCCTAGCCTCCACTCTCCCGGCCTCTAGAGATCCACCCGCCTCCTGCTGCACGCCCCTGCCACCGTCACACGGCCCACCATCCACCGCCGTCGTCTCACGGCCCGCTGCCCGCTGCCGTCCAGGAGCACGATCATCCAGTTGCTTGCTTGCTCAGTCACAAGTTCATCCAATCGTTAGCTTGCTTGGCCACCCCAGCCCCATGCCTACTCGCCGCAGCCGCAGCCCAGACTGCCGCCAGCGCCCCGTCGGTGCCGCCATCCTGAGCTATGCGCGGACCTGCCCAGTCGCGCCCAGTTACGTCCATCCGTCCCTGCACTTAACTAGAGCCTTCGGATTTCAAAATCAGATCCCCTATTTGGAGCTTTTAAAGCCGATCAAAGTTGTAGGGAGATAGGTTGAAGGTAAGGGACACACAGTTTAATGAAGAACGAATTGGATCCACATGCTCTAGTTTTTTTCTTCCTCTGAATAACCCAACAATTTCATAAGCTTTTTTTCAACTAGTGGGGGCTTAGCCTAGCACTCCAACAATATGGCCTATATTTTCTCTCCTTGAAGCGCCGCTATAGGTGTAACAGGGGCAGTAGCAGAATCGTCCAATATAATATTAAGGTTCTTTAAAATTAGGGTTTGTGGGCATTAAACACGGGCAGTGAAAATGGGCAGTGAATAAATGCATTGACGGAGTATGTTGTGCATTGAATCGAAGGCCATAGAACGTGTTATAACGTTGACAGAAAGTGCAGTGATTATGACCAGTAGTGCAGTAATGTAGAGCAGTAACACCGGCATGAAATTAAATATATTTAATTAGATGTAAAATGTAAAAATTATTAAATCCAAAAAAAATCTATAAATAAATTTATAAATTGGATGAGAAGATTTGTGGAAGTGCAGTGATATGTTACCGGATGTGCAGTAATGTCGTGCAGTAATGTTGTGCATTAATTGCAGTATAAAGTGCATTATTTTTAATTGGACGAAAATAGTGTAAAATGCACCTTTTTTGAATATGGGTATTTTGGTCATTTAATATTTTATTATGAACGAATTTTTCTTTATATTTTTAGTTTTCAGTCATACAAATGTCTAAAAACATAACTAGTCATATACAGGAAAACTCAATATGTTTTGGTCATATCCCGGTAAATTTCCCTTGTTAGCCTCCTAATACTCAATAAAATAGGTCAGATACTCATTAAAAGTAAGTTATTGCTCATTTAGCGGAAACAGTGATTTTTCACTTAAATTACAAAAATGCCACCGGAAAAACTGACTTTTATTAGTTATTGGGTTGCCTTCCTTAGTTGGGCCGGGTATACATACATCCGGATGTTTGATATAGGGACTCATCTAAAGAGAGAAATTTTAATAGTCTTTACTCCCTCCATCCCTTAAAACTTTGTCAACTTTCCTTTTTGGGATGTCCCAAAAAACTTTGTCATTTTCCCTTTTAATCAATTATTTTGTGGTTCCAGTTAATTCTCTCTCCTCTACACAAATCTCAATCACACATTTTTTACTTTATTAATCTCCATGCCGGTCAAACTTGACAAAGTTTTAAGGGACGGAGGGAGTATGTTTTAAATTCATGACTAGAATTGAAAGTAACATTTTTGTATTATCTTATACGTAGTACTACTTCCATTCTTAAATGGATTCAACGTGTTGAATTTAACATTATTCATATATTGTACATTGACTGCATTTATTTATTAATTTATTTGGGAATTAATTTTAAAAAATACTTTGTATTAAATTCTCTCATTTTAAATTTTTTATATCTGATTTTTTTGTACTAATAAAAAATAAATATTTCCATGATCAAAATTTTGCATTGACAAACGTCAAAATGAGAACGTTGCAATTAAAAAAAATTGGGGGAAGAAATAGTAATTACAAAAAAGATCATCTTTTAACTTTTTCAATGATGACCAAAAAATTTAACAAAAAAAGTAAAATGAAATTGAGAGCTGAGACATTCCAAAAAAACCCTAAGTATATTTACGTCAAAAACAACCAAAATGGCAAAAAGAATTGAAAAACAACAACGAAAATAAATGGAAACTAATTTAATGGTCTGGAGAAAAGAAAGAAGAGAAGAAAGGCAAACAAAAAGGAAGAGGAGGAAAAACAACTAGGAGACGGCGACGCACCAGGGACAAAAAGTCCAAATCCAAAAAGATTGGCGTCCAAAACGTCTTAAGAGATAAGTGCAGTAGCAATCGACGGTGAGCAAAAGACGAAGAGAATGTATATAAGAGATGACTATAAGCTCTGGAGAGACGCTAGATCCTATGCCACACATTCACACAAAAATGGCTTCTGCAGCCCAGATTATTGGCACTGACATTGAAACTTTTGCTCTGCTCATATTCACAGCTTTATTCGTTTTTACCCTGTGGCGGCTTTATCATGGAACCCCATACAAGTCTGTTAATCGGTTACCGCCGGGACCGCTCGGCTTTCCGGTGGTCGGATACCTGCCGTTTCTTCGCCCTAACCTTCACCACCAGTTCACAGATCTCGCCCACAAGTACGGCCCGATCTTCAAGCTTCAACTAGGAAGTCAGCTTTATGTGGTTGTGAGCTCGCCGTCCCTTGTGAAAGAGATCGTTCGCGATCATGATGCACTTTTCGCTAACCGCGATCCATCCGTAGCAGCGCTGATCGCTACTTACGGCGGCCGTGACATTGCCTTTGCGCCCCTCGGCGATTATTGGCGTCAAGTCCGGAAGCTATTTGTCCGGGAGATTCTGAGTAGCAGCAACATTAGAGCTTGCCACGAGCACCGAAGAACTGAGGTTAGAAAAGTGATCAGGAGCCTGAAATCGAAAACGGGTCAGGCTGTGGATATTGGGGAATTGGCCTCTTTGACTGAAATAAATGTAGTGATGAGCATGATTCTGGGGAGTACATTGGGATCTGATGAAGAAAAGCGTGAGAAGGTTGGAGAAGAGTTTAGGGAGGTGATGGGGAAGTATATTGCTACAATCGGTGGGCCTAATATCTCTGATTTTTTTCCATGGCTTGCTAGATTTGATCTACAGGGAATACAGACAAAGATGGGGAATATTCTTAAGGTTGTAGGAAATATTCTTGAACCCATCATTAAAGAAGGTGAAAGAATTGTTTCTGAGAAATCTCAGATTAGTGTGAGTAAGGATGGTGAGAACAAGGACTTTCTGCAGATAATCTTGAAGCTAAAGGACTCTGAAGCTGGCAACGCATTGGATTTGGATGCAATCAAGGCCATCTTGCAGGTGTGTTTTTCAGTGGGGCTTGCATTTATAAGAATCTTTTGTACGAATAGACTTTTAAGTAGTACTCCTCCCGTCCCAAAAAGATCGGACGCCATTAAGTAGTTTTTTACCCAACAATATTCTAGCCATATTGATTATATGGAGTTACTATTCCATACTCCCTCCGTATTTAAAAGATCATTACATTAGATCTTGGCATAATATTTAAGGAAAAAAATAGTAGGAGTAACGAATAATGTATAAAAAGTAGGAGAGAAAGGTGAAAATGTAGGAAATATAAGACAAAAAGTGGAAAAAGTAAGGGCAATTTAGTATTTTTAAAAGAAAAACATACCAAAAAGGGAAAGTGTAACAAACTTTAAAATACATTTCAAATAGCAAACTTTTAAATACATTCCATGTCATAATTTATCTCAAATAAAACAGTGTCCACACAAAAAACGCATACCTACGCGTACAAGTTTAATTTTCATCTATAATAATCTCCTTCTTCTATCAAGTAACACTTCTCTATATTATGATGAGAAGAGAAAATGTAGGATTTGGTAGAGATCATCTTAGTAAAGATATATCAGCACTTGAGTTTGCAAATTCCAAACCTTTTGGTAGATGAATCGGAGTTTTAATCTACTGTCTTGAATTAAATGAATCTACTAATAATATTTTATATGGTTTTACTCAGTATAGTTTTAGTTTGGACGTAGTGAACATTGATTATTGAATTATGAGGTTCCTATATGTTAAATATTTCATTATTTGTTGCAAAGCTATTGTTCTCTGTCAAATTTGTGTAATAAGCTAGAATTATGAACTTGTTATTTTAATTTCTTACTGTGTATTACTTTAGAAAATAAATAATCAGGAAAAATGTTGCTTTGTATATATCATTAATATGCATATTTATTAATATACCCCAGTGTCTTCGTCCTGTTTTTAAATGAATCTGTTTTGACCTATCCATTTTTCAATGTCCTTCGTACCCCTGAATGTGTCTGCGCAACATAGGGAACATTAATCGACATAATAACAGAGTTAAATAAAATTAGTAGAGAAAAGGGAGACAAATAAAAGTAGTATAAGTCCATAAAAAGTAAAATAAGTGAAATGATAAAGTATGCAAGCAAAAGTTAATGAAGTTCAACTTAGAAAAGTGTTCATATTTTTAGATAACGAACATAGAAAAATATATCCTGCAAAATGTGACAGAAAGTATTTTTCGAGTTAATAATTATGTGATTACAGTAAGTGAGTTATCAAACTGATTATCATCAAACAGAAGTAGATATGTGATCTTATTCGACAAGAATTAAAGTCGCGTTATAGTTTGGGTGTGATAAGGGGTCAATGTGGGTTCACTTTAACAGATTTGATTATGTCTAAAATGCTATTCTAATGTTCTATTGAACGCTGAGCCCATCCTTATCATCATTCATTTTCATTGTCTTATGAAGTAGGTAGTATTAATTTGTTAATACTCTCATCACTCCTATAAAAAATCCTAATGTGTCAGGGTATAACTGTCAAAAGTCATAATCAATTGCAAACTAGTTCCGAATGATGAAATGTGATTGTTTATGTGACCAACAATAACTTTTAATACATGACATTTTTATGGGATTATTTTGGATCACCCTAAACCTTTTTTGTGAAAAGATTGTTGTTGTTATGAAATGATCAATTTCTTACTTCGGTTTTGTGTGGATCATTATACCAAGTAACGTCATGATGCTGATTTTGTAATTTTCATCTCATTTTTTCTTCCTAAGTAAGGTGTCTATCAACCAAATCAAATTGATTGACACTAAAATATTCAGGAACAACCCCAACTAATTATACAATTACATTGGTATTAAGATTGTAATGAAGATTAAGATGTACAGTTATACTCCGTATATCCTAAAACTCGATATGAATTCTACTTTGAAACTCGTTTCCTGACTATGAGCCTAATCTTATACATCTTTTAAGGATATTGTGATAGGTGGGACGGATACAACAGCTACGATGGTGGAGTGGGTTATGGCAGTGCTACTTGACCTTCCAGAAGCAATGAAAAAGGTCCAGAATGAATTAGAGCATATAGTAGGAATGAACAACACTGTTGAAGAGTTCCATTTACCAAAACTCACATATTTAGATGCTGTTGTGAAGGAGACTTTACGTTTATACCCTGCATTGCCACTCCTTGTCCCCAGGTCCCCAAGGGAAACTTCACAAGTGGGCGGATACACAATTCCTAAGGGCACTAAGGTTTTTCTGAATACGTATGCAATACATAGAGACCCTAATTTGTGGGACAATCCGCTGCAGTTCAAGCCGGAGAGATTCCTTGGTCCGAGTTCGTGTTTAGATTACACTGGTAATGATTTCCGGTTTATTCCATTTGGATCAGGAAGGAGAATTTGTGCCGGCATTCCCTTGGCTGAGAAAATGTTGTACATTTTGGGCTCATTGTTGCATTCATTCAACTGGCATCTTCCTCAAGGTGAAAAGCTCGATTTGGTAGATGTGTTTGGACTTGTCACCAAGAAAAAGACTCCTTTGATTGCTATCCCAACAATTAGGTTATGCAACTCTCAGCTTTATCATTAAATCCCCGAGGATCGTGTCTTTGTATATGTGTGAAGGATATAAGACCTTGAATTACAGGGAGATAGTCTTCTTGTCATCTTATCTTTTGTTTGATGGCAAATACTTGTATGTATTCATACTTTGTATATATGTTGTATATATTGCAAGGATGGTGTGGGTCGTGCATATGAAAAAAATGGCCTACATGTGGTGTTTGATTGTGAGCGTTGTTGAAATGTTTGTTCCGTGTCAATAATAGTGACGTTATGCTTTCTTGGTCTAGATATACAGGAAGAGTTAATTCCACTTTTGGTATATGAGTTTTCCGTCAGTTTCACATTTTGTTCTTATCTTTCACTCAATCCACATTTGATACTTGATTAATGTTTCTTGATCATTTGTGGTCTTTCCGTTCAACTTTTTGACTCTTCATCTATTTTAATTTTTTAATGATCGAAAATATGTCATATATGGTGAAAAACAATAGTCTGAAAGAATCCAATCCTTGACATATCATCAAAAGTCGTCAACGTCAAAGACATAATGTACGGAGTAGGGTTGGATTGGGTCAGGCTGAACTGGCCCGGAACTCGGATCGGCCTGCTACTGTGCGGGCCCGGACCGGCCCGGGCCTGGTTGGCCGGTTCCGGGCTTTTAGCCCGTTTTGGCGGGTCGGGAAGGCCGGGCTCGGGCCCCATTTTTGTTGAACCGGCCCGGGCAGTTCGGCCTGGGCCCGGGCTTTTTTTCAATTTTTTTTCTTTTCCTAGAGTAGGGCTTGGTGTTTTGGGGAGGTTTAGGGGTGGGGTGAGGGGGTAGGGGGATAACAAGAAAGCCAAAAAAAATTAAACATTGAATTGGGCCCGGCCCAGTTAGGCCCAGACCCGGTATCAACCGGGGCCGGTTCCGGGTCCAAGTGCCTGGGAAAAAGTCCATCCGGGCCCGGCCCAGAACCGGATCGGCCTGGATCCATCCCTAGTACGGAGTATATAAAGTGTCCGTAGACTTTTGTTGAAATGTGACAATTTTGTGACAATAAAAACTAAAGATAAAAAGTTGTGTTTTTAAAGAGAATGTTGTGAGATCTCATTTTGTTATTTCGTGACCTTGTGACTTGAAAACGACATTTATTTGTTTGATTGATTGCTGGTTAAGAGCATGTTGGCTCCACAAAAACAAGCTCATTAAAGTTAAACGTGTTCATGAACTCATTCCGTATTTTCGTTTTATAAAAAAACTTGTTCATGACAATATAAAATCAAATATGATCACAAATTATATGCTCTGCAACAATCGCCTTAATAAACAAAGTTTGACAGTATAAATCCTTGCCAATCGATCCAAACAGAGCTCAACTCTGCTCGTGCTTGTTCGGCTACCACCCTACTCCTACTTATTGAGGAAATATACACGTGCACAGTAAATTGAATAAACTACAAATGATCAACCTTTACAAACAGACATGTTGATATGAAGTTCAAGTTATAATAGTTCTAATGAAGAAAATACACCAGATGTTCAATATAGCTGTAATTTACACATTTTCTTGAAGCAGTTGAGAATAATCTAATATCCAGCATACAAAACTGCAATTCCCCATGTGAAGAGAATCACGACATTAGGTGAAAATTTACGGGCTGCTCAATATGCAAGTTACCACGTCCATCTTGATTCTGCTCTCTCTCTCTCTCTCTCATCGCGTCCTTTTGAGTATTATGCTAATGCTACACAAACTGCCGATCGGTCAAAGCAAAATGTTCTCCGGAAAAAGAATATTCTTCCAAAAGAGAGTTAGAGATTCACCTTCACCAACTAATGTAACGTGAGTCAGGCTCTACACATGCAAGGAGTTAAGGGATTCTCCCAGATGTCATAGTTTGGGAATGTCTCTTCTGGCAAACCAGTCCTCGTCTGATGAGTAATGACAACATCGTCTTTAAAGCTAGCCCATCCCATGTAAGGATCTCCCAAGGATTTGGACATTAGACCCTTGTCTGGTTTTATGGATTTTTGGCGGTGACCCATGTACCTTCTGTACCCTATTATCAGTTTGGCAAAGTTTCCTCCATGCGTCATTACAAAAACGTCAGATTTTAAACAAACAAGAAAGTCAAGGGCCGCCAAGCTCGTTACATGCTTCCGGAATTCGTCCAATTCCTCCTTCCTAGCCAATTCCTCTTTTGTAACCTGATATATACAATTAACTACCATGACAACTGAAGAACAACAGAGTTCAAAAAAAATTATTTGAATCATCCCAGACAAACATCATATAGCCGCTGACGAAAACAATAATGGTGTAAAGAAGCCTTCAATTATAATGAAGAAACTTTAGGTTTCAAAATTGAATGAATAACTAGGAATAATAGGCTTTTAAAAAGAAAGAAAAAGGACATACAAGATTAGGGAACATGTTCCTAAGTGGCGCCATCCGGTTTTGCCCACCATAAACTTGCCCAGAAGCAACATATATTTGAGTTTCTTTAGGATAACCCATTGCCCTAAGCAACACTGCAACTTCAGCAGGCTCAAGAGGGCACCGTCCTTCCTTTCGCTTCTGCAGGGCCAATGCCCACAAATGTGAACCATCCTGTATGTTAAAAGCACAGGTTAATAAGGAATTCTGAATTACTGATCACTTGGATATTATGAAATAAAATTGATCACAATCATGAATCTTTGTAACCTTGAACCTCCGTGGCCATTCTTTCTTTCTGTAAGCAGCCATTAGTGACTTTTCTAACCGCGTCCCGACAAAATCGCAGAATGATAAGCCCACCATCCCCTTCTCAAACCTTAGATGAAGTGCCCTGTTTAAGGTACAACTTTTACTTCATTCATTAACCAAAGTATATGTAAAACATAAGAGAACATTGATTACAAAATATATTAGAGAATGTCATCTATGAGGGTGTTGAATGTGGAAAGCTTACATGAAGGGATTTGAACTACCAGTCCGGTTTCTCATCCTTGAAGCTAATAAATCAGCCATTTGTTCAATATGGGGCAGAAACTTCAAAGCATGGTAATTCACTCTGCACCTCAACCTGTTTACCTCTGATGGAACATTATCATACCTGAACACCATAGAATGAATGTTCATATTGAACTCTCCATAGACACATAGAGGTTAGAGGCTATTATCAATAGAGATGTCGTATATTCATAGCACTTACTTACCCAAGTCGATCAACAAAAGGTTTCAATGCCATTATCTTCTTCTCCTTTATTCTTGGCAAAACATTATCTATATAAAACTCTGCTGAAGCATATTTCGGAATGTTCTTCACTGTTCGTCTGACATGCAAGACAAATTAACTTAAGAAAACCATTTCTCAGGTAGCAGTGTGAAGCAATCTGATTCACATATGGTAATCAAAATGGCACTTAAGCTCAGTACCATTAATCTAGAAGACTAAAACCATAGCCCAAAGTGTGCTCTGTTTGATAAAAGAGAATCATACAACTATACAAGAGATCACTAGTAAATAGTAATATGAAGGATCTTTAAATTCACCACCCCCCCCCCCCCAACCTTAAAATTAACATACTAAACTGAAAGTAGTGTTTTAAAATGGCGAAATTCAAGAAGTGAGTTCAAAAGTGATAAACACGAAGTAAGATATTTCTTTTTCATAAAGGCAACCATCCAAGAATCTCCTAGCGTGTAGAATAATAAAGACCAACACCAAACCTTATGCTCGTGAACAGCTCTGATTTGTCAGTAAACCATTCAGGTATATCACGAACAATTCGCACATCATACTTCAAATAGTCAATAAAATGATCAACATCAAATATGTCTTCAAATTTTCTGCAAACAATTTTAAAAGCATCAGCCATTAGAAGGACTAATCATCAACAAACTACAGACCAAAGCATAGGTTAAAAAAAGATCAATATAAAAGATCAATATAATTGTGCCTGAATCCCAGATTAGACCATGTGCCTTAATGTAAAAAACGCACACCAGATTTGACGGTGTGCCTTAATTGATAAAAACGCATTCTGCTGTACCCATATGTTCTTTTACACACTACAACAGTCAGAATTGAAATTTTCATTTCAAACTCGACAGTCATTTCTGCAACAAAGTATTTTCATTCAAATGTATGCTCACAAGAATTTGTTTTAACTTTTACTATGGCGCTAAAAGATCATATAAAATTTCAGTTGTACTGCTCTGCTTCACCCAACTAGCCTTAAGCCCTTAACTATATGGTTTATATATTCATCTAACTTTGATTCTTCACATTGAAAACAAATCAAGTTATACATGAAAGTGAACACATAAAATAAAGAAAATTAAGAATGCAACATGCACTGTATCTTTATTATTGGCGAAAGTGACAACCTTAGGAGCAATAAAATCATTCTAACAAAATATGAATACATTGCATCATCAAGTGCCACTCACGTTTGGTCTTTCCATATCTGATCTTGTTTTAACACCGGTAATATAAGGGTCACGTTCATTATTTTAGCCACTGCAACGGCATTGCAGATCTATACTCAACAACATGGCAGGTTAGATGATACAGCCAAACCCACAAAAAGTCAAAAACCAGAAACATTTAAGAATACAAATATAAGACAATGAAATCTGAAAATTGAAAAGCAATAACTTACAGCAATCCTTTGCTGGTTTAGACCACCCTCAGCATGAATAAATATATATCCATTTGTATCATTTCCTGATAGAAGATCTGCAAACATTAGGAAGATATGCAGTTATGTGAATGAATGCAATGAGCTAAAAATGAAGAACTCCCTCTGTGACACAAAAAAACTGATACCAAACAAGCTGTGTCCCCTAAAAGGACTAAAAAGGAGTGCTCATTTTTCATGTAATTGGACAAAGAGAGTCTCATACAAGTTACATATGATTTGTGTAGTTTAAAAAATAAATATAAATATATGAGTAGTGTTAATGATTTGCAAAAGTTTACCAGATACCTCATTTTCGAAAAATAAATATAAAGATATGAGCATATAAAACCAACTGTTATTAGTCAGGCGAGACTCTTTTGTTGGGGCGGAGGTAGTACATTTTATAGAAGCTTTACTGTATACTTCACTTTTGGTATAGCATATAATATCAGGATATATCATGAAGAATCTATGGTTATAGGGTCAGAGTATTCTTTTTATGTTTTTCTTTGTTTCTTCTCCTCTCCTACTTCTTTTTTGAACAAGATGTTGAGGTTACCTAATAACTAAGGCCTTAAACCATTAGGCTAATTAATTATGGTAAATGGACAAAAATAATGAACACATTAATCCATTCCAATGCAATATGGGCAGGAAAAAGTCATCTTTATTACAGAAAGGGAACCTGAAATTATATCCTCTCGTCTTTCGGCACAGGCCTTCCAGGAGGTTGTTGCAGAGTAAGGATTCTCCCAAAGTGATGGAGGCTCCTTAACCTAACAGCAGTGGAGATTGTAAATATGTGATCATATGAAAATTACAGAAAGATGAATGAACTGACAATTGCAAAAATGGCCTGCAATGAAGTTACCCGTGGACAATGAAGAGTTATGCCCTCCTTGTAGCACAAATATGGACCATTCTACATAGGAGAATAATAATCAATATAGTGAGATCATCATAATCTTCAAATGGAAGATATTTTCTATATTTTCTACCTCCCAATATTTGAATTTTAAAATACTAATAAGAAAGCCCGTCCCCTATAATCAGATTCACCAAAGTTTACTATCAAGAATTTAAAACCTGTCGATGATACGTAAATAGAAAAATCACAGTGAAGCCCAAGCCTGTGTGGTAATTAAATTAAGGGTACTTGAAAGTACACGTCGGTATATATTAGATGACACATAAAAAGGTCTCCAACAAATTTAGATTTCAAGCGTTAAAATATGATGTAAATGATAGAACAAATCCAAGCATTAGATTTCAAGCATTCAAGGATGATACAAGCCATGACCACATTCACCTAGCCTACGAATTCCAGACGTTCTCAATGAATTTATCTCGTAGATAAGAATGATTGGGGCGTGGGGGCAGGGTCACATTTGAACTCAACTGAGCCACACTAATACAGTTCCAGTAATTTCCTTGAGTCTTTTAGGATTTAGAAAGCAAACCAGAGTACCATCTTTTAATACTCAATAACTAAAATCAACTAGTAAAAAACAGTAACTATATATCGAAGAAAAAGATACCAAAACATTGCTTTTAAGAGTCTCAAATTAAAACTCTGTAATTGATGAATCATTTGACCTCATTTTCAAATGTCAATATCATGAATTCATGATGAAGAAGCCCTCGCATTTAAATAAAACAATATGAACCCGCACGGGTAGCTCTGTTGGTCGAGTGGTAGGAAAATTGGACCTAGTGACCAAGGTTCGAAACCCGCAGGGGCCGTGCGGAGTTTAAAGAACATGAAATAAGGCTGGAACTCTAGTGCGCACAGAATAAGGCCTAGTGACGCTTTACTGACTAAATCACGGTGATTTACTCCGCACCATCCTGTCGGGTCGGGGCTCCTGGGGTGGGAGATTCCACCTTTTGGACCTAAATAAAACAATATGAAAAGCCACTCAACAAAAAGTGATGAAGTTCCCATCACATCACATACAAACACATTAATGATTGCACTGAGGTGCAATAAAAAAGAAGCAAACGAAAAATACAAAAATGTTATCACATAATTGGGCACTGGCCCTGGGTAGTCCTTACAAGTACCAATCCGCCGGACTTGAGAGGATTTAGCATTTTACTAACTAATGGCATAGCAATTGAGTTAGATATGTACATAGATGACGGCTTACCAATCTGTTAAAGATTGAAAATGCCGAGATCATTACGGCCGCGATGATTGCCAGGAAGAGAAGAAAGAAGATCTTGGAGTTGTATTGGTGAGACCTTTCGGCAAACAGGAAGGGGAATACCGAGTGCAGATTGGCACACAACAGGGAAGGGGTGCGATCTCTCGGGTGACGGTCGCGATAGTCATCTTCGTAGTCTTCGTCGACTGACACATTTCCCGGCGAGAGAGGAGACAAACCGACATCGTCGCGCTTCATCGGAGACTGCGACGCTCGGTTACCCAAGGAGCTGGAGTGGCGGAGCTCCGCCGTGGCTCGCTTCGGACTGAAAGCCAGCTTGAGACCTCCGGTATGCCCCCCCACTTAGCACTCGGTCTGGGTATGCTTCGCTCACTGGCCGTTGTCCATGTGACTTGACTTGAGATCGAGTTCACCCAGCAACATCCTTTCAGCTTTCTTTGTAAATGCGGAGTGATAATAATTGGTTTAAGGCGTCATAAAGGTGTCTGAGTGTATTTGGTAACCCCTTAAACAATAATTGGTTTAAGGCGTCATAAAAATAAGTGCTTCATCTCATTCTTAATTAACTTTACATTTTCTTTTTTGATCCTTCTCATATTAAACTTTACATTTTCTTATTTGTCTTATTTGCCAAACAAATCTACACCAAAGTGACCAAACAGTACAAAATAGTGTCAAATAGTGTATTCTACAGTAAAGTCAAATTTATTTCCTTAATATGTGTGAAGTCAAACTGTAAAGTTTAATAAGGACCAGAATATGTATAAATGAAATGTCCTATATCCGGTCCGATTTTGGTTTCTAATTTTTTGCAAATCCAGTTCTGGTCGAGCCCGATTTTGAATCGCTACATACTTTGATTTTAAGCAATCATTCTCTTTTATACAACTATTCAATAACTCAAACTCCGTCACTTGTATATCTTCCAACAAATTCAATTCAGGGATGGCAACGGGGCGGTTCGGGGTCGGGTATACCATTACCCGTATCCACCCCGTTTGATAATATTTTTCCCCGAAACAGCCACGTTACTCGTCGGGTATTTTTTTATCCGCGGGTAACGGTTTTCCTCGCGGGTAACGGTTTCCCCGCGGGTAACCGTTTTATTAAAAGATAATTTTTTTTCTTCAAAATTAGTATAAATCCTAAAATGATTAGTACTTATAATTGACCACCTAAATTAGAAAAATCAAAATTAAATAGCACCATAGATAAAATTTTAAAACATCACAAAAAATTATAATCGTTTGAACCTAATATTCACAAATTATATATGTCTAGATTCAAAATTATGAACCTCTTACTACATCAACGTCAAAAGATTAAGTCTTGTCTCGATAGTAAAATCTAAATATGAATCACAAACACATTTAACTTCCAAAAATTCAAGTCATACCCACCATCATTCAACATCTAAATTTAAGAACAGTAATGTATACAAACAACATAATGAAAATGGGAATTTTTTTCGTAAAATATTACTAATAAAAAATATATGAACATAAACGTGATTATAAGTTACCATGGTTAAGTTTTATAGTCACTACGATATAACATTTGAATAAAATTATAAATACTAAAGTTACTAGAGTCGCATTTTCGTCCACAACTTTTATTTTGATTATAGATTTGGAATTATTTCTAAAAAATGTACTTCTAATACTATGATTTAGGTATCCTTGTTGTTACGGTTCTAGAAACATCATAATTTAAATTTAAAGGTGATATAAATTAGAGCAACCAATCATAATTAATCTAATCATCCAATACACATCTACAAAACTATTAGCAATTACATAAATTAAAGCAATCTAGAGTAATGTTTCCCAATATTTGGACTTTAAACTCATATGTGAGCTTTATGAAAGTTATTGGGTGAAAAATTTAAGAGAGACACAATGTGAAAATTGTGTACAGAAAATCACGAAAATCAAATAATCAATATGTGAAGAAAATAAATCATGTAGAAGTTAACAAAGGAAGGATAATGAATGATATTGAAAATTAAAAATCTAAAATAGTGAACTTTGAGCACAAACTCCTCAGAAATGCAAAGGATAGCCGATTAGTTGAATATGTTTCAAAAAATCAGAGGGAATAAGTGTCATATACTAATGTACTACTATTCATATACACTTAATATATTAAATAATAAATACATAAACTATTATAATATGTAAATTATTGTGCGGGTCAGGTAATGGTGCGGGTAACCGTATCCAAATTAAACATGGCGGGTAACGGGGCGGAATGTATAAACCCATAACCGCCCTATTATCCGTTTACATAAATCGGGTATTCCCCGTCCCGTGCCCGTTACCCAGTCAGAGCGGTTTTCCTCATTTTGACCGGTTCGGTTTGTTACGGGTATCCATCGGGTCAGGTTAAATTGTCATCCCTAGTGATTTTCTCTCAAAAAAAACATAAGAGTACTTTCTAAATTTTGAAACAGAAATAACTTGTACACAAATTTTTGTACACACCACAAAATTATACTCCCTCTGGTCCCTATTAAAGTTGTCAGTTTGACTTCACACAGATTAAGAAAATAAATTTGACTTTACTGTGGAGTGCACTGTTTGGCACTGTTTGGACTCTGTTTGACACTGTTTGACACTGTTTTGCACTGTTTTGTTTCCTACAATGGAAGTGTGAACTTAAATAAAGGACATCCCAAAAAGGAAAGTGAAAACTTTAATACAGACCGGAGGGAGTAGCTGAATTTGATTTTACACCATTTTAAAAAATGACTGCTCCCTGTGAACAAAAAAAAATGTCTGTCAAGGCGTCAACTTCACCCCAACTTCTTCCAATTCCATCGTCGGCTCGTCGTCCACCGCTAACTTCGGTGCCGCCAAACCACGCCGCCGCGGACTTCGTGCAGCTAACCCAAGCCACCCAGTTTTGTACTCTTCTTCGTCTTCACTTTTTTGGAAAATCATGAAATCAGTCCTATTTTTGTCGGTACCTTTTTTAAGTATTATTTTTTTTCAAAACCCCAAGAATCAATACAATATTGAGATTGCATATATTAAAAAAAATTATCGATTAAATGTTGGGAGTAATTTTTTAAGAGCAGTTTTTTCAAATTGGGAAGTTTTACACTGTCAATTTGTCGGCAATTAGGTTTAGCATTTTCAACGCTTGCTACTAGAAAAGGACTGTATTGGGCTATTGGCAACTGGTTTCTGTTCTTTGCTCCGGGACTTCACATCGGCCTTCTAACTAAGTTTCTCAGCCATAATTGGAGACCAATTATCTCTAAAAAATGGTAAGGTTTCTGTATCTATATTTCTGTGGAGAGAACATTCTTGGTTGATATGCCGAAGGCTTTCAAAACGTGGACTTAGCCAAATTTAGCCCATGTGTAGAATAGGAGCCTTCGGTGTTGGCTGATGTGCCGGGGCTTTCAAAATGTGGACTTAGCCAAATTTTGTCATCGATTGCTCGCTAAGTCTACTCTCCCTCACTCCAATTTTTTTTGGAAATGTGAGGGGGGGCTTCAAGAAACTTGGTTTCTTGGAAAGACTTAGTCTATATGGGAGGCAGTGGTATGAACCGCTGGCTCCCCCCTCGGTGTTTGACCTTCCGGGATCCGAGGGGTGTGAGAGTCGTTTCCTCGGTCCGAGACATCGTATGTTGCCTGCCTCCCCTTGGGGGATGGTGCGGAAAGCGTCTCGTTTTTTAAAGTCGTTCCCTCAGCCTGAGACATCGTCTGTTGCCTGCTTCCCCTTGGGGGATAGCGCAGGAAGCGTTTCATTTTTGAAAGTCGAATCCTGGACCCAGAACATGGTCTGTTGCCTGCCATTCCCTTGGGGAATGGCGTGGAAAGCGTTTCAGGGAAGGGTTTTATTCGTGTGCTGACGTGCACTTTGTCACGGTGCGTCAAAATAATTTTCAATACTAACACTTATACGTAGTATAGCGTAGTAGAGTTCGTATCCACAGGGAAAGGAATATTTCTCTTTTTTTATAAAACTATGTAAATAAAGGGGGGATTTGGATTGAATGATTTGATTTATTAAGAAACTAAGATGAACGACTTATATGTGTTTTAATTCAAAGATAAAAGAACTTGACATTGCTAATTTCCACTTGTTGATATATTTTAGTCGATCATTGTTATATCTATAACTTATTCCCTCTCGAATACTCAATCGAGAAGTATATCCAATTCATCGAGGGTAGTTATTAAAAACGACCGTTCATTAATAACCCTTACTATTAGTCAAGTATAGAACACTGCCATATACCGACTTGATAGTAGCTTTTAATCTTTTAATTTCTTGATGAAATCAATTGAGATTGATAACCTCAACACAAGGGTTTCGGTTTAACCAACAAAATTAATCCCTCTTAAGTTTATCAACCACGACCGTGCATTAATAAACCGAAGTTACTTACTTGTGAAACCATCAACGGTTAACCATCGGTTCGTCGATCGTTTCTAGTAATAATTAATATATGAAACAAAACTAGTTGATGCTTTAAGTAATGTTCAAAATATTAATATGAAATATGAATAGGAATTAATTAATATTCAAGGAAGAATATTATTAAAGGAGATGAATCCTACTATAATTAATATCAAGATGTTAACTAATTGTCATCTTAGCAACACTCCCCAACATTAATATAGAGGAAGAAAATACTATTCTAACTAATGTCGAGATGTTAACTAATTGTCATCTTAGCAACACTCCCCAACATTAATATAGAGATAGTATTAAGGAAAGAACTAATAATTAATATTCAAGGAAAGAAGTTAAGAAAATAACTCACAACTTTAATAATCAACAAGCTTCAAGAGCAACACCAAGAATTGGAAGTTTAGCTCCTCATTTGGAGACTAAACATAGCTAGAAAAATATAAAGAAATGTTATTCTAAACTGAGCTTAAGAGTATGGAAGAAGGGATGATTTTTAGAGAAGAAAAAATGTGCTACTTATAGGTGTTTTTCAACACCTTTGGTCGGGTACCCGACCGGGTCAAGTACTTACCCGACCGGGTTCGGTCAAAATCAGATAATCCACCACGTTCTGGTGATCTTCGCACGTCGTTTTGTCCCGGGTCACATCTGACCCGACCGGGTCAAGTAGGGGACCCGACCGGGTCCAATGATTTTCTTAGCAATTTCGTCTGTTAAATCATACCCGACCGGGTGGGGGGTTCTACCCGGTCGGGTTTTACTCCTGGGCAGTCAAATTTCTTGTTTTCTTCTCTTCAAAGTCTTCCTTTCCAACACCACAAATCCTAACTATACTTTACAACTTATAAATAAAGACTAAAATACAATTACAACTGAAATCACATAAATGTTTACAAACTAAATAAAACGTCAAACAATCAACATAAATCAAACATAAAAACATATAATTATGCACTACTAATTAGTGTGCATCATGTGCGAAACACAAACGTCTGAAGGTACTTGGTACCTTTCGGTGCCGAGAGGTACGTCCCTTCGAGTTTATTTATGTGTGTGTGTACAAACATGCATGAACTAATATATGCATGGGGGCATCCTCGAAGGGAATGGCTTACTGAAGATCACTGGGTGTTTTTAAGAATGGTGGGCATATTTCGCGCACTCTGTACTCGGTACCTGGTGTGACGGTGTCACACTTTACTCATCCTTATGAAAGGGAGGGGCCTTGGGCTGTTGATCACGTATATTGGTGAATGATGAGGGCTTGGTCACTCGTATGCACTTTGTACTTGGTACTTTGTGTCTCAAATGTATTTATTCTTGTGAGAAAGAGGGGGCCTTGGGCCATTTGGACAAGCACATTCGTGAGTTATGAGGGTTTGGCCACTCATATGTTACTGATAGAATTTGACTAGGTGGTGTACATTCCAATGCCTAGGGACCTCGGTCCCATTGGGGCATTTTAGCTTGTATATTCCAGGTTTGATGATGGTTGTAACTATGTATGGCCCTTCAAACTTTGGTGCCCTTCAACCGGGGGCATTTTGCCGCCCTCGGTTGGTTGACTAGCATCCCTCTTTCGGAGGACATAATCCCCCACTTGAAATTCTCGGAAACGGACCTTGGCATCGATGTAGCCTTTTACCTGTCTTCGGTAGTTCTCCGCCCTTAGGAAGGCTTGCTCTCGGCGCTCCGAGTTTGGGTGAAGGCCGAGGGCCATATCGGCGTCGTTAACCTAAGGTTCGTATTGATCCACCCTTTGGGTGGGGAGAGTTACCTCAGTGGGAGCTTTAGCTTCGAACCCATAGCACACGGAGAAGGGTGTTTTGTCAGTTGCCCTCCTAAGGGTGGTGCGGTAGGCCCATAAGATGTTGTGAAGGTGTTCTACCCGGCCTCCCCCTTCGGCTTCCAACTTCTTTTTTAACCCTAGCTTCCAGCAGAGTTTGGTTGGCGTTCTCCACTTGATCGTTTCCTTGAGGGTAGGCAACTGATAAGAAGGTGTGATTGATGCCTCATGCCTCTAGGAGGGCGCAGAAGGGGGCTGCCTCAAACTGAGTTCCATTGTCGGAGATGATTTGTTGGGGGACGCCGAACCTTGTGAGGATGTTTTTGAGAACAAAATGGTGGCACCTGGCCTCAGTAATGCTAGTGAGGGGCTCCACCTCCACCCATTTGGTGAAGTAGTCTATGGCCATGAAGCCCACGATGATGTACCTGTTGTTGGAGGTACCCCTCGGCAGTGGGCCTACTAGGTCAATGCCCCGCTTGGAGAATGGTATTGTTGTGCTGATGGGGGCGTAGTTAACCGCTGGCCTTCCGGGAGCCTTTTGAAAGTGTTGATAGGCGGCGCACCTTCGGGTGAGATCTGCACAATCTCGGGCCATCGTAGGCCAAAGGTAGCCTTGGACTATAAGCCTTCGGGACATAGAGAAAGGTCCCTGGTGAGGTGAGCAAGCGTCACCATGCACTTCCTCCATTGCAACTTCAGCTTCATCCTGATGAAGGCACCGAAGTAACGTGCCATTGTAGGATCGTTTGTAAAGCATTCCGTTTTCGAGGGTATAGCTGGGAGCCCTCAGTTTTGCTAGTTTCGCGCGGGCTTCGTTCTCGGGCAGGTGCCCTAAGGTGATGAAGTTGATGATATCCGAAATCCAGTCCTTCGGCCTTAGGTGTATCTCCATGATGGGGTTTGCATGTATGCTTGATAGACTGAGCTCCTCGATTCTTGCGATCTTTGAGAGGTGATTCGGGGATTCAGCCGAGAGCTTCGATAGAATGTCTGCCTCGGAGTTCTCAGCCCTCGATATTTGAGTGAGAGAGTGTGCGTCGAATACCTTTAGCAATTCCTTGACCTCATATTCCCTCGAGATTTGGCTGACAACTAGCTTGGAGTCACATTTCACGTGTATTTGTTTGGCCTTCATGTTTGCTGCCAACCGAAGGCCACATAGAAAGGCCTCATACTCAGCCTCGGACGGATGCCTATGTTGTATTGGCTAAGGAAGATAGCCCATTTCACCATTCGGGGGGAGCTGGTGGGGCTCCTCATCAATGCGCCGAGGGGTTGGTGCGTGAGGACCTGGACCGGATGGGCTTGGAAGTAATGACTTAGCTTCTTGACGGTCCAAACGATAGCAAGTACCGTCTTCTCCACGGGAGAATACCTGATTTCTGCCTCCCTGAGGGTCTTGCTGACATAGAAGATGGCATGTTGAATGTCGTCTTCCTCCCGTATTAGAACTGAGTTGATGGCCGCAGGGCTAACACCAAGATAAAGATATAACGTTTCCCCACCTTGGGCTTGGAGAGCACAGGGGGTGAAGACAGGTATTGTTTCAATTCTTCAAAGACTTCTTGATACTTTGTTGTCCATTGGAAGCTGACTATCTTTCTCACGGTTTGGAAGAAGGAGGTGGCCTTCTCTGCTCACTTAGAAAGGAAGCGATTGAGGGCTGCCAGGTGGCCTGTCAACCTTTGGATTTCTTTCACGTTGCGTGGGGGCTCCATGTTGATGATGACCTGAATTTTCTCGGGGTTGGCCTCGATGCCCCTTCGGCTAACCATGTAGCCCAAAAACTTCCCCCCTTGCACACCGAAGGTGCATTTCTTCGGGTTCAATCAGAGATTGAATTTTCGCATGATGGCGAAAATATCCCGGAGATCCTCGGCGTGACTGGTAGGGGAGAGCACGAGTCGGGTTCGGGCGGGTCGGGTCTGCGGACATCAAACCCGTTCGTATTTTTTAATGTGATTCTTGAACCCAACCCGTGTAGTTTGGATATCGGGTTTTTCGGATATTAGAAAGTTAGATAATTTCGGATATCAGTTCGGATATCGGTTAGTTCGGTTATAGTTAAAACACATTGAAATTGCATCATTAGTTCATTAATATGAACTGTCAAAGTACAAAATTACTAATACAAAAAAGAGTTGGTTCATCTTGAACCCAACCCACTGAGTTATTTGCATATTTACAAACTAAATTACTTAGCAAACCAAGCATAAACTAAGTATTTAAATTACAAACCAAGCACCAAAATAACTAAGTAATTAGACAGTACTTTGCAAAAAATATAAAGTATTTCCATAGTTTACAAAGCATATCAAATAGTGCAAAACCAAGTCTCCTCAACTCCATCAGTTTCCACTAGACCACTACTCCAAGTCTTCTGAACTCTTAAGCTTGCACATATCATCAATGAATAAATGCATAATCACAAATCACAATGCACAGAGTTATTACATATTGGTTCAGATTGCTTCTTGTCATTTCAAAACCAATTGTGGGCATCCAAAGTAGATGGTGGTAGGTTTCAAGCCATCTCATTATGTAAGGATACATTGGAGGCCAAATCCAAATTATCACCAACTACTCCTAATACCAACCCAATCTTATTTCATTATATGGTGGAAGCTTTCATCATAACCAAAACGGGGCAAATGAAGAAGCACTTAAGTTGTCAGGAAAAACAAAGGGGCAAATGAATAGCACCAAAAATTGAATAGGGGTTGTGGGCAGTGGAAGACTTCCAACACCTATTGTTAGTCACCTTGATAAATCATAAATGAGCAATAGAAACAATGTTGACAACATGTCAAAGCTTCCACTATTTTAGGAGCCAATAAACTTGTAATAAATAAGTAAACCATTAAGTTAACCGTTGAAGGATCCACATAAGATCCAGAAGCATTTTCAGTAGCAGCACATGTCCCATTTATTAAATCTGGAAAACATAAACACATCTGTTAATGCATACTAAAAATAAATATACATCAAGCACATGTAAAAAATAAAATAACATGTTTCCAGCCTCTCAAGTTCATCAATATTTTCTTCAATTGATAGAGGTTGATTTTGTTTTCTCAACCAATCTTGACAACATATCAAAGCTTCCACTATTTTAGGAGTCAATGAACTTCTAAAGCAATCTAAAACCCGACCACTAGTACTGAAAGTGGATTCAGAAGTAACTGTGGAGATGGGAACAACAAGAATATCTCTAGCCATTTTTGAGAGTATATGGAATCTTTGACTGTTTAATTTCCACCATCTTAATATATCAAACTCTTTATCTTCCTCAACAATAGCCTCACTCAAAGAAATTTTCAATGGTTCTCCCAATACTTGTCTAGTTTGGATTTCATAGTACTTCCAATGGTACTTGTAAAAGGTCTATCTCACTTCATCAAGTCCTGAAGGACCATAAACAGATCAGACACATCTGAGAAGAAAGTATTAGAAGTAACATAGAGAGAGCCTGAAATCCTGAGTGTCATATCATAAAAATTTTGAAGAACTGTGACCAAAGACTCACAAGAAATCCAATCCATAGTATCTGGAGTCTCAACACCCAAATCAATTGCATAACTGGTTCCATTCTCCTCATAGGCTTTAAAAACCTTTTCAGTATATAAAGCTGACTTAAGCATTAGGTATGTGGAATTCTACCTAGTTGGAAAATCAAGGTGTAGTCCACATTTAGCTTCCTCCCTAATTAAGTCAGATATGTCCTTAAACTTTTGAAGCCTAGCAGGAGAATTCCTAACATACTTAACTGCTTCCCTAACTCTAGATAGAGAAGTATCAGCTTGTTTTAAACCATCTAGCAGGAGAATCTCATGTGAAGATATTGGACTTTAACCTCAGAGGCACCCCAAGGTAATAGTTTTTTTCTTGAAGAAGTCTACAACTGTATCATTGCTGCTTGCATTATCAACAGTAACAGTAAAGATGTTTTTTAGCCCCCACTCTAAAAGACAGTTCTCAAGAGCCTTAGCAATGTACTCCCCTTTGTGAGAAGTAACCTGGGCAAAGGAAATAATCTTTTTCTAAAGTTTCCACTCATGGTCTATGTAATGAGCAGTAATACACATGTAGTTGATACTCTGTACAGAGGTCAATGTGTCAGTAGTACAAAGGATTTTACTGACATCTCATAATCAAAATAGTGTATTTTTAAGCCGCATTAATTAACTACTGTAAGTCATTCTTAGGGCATATGTGAGTTTATTTAGTGATCATTTTGATGATGTTGATGATATTTTTGGAGATTATGATTGAGAAGTTGATATTATTTTAAGAGATTATTTGGATAAAAAATTTGGTATAAAATATAAAATCTGGATTATTCAAGATTATTCTCAAATTTTTAGATTCCTCTCCCAAACTTTCGAAGCATAGTCACGGTTGCTGACTCCTCTTGAGTTTGTCTCCGCATCACTTTTAGTATGAAAACTTATCAATGGATGCAAAGTATATATTGCGAACGGTTGCTGTAAAATTATCATTAAAATGTTATAAATTAAAAAATATATTATTACATACAAAAATATATAATATTAAATTATTAATAAATGGTTTTTGTAATAGTTTATTCATTAACGTGAGTGTATATATATTATAGTAGTGTGATTGAGTGAATTGAATATTAAAAAAGGCGTGAGTGTGTGTGTATTTCTTTTTTTTTCTTTTTGTATATTTTTTATTCCTTTTTTTTGTAGTAAATCGTAGTATTTTATAAAAATCTTTTTTACTTCATCCAATTGTCATTCAAATCTCCAGTGCTTCTCTTTCTATGCATTAATTATTTGAGAATCTATTTAATAAAAATAACATCCTACCCTCCCAAACCTGAATAAACAATACTTGCGCAATCAATCTAACAAAAATAATTTCTTTTTTCCCAACCCCCAAAGTTAAATGGTAAAAAATGGAGTAACGATTTTAAAGATAGTAAATGAAATTCGGTTCATAAGCATCGAGCTCCTATCCATATTGCGAGGATGTGTAAATGTTAAAAACCTGGATTGGAATATACAAGTATGTAAAGCATATCAAATTGATTTTAATTAGTTTGAGTTGTATGATCTTTAAACAAAGTAAATATTAAAAAGATCATAAATTCAATTCAGATATATATCAATCACAAGCTTATAATGTAAATATGTCTTTGGTTTGGGTATAGACCTCATTTTTGCTCATATAAAATATAGATTCTTAAAGGATGAAAATGTTTTTCTTTGCGGTATAATGCACTTTTCAGTCTACTATGTATCAAATACGCCCTTTTGCAGGAGGCTTTGTCTGTCTGTCATCATTTCGGGCAGTTTTCGGTAGAATTTTTGAAGATTTTTTTTGAGCATCTTCTTCATTAAATATAGTTACTCATACCAAATTGAAGATAAAAATTCAATCGGGAAGACAGTCAAATGATTTTCTGAAATATATTGCGCTCTCTAACTGCGCAGTTATCTTCAAAATTCATTTGAATTTCTTCCCGATTGAATTTTTATCTGAAATTTAGTATGAATAAACTAGACTCAATGAAGAAGATATACTCAAAAAAATTCATCAAAAAATTCCACAAAAAACCACCCCAAATGACGATGGCCAGACAAAATTACCTATAAAAGTTCGAGGGCTTATTTGCATTTTTATGAAAATTCGAGGGTTTATTTAATAATTCTCCCAAACATTTATTAATCATATTACCTATTTACACAGTATACATACATATTAATTAAACATTAATAAGATATACGACCTGACCCACTATAGTTCACGTGATTTCAAACCAGTATTGAAGTTATCTCTATCTACCATTACAAAACACCCTAAGGATCTTACTCTCACACGTGTCACCTTTTAATAATAAATTTCATCTGAAAGTCATGGATTCAAATCGGAAAAGGCTACATTTGTATCGTTGCAATGTCAATAAATAAAGATAAAAAGACTAATGACCGTCATTCATGGCTATATTTAAACCGACTCCACAATTAAAACAGGAATAAATATCTCCGGCCTCTAAATCATGAATCACAATCAAACAATCCAAAGTAACCGGTGGGTGTAGCTCAACTAGTAGCAAGGGAGTGCCACAAGGCTTAGGTCCCGGGTTCGAATCCCGCCAACTGCGATGAGGGGTTACTATGCTAAAAATGCATAGGGCCTCTGTAAGTACCGGGAACAGAGTCCTACTCTCTACCTGTCAGATTGAGATTATAGTTCAATTTACATCCTCCCAACGTACCGTCCGGTCGGGGTTGTGGACTCCTCAGGGATGGGGTGTCATCCTTTTTTTCTAAGTATGATGTTTTACCATATGTGTGTGTAAGGATGTTTTTACTTGGACTGTAATTCCTCCCAGACCAGACCAGATCAGACTTGGATAGTTATAAAATACAAAGAAACCAGACCAGACCAGATCAGATCAGACCAGACCAGACCAACAAATTACAGTCCAAGTAAAAACATAAAGGGAACACAAATTCTAAAGGTACTCCAAAATGTACCCCATTTTTACCCCCACCCCCTAATGTGTGGCCATAAATGGGGCAATTCATTTAAGTGGGGCACCACTTGAATGAATTGGCCCATTTATGACCACACATTAGGGGTTGAGGTAAAAATGAGTTACATTTTGGAGTACTCCTAGCAAAACTCTAAAGGGAATAAACCTTTATGTTTTTTCTTCCGCCTAAAGGGATATACTAGCGTAGAGTTCTTTCACTGAAGTCGATGAAACCTCCATGTTAAGGCAAACACAAAGAATGTGATCGATAAAAGAATAAACCTTTAAAAACTCTAGGGTGTATAATACTCCTTCCGTCCCTTAAAATTTTGTCAAATTTGACCGACACGAGAATTACTAAAGTAAAAACTATGTGGTTGAGATTTGTGCAGAGGAGAGATACTTAAAAGAAAAATGACAAAGTTAGTGGAACAACCAAAAAAGGAAAGTTGACAAAGTTTTAAGAGACAAAACGAATAATTATTAAGATGACAAATTTTAAGACACCGATGACAAGTATATGCAAAGTTAGTGGGACAACAAAAAAGGAAAGTTGACAAAGTTGACAAAAATTTTAAGAGAGATGACAATTATAGGCATACTTGACAAAATGACAAAGTTAGTGAGACAAAGAAAGTTGATAGTTATTACGTTGTTAACTTCTCCAAGTATAGGCATGCTGCATGTCTTTTTAGCATGTTTTGCATTGGGTAAACAATTAAGCAGATATGAAGAAAAACCTATGGAAAAAATAAGCATAATAGAAAAATGAATAATTAATTACAACAAATGATTAATTTAGGGTTGTATTATATAAATTAAAATTAAAACATCAATAAAAAGTAATAAAATCTAATAAAAGCAAGTGATGTATTGCGAAATCCCTAAGACCTACACTACAAATTATCTCAAGAAGTGAAGATGGTGAAAATGAATACAAAAAGACTTAGAGGTCGTTTGACAACCCTCATTTTCGGCTTATCAGGCTTATCATCCAACTTTTTTACAAAACACGTAAATTTTGCTTTCGCGCGCTGAATTGTTTAATAAGCTGAAAAAGTAAGGTTGAAGTTACTTTTCTGTCTGTATCGACTGAAGTTACTGTAGATGACCATTTTAGCTATTTTTACATATAATTTTTTCTTTATTTTATTAATAAAATATATTTTAAAAATTTTTTTTTCTTGTATCAGCAGAATCAGCCAATGCAGTCATTTCAACCAGAACTTCTTAAATTTCAGAGGAATCAGCCAGAACAGCCGATTTTCATGCTGTCAAACGGGCTCCCAGTAAGAAAAATAGCATGAATCATAATAAGAAAAATGGCGATTAGTTGAAGTGTAAAATGCATCTTATCATTTTCTTCATACATCAAATATTTAATTACTCATTATTTTAAAATGACATTAAAATTTTATAAATTATATATATAAGTATTATTTGAATTAATTTATCAATTCAAGTGTGATCCACACTCCAAACACCCTAATTGCATGTCCAATTTTTTTGTGTACTTAGTATTGAAAGTTCACAACTCTAGAAAACCACTCGGACACTTGGGAGCCATTGACCATCATCGGAGTGTCGTCGGAAGTTTATAACGACGAGGCATTAGGGCGGAGGTGGTCGAAGTGAAAGTTTCCAAAGCTTGCATGAGCGATGGAGGAGATATGCTCTAGGATCAAAGTGATTTTCCAGGGAGGCATTCTCAGTGATTCCCAAATATCAGAGGGGTTGGAGAATACTTGGGTCCTCCTAAAACCCCAGCAGCAAAAAACCATCTCGGACTTCACCTCCTACATCCTCCAGCTTTTCCATCTCAATGAATCCTGCCCCGGTGGCGTTGTGCTTTCTGTATGTAATCTAACTTCACATTCTTGAGATTTTGTGTGAACTGCTGGAGCCTAGAGGTTTATACTGCTTGTTGATATTTGGAAAGTTTAGGAAGTCATTTGAGTTTTGAGCAGGTTGTCTATATCGTGCGTGGGTGCTATTTGTGTTGCTTGTTGTCGTTTGCTGCTTTGATTTACGTGAATGCTTTCACCCTTATCTTGCCAAAATCTGGTGGGTGGCAAATGGCTAAACAAGTAGAAAAATCAGAAACAAACTGTGGGACTTGGTGGAATCACCTGTAAAAGCAAAACGTTTCATTGAGCTGCGGATATTCATTTTGCCTTCTTGATTCTGAATTTACATTTGCTATGTGAATTTAAATGTTATACAGATGGATGGGTTTGTCTTGCCCCCGTTTGAGTCCACAAGTATTCTGAAAGATAAAGATGTTATCAGGTCTGTCTCACTTGGTTCATTTCTTGTGTGTGGTTCTATACTGGTTTCAGTTGAAACATATGAATTCTTAATATGGTACATTCAATGTGTTAGTGTGAAGAGAAGATTAGGTACTTCTGGGCCTTTGCTTTTGGCGAATGAGGAATTTAACAAGGAAATGAGAAGTTATGAGAGTGAGGAGCCAAAAGGCAACAAGAAAGATGAGTTCTGTGCTACTTTTCATCTTATGGATAAGTTCGGCGGAGATGAAATCTGCAAGAATAGAAAGGTTGGTGGGAAGAGAAAACAAGGCACATTGGCTATTGAATGCAATGAAGCGCCTCTGGAATCTCAACCTTTACTTTTGGCCAATGAGGAATTTACCGAGGAAAATGGGAAAGACGAGAAGGTCCACGGCTCATCATCTCTCAATGATAAGTTGGATGAAGGTGCAACCTCCAAGAAAAGGAAGGCATCAGAAAAGCTTCATAGTTCAAAGTATGAACTAATTCATGTTTTATATCGGTTCATTTTTCTTTCTTCTGAAGTTGCATGTTTCAAATGTGGTGGGAGTTGACTTTTATTTCTTATAATTTTATACTATTATGTTTCTCAACCACAGGAAGAAGAAACATCACTCTGAAGTGGAGGAGCCTGATATTGATGCTCAGGCAGAGCATACCGATAAAGCACAATTAGTTTTGAAAAGGAAGAAGAGCAGCTCTCACAAGAAGCAGAAAAAATCTGATTCAATTGAGAAGGATGATGCTGGGACAAGTGAAGATAATGTGATTGCACCTGTCACGAAGATGTATGTGCCACTATACCCTATCTCTAATCATGTATTTACCATTCCTATTCTCGAATCGAGTGTAAGACACTAAGACCTGTGTGCGATAACATTAGTTATTAATCTCTTTTATGTTTACACACGAATGGTTGTTTGCTAGACTGAAGGGGGCAATGTGGAAACAATACTCATTGTCCATCCACAGAGAACGAGAACACACACAAGCATCCTTAACAATCGTGTATAGCTCTAAGGTAGTGTGTATCATTTGATCGTAGGGAATAGTGAATTAGTGGCACATCTCATACTACCATGTGACTTCTGCAGTAGATCATTTTAGAAAATTCTATTAACTCTAACCCCATATGCCCTTAAAGAGTAGCAGCTAGAATATTGGCTTTCTTAATATGGCTTTGTTGAATTGGGCCTAACTCATCCCAAAAGGGGGTCCTGAAGAAAGAGCCAGTATTCACAAGCAGTTTGCCTGACCATATCTCATCAGGCGTTTCTGAAAAAAAAACTTTTCTCAGAGTTAGTCTGATTATCTTATCTTTATATTAAAGTATCTATATTTTTCAATTGTGCTATCAATACTTATGGTCAAACTGGTGATATACAGAAGATGGTTTAGTTGTTCTGGGAAATGAACAAACTCTTATCAGCCATACACTTTTGGTGTGACCGTTGGAGTTGACCTTTTAAAAAAAATTATGTATGTCAATGACAGGAAGAAGAAACATCGCTCTGTAGCTGAAGAGCCTGATATAGTTGCTCAGACAGAGCATACAGAGAAAGGGCAATTAGTATCTAAAAGGAAGAAAAACAATATCCACAAGAAGCAGAAAATACCCAATTCAAATGAGAAGGATGATGCCGGAACAAGCGAAGATAATATCATCGCACCTGTCACAAACATGTATGTGTCATTGTGTCACTATGCCATATCTCTTAATTAGTAATTACTCCTTTACCATTCCCACTCTTGGACTGAATCTAATACAGACTCCTCAATAAGAGGTTTTCCATAGATCACATTGATGATTGAGCTCTGTATGATTATCTCTTGTCAATTCCATGCCCTTGCTTTCCTCCTAAAATAAATTCATTATTTTTCCTTGTGCTTCTATTTATAAACTTCGTATCTATTGCATAGCCTGCTTACAGCTGTATATGATATCATTGTAACTAATCTCTTGTTTGTTTAATTAGGAATGGTAATTTGCTAGAGACTGAAAAGGACAATGTGGAAACAACAGCCATGTCAGAGGAAACTCCAAAGGTCTGTACTAATCGGCTAATAGCTGCTTGCAGTTTTCTACATGACTTTACCTTGGCATAAAAATTGCCCACATATTATTGCTGCATTACTTTTTTTCCGCTGAACTTGTTGCTAAGCTTTTGTGAGCACTGAGCATGTGAATGTGGGTATTTAAATGTAGTTCTTGTGACATAAAATAGACCCCGAGCTCCTATCTTATTGTGGTTTATGATTAAATTCTGAAGCATTATATTTGATGGATGAAGAGCTCTAAAGTTATCCCCTTTCTATCCTGTTTGACATTTCCCTCTCTTCGGGAAAAGACCGAGCCCTCCAAAACCAACGGCACTTTGGATTAATATTAATGCCATTGAAAGATGAAGGGGGAGGAATTAATTCCCAAAAACGTCCGAACATAAGTTTGGAAATGACGTACCCACTGATGATAATAAATGAGTGACTGTGTGTGTAAAAGGCTAAAGACAAAATGCATGTATGACGTATGTGAAGATACTTTCTAGGAACTGATGCCCGTACAAGAAGTTACTAACAATACTCACCTATAAAAAGTGCAGAATACTGACTGCATAGTGCATTTTTCTATTTCATTTGAAGTTCCTATATTTTCTAAACATTTATATGATCTGCAAAAATGCTTTCTTGACTTCACAGCGCCGTAGTAGAAATGCCAGGAGAAAATCAATAAAGAGGCAGTGGTTGCGCGAAATGGCTAAAATTCAAACGGCAAACACTGATTCTCAATCAGAGGCAATTGTAAGTAATACCAAATGCAAAACTGAACATCACAGTAGTAAAGATTGACCTAACCGGCTGCTAGGGCCGAGGCAAAAACTTGAAAACTATCCTTCTTTAGGCGATGGGAATTGGCTCCCTAGACGTGACCGACAATCTTTTGGTGAACATAAGAAATATTAGACAGAAAAAAAAAGGATTTTATCATTGAAAACTAGTATATTTTTAAAGAAATACTGGGAATTCGTATTTCAAATTTTGCAGAAAAATTGGAGAGAAATGCAATCCAATTCTGTAAGAGAAGAGCCAGCTGGCCGACAAAATGGGCATGTGAGTAATTATACCATCTTTGCAAAGTATAACTCTTATGTTTCTGCAGTATAGATGTCAATCATGCCATAACTAGTATCTCGAATTTTCAAAAATCAAGTGCTGATATTCATTAGGAATCACTTGTAATTTGTAAGTAGGTGCAGGGAAGCCATGTTTTGCCATTATTAATTTTTTTATTTTCCATGACTATTGGAAACATGTACTTCCAATTTTGTAGAAGAATTGGAAAGAAATGCAATCTAAATCTGTAAGAGAAGAGACAGCTGGCCGATCAAATGGACATGTGAGTAATCTTAATAAAACTCAACTCTTTATGTTGCTGTGGTGGCACATAGATGTCATAACTTCTATCATGAATTTCCAAAAGTCAAGTGTTGATATTTGTTTGGAATGACATACAAGTAAATGGGGCGATGTCACATTTTGTCAATATATCTAATTTATTATTATTATTATTATTATTATTATTATTATTATTATTATTATTATTATTTATTTCTATTGGAATAACATTCGTTCAATTTTGCAGAAAAATTGGAAAGAAATACAATCTAGATCCTGTAGAGATGATGCAATTGGCCATCCAAATGGACATGTGAGCAATAATAGTAATCCTATAAGGCTATAACTATAACTGTTATGTTTCTGTGGTATAGATGCCAAATCACGCCATAACTTGTATTCTGAATTTTCAGAAGTCAAGTGCTGATATTCATTCAGAATCATATGTAAGTATCAAGGATGCCACATTTGCCACAATATTTTATTTATTAATTATTCTTATTATCATTGTTTATTTCTATCGCAAACACATTTTAAATTTGCAGAAAAATTGGAAAGAAATGCAATCTAAATCCGGCAGAGAAGATTCCACTGACCTACCAAATAGACATGTGAGCAATAACAGTAGTAATCCTCCAAGCATAACTCTTGTGTTGATGTGGTATAATGCCATAACTTGTATCCTGAATATGAATATTCAGAAATCAAGTGTGAACATTCGTTTGGAATCACTTTTAAGTATATGCAGTGATACTGCCATTGTATTTTGTTATTATTCATTTAGAAACTCATTTTCCATTTTTGCAGGAAAATTGGAAAGAGATGCAATTTAAATCTGTTACGGAAGATGCAGCTGACCTACCAAATGGACATGTAAGTATTCTAATCTGAATAAGCATAAAGCTTCTGTTTTGTGTAGCGTAGACACCATTAATTATTTTATCCTTAGTTACAGAATACAAATACTGATTCTCGATCAGAAGCACTTGTAAATATACACAGATATGAATCATATGACACCTTTTACTATTTCACTGATTTGATTTGGAAAGTCATTCTCAATTTTGCAGAGTAATTGGAAAGAGACGCAGTCTAAAATTCGTAGAGAAGAAACCACTGTTCAGCCAAACAGACATGTGAGTGTATATAAAAATGCACAAAGCTATTACTGTACAAGTATACGCACCAAAAATTATATGAACTATCAATATTCAGAAGAAAAAGACTGCTTCTTGTTCGAAGTCACTTCCAAGTACTGTGTGTGTGTGTGCTTATTGCTGCAGACACAAAAGAGAGCAAGTGGGGGCCGTCACCCCCAAATAGTTACTTCAAAATTTTAATAGATACATGCATTAGTATGTATTATTTACAATTTTACACTAATGCCCCTCCAACCGGGAATTCCTGCATCCACCACTTATATACTTGTATATATTTATTATTTATATAATCTGAAGATGAATCTTTTCCTGTTAGAAAATGCAGCTCAATAACCTTTAACAAACAAGCACTATATTTGATTTGTATAAGGCTACAAGCAGATTGTATTCTCATTTAATTGGTTTTGTATTGAAACTGCAAAGCAATGCATTAATAAATTGGAAGAGGCATTTTCCCAACCAAACAGACATGTAAATTAAATTAAATGTGCATAAATTTTCTGCTTATGGGGATTGCCGACCACTAATGTTGCTTGTACTAAATTTGCATAACAAGACAAGGTGGGGACAGGCTAGTGTAAGGAGTGAAGAGGGTGTTGGTGGTCAACAAAATGGGTGTGTGAGTTACTGAATGTTCATACTTTTTGTGAGTCAAGTGCTCCGTGTTTATTCATTCTCTGACAAGTTATATCCTAAAATAGTAAAATGTTAAGCCAAACTGGTTGGAAAGACAAACTAAAGAGAAGAATGAAGACGGTGCAAGTCCTCAAACAATACACGTGAGTTACTAAAATGCTAACAAATGTGCATCAAATTTGGTGCAGGGACAAAGTACATCTGAAAGAAGGGAGGCCTCATATCAACTAAAGGGACTTGTGAGTAACAAAACTACACTTGTTTCTTATTCTGTGACTTACATGCCATTCCTGTCTGAAATTAAGATGACATATTTGCAGCTACACTCGGTTGAATTGCCTGCCAATGATATGGTTAAAGATGCCAAGGAACATATAGAATCAGACGCCAAAAACAATCCCCGTGACAAACCAAATCAAGATGAAGATAGCGATGATGAAACTGAAGTTGTTCCTGTTGAAATAAGGCCTGGACATTTCCGATTTGAGCGTCTAGGGAAAGGTCTATTGCATATCCTGGCGCTGTTCATATACTTCCTTAGACAAGTAGTTTGCTGTGCTCAGTTCTTCTCTTTGCGTGTTACGATGGCTGATCTAACAGTTTACTTTGTTTTATGCTTGGAGTACAAGAATTGGAGTTCAACTCTGTTTCTATTTTCTTCTTTATAGCCACTCAAGTTGATATTCGAGGAAAAAAGGCTCTATAGAATGACATTATTAGCACTTTTCTCTGCATATAACTGAAATACAGCTTCATCTCTTGAAAATCTAATGTATGGTGCATTATATTAGCTAACATGTGAAGTACTTCTCTGTGATGCAGAACGAACTATGGAACCAAATCAATTGAATGCGGTGGTATGTTTTTCCCATTTTTTTGGCTGCGTTGTTCCCATTTAAGATAAAATTGCTCTATCTTATTCATGAATCAGATTGGATTACTATATAGTTTACAATGTGGAAGTGTGAGTGTCTTCTCACTTGCTGAAAATCTTGTGGGACAATAGCGTCTGCATTAATTGTACTGGAGTACTGCTTTAAGTTGTATAGTTTCTTTGAGATAATTTACTCTTTAGGCTTCAGCACTACTATATTCCTTTTATTTTCATTATACTATCCTTGTTAGAGAGCTGGACTCTTTATCTTCTTGTTAAGACTCAGATGATGTGCAACTTCTGCTCCAGGAAAGTTTTCGGTGGAATGGAATCACCAGCAAGAGAAAGGGTCAGAAATGGGGCACAGAGAAATCTTCATTCACCCAAAGAAATGAAGTTAATTATTCAAATAGAGAACAATCAGAAATGCCTAATGCTAAAATGTTTAATCATTCTAATGAGCCATTTGACTTTACTAAACTTCCGTTCCTCTCCGGCTCTTTAAAGGTGTGTTCATTTTATTGATGACATATTTTTTTGCTTTCAAAAACGGGTCACTCGAATGGGAATTTCATTTCTTTTTGAATGACTTGGGTATAAAATGAAAATCGTGATACTCCCCCTACATATGAATGGCTTTATGGCCTTGAAATTTTTTATTTCTCCTGTTTTATTTGAAATTTTAGCAAGGTGATGTGATTGCATATCGGTTTCTTGAACTATCATCCACCTGGACACCTGAGCTATCCTCCTATCGGGTATTTTCTCACATTGGTTTGGGTTTGCTACTTATTTCATGCATACATAGGATAACATCAATAGAATACTTATGTTCTCTTCTGTTGAAGGTTGGGGAAGTATCATCCTATGATTCACAATTAGGTGTGGTTTCATTGATGCCGGTCCCTGAGTTTCCAATCCTTTGTAAGAAGTCTGATGGAGATGATGAGTCTTCAATGCAACCTGTTGCAAACTATAAAGAGGACGGATCTTTGGAGGTAAAGAAAGTAAACAAGTTAACCCCTTCCCCTAAAGAATAAAAATAGAGAATTACACATGACATAATATCTTTGTTCTCCTAACCTTAGCCTAGTAGCAGACTAGCAACTGACCCACTGCTCAATATTTGAACTATAATCTGCATGCAGATCGAATTTTCTGCACTAGCTGAAGTTCGTATTTTGCAACATAAAATGAGAGTCCCTGTTAGCTCCAGTGGTGGTGTGGCTGGAGATGACTCTACCTTGTTGACAGTCACGGCTGATGTGCAAACACCCGCTCCCATTCCACCTGGTATGAAGATTTCAGCTGGGTGTTGCTTTTTGTATTAGTGGGTAAAGCATGTTATCATCCCTCGAGATGTAATGAAATTTATTTGTAGTCCACTCTTTAAGACATGTAAGTTTTTTGGACCCACATTAATGGAGTCGTGATGAATGTGGTACCTTCATTGATTTTCCGTTCAGTCATGTGGCAGAAAGGGAGGGTAAAGTAGTGATGTTTATTTGTATTTTATTTTTCTATCGCATCCCCGTCTCCTCTTTCCTTCCGATGAAGGGATTGACCAAATGAGCCTTATTGTAGGGGACTAGTAACATATTTTACCGCCGCCTTAGTTTTTCTTTCTGCCATGTCACCCTTCAATTAACAGAAAATCAGCTGATGCTAGTCAACACAGTTCTTTTGGAGGGGCTAGAAACAGTTTTTCTATATTCTGAGGGGCTGTAAACAGATTCGCTATATGGGGGGGGGGGGGGCTAAACATTTTTACCTCCCCTTCTCACAACATGGTTTACTGTTTTGCAGACAACAAAGATTTGATCAATGACAGTGAAGAAATGCATTCTATCATCATTGAAGGTACTATATGTGTTCCCATTTGCATCAACTGTATAAAACTTTACTCCACGTCCCTCTTAAAATGATGGCATTTCCTTATCTATAGATAACAATGTAGACCCATGGGAACAAATCAGCGAAGCTCTAAATGCAAAAAAGCAACAACTTTCCCAGGAAACTAACTGTGATAGGGAGAGTTCAGGCAAGACTTGGTCCTATAAATCGCTGAGAGGCAGTGCTTTAGGCCCGACAATGGCTCTTCTAAGATCTAAAAATCAGATATGAGGCAGAATAGTAAAATGGATCTGTTTTTTTCATCAACTGATGACTGATGTTACTGTTTTTTGCCGAATGGAAAGGAGCAGCCCTTGAGCCCTTGTGTGGGGTTCCAACGAAACAGTAATTAAATGTATCAGGGTTAACTTTGTTTTGGTCCCCATTACTTCCCGTAAGCTATCTTATTTTTAACAAGTTGCTCTCTAATTTCTCCTACTGAACTGCTTCAAGTGGTTTGTTAATGTCATATTGGAACATTGCATGGTCTGCGTGGATCTTGGAAATTCAAAAAGGGTAAATGTTTTTTGTATCTTAGTGTTTTATAAAGATGATGGAATTTGCTGATCTTTCTTCCGGCCTTCAGGAGTTCAGGGGGTGAAAAGTTTTATGTTGTTGGCATCCAGAAGAACAAGGAATAACTGAATAAGTTGTGTGCAACATTGAAGCAAACACCAAGGGCCTATTTGGATATAGGGCTTATCCAATGTCTTGATATATGTTTGAACTTTTATAAAAGTTGAAAGATCAACATCCATACGTGTGATATAGTACGCTATTCTGAATTTTCCCTTGAGCACTATAAATCTACTTATTGGTCAGATTGGGTCAAAAGAGTAGTTAAAATTATTCCAAATTTCCAACCCAATATAAATTCTTCATAATCAAGTACTAAACCTATGACACGATTTAGAGGATTGAATCATTGAATTGCCAGTTTATTTTAAATGTATTTATTGGTCAGTTTGGCCAGATATGCTCATATGCATATTTATAAGACATAATAAAGATGACTGAATTATCTATTTCACATTGGATCTATTTTTTATAACATTTTATTTGTTCAGATATAGACAAGTCTTCCAAAGCCTTCCATCCAAACAGATCTTAAAGGGAAAGTGGTGTGTCGTGACTCCTGAGGATCACTTGCCTTGAATGGTTTGCAAATATCTTATTCTTTGCTTTCTCAAGACAAACTGCGGCTATATGCTTCTGATTTAAGTATCCTTCTTCCTTGATGATTCACTTCCATCCCAAGATCTATCCCCTCTTGTTCCCATTTCCCAGTATGTCCAGGTATGAAAACAATCCCCATTTCCGTGACTTGAATGACTATGAAACACCAAACACGCCTCGTGGGTCGGGGCTTGCCAATATTCAGACAAGGTCCCGACCGCCCTCATCCCATCAACATCCCAATGGACCAGCGTATGGGATGCCGCTGCCAATATCACATAAATCGCCGGTTCTACAGTCACCACAACCTTTTCTTCCTCCTAATCATCATCAATCATCGGTCCCGGAAAATGCCTCCGAATTTCCTTCTTATCAAGATGGGTCGGACAGAAGACTCCCTCTACCACCTTCTAGCCGTGCTGGTTTTCGTGCTGGGACCCAGTCAGCTTATCCTGACCACCAACGAGAACGCTATCAGCCTTCACAAACACGGCCTCCAACAGGTTGGAGCAAAAGTAAAACGGCCACACCATGTGCATGGCTTGCATGTTGCTCACTTGTTGTAATAGGCCTGGTAATCCTCATAGTGTTACTTGTAGTCAATCAGCCGCGAAGCTTGAAGTTTGATGTATCAAGCGTCGATCTAAATGCAGTCTCTCTTGACACGGGAAACCTCCTTAGTGTTGACCTCACTCTACTAGGGAACTTCAGTAACCCAAACAAGAGAGGGAGTGTGGAGTTGAAGGACTCAATGGTGAATCTGTACTATGATGGAACACAGATGGCATCCTCTAACATGCTTCCTTTCCCTCTAACGCATGGTGAGTACAAGTTCCAAGATGTTCACCTCGCAGCGGGCCAAGTCGGGCTCCCGTCGAACACTAGCAGCCTCATAACCAAGCAGATGGAGAGTGGGAGTGTGTGGTTTCAGGTGAAGGGCACTTTCAGAATAAGATCTACTGGCCTTATTAAGTACTCATATTGGCTCCATGCCTATTGCACCATTGTCCTTACTTACCCTCCTCCTGGTGCCTTGGTTGCCAGAAGTTGCACAACCAAGCGTTAAAACATGCTCATGAATCATGACAAACACATTTTAATTTTTCTTTTTCAAAATTGTGTTTCTAAAATAGTTCTAGGATTTATGCCAAACGTAGTCTCACTTTCTACTTCATTTTTTATTCCATGCTTGTGTGTTTTTCACTCATTCAACTATAGAAGTTTCCCCACAACATTTTATCATCGATCTCACTTTGTCCAATAAAAACATGACAGATTATTAGAGCGTGTTAGGTGGCACCTACACGGTAGATTAGGGTCTAGCGCCTATGCGGGTTTAGTCGGGATCAATCGGGGTTAAGTGGGACAACCCCAAAACAAAATAGTAGACAGATAAGTGAAGACCTTTGAAATAGTAGATGCAACTAGATGAAGGGTGTCTAAATAGTGACATGACAAAAAAAAAACACTTTCTTCAAAATCTCATTTCTTCAATCTTGTAATTCAATTCGTTCTGTGAATTTTATACTCCGTATATAGTAGTTTGGTCACAAACTCTAAATGCTAATCCTATTTCCCACTTCTTGAATGGTTTTCTATTTCACCCTCAGTTGGTCTGTATTGTTAAATTTTCCATCGGGTTCATCCATTAATTGACATCTTCCTTGATTGAGGCCATTAATACATGAATGGAGTAAAAGGTACTTCCCTGGACTTACTATTGCGTAAGTGGGACTTACCTTTAGTGTAAATGACTTGTGATTAATGTAAATGAAATGTATGTCTTGAGTACGATAAATTTCTTTCACCTTAAATGTCTTGATGTAAATGGATAAATGTCTATGATGGGTGTAATGAATCGTGAAAGTATCTTGTCACTCTGAACTTCTTTTTGAAAGTTTTCATCTTGAATTTGAGACCCCATGGAAGCAAAATTAAAGGATATGTATGAACCCGAGCGTAGCTCACCTGATAGGAAGAGAGTGCCACAAGGGAGATGTTCCGGATTCAGCTCCAAACAATAACTTGACATGATCCTACCACTGTCCGAGTAACTGTCCAGTCAGTTCTGGGGGCTCGGGATGAAGTATCATTCTTTCCACCAGATTGTTTAATCAACATTTAGCCATCAAATAGCACTGTGCGAATTAGAACTTGCTCAGAACCTTGATGTGTTGACCAATTACTGGCATTCTCTTGAAAGTTGTGCTAGGAACCTGATACACACTAAATGAGATAGAGACGAATCCTTGTGTATGGAAATACATTGACAGTAATGGAAATATGCTAGATAGGAAACATGCTGGATAGCAGAACAACTAGAAGTTTAATTCTGGAAAATTCCTTTTGTACACATCAAGTTTTACACGCCATTTTACACGTCTGTCAAATTGTCTGTGTACAGACAATTTGATCGACTACACAGACATATTGAGCGGCGATTTACGAAGAAAACCAATTTTCACACAGACAAAAAAAAATGTCTGTATCACAGACACTTTATGAAAAATTCAGGTTTAATATGTCTGTGATAGTGGAAATCGATTTTCTTGATATTTTGTCTGTATGGAAATCGATTTTCTTCATAAAACGCCGGTCAAATTGTCTGTCTAGCCGATCAAATTGTCTGTATATAGACAATTTGACCGGCGTGTACACGAAGCGGGACTCTTTAATTCTTCAAAGATTAAGGGTGAGTTTATAGGAAATGTAGACTAATTTGACGAAATCGAGAGCACATCATGTAATGTAGCGTAAATAACTAACACCAAAAAACAACAACACTTTTTGCTAGCAAGGTTTCCCACAATAGTTTGTTAAAATTGGTACTTCTCTCAAATTTTAAAACTTTAAAGCTAAATAGGAAAATGATGCTTAAAAGTTTTATTTTACCAAAAGAATTCACCAAAATATAATCTTTTACCACACAAAACACTTCTACTTTAAATCACTTCGATCATACTAAAATTGACTGAATCGACTGATTCTATTAAAATTTATGAAGTTTTGGTTGAAGTGACTGGATTGAATTATTCTGTTGATTTGAAAAAAAGATTTAAAGTATATCTTACAAATAAAATAAAGAAAAAAGATTATATGAAAAATAGTTAAAATGGTCTTCTGTAGTAACTTCAAACAATACAGCCACAAAAGTAACTATAACATTACTTTTTCTTATGATTACACGTTTGGTGAAAAATTGACGGATAAACTTGATAAGATGAAAAACATAGTCACCAAACGGGTTCTTCATTTACCAACACAAATAACTTTTATGGTTGATCACTTGATAATTTCAAAAAAGAGCACTTTTCACTAGGGGTGGACTCAGGTCCGGACCGGGTCCGGGTCGGGCCTAGGCCCGAACGGGCCGGCGATTCAGGAGTGGTGGACCCGGGACCGGCCCGGGTAACCACTGGGTCCGGTCCAGTCCGGGCCGGGCCCGTTATCATTTTTTTCCCTCTTCCTAATTAACCCCCCTGCCACCCCAACCCCCCAAACCACCCCAAATGGCCCAAAATACCCAGCCCAACCCGAAAATTTAAAAAAAATGGAAAAAAAATAGTTTTGGCCCGAACCCGGCTGGATCAGGCCTTGTTTTGGATGACCCGAGCCCGGACTGGAAAACCCTCCGGGTCAGGCCTAGCCGGTCCCGGGCCAGTTCCGGGTCAGGCCACCCGGCCCGAGTCCATCCATACTTTTCACAAACATCCTTGACTGGGATAGGCACCACCTAACATTTCTAATACTCGGTATTATCTTAACTCAATCACGTCGATCCCAACCATTTCAATTTTCAATAATGAAATAAGGCAACATGGTATACTGTATACACAGCCTGATTACACAACATAACAATTGGCTTGGGGACGAACTGTTGCACCAGTGAGTAAATTAATTTTTTAACAACTTTATTAGTTCAAACATTTTTTGGCTTTTTTTTTAGTTCAAATAATACACATTTATAATAAGCACAACTTGCAAAATACAGAAAATAAATGCAATTAGACCCCAAAGGGAATAGCAGTGAGCCAGTGATAACGGTAAAGAGAAAAGAGTGGACATGCTTTATTATTAAATAGACTTACACACTGATTGTACATCTAGTAAACAAGTAGAAGATCCAATTTCAGGGAGGAAAAAATGCCCTCACAAAACTTATGCTGCAACAACAGCAGAAACACAATATCCCAACATTGAACTGAACTACTTCTCGTGATGCAATATTTACACACGCAAGAATTGGCACAACAATTCCACTTTTCATGCAATCCTCATAAATATCAGGTGGATTGCAATGGGCACCTCAGAGGCAAGAAATCATCCACAATGCCCTTATGACCTCCTTAACTGATCGCAAGTGAAAAAAGGATGCTTAAGTGCGTTACGAGCTGTCATCCTGATTGAAGGATCATATCGCAGAAGTCCTTGCAGGAGGTCAATAAGATCACCTGCTGAGTGGTCAACCTGCTGCATCACCAAATTCTGCAGAAGAAAAGATTTCATCTCAATATATGGCTATGCCAAAAGCATAAATGAGGTTCTGCGTTTTGTTATCAAAAAAATGTTGTTTAGTTCAAATTTCAAAAGTGCGAAACATGCTTGGTAAATCTGTTGTGGATGTGTAAATTTATACTACGTATTAGTTCTCACAAAAATGTATAACTGAGAAATTCTATACATATGTAATCCTGTCAAAGGGAAACGTGTTTTCAAACAATCAAAACAAGAAATGCATGTTTCAATTATATTTCAAGGTTTGGTTTTAAGAAATTGCTCTAAATAGGGGTAAAAACAGTTGGGAATTCCAAAAAAGGAATGCTAAGTTCTTATTCCCTAAATAGGAGCAATTAGGGCAAAGCTTGGAAAATACTGCCGCATATGACAGTATACTACCGTGTTCAAAGGAAGACCGTAACATACTCTTATTTAGGGGAAAACATAGCACTCCTGTTTTGTAATTCCCCAATGTTTTTACTCCTATTTTGGGAATTTTCCCTTTCTTTAGTTTCAAAAAAAGGAAAATAAAAACACTGCTGTCAGATGTATTTACTTATTTTCAATTTCCACATACAACAACAACAACATCCAAGCCTTAATCCTAAAAGAATTTGGGGTCAGCTAACATGAATCAATCTATGATATCGGTGCCAAACAGAGAAGACGAACAAGAAAGGGAAGAAAAAAAGTGAGATAAAACTAATAAAATAAAGATAAATAAATATAAGATAACAATAACACAAGAATATAAGAAAGAAAAGGAAAAAAATAAAAGAGCATAAAAAAGCTAGAAGATAAAAATAACATAGAATATAAAAAGATAAAGAAGATAAAACAGCTGGGTTACCAAGCGTCCACTAGATAGTGAGTTCTAGAATTTACCTGAAGACGGGGTAATTTCATAACAGACTTAATGCTATCCCTTGAAGTTGCACCTTCAGGCCAGTCAAGTCTACCCCTTTTCACATATTTCTCAGCATGTCGACTAGACCAATCAACAACACGACAAAGTCAAGAATATGCAGGATACAATGGACAACAATGCTAATATTTATGAACCTTTTGAACAAAAGGATACTCACTCCACTCTTTTCAAAATGTGAGGTGGGAAAGGACCCAAAACCCTCTCCATCATGGCAAGGTGCTCTAAGTTCTCATGTGTTTGGAACAAAGCTTCACCCTGAAAATAGTAACACACAAGATATATTTTTTGTTTCCTAAAACGAGTAGAGTCATACTATCATTTGGCAACAAAGAAAAACTAAACTACTTATTTACCGAGCATAGTTCCACCAATATACAACCAACACTCCACATGTCACAAGGGTAACTCCATCCAAGACCTATATTGAGACAGCACTTCCGTTCAGTTTTGAAGAAAGACAAGCACTTTAGGTTCAGTTTTGTAGAAAGATGAACAGAACACAACAGTTGGTCACATTGCTTAAAGAAGGGGTGGTGGGGAGAGAGTATCTACCAAGGATAACCTCAGGTGCACGGTAGTGTCTAGTAGATACGATATAATTGTGATCATGGCGCTCATATGCCGTACTACCAAAATCAATCACCTTGATAGCACTTGATTTTGGTAATCTCTTGTAAAATGATCCATCTCTAGGTGGCCATGGCGCGACCTGCACATGTAGAATACAATCAAAGAGTCCACTTAAAGAAAGTGTTGACTATTTATTTAGTGCAGGGGGGCACTATCCCTAGAAGGTCTAAATAAAGTGTTTGCAATTACATGTTCTAGTGTGTACGGGCTTTGTAATTCTGCACTGACAACTTAGAGTTTCTCTTTGTATTCGTTTTGTTACTTTTTAAGAGGTAGGGGCAGAGATGCACAGTTCATTCATCAAATGTTAATCTCGCATACCTTATAGTCAGGGACTTTTATGTAGTCTGGAGATACAAAGAGTATATTCTCAGGCTTCAGATCAGTGTGTATTAGTCGCATATCATGCATGACTGATAAAATGAGAAACAAATATTAAATATATCAGAAACCAACCAGAAATCTTTTGGCTCAAGATAAATGCATGTAAACATGAAAAGACAGCAGTGTGCTAATAGAAAGATTGAAACTTAAGTAACACATCAACACAGGTATGGTAGACCGCAGTAGCTAAAAGAAAAAGATATCATTCAAGATGGTCCTATAGAGCCCAAAGCCATGGGGATGGAAAAGATAAAAAGAAATGGCAGAATCTGACTACACACATGCTACACATTCCAAGAGTTGTCTGGCAATCTCACGAACTAGGTCAACTGGAAATGAGCGATAATTGTTTTTCCGTAGAAAATCGAATAAACTTGGTCCAAGCTTCTCAAACACCTGTTAAGACCATTTAAATTCATTGACAAGCCTTAAGTCCCCATATAATTTCGAAATCCCGGGCAATGAGGTTACCATGAATTAACAATATACTTACTAAACATATATGGTTACGGTAATCAAACCAGTTCCGTAATTGAACACAACTGCAAAGAATGAACTCTTTTAATCACAACTTCGAAATAAAAACCATGCAAGTAGATGAAACTGATATGGACTTACCGACTGCCACTCTTATCATATCTTCCAAGCAGATGAAGAACATCAACTTCTACCATTGCTGCCTCACGATACTTTTTAATGCTTCTGATGATTTTTATGGCTACCAATTCTCTCTGTTCCCTATCCCAGCATTCCAGAACTTGACCAAAGGTACCTGTAGAACAATAGTAATCTGAAGGGGAAAACTCACAAGGAAAGAGACTTATAAAAACTTTACCAAAGTGGTATCAATACTTACCTTCCCCAATCTTCCTGAGGATCTTATCTGCAAAAAGAAAAGTTATAAGCATAAAACAAAACAATGACACTACTTAAACATTTATAACCAATATTCAATTCATATTCCGTGAAATTAATTCAGGATAAGTTTGACTAGAACTGCAAATGAGTAGATCAGATTTTTTTAAACACAGGAGGGAACTAAATAATAGAGGGTATTGAGTAGGAAAGAGCTGGCTAGGTAATACGACTTTTCCTCATTTCAGAGGAGATTTTGCAGTTTTATCTTGAAACTCTAATTTGGCTTAAAAATGGAATAAACTTCAGAAATAGCAGTTTCACCCTTCTACTGGATCCTTAAATCGAATGTGAAAACAGATGACACAAAAAATTCATCCACTTCATTTTTTATTTACATGATAACCACAGAATATAACCTTGAAGTCATCTCTTCTCTTTCTCAAATAGAATTCAGAAAATTGTTATGGCAAAGAACGGCACAATAAAAAAGTCATTTGGAGTAAGATTTAAGCAAAAAAATCCAATTGGAGATTAAACTATATGTTTTGGCATGGGAAAGTAGCATGATTACAGCGGGTAGTTAAATTCTCTCCCAAATCAAATATGTAATGCCCATCTTTGTCATCATCTCGCCAAGGGGGAGAGCCTTTTTGAACCAGTCCCCTAAAATATAAATTTTCATGATGAGAAAGTACTCTTCCATGTGCAAAGCTTGACACACTGCCAACCTCTTGCCCATAATATATCCCTGGCTGAGCCTACACACAGCCATTAATTGATAATCCTTTGGCATAAGACATCACATAAAAACTTTCCTCAAACAAAACAATGCAGTTCAACATACATGGAAGAAATGGTAGCTTCATATATCAGTACGCAATAAAGGACCAAATCATGAGGCAAGTTTAAACACAACAGCAAATACACTCGAAGTGGGAGGATAAAACATTATGTCATCGATCCTTCTCTAATCTCATATATTTGAAAACTTTTGTAACCAAAAAACATCTTGCAAGCAAAGCTAATGAGCATTTCACAGATGATAAATCATTCCCCGGAAAATACTCATCTGTTTGAAAAAATAGTAATAATATTCATACTTCTGCTGTAATTTTCATACTTCAACTGTTTCAGTAATGCATGGACTTTCACGTTGTAAGAGCAATATGTTTCAATAGCTCAATTCATGATGAACTTTCGAGTATGCCCTTTGATCGAGAATGAACATGTGCATACATAAGCAGCTTTACGTATGACACATGAACTAAGCCTGGTTGTTTTCCATTTAAAAAGATAAATGCGAGAAGATAACATAAAAAACTTAACCGAGTATAATTCATTTGATCCACATATCAGGTCGTCCATTTTCTGACTATAATTAGGAAATCACTAGTTCCCATTCTTATTTTAAGATATATTGAGACTAAAGTTCACAAGTTGAAACGTCTGTCAGGACAGATCCCCAAATTAAAAAACAGTAACTAAAGCGCACTTGTTCAGCGTCAAGATTATCAGAGTCAGGCTCAATTTTTCGTTTCTCGTAAACATCTTTAAAAAAAGCCCCCCAAATTCTAGCAACGGAAAAAATCACACCTTTGGAGTATGAGAGGGGTCCCAATCTAATCTGGCCCGTTTCTTTGGGCGACGATCCATATATTCCTGAGGATAATCAGTCACGAGATTTGCTTCCATCGAACAATCATTCACAGAGATAGAGAGAAGCACGAAGACAGAGAAGAGGAGAGAGAAACCCTAATCCCATGTAACTCTTCTCTATGGACAGCTCGAACCAGTTGAGAATTGAGATTGTCCTACTAGATAGGATCAAATAGATCTTTAATCTGAAGCCTCAACTGATAGGATCACAAAAAATCTTATTAGATCAGATAAAAAAGATTCAGATCAGATCAGATCGGAACAGAAACATTCAGATCAGATCAGAAAGATTCAGATCAGATCAGAAGCATTCAGATCAGATGAAATTAGAACAGATCAAAAACATTTAGATCAGAAATTTACTCCAGACCCCCCAGACTCCTCTCCCAGACCCCTGGAGTAAAAAAAAATCATTTAGATCAGAAACATTCATAGCAAATTGGAAACATTCTATCGTTATCGATTATATTATTATTATTTATTATTATTATTATTGTTATTACTATAATTACTATTATTATTACTATTATTATTACTATTATTACATATTAGTGTTATGTTTTTATTTTTAGAATTGATTTTTTAATAAATGTTAAAATCGAATACTCTGTACCAATCCAACTAACCTAAATAATATTGTCACCATTTGAGAAGAATGAATCGAAGACAAAAGAATAACTAAGAACATTTATTGTATGACATGTAGTTGTCACCAACCACAATTGCATTGGACAGTACTTCCTAACATTCGTAATACATAGTAATGGTAGTATATATCTACAACATTTATTTCACCATCTAACAAAATTTATATCTCGTTTACTTGCGATTATGTTATACTGCATAGGATGCCGTTAATGGAAATTAAATATCAACTTGCGATTATTGTATCAACTTTTGCACTGGACGACTTTATGCGCCTTCACGAGTTGGATATTCCAGTTTCGAGTGCAACCACCAATGAGCCAAGTACTAACACTAGCATGTTTAATCCAGAACACAAACAAGAAATGGAAAAAGTGCAGTCAGAAATAGCTGCTGAAATTTGACGCTCAATTCGACATTAAATGAATATGGCACTAAGTATATTTATATTATTGTTTTTTGCTATTGGGTTGTAAGAACAAACTCATGTGTTTGTCATTTCTACGTTACTCTCTTTACGTGGACGGATTTTATATTGCTTTGTTTATTGTCAATATTTATATTATTATTAAAAATGTTATTAATATCACTACTACTACTACTACTAATTATTATTATTATTATTATTATTATTATTATTATTATACTGATTTAGAAAGTTAAGATGAGATTAGAAGGATTCAAATCAGATCAGATCAGAAACATTCATATCATATCAGACAGATTCAGATCAGATCAGATCCTAAAAATCCAGATCTGAAACATTCAGATCAGACGAAGAGAACAACTTCTAAATCCCCAGAAATTATATTAAGGCATAATGACAAAAATAGGATTACCGGCTTTTACTTGAACAAAAATAAGACTGATTTTTAATTTGGACGAAAATAGATTATTACTTGTGAACAGACGGAATACATCTAATGTAAATACTAAACAAAACTCTTAATCGAACCCCACAACGACCGTGTGGAGGTCACAGCTCCTATGTGCTAGGATGGGCCTCTGGTGTCACGGGTATAAGGTCTACCACTATTATGATTGGTTGGGTCACCATGATTTATAACCTTTTTGGACAAGACAAAATAAAACAAAACTCTAATATCCTATCATTCTCTCTTTCTTTGTTCCTCAATCCAAATTCACCCTCACCGCCCAAGTCATTGCATCACTGAAACATTGGTCATTGTAGAGCTGGGTTGGTGGGATAAAGAGGTGTAATGGTCCTCTTAATAATTTTTAGTCTCATTTTTTGAAATTAAAAAAAAAAATCTTTTTGTCCATTTGTTAATTTTTAGTATTATTCTTATCCTAATACCTTATATTAATAATCATTTATCAAACGACTTACAATATAAGAAGGTGGGTTTGTGTATTTAGAAATTGCGACCACACATAAAGGCAATGATATGAGCCGCTTTTTCATTGGTCTCCTAATGCTTCAGCTTCCTCCAGAGATCAATTGGATTAAAAAAACCTACTACGAGCTTTTAAAAAATTCCTACTATTTTCTCAGACAATCCATCTCGAGGCCCATCTCTCTATCATCAGATTATTAACAATATCCACATTAACTTTCATCTGATTCATCTCAAATCTTTTCCATCTCAACTCTTTCTGTTACGCGTTGGAAATCTCATGTTTGCTATCCTCTTCACGAGAAGCTCTCCAACTAGTTAACATGGTATCACTACAGCTCTGCATCCCTATAATCGAGAAGCCCCCTCCACCTCTAGGGTCTAGACCACTTCATTCTAACACTTCCAAATGCATTCCACCTAATAGAATTTCTCGACCAACTTTAGATTGAAACCGATTACTCCAATTCTATAATTTTTAACACTCTTTTAAATAGACAATAATTTTCTTTTTTTCCTTCCTACCAGCGAGGGTAGTCCTAAATATTTGTCCGGTGATTCCCCTTGATAACTCCCACCATAGTGCATTAATCAAAGTGTAGCACGCCTAGTTGATTTGTGCATTGCATGAGATGCTAGATTTGTCAAAGTTGATCTTATGTCCTAATAATCTAACACAATGTTCCAATATATCATTGACAACTCAAAACTCATCCAGATTTGCCCTAAAAATGACATATTTTTAGTGTCTTCTTCAGCAATGCCACTCCACCAGACCTACCTATAACTTCTTATTTCCGAATCAAAGCGCTCAACCCTTCGATTTTTCAGTCTCTTCAATAAAAACTCATGCTCCCCTCCTCGTGCTTCGTTCCCCAGTCCCTGTTTCTTAACAATCAAACAATCGTAGAAGATGAAGAAGAAGCAGATAGAAAGATATTGAGATGAATCGAATCTGGTATACCGTGAAAATGGCCGTTGCCCTCCCTCGAGAAGGAAAGCAACGACAAACTCTTCTCTCTATCTCGCCTCTAATTCTCAAAGCCTTAGGGTTTCCATAAGTTAGCCTCCTTTTGTAGGACAAGATGGCTAACTTATGGATTACAAAGAAACTAATGGGCCGATACACATTCGTGGCCCATATTACACATTTAAATAATAACTACACAAATACAAAGATATTTAATTAGATTGTACACCATAAAATATTCCCAACAATCTCCCCCTTGGTGTTCAATCGTGTTCAATCATCATTGTAGCGCATATATCTTTGTCTTTGTGTTGAACTCGACTTCTGAAGAAGGCTTTCTAAAGAAATCATTGCAATCTCCCCTTTGATGTCTTCTTGGTAACTTGATCTTTGATGTCGCGGGTTGAGGAATCTTCCTTTATCTTTCTTGTAAACCTTGCCTTCCAGAAGTAGCTCTTGATCAGCTTCAATGAAGTCCGAAGGGGCCTCTAGAATGAATGTTCTAATGATTTCCAAGTGCGCATGGGAGTATCTGACCTTTGTCTCATCCACAATGTAATCTTTTTGACTATTTGAATTGAATGCGTTTGAGGAGACATTGTCGGTGGCACAACGGAAAATGATGGTTAACTTGTGAGTGTAGTTGTCCATTTGAAGCTTTTGATAGAGAGTAGAGAAAGTGTTGGAGAAGAGAAGTGTCCGATAATGATTTGTTGAGAGTTAACAACATGTGGATCACTCTCCCCTTCATGACGATCCCATGAATCGGGGCGTCATGCCTTTATTCTTTTATTCGAACTTGGAAACAAATCAGAAGAAAAAAACAGAAAGTTAAAAACTGGATACACTGAGGTGTTCCGTTATCACAACATCAATGTAAACACCGATGTGTGGCCTGTATAAAATGATAGAAGCATTTAAAGCTCTAACAGCACTTCCAACCAGTCATGGTGAAACATCTAGAATAGATGTCACTCTAGTTGTTATTGCATGATCATAAAGATCAGCATTCAAAAACTTGTAGCCCCCTGAGGTTATGTAGACACTCGTTATCATCACTATAGAGATAAACTCTAAAGCAATGGCCTGAAAATGTTGGTGATTCTTATGTTGCAACACCAGGACTTCCTTCAAATCATTGGTCTACATCTGTAATAGATGAGCCCTATGGAAATTCTCGCGGGTCATGAAGACCTGCGACTGACTCAAAAAGTGCGTCTGTGTCCTAGAAAGTTTCAAAACATTTGGGAGTGAGCAACTAGACACAACGTGATCAATGATAATTCAGTGGCATGGGGTTGAGGCCACTGTAGTCAGTATCACTTGCCTCAGAAGGAGACAGTAATGAGAGTCACGGTTCCCCGTGAAATATGATTAAACACTTGTCTGTTGGGAGATAAGTGAGTGGTCTTGGGTACGGATAAAATGCACCGTTGGACTAGATGCAGCGACTTCTACCCGAGATCTGATTAAATCAGTCCTGAACCTATTTGGGAATTGTCCAGAGTATTTGAGTGACTAGGTGTATATGTTCAATTGACAACAAGCAGTTGAGGTAGCATACTTATCATTGATTATTGATTTCTTGCTCACTTGAGCCTTCTGCTTCCTAACACTCGTAATGTTCACTCACTCACTCACTTACTCTTGGCTTTGTCCCTTGGGTAGGCTTAGTTGGGTTTACTAAGCTATATGAACATGTTCTCTCATTGATTTTCTCTTTGTACTCCCCCTCAACTGGAGCACTCAGTATGCTTTGTCTTTGTTAGGTACCGGAGGAGGAGAACATTGAAAACTCCCCCTAAAATGTTGCATCCTTTGAGAGATTCCTTGCTTTGTCGGTGTAAGGCGCCAGGAGGAGAAAACTGAACCCCCCCCCTCATAATGTGCAAGATTTGATTGCTCACACCTAGTCATACCCGCTATGTGTGTGGAGCAATATGAACAGGTACCACACATAACGGTTTTCCCTGAGCTCATCATTTAGAGTTTCAGCATATTGATGATCACACAATGTTGATGAGTTCGGGGGGGCTTCAGTAGTTGATTGTTGATTGTTGTAAGAAGACCTTTGACGCGAGGTTGATTGAATTATCTACGATTTTCGGACCTTTACAGTGTACTTTAGAAAAGCTTTGACCTTAGGTTTGACTTTGGAAGAATTTGAACAGATTTGCCTAAAATTTGACCTTGACATCGGTGATTGACAATGTTTCTCGGAAAGTGAACGAAAACTCCCTCAAGAACCGCGCGTGAGGGCGCGTGGTTGGGGGTTATGGGGTAAACCTCCATAAATCATGTATATTTTTTTGTTAGCTTTCCATCGACATATTATACGCTTAAATAGGATCACCGAGTCAAAAGTTATGGCCAACACAGTGCGATGTCGCTGAAAATCACGAAATTTTGAGTTTTCGAGGAATTTCTTCGAAGTTGAGGTTCTCGATGTTGAATATCGAGAACAGATGGAATTAACACAAATTCTAAAACAAAACCTCGAGATCCCGATCTCGAGATTTAAACTTCGAGATCAAGATGTACAACACTTTGGCTACATATTAATAAATGAAATTAAAAAAAAATCAATGAACACATGGCTAAGAACAGAGATTGATGAGGAGAAGAATCCCTTTTTTTTGTTGAAGAAAGTGAAAACCAGAGCGTGTTGAAGAGGCAGATGAAAGGCTGGGGTGCGCAGGGTATTGCGAGGAACGGAAAATAATTTGAAAAGATCTTTGAGATGGAACGTAGCTCATGTAGCATCTCATAAAAGACCCACACTTCTCATAAAAGCTATTGAACCAAACACACAACTAGAGACTTTTAAGATCTTTTTAAATAATATAGAAGCTAGAAGCTACCAATTTTTATGTGCCAAACATGCTCTAATTAAATTTAACTACATTTAGCTCCGTTAGCTTGATGACAAAATCAAATATGATCAAATACATACATACATACACACACACACACACACACACACACACACATATATATATATATAGGGAATAGTTCAAATGAAAAGTGGTCTTCCCGTGCAAAGTGCAAAGTTTTCACTTTTTCATGTTTCGCTTGCACTTTTTGTTGTTTGCGTTGCACTTTTTGGCCATTTTGATTTTGGCCAAATTCGGCCAAAATGATGGTGGCAGTTTTGTAAATAAACCAATTTTTTTAGCTATCGCGAAAAAGTGCAACGAAAGCAAGAAAAAGTGCAAGCGAAACATGAAAAAGTGTAAACTTTTCACTTTGCACGTTAAGACCTCTTTTTATTTGAACCATGCCCTATATATATAAAGTGCAAACAATTGCACTTTTTCTTCACCACGTTGCACTTTTGCGTGTTTCTGTTGCACTTTTTCGCGATGGCAAAAAATTTCGTTTTAATTACGAAATTGCCACCGTGTTTTTGATCAAATTTAGTTCACTTTTTGGCTCATTTTGAACCATTAGATCTCAAAATGAACGCACGAGATTAATTCTTACTTTGCATGGGAAGACCTCTTTGTATTTGAACCATCCCCTATATATATATTGAAAAGATATATATATATATATATATATATATATATATATATATATATATATATATATATATATATATATATATATCTTCATTTCTTAATCCTTCCCCAGCTCACTATTTATTTTGATAAATCTAATGAACATTATTTTAATAAATGTATGATAAATCGAGATGACTTTAGATGCGTATATAAATTATTGGTTGAATTTTTTTTATTTTTTTTAATATTTTTATTTATTTTTATTTACTCCAGGGGGTCTGGTGGAGGGGTCTGGGGGACTGGAGTAAGGGGGCTGGTTGAATAATTATCAAGCAAACATTCAACAAATACAAAATAATAACTTCTCCTTGTTCAAATGGTTGCAATAATTTTCCATTTGGTCCATATTTAAGTATTTGCAACACTTTTTTCATGTTAGTAAGTATTTCATTTTTTCCATACTACGTACTTTTTACCATCATGTCATTTTTTTATACAGATTTTATACATTGTTGATCACTTTTGCTATTTCAATATTCAGTATGTGAAACCCAGTATCCCAAACAAGGGGGTAGGAGTATGTGAATTGATATTAAACAAAGTTAGCATACTAACTCTACTTACAAAATAACTACTCCGTATAATTTAAATGTTCACCCAAATCAAACTGTTGAGATACTTTTAGAGGCACTTATGTTTTGTACACGCCCGATTTTTTATTTTAAATGAGGTAACTCAAAATTAAATTAAGAGCATCATATCCTTCGTTCTATGTTTTTCTTGCATTCATGGTTGTCATTTCATTATCACACAATAAAATTCAAATACTTCCAAAATTCAAAACTCTTCCCACAATGTTACCGTATACATATATTTTTATACATGCTCCAAATATATTTAAATTACAATCTAAAATAATTCAGGGTTGTTATCTAAATGCCGAATCTTTTTCCAAATAATACTCCTAATAACTATTTTCTTCAATACTAATCTTTTAAAAAATCTGACACACCATTTAATTAATCTCACTTAGACATATAACGATGCTTGAGAATCAAGATTTTACTAAAAAGAGTAGTCATATCCGTTTGTTATCTCTTTATCAACATATCTCCCAACTATTTTTATTTTTTGATTGCACGGAGTTGTATGATATTTTTTTGAAAGGAAGCTGACAAATTATATTAAATCAATATTCTCGATGTGTGACTGAGAAAATAATACAACTGAGCAACAACCAAAAGCCCTAACCTCCTTTCAACCAACATTAACCATAAGCCCACCGGCCCCTCAAGCCATGATCAAACATAGAGTAGTCCACCCCAAAAAGAGCGAGACTACTCGCTGAACATGTGAGAGCTTTGAGGCTTTTAGCGGCTGAGTAAGTCTGATTGCCTCCAAACAAAAATCCAGCAACTAGAATAAATCAAACAACACACCTACCACCATTAGTGTTTAACAAAATAACAACAAAATAAGAAATAGAAATCAGAAAATAGCTCAAGTAAATAATCTTCGAGTGTTGGACTATTTGAATCCATCTTTCAAGCATCTTCTTCCAATCCCTAAACCCACAATTCTTCTGTGGCGGTGGTTACAGAGGGGGACGAATCAACACTGCCACCCATTGGGTCACCCCTTTCACCGGCCCCCAAATCACTCGTGTTCCTCCGACATCAAACACCTCTGGTACCACATTCATCTCAGACACCAATAGAACCAAAATTGCCATAACAAACAACGAAAAATCAGTCCTCAACATTGTTGCTCCGCTGAATCGCACAAATAGCATCCCTTAAACGCAGAGCCAACAAGAATTGAGAACCCACCGAGGACTGGTCCCAAATTACCTCCGCTGCTAGGCGCCCAGTTTCAAAACCTTGTGTGCTGCTTCCGTTTGCTATCCACCCCTGCAATAGAGCGCCCAAAACCTGTCCAAACTACAGACCAGAGCTGCCGTGAAAGAAAGCACAGCCGCCGCCAGCCCAAAGATCCTCGGACTTTGCTAGGCCAGTCCGCCTTTATAATCTTCTTCCAGCAGATCGCCAGAAATCTACCTAAGTAAAGTTGCAGTGAAAGGAATCGTAATACTTAGGGAAGAAGAATTATGTCGCCCCTATTGGAAAACTCCGATCGGCCCCGCTCTAGGGTTTCGTCACTCTTTTCTTATTTATCAATAAAGCATAATCTACATATACTCCTTCCGTCCTGAAAAGGTTGGCCAAATTTCTTTTTTGGATGTCCCAAAAACATTTGTCATTTCCATTTAAAGTAAGGAATCTGTGGTTAAAATTAATTCTCTCTCCTCTGCACAAATTTCAACCACACAGTTTTTACTTTATTAATCCACGTGAAAGTCAACTTTGGCCAACCTTTTCGGGACAGAGGGAGTAATTTTTGTTGCTATTCAACAAATGCATTTGGAACATAATTGAAACTAATACATTGTGTAATAGAAATGGTGAAAATCGAGGAGGTATACCGTGCAACCGGTGCATGGTGAGCACCATGCTCCCATGACTATATGAAATGTAATTCGTGTGATTCCACATGTAATTTCAAATTAATCAAAATGTAAATTACACTCATTCACATGTAACTCGTTGAAATGTAAACTGCTTTAATTGAAATGTAACTTGAAAACAAATTAGATGTAACTTAGTATATGTAACTTTAGGCAAATCTTGATGTAACTTGAATGTACCCAACATGTAAATTGAAGAAGATATAAAATAATTCATAATAGTCATCTTCAACAAAACTGCTCTCCATCGATCGATTTTGATTTTGATGAGTGTTCAAACCCATCGAGTAAAAACAAACTCAAAGCCTTTTGTCAGCAACGTTCTTTTCTTCCCAATCATGAACGGTGAGGAGGCATGGTATCAAATTGCAATTTGACTAGTTTGTGAGCAGTGGGGAGGCCAAGTGGTTGCGTCCGACGGTTATGATGCCATGGTCTTGAAATTTCGCCATTTAAATTCCTATAGCAGAAGCGGATGGATAAAGAAGAAGGAACGTTATACGGAGTATGCTATAGCGGACGACGATCCCAGGAGGGCAGCTTGGCGGAGAAGAAAAGAGGATCGGGCACACCATCCTCGTGGTGGGCCGATCGTAGGGTATAATTTGCGGTGAAAATCGTTTTAACTTGAAACCATTCGTTTCAACTTTTTTTAAATAAAAAACACTTTTCTTTAATTGTTTTTTGGGAAAAGTACGAAAAAGGTAATTGTGGTTGGGTTCGTTTTGAGATAGGGTCATGTGTTTAATTCTTTATAAAAATGGTTCATGTGTTTGAATTCCGTTATCACAAGAGGGTCACGCCGTTTAAAACGTCTGAAAAAGACCGTTAAAAGTAACTCCGATTTTCAAAAGTGCCCGAAAAATTAAAAGAAAAATATGTGAAGTGCAACTCATACAACCTTTTCCGACTTTTCCCTATTTTTTTCAAACACTTCCTTATTCCTTTCCCCCAATCCGGAAGTTGTCTACTAGTCTATTTGATATCCCACCAAAATTGGCTATTCGATAAAAACTTGGATTTATCACCATCATGAATCAGCTGTAGTCTTACTTTAGTCCTTCATACTTCATATTCTAGGGTTCAAACTTCTGATAATTTATTTGGATTCCTTACGTTTCTCTTTGAAATTCACACATCTAAAATCCCATTGAATCCTATACCAAGACCTGCTAAAGATCGATTTCCATTTAAATGATATTAATTTAAACGTAAATGGCTAGTGCCGGTGAAGAAGACAATGACGCCGTTTTGAGCGATGTGGAGGAGGATGAATCGGTGGAGATCGGTATTAAGACTCTGGCACCGGAGGATGTCTCCCTCGAGAAATTCCGGGAGGTCCTGGCCGATCTCGATCGCGAAAGGCAGTTGCGCACGGCCGCGGAGAATAGCAAATCGGAATTGCAGGTCTCCTTCAATCGATTGAAAACCCTTGCACACGAGGCTATAAAGAAGCGCGATGAGTGTTCCAGGCAACGAGACGAAGCCTTACGCGAGAAGGAAGAAGCTTCTAAAACAATTGATAAGATATTGACCCAGATCAGCCAGGCGACTAAGGAAAAAGATGAAATCTCTAGGCAGAGAGATGAGTTTCATAAACAATTAGAAGAAATGACTAAAGCCAAAGAGTCTGCTAGGGTGGAAATTGAGACAGCTGCTTCAATGCTGGTGACTGGGATTGATAAGATTTCAGGAAAAGTAAGCCATTTTAAGAACTTTGCAGCTGGTGGGTTGCCTCGATCGCACAAATATACTGGCTTGCCTGCTGTAGCTTATGGTGTGATCAAAAGGACCAATGAAATTGTTGAAGAGATGTTGAGGCAGACTGAATCGGCTGCTAAGGGAAGGAATGAGGCTCGGGAACTGATGGAGCAGAGGAACTATGAGATAGCTATTGAGATTTCGCAGCTTGAGTCAACCATAAGTGATTTGAGAGAGGAAGTTTCGAAGAAAGATTCCCTTGTACAGGAATTGCTAGAATCTGTGGCTGAGAAAGATGGGAAACTGTCTGAATTTGAAAGGCAGATGGTTGACAAGCAAAGTGCCATGGAAACTGAAGTAATAGGATTGAGGAAGAAGCTTTCTGAATCTGATACAAAAGCAAATAGCTTGGAATCGAAAATGGATTTGCAAAGGTCATTATTGGCTGAACAACTGAATTATGTATCCAAAATACACGAAAACATTCGTAATGTTATGAAGGTAGTTGACATTAAGAAGTCGTCTGAACTATCAGAATCTTTCTTTCTTGCTCAGCAAATGGATGTGGAGGAGAATATAAGGGCTTCTTTGGCGGGTTTGGATTCCATACATGAGTTGAGTCAAATTCTGGTAGATAAAACAACAGAGTTTATGGAAGAGAGGAACCATGAAGTGAAAGGCCTTAATGAATCAGTTTCTCAACTAATAAATGAGAAGGAGCAGATTGGGTCTTTATTAAGAAGTGCTTTATCCAGAAGGGCTTCAGTGGATTTGTCCTCAAAAACAAATGAGCTCTTTAAGATCGCTGAAAATGGATTAAAAGAGGCTGGAATAAGCTACAAGTTCAGCAGTAATCTTATGGAGGGAAAGGTTCCAGCTTCTGATAATGTTGTTGTTGTGGACACAGAAGATGAGATTTATACTTTGGTACATCTTATTGATTTTAAACATTTAATTGTATGGTTAAACAATCATTCTGTTTCTGATTCATCAATTTTATTAATTAGGCTGGGGCATTAGAGAACATCATCAAGCAATCTCAGCTTGAGATTATTGAGCTTAAACATTCAGTCGAAGAGTTGAGGTTCGTATTAGATTGTATTACCGATAAAAAATTGATCACAATTAATGAACACATGAAACAGATTTTATGATATACTCCACATACAATAAATGGTACTCCTATGTGAGTTTTTTTATGTTTTTGATAGCCTAGAAAATATGGATTATAGGACACCTCATCAATCGGAGATTAATGCTTTCAAGTGTTGTTGTAGCCTACAAAATATGGATAAACCACATTTAATGCAATAATTTTCTGATCGCCCAAGGCCTGATACATTTTGTTTAATAAATTGTATTATACTATTATGTGATTTGGCTCCTTGACTTGGGAGCTTCAATTCAAGTGTGTGTGACATCATTGTCTTAAATGAAGTGCTAATTGTTCAGTGTGTGTATTTGTGGGTTTTACTGAATCAAGGACAGAGTCAAGTTTACTTAATAAGCATGTGGAAGCTCAAGCAAAGGAACTCAGCCAGTGGAAGCAACGTGTAGAGGAACTTGAGGAGAAAGAAAGGACTGCCAATGAAAATGTAAGTATTACCATTATATCCTCTTGTGAAGTGCTATATATTGTGGTAAAAGAGTCTTCTTTTGTATGTAAGTTCAAGTGGAAATTCATGAGACCTTCGTCCTTTTTAACAGAGGAGTTGTTATTAACAGCAACTGTCTAATACAGGTTGAAGGGCTTCTGTTGGACATTGCTGCCGCTGAAGAAGAAATTTCAAGGTGGAAAACAGCAGCAAGGCAAGAAGCTGATACAGGGAAAGCTGTTGAACAAAAATATATGGCACAGGCATGCTCACGATTCGTTAAATTTAACCTCTTTTGTCTCACTTTTGATTGGTTCACTGCTCCAAAAAATGCCGAATACTCTGTAAAAGTCATACTTGTACCTGGTATCTGAACTCTGAAGTGCAGACCTCTACCGTGATTGTTCTGATAAAGTTTGTTGGGAAATGGTCCAATGTTTTTGTAGACTATTTTAGTAATTATCAATGATATGTGATTGATTATTGTTATAATCAATTAATAATTAGCTATTACAAGGTAAATAATATGAAATTGAGATCAGTTGGGAAAAAATTAATCAGTTGAAAAATAAACATAAGATGCAAAGTTCCAGCTTTATAAAAAAAGCAACTAAAATTGTACTCCAGACAAGCTCTCAATCTATTATGCAGAATTTTAATGTATTTCATTATCTTGCAGTTGTCTGCTGCTCGTCAGGAAGTTGATGAGGCAAAGCAGGCTGCTATAGAGTCTGAGAATAAGCTAAAGTTCAAAGAAGAAACCGCAGCTGCTGCAATGGCTGCGAGAGATGCAGCCATCAAGTCATTAGAGCTGGCAGATTTAAGGGCATCAAGGCTGAGGGAGAGAGTGGAGGAGCTCACACGTCAGCTTGAAGAGTTGGATTCCCGGGGAACCTTCACTTCTGGCCTAACAAGACCTAGATACATGTGTTGGCCATGGCAATGGCTAGGCATTGATTTTGTAGGTTCTAGACCTGCTGAAACACGTGAGGATAGTGCGAATGAAATGGAGCTTTCTGAACCCCTCCTATGATTCTTTATCATAATCCTCGTTCTATTGCCTCTATATTATTCTCTGTATATTAATATATTTTGTATGAATCTCTCTCATATGTGAAAGCCATTAATTTAGAAGTCAGGAAATTGAAGATTTTATATGCAGCCTTAACCAAGTTTCAGCTGTCTCGTGATACCTATTGTATACATTTTCTTATATCTCATCTTGTGTTACTTTTTCCAAACCCTAATTAATCTGCATACTTTGCATGTATTTATTTGGAATGTAGTTAGTCCGTATTTTATACTCTCTCCCTTCTGGAATTATCTTCATACTTTCCTTTTTCCTTTTCGGTCTGTCCCAAATTTATCTTCTCTTTCTCTTTTTAGCAAAGAATTTGTGGTTCACAACATTCTTACACATTTTACACATTTCTCTTTTCTCTGCATAATTTTCCACCACACATTTCCCACTATCTTAATCCGTGTGCCATTTGTACTTGAGGAGATAAATATGGGACGGAGGGAGTACTTTATTTCGTACCATTATGTGTAATAGTCTTGTCTAAAATTAGGATTGGTAAAATAGTTCAAGATCAAAATTCAAAATAGGGTGGCCTTGTTTTCTTTTTTCTTTGGGCTTCTTCCTTGCCAGATCCTTATTATGAAAGAACGATGGATATAAGAGTCCAACACTTCTAAAAAGACAAAAGTAGGACAAAATTGATTCTCATCAAATCTTCATCATCAATCTTTCGTTGCCCTTCAAAACTCTGAATTCACTCTCGAACACTCCTTAACTCGTCCCGATCACTCCTTAAGCGCCGAAATAGGGCCCTAAAAAACCTGATTTCATCTCTAAAAAATGTCAAAACTCGTTTCAACACCCGACTAAGGTGACTTGAGCTAAACATGACACTTATGACGCCTTAAAACGAGGAAAATCATCAAAATCTGACTCCAACACGCATTAAATGCGTGTTGAAATACGAACTTATCATCAATCAACTGAAGACACACCGACAATACGAAGCACTTATTTAAGGTCGCCGTCAGCTTCACCGATCGGAAAACACAACGCCTTAATAAGAGTCCAACACTTCTAAAAAGACAAAAGTAGGACAAAATTGATTCTGGACGAAAATAGGACCGATTATAAATGAATAGACAAAAATACCCTTGTTATATAATAGAACTAAAACCCGAAATCCCAAATGTGCTCCTCGTTCAATTTGTTCGTTTTCTTCAGAGGTGCAGCCACCACCGCTATCCATGGGCAAACATTTTTCCATCGTCATTCCAAGCTATTCACACCTTTTCTATATTTTTTACAATTTCCATTATATCACTTAAATGATACTCCTTCCGTTCCAAATTGAGTTGCAAAATTGACCGTGTGGGTCAAATAGATTCATTTTATTCACTTAATTATGATATCAATTCTTAATTAAATTTTAATTTGGATTTTGCAACGTTAATGTAGTTTCTGAATATGTAAATTATAATTATCGAAATTGAATTAATTATCAATACGAATGATTAAACTTTAACATTGGTTGACAAAAAAATGTTGACTTTTCAAAACAATTTGGGACAAAGAGTGGTATTAATACCTTTTCATTATAAGTAGCCAAAACCTCCAACACTTATCGTTTTTTTTTCAAAAATATTACTAAAATAGAACTTATTTACACAAATATGATTAATAGTTACCGCAATGTAGTGTCATGGTAACTTAAGTGTAAAGATTGAACATAAGTAACTATGATTCCATTACTACTCTATTCACTAGTCACATTTTTGTAAACAATTTTTGTTTTAGTGAGAAGTATGTAATTATTTCAAACTTATACTTCAAATCACTAAAATTAAATGATAAACTATACAATATAAGTTATAGAATATATTAATATAGAATAAAGAAAATAGAAATAAATTAAAAATACTAAAATGGAAAAAATAGAAAATTCAGATTTTCAGAATTAAGATAGCATAAAACATTAAATAAAATATATTTTCATGAAAAAAGCTAGAATAAAGCTCTAAATTTTATTCTGTACATTTCAGTTAAACTCAAATTTGCATTATATGAAATTAAAATGTGCAAAATAAAAGGTACAAAAATGCCACCACATTGTAGTTTTTAATCTGCACATTTCAGTTTCACTTAGTGCACATTTCAATTTCCTCTAATGCACAATTCAATACCACCGTGTCTTACTTTTTGTGTTGTACATTTCGATTTCACCTAATGCACATTTCCGTTTCACTTAATGAGTTAATGCATAATCAATTTCACAAAATACAATCTAACGGTCCAGATTCATTCTCATTTCTCTCCTAAGATTGTTTTCTCACTTGAACCCGATTCTACTAACTTGACAATATTACATTTGAGTTTAATTTTGTTTCTAGTAAAAATTTAATTTAATATTCAATATTTTTCATGAAACATAATACGGAGTAGAAATATTCGTACAACACATAATACATACTCTTCAAATTCTTTATTCTCTTTCAATCCTTATCCATAATTTATTTATATTCATTTTTTATTCAGTATAATAGAGATTTTAAAGCAGTTTTACTAATACTACATCAAATATGAATACAAATTATGTAGAGTATTGAATATTTAAAACATATATTTCTATTATATTTTATGAAAAATATTAAATATTACTCTCTCCGTCCCACTTCAAGGTTCCTACGCGGTTTACGATGTTTGACTAACTATAAATTTAACCGATCCCTGTCATTAATAGAATTATTTTTATTAAATAAAATTTATATATTCAGAAACTACATCAAACCGCTACAAAACCTGCAAAAAATAATTTACATTTCATAAACTTTTGATATATAAAGTAAAAGATTAAGAACAATGCACATTGACCGGAGAATAGTGGACGAGAACCTTTAAATGGGACGGAGGGACTAAATTTTTTTTATCGTAGAAAATGATTAAACTCAAATATAATATTATTAATTTCTATACATATTTTTGCTTTGATATATTCAAAAAAAAAAAAAAAAACGGAAAAGTTAACAGCGTTAGCACTCGGATTATTTTTATGAAACAATTGAATATTAGGGATTATTTTTGTGAAATTTATGAATAGGGATTATTTTGTAAAATGTGTAAAAGTAGAGATTATTGATGTCACTTTCGCCTTATTGTATTAGATACACCACAGTTTACATACTTACATATATCATATATCGTCACAACATTGTAATTGTAATGGATTTATATGCATTATTTATTGCCTCACCAGCACAAGAGCAGTTACATCACCATGATGCATAGGAGTGGACCCGATCCACCAGTCCCGACCACGCCAAAACCGTGCCAGAATCGGACCACGCCAACACTATTTGGGACCGCCCCACCTCAGTCTTTGTTACCTGGTCAATATTGCGATTTTTTGGACCAAAACCTGCCAATATCAGACCCGGTCCAATCTCTAACGGCCGAAATTTTTGAAAAAAATTCACTAAGACATGGCCTGGGAGCACACCAGATGGTCTACCCGACCCGGTCTGGAACCACTATCTAGCAGGCCGATCCCCGGCCTCCCTTTTCTTTGGCAGGGACTGGCCGGTAGGGGTGGACCGGTTCCGGTTCGGGCCCGGTTCGGGCCTGGGCCCGACCGGGCCTCGGTTCAAGAAGGGGAGGCCCGGAACTGGCCCGGGTAACCCCCGGGTCCGGTCTGGGCCGAGTAACTCCCGGGTCCGGTCCGGTCCGGGCCTGGCCTCGGTTCTATTTTTTTTTTTTGGGCTTTTCCTAGTTAACCCCCAACCCTGCCCCACACCCCCAAACCAACCCTAACCACCTCAAATGGCCCAAAATGCCCAGCCCAACCCAAAAACTTTAAAAAAATCAAAAAACAAAAAAAAATTGGGCCGGGCCCAGGCCCGAACCTGCCGGGCCGGTTCACCTTTTGAAGGGCCCGAGCCCGAACCGCCATCCCACCGGGCCCGGAACCGGTTCACCGGTCCGGACCGGGCCTGCACAGTAGCGGCCGGTGCGGTTCCGGGCCGGTTGGCCCGGCCCGAGTCCACCCCTACTGGCCGGTCTCAACCCATAACTGCATTTTCCCATATTTCAAATTGCAACCAACCCCAATGACTAACAAAGTTATACCCAGCTGACCATCTTTTAAATCGATATATGATGAAGTCATGACTCATGAGTATGGTTGGACTCGGGTCGGGCCACCCGGCCCGTGGATCGGCCCGGTTCTCGGGTCCGGGTCCGGGTCGGGCCTAGGTCCGGGGGGTAGGGCGGGTCCGGGCTCGGGTCTCAATTTTGGTGAACCGGCCCCGGGCCAAATTGATTTTTTTTATTTTTTTTTTCATTTTTGGGGTTCCACCCGGGTTGGGCTTGATGGGTAGGATGGGTTTGGGGGGGTTTGGGAGGGTGGGGGTGAGGGGGGGGGGGGGGGGGGGGGGTTAGGAAAGCAAAAAAAAAAAAAAAAAAAAAATCCAAACCGGAGGCCCGGCCCGGCCCGGACCCGGTGGCTACCCGGGCCGGTCCCGGGTCCACTATTCTTGAACCGCCGGCCCGCCCGGGCCTAGGCCCGACCCGGACCCAGCCCGGACCCGAATCCATCCCTACTCATGAGGACTATTCTTCCCTGCATAGTGCATAATGCATATATTGTTTTGCAACAGAGTTCATGCAGGACCTATGGCCTATGGGTTATGGCTAGGGGTGGACTCGACCAGGTCCAGGCCAGGCTCCGGGTCAGGACTAGGTGGTCTCTGGGACCAAAACATCAGGCCCAATACCGGTTCAGGTTTGTACCGGATCGAGGTCGGGTCGTGCCTTAAATATTTTTTTAAAAAATATTTGTCTTTTCGAATTAATTCCAACCCCCCAACCTCAAACCACCCAGCCCCACCCACCTAGCAGCTAGCCCAATGGGAAAAATTAACGAAAAAAAAATCAATTGGGCCCAGCCAGGCCAGTCCATCAAATGTTGATCCTCTAGCCCGCCCATTGAATCCCCCGGGCCGAGCCCCAGGCCCGGTCCCAGTCCAGGCTCACCGAGCTGGGTCAGGCCTGCACAGTACCGGACCAGGTCCAGGGTCAGGCCGACCCGTCCCAGTCCACCCTAGGGATGGATTCGGTTCGGGCCACCCGGCCCGTGACCCGGCCCGGCCCAGTACTGTGCTGGCCCGAGACCGGCCCGGTTCGGACGGTCCGGGACCGGGTATGGGCCCGAACCGGTGGGAAGGGCGGGGCGGGCTCGGTTCAGCATTTTTGTGACCCGGCCCGGCCGGGTGGGGCCCGGGCCCGAGTCCGGTCCAATTTTTTAATTTTTATTTTGTTTGGGCTCCTACTAGCCGTTGGGGGTGGGGCTGGGGACAACCCAAACGGCTATATAGCCGTTGGGTGGGGTAAAGGGGGGGTCCGGGGGGTTGGGTGGTGGGGGGGGTTGGGGGGGGGGGGTAAAAAAAACCTATAAATACTCCTAATCTTAAACATTTTTTCATATCTCTTCTCCAATTCTTCCTATCCTTATATCTCTACTCTCTAATTCTCTTATTCTCCAATATATTATATATCTAGTTATCTACTCTCATATTCTCTTCTCCAAGAAGTTAAGATGGAAAATCAAAATGCCATTATACGGTATAATTTTGATAAGCAGAAGGACCCGAAGACCGGGATGTGGTACGCAATTTGCAAATGGTGCGAAAAAAAATGTATAATGGGGGCTTCAGGCGGATTCGGGATGACAATCATCAAGCACATGAAGTCATGTGACAAAGCCAAAGGATCGGGAGGTGCATGAAGTTCCGATTGATTACAATTTTCAAAATGTTTATCTCTTATATGTAGTTCCTATTTCATTTCAAATAAATGCAATTGAAGTTTGTTTTTAATACTCGTATAAAACTATAAACTATAAATATAAATTATAAAAAAAAAATAACCGGCCCGGCCTGAACCGGGCCCGACCCGTGACCCGGGCGGGTGGCCCGGCCCGAACCGGACCCGTCCAACCCGCGGGCCGGTCCCGGGCCCACTTTTCTTGAACCGGCGGCCCGACCGGGCCCGACCCGGCCCGAATCCATCACTAGTCCACTCCTAGTTATGGTCTAATCTTCTTGAAAGTCATGACTCCCAACGATGACAGGATCCTAGTCTGTTTCACTAGAGCAATAATAGCTTTTAACATTCTAAGTTTCTAACCTTCTGGGCATAATTTAGTCGATTGAAAAAAGTGAAAGCTCCAAAGTTTGATAAAAATGGCCGGTTGAAACAACACTGAAAGGATATAAAGTCATTATTTTAAGAGAATGTAAACAAATTAACAATAAAAAACAGCAAGGAATTCAGGAGCTTTATATTTTCCAATTTGCATATAAAGAACATGGTCATTATGTTTCCTGCATTAGTCACCCGCGAGGCTGCTAGAACTGAACTAAGAAAAAATTCCCTACATTCGGACAGTTTTTATTACCAATATACCAACTCCTGCAAATGCTTCGTTAGTGACACTGTTACCAAATCATTGATATCAAAAGAGCAGCAAAACTTCCACCAAATCATTTAAATGCAAACACCCCGCTTTTTTATATTCGCAAACATATATGGATGGTTAATTTTTTAAACCCACAACATCTCATAGAAAGTTCATACACAACTAGAAGAGCACATATGTGCATCTCCTGTAAATGTCTTTGACAAACACCAGAGGTTCAGTTTAGAAGGAACCAATATTGGCTTCATTCTTCCATAGCATCTTCAACAGCAACTTCCACAGTGTCAATCAAGGGTGTAACTTTTGTAAAAAGAACCTCTGTCGATAGATAGAAAAAAAGAACATTGAATATTGCAACTCAATTGAGCATCCAAGCCATCAATTGCAGTATGGTATTCAGAGTAAAAAGCAAAGAATAAGAGAGCACAAACCGGTCTTTTTAGGGAACGCATAACCCTTCTGTGGGTATGTTCGGGGATTCGGCAACTTGTGGTTTCTAATGTATTCCACGTGCCCCTAAAGAACAAAAGATAAAGAACTTAAGAAAAATTAGGAGCCAAAGCCACCTAAGCTAAACCATACCCAAGTGAAAAACCTTAAGGATCTGTTTGGAAAGATGGTTTTGGAGGGGAAGAATTTGGAGGGCTTGGGATATACCTTGATAAATAGAATGTTTCCAAATGAATTATTGAAATATTGTACGATCACGTGTTGTGTTAATCTTTCTTTCAATTTTTATAATCAAATCTCAGATATGTATATCAAGATATACAGTAAACTCTCCAAACCGTCTAACCAAACACACCTTAAAGCCTGGTCTCCCATTAGACCATTTAATGATAGGACCGCCACACTTCTAACAACATTCGTAATGTTTCTTTCTTTACCATGCGAGTAAAAATGTATTACATATTTTGCTTCAAAAATCAAGTCTCAAACATCAAAACTTAATCGCAATCAGCTCCAAGTAACCGCACCTTGGTGATTACACAAACATCAACATTGCTTCCACTACCTAGATCATTGAAAATTCCAGCCAGTATGGCATCTGTCACCAGTTGGATTCCTTCATCCCTCTGCATTAAAATATGTCCTTCATTGCACAAGATACCTCCAAATTGTGTCCAAATGCAACTGAATAAATGCAATGCCAAATGTGTACTTACATTTAAACCTTCTCGGTATCTTGACTCGAAAACCGACATTGCTGCAAGGGAACCAGATCCCATTGTAGCAAATGGCAGTGTGTCAGTTGAGCCATGTGGATAAATCTGTAAAACAATTCACTATTAGTTCTTTGTGGTCACACAAGCAATGATGGCTGGACTAAGATTTTAGAAGTTACTCACTGTATGCAAATGCGGTCCTGTAACATCAACTCCGCCAAGAACCAAAGCAGCCGAAACATGTCCTTGGTGTCTTGTTAAATTATACTACAGTTAGACCCCCCTCTCATAGATAAGATAAAATAAAACATAACTTTTCTATAAAAACCTAGTGAAAACTGACAATATGCTTACTTGAAAAGATGAGACTTCAACAATGTAAGTGCCGTGACAACTCTGGATTCACGCCCAGTGTGATATCTGTGAAGCTTCAGCTGGGAGCTGACCATGTCTACAAAATAGCCATTTACACAATAAGCCATCCCTTAGTTCAGAAATATTGGAGCAGAGGGATGATGTTTATTTTAATTCATAGTTATAAAGTAATTAAGTATATTGTCAAACACTCCAGGGTCCAAATAATCAGTCTACAGGAAAAAGCCCAACAGACCCATCTGTCGTGGATGAGGCACTCAGATGAGGCCAAGGGTAAATCCGGTCTTTGGTATATTCCAGCCAAGTAGTCCACGTGCACTGGGACTGGTTAGATGAACAAGGCTGAGGGGACCTGCTCTCGGCTCGGCCTTGGTGGCTCATAAGACGATGGCAGTGGGACCTGCTCTCAACTTGGCCTCATTCCTAGATTCCATACTCAACCGCAATCGGCTTTCCAGCATTACCTAGCAGGAATTATGCCACAACATACTTCACTGACATCATCATGCACAGACTTCAGGGGATGATATCATTGTACCGCTGCCAGCATCATGTTTGTCACTAAGGTGTTACCCAAGATAGCCAAGGGACACATGTCATCTTTGTATTATCTCTTAGCTAAGCCATCAAGTTACCTACTTACTATTAATACCACCTTACAACTTATGAAGGAGGTACACATTTTGAGATTTGTATCACCACCCTACCATTTTTAGTACACACTTTCTCTCTTGCTTTCTAGACACTTTACTCACTCACTCCACTCTACCCTCGGGTTTCATAACCCCTCAGAAAGAAAGTTGAAAGTAAAAAATATTATAGAAATATACTCTCTTCATCCCATATTAAGGTTACCTTTCACGACGTCCCACATGAATCTTTTCTCTCTTTTTGGGAAAAGTTTAAGTGTTGAATAATTACTATATCATTACTTCTTAAAATAAACAAACTCATAATAACAACATTATTCATCAATTACTCCACCCAATTATTTAGAAGTTTTCCCTAAAATATACTGAAATAAATTTATGGATAAAAGTGAGACTAAAATTACTGAATATGTCATCACTCGTTATGATCACTATTGTGAAAAGTTAAACATATTAATCACTAACAGTTACTACTATAGTCACTAAATACAAAAGTGACGATTTGTCCGCTATCTTTATTATAGTCATATACTCCCTCCGTCCCGAAATAATTGTTCTGCTTTCCTTTTCGGTCCGTCCCGAAATAATTGTCTCCTTTCCTTATTTGGTAAATAAATCTATACAAAACAGTGTCAAACAGCGCAAAATAGTGCCAAACAGTTTCGCTACAGTGCCAAACAGTGTCGCTACAGTGCCAAACAGTGTCGCTACAGTGTGAGGTCAACTTTGTTTTCTTAATCTGTGTGAAGGTCAAAACAGGATGATTATTTCTGGACGGAGGGAGTATTAGTCATTATTTCCAAACACATGCCACCTGCACAGCTATTTACTCTAACTGTTTACCTTTTTTTTATTTTTTTCTCTTCCCTAAGACTAAAGGAGTTAAGGAGCATATGACTTAGCGAAGCATAATTTAAGACTAAGACAGAGATTAATTAGTACGAAAAACACCCCCTCCCCTCCCCTCCAAAGTCTCTGAACAAAAAAGACCTAAAAGACTACATGCCATTGCAGCAAATGATTTTAAAATAAAAATTAGGAAAAGAACGGAAGCTGTACCTGTCACAGCTTCCGTGTCTGCAGCAGTCCCTGCTCCACAACAATAAATGTTAGGAGCCATGTAGTGAATTTTCTCACAGTTCTTATCGGCTACTATGGGTCCCTCAGTGGCTCGTGTGTCTGCTCCAAGAATGACACCATTCTGAGGACATAATCACAGCCACAAGACTTGTTAATAATCATATTTTGCTTCAGCATGCAAAAAATCAAGATAAATGAGCATCGACCACATGGGGTATTGAAATGAGGACCAGCCAATAAATAATAAATTAATAACTATGCAAAGAAAAAGGTTATTATGAGGAAAATGAGTAGAGGAAACTTTTTTGTGGGGGGCGTCGGGTAAAATAGCAGATTAATGGTCAGCCTTCGCAGGGAATTTTGTTCATCCACTATTCATAACAGTTCTCCAACTCAAGGAATAATGTTAATACTAGTATAATGCAAGAATATGTTAACATGCTGTTTCTTGGATAACATGCAGTTTCTTCATAGCAAGTTCAGGGAACAACTAAAGCAAGTTTGTCCTTTGGCTTCACTCCACATCATTAATCTATTAGTTTGAAAGACAATTTTCATCAATCCACATTTTAAGGCAATGTTAATGTGGTTGTTTTTTGCAATGAGATTATAATGTTCGATTACACGGTACAATAAGGTAACACTCAATGTTCTAAAAGGCACTAGTCGGGCAGTGAATGACCCCCTGGCGGCTGGCGCCTAGCAAGCTGAACTCGAAAACATCACAATTATCAGCACAACACATAAATATAACTCACGAGACCAAGTTTATAGCAGAGCATAAAAATGAAATAGGTAATTGTAACTCAAGGAACACTTAATCAAAATACCACTACCCAAAATAGACAAATGACGGAGAATATCAAGTATTTTGGAGCAAGGGATAGTGATGACCTCGAAAACCAAGCCTACTATTGTAGTTCCCGTCTTCAGAAAAGACGGAGGCTGAGCCCCTTTCTTGACCAGCATTTCATTCCTTATGCACAAGTCGAAGCTGAAACCACCTTTGGCTGGAACATCATCTTTTGTCATTGCAATTCCTATCAAACGAAGCCCTAATATATGGATCAATCAAAAAGGGAGATCTTCTATCAAAAAATTATCGCTGAAACATAAATGGTAAGACGTATAGCTGTCGGAGACTAACCGGAGGAAATCTATTAGGACTGACTACTGATCTGAGATGATAACAAACAGATATCTTATGGGAGGGGAAACCTGAGGGAGAAGAAAAGCGGAATAAATCGAGGAAATTTTGTACTCCGTAATTTTCATAATTTTAAGGGGCAAATAAAAATATATACTCCGTATTCAGCCGATGAAGCAGCCCAAATTTGGTATTGAGCAACTAACAATTTCAGCAGATTCAGAATTGGGCTACTTATACCCCCGTCCACCGAGGCTTTGATTGCCTATTGAAAAAAGAACATTCGAATACGAGAAATAATTATAATCATTAGAAATATAAGGACTGATTTATTAAGGAAAAATAATTTAAATATCCTAGATTTTGAAGGAGCGTGACATATATTCCAAACTTACACATGTAATATATACCTCAAATTTTATAGAAAACGTCGTGTTATCACTATGATCATATATTTTTCATAAATGTAATTTTAATGTGTTAAGTGCATAATTTTAAATATACAAAACATTTATTAAAATGTAATTGATATTAAATTGTACTGGATGTAATATTATTTATTTCACAAATGAAATTATAGAATGTCAATTTCATTATAACAAGGTTTAAGGTATTTTTTTTGGAAGCATGTGGCTTATAATTATAAGAAGGAACGTAAGGAGAACACAAACTGACAAAGAACTCATTGTCTACCGCCCGTCCTTGAACTAGACTTAGAATCTGCCATCTCGAACAAGCAACCAGATTCGCTGATCCTGAATTGGGCTTACTTGAGCCAATGACTAATAAACTACGTTCCCCATCACCTTTCCTATGTTCTAGAGTCTTGACAAAACTAAACGTAACAACAAACAAAAACACATGATGTCCATGATAAAACCCAGCAATTATAAAAATAAGTCTAAAAGTAGAAGAAACTTTATTTCTCCAAGTGCACCAGAACTTCACTGATTGTGGCGGGTCTGGGGGCTCCAGCCCGCCTCCTCCCTGTTTTTTTATTCTTCCAACATCATACTATCCTCTCCTGGTTATTCCCGCTCTGGTTCCTTAGCTTCCCATGTCCGCCTCCTCTTTTGCTCTCCCGTGCTACTATTGTTAGCTGTTGCTTCCACGGTCTTTGGGTCGTCCCCCTCATCCTGATTCTGATTTTCCATGCTGATCAGTCTCTGTTTCTGATTATCCATTATATTGATTTGCCTCACCATTTAGTCTCTTCCTATCCCTTTCTCACCTAAGAGCCATTCGCTGCCTATTGTTGTACGGAGCCTCCCCCCCCCCCCCCCCCCCCGAAGCCATGGACCAAAAGGTCTCACTGTCTCTGTATCGCCCTTGTCATACAACGATGGGCAAAAATTTTCAGCGTGTCCAATGACTCTGCAGGCAAAGCAGAAACTTGGAAGTTTCTTATATTTGAAATCCACCCAGTACCCTTCTCCTTTACTCTTTTTCAACGTCGTCCCCACCTTTAAGGGTTTCCTCACATTCAGCATCACTCTTACCCTCATATAGGCTTCCCATTTTTCATCAAACCGTTTATCATCCCAGGATATAAAATTCCCCAAATAGTTCCCAATTTTACGAGCATAACCCAGATTTGAAAACCCATAAAGGATATTATGAACCTTATGAACCTGAACCCAAAAATCAGCCGTATCAAGAGGTATTTTCTGAGGCATGTCACCCTGCTCTATAGCTTTCAACACTAGCAGATTTTGGTCAAACAACCAGGGTTCATTATCCAACACACGATTCATATCAACTTTGTGATAAAAAGTAAAAAGATACCTCTTCTCTTCGATCTCCTGAATCAGAACACTTTTTCCAGGACACCAAACAAGCGTTCCAAGTAATAAATCGTTCAACCTTGTTCTATAGTTAGTCAAAATGTTATCGGCTTCGCTAAACTCTTGTTCCACGACAACTATTGAAATCGACATTGACAACACTTATTTGGTCATTTTTTATAAAGTCGGAACATCCCTTTGTGGGTTTTCCACCATTGGAGTATGTCAAAGTCGTTTCCTTCATTATACTCAACAGGAAATGTTAGATACTCTCTCCGTTCCATAAAATAGTCCCCACTTTTCTTTTTGGGTTGTCCCAAAAAATAATTTTCATTTCTCTCTTTGGAAAGTTTTGTGTGGCTATCATTCATTTTCTTTTTTCTTATTCAACCACAACCATATAGGAGCCTCCCTGCCGATTCTATTTTTCTTAAACTCCGGTCCAAATCAGAGTGAGAACAGTTTTATGGGACAGAGGAATGATAAAGAAAGCTCGTTAATCGAGTTTTGTGCAACGGCAGGAGTTGATTTACCTTTTTTCAAAAGACTAGATGTTGTTGATTTAAAAAGGCTTTTTCCTTTAGATGAAGCAGTCGGTTTCGGGGGAGGGAGGTACGTTACCATATTGTGAATGAAACTAGGGAAATTTCCTAGGATATGACTAAAATTGAATGAGTTTCCCAATCTATGAACTAGGATAATTATCTCATGAAACTAGGCACCCCACCCCCACCCAACGACATTATAGCTGTTACTAACCATTTGGAACAGCTAGTTCTCGACCAAGTCCCCCTTTAATTTAAACAAAACACAAACAAACAAATAACTGTTGGGGCCAAAACTGGGACCGCCCGGTCCGGTTCCCAAACAGCCTATCCGAGACCGTCCTATACCCGGTCGGTTAACTGGTCCAAGCTCGGGACCGAATAACCGGACGACGTGCAATCCCGAACTATACATTACATGGAGATCTGGATTTGGCAGCCAAGTAGGGTATGTAGCTATTATAGTCACAAGATCCAACTTTGGCAGCCCACAGGCCATAGCTCTCATCCCCTATTACAATTGTCGTTGCACAAGGCACCTCTACCATGCGAGAGAGAATCTAAATCCTTACATGAGTCATGAGTGCATTCATATGGAATACATATTCACCGGATAATTAAACTTAAAAAATGTGACCATTACCTTATATGTTATGCATAAATATTTCTCTAAATAACTAATTTTAATCTAACTTCATTCCGTATACGAGAAGACGGAGTTAGCGAGGCAAGTAGATGTGCCATGTGGTGGATGGGGAAAAGAGTCACTACTCACGGATCGGAGTCATGGGGTTGCCTTAGGCGTAGATTATGACATCACTAGGTTGGACTCGGGCCGGGCCAACCGGCCTGGAACCGGACCGGCCCGCTACTGTGCGGGCCCGGACCGGCCCGGTGAACCGGTTGGTTGGCCGGTTCGGGCCATCCGGCCCGGTGGGATGGCGGTTCGGGCTCAGACCCTTCAAAAGGTGAACCGGCCCGGGCCATTTTTTTTTTGAATTTTTTTTAAGTTTTTGGGTTGGGCTGGGTATTTTGGGCCATTTGAGGTGGTTAGGGTTGGTTTGGGGGTGAGGGGGAGGGTTGGGGTTAACTAGGAAAAGCCAAAAAAAAAAAATAGAATCGAGACCCGGCCCGGACCCGAGGGTTACCCGGACTGGTTCCGAGGCTCCCATACCTTGAACCGAGGCCTGGCCGGTTCAAGGCCCGAATCGGGCCCGGCCCGAACCGAGTCCATCCCTAGACATCACAATTCTTTAAGTGATTGTTTAAATACTAAAAGATTATTCTATTTTGAAAATATTCTAGCTAAATTTTAAAGTAGATACTGGAAAAAACTGGAGAGTTATTCGGTATCAGTACATTAAAAAATGGAGTTTTTATTGAAGTTTTATTAAAATAATAGCCCATGATCAAATGCAACCTAATTTCTGAAAAATTCAAATATGTTACTAAAAATGTCGGTGCTAACAATTTACACGTCAAATTAGGCATGGACCCGGTTTCGGTCTAGTCCCGGGACAGCCAACCGGGTCCACCCCTATGTCAAATTGTACCATCCACGAGTTGTTCCTACTCATTTATCAATTAAATGCAAGACCAAAGCCAAATTTCGCAAACAAAACATTGTGTATTAAAATAATAGACCAACAAAAGACTTGAGGTTAGATTCTATGGGTTCAAAACTTCAAATGTTCAATCCTTATATCATCTCTAGGCACCAATAATGTGAAGCTGAAAATGGGTAAAGAGCAGCGCTTAGTCAATGCGGAAATTTGCAGGAAACAATAAAAGAAGACTGAAAATGCCTATGGATAAGAAGTGACTACAATAATCTCCCAAGTCTCCACAGAGAGAAATAAAGGAAAGTAAAATCACATTCACAGTTCCAACTAAAGGGCATCATTTGGTGTAAAGCAAAGGTGATGCCCCGAGGTGCACATAAAATGATACTCAAAACTTTTGTATAACTGATTCTTTGGCTCCAAAGACAGAAATTACAAGAACCAATTCCTAATGAACATTGACATAATTCAGAATGTGATTCTTGGGCCGTGAAACTGATTCATACCAGACGCAGCTCACCCAATGAATCTAATCCCAGGTCAAGATTATCACTTTCTTTCTAGTTATCATGTTCAATAAATCGCATCACAACAGCATCTAACATCCACTATTCCACTTCACTATAATTCTCTCATAATCAAATCCAAACACTTTTGAGTTAACTAACGAGTTCCCCACGCAACACAAATTCCAAATGTGATTATTAGAATCAGAATTAGAACTATGGAGTACCTTTTTGCTAAGCACCCTTGAAATATACTTTGGGGTTGGGGGTAAAAAACAATTACATATAACTCCTAGTAAAATAAGCCTTCAAACGATACAAAGATGACATTCCGAGAGAGAAAAAAGAATATCTGTGGACATCAACCCTCTGGTCGGTTTTACATACTTACATTGGAGTTTTACACAGTGATATTATGATCTAACTACAAAATCCGTGTACTTTACAAGTTACAACAAATGTATGAACTGATTACAATACAAGAGATATAAGTCCTAATATTGGAATCTTATTACATTTCATTTACACATCACTCCTGGTCATCGGAACAGATTGAGAAATACAGATGCAATATGCAACCATGCCCAATAAAGCCGCTCATCAGATAGCTCACTGAGAATGTACTTTCTGTTGGTTGTGTCTTAAAGCTCATAGACTCATAAGTTCCATGGCAAGACGGGTATCATTCCACTATAATGCTACTTGCTTAAATTTACAACACAATATTGAGCATACAACAGTTCAATCTGACTACCCTAAAGCTGAAAATATAACTTCAGACGATACACAAAAATCTTACAGGCTGGTACTACAAAGGCACAAATTTGGACTTGAACAGTTACATGTATGGGAAACAGTACAAAGAGTTTTCCAGAACAGCTAAAAAAGGAATGTATGGAAGTAGATGGGTAGACCCATCCCTATTTCGAGGCAAAACTTCTCCAATAACAGGCCATATCACGGTTTGTTTTCTACAAGTTTTCATGGAGGGGAGGAAACCATATATATAGATTTTACAAGTAAAACAAAATATGGCTATAACACAAGGACTTGTAATGGAATTCAGCCAAGTTAACTCATCTTCCTCCATGTAACCAACTTATGCGGGTTTAGATATGAAAACAAAGAGTTGCCTCTCTGCTCCCTGAATACGGGTAAAAGAAAAATTCTCATGTCAAAATTCATCAAAGGGGATTCACTATTGACATGACACATATATATATATTTGAAAAGATAAAGGCAAAAGTAACATCCCCAGCTTCAAACAAAAGAATGAGCGGAGGTTAACAGCTTTTATAGACCTTTTAAAAAAAGCAGACATAGTTTAACATATACTCCCTCCGTCCCGCTAATATTCTCCCATTTTACCTTTTCGGGAAATCCCACTAAAATTGTCCCATACCAAATTTGGTAAGTTTGCGTGGCTCACTGGCTCTAAATCATTCTTACTTTATTCTTACTCCATCAATAAATATCAACCAAATAAACTAAAATTTGGTAAAGTTGTGTGGCTCAAAATCAAATCTACTTTTCTTAATAACCGTGTCACCCCCTTCCGTCCCAATATTAGTGGGACGGAGGTAGTAATACCTAGAAGATGCTCCTCATTTAAAATGGCCCAGAAAAAGAAATCTTTGGAGGGGAAGACATTAGAGGGCTTAGTCATTACCTTGATAGAAAGAATGTTTCTGATAAACAAATATAGGGTGATTGAAATGGTTCATTATTACAGATAATGACTGTAGGTTTGAAGAATTAATCTTCCTTGTATTATTGAGCCATCCGGCAATGATATATATACAAGATTACAGATAAACTAAGGTTTGTTACAGATCCTAAATATTAGGATCTATCTATTCTTATCTACACTGCGAGCTAATCTAAGAGTTAGAGCCCTAAATCAACTCTAATTCCTATCTATACAGTTCCGGATGTACACATAATAAAATAACATGTATATGCTACATTTTTCTACACTCCCCCTCAAGTTGGTAAGTATATATCATACATTCCCAACTTGCTTATAAGAAATTCAAACACTGGTTTAAACAGCCCCTTTGTAAAGATATCAGCTGTCTGCTCTTTAGTAGATATGAATGGTGTGCACACAATTCCAGCTTCAATCTTCTCTTTGATAAAATGCCTGTCCACCTCAATGTGTTTAGTACGATCATGTAGCACAGGATTGTGAGCAATATTAATGGCTGCTTTATTGTCACAATATAACTTCATAGGTAGGTCCATTTCCATATTCAACTCTGTCATCATTCTCTTGATCCAAAGTAGTTCACAGATTCCATTAGCCATAGATCTAAATTCAGATTCTGCACTACTTCTGGCAACAACATTCTGCTTCTTACTCCTCCAAGTCACCAGATTCCCCCATACATAAGTACAATACCCAGATGTAGACCTTCTATCAGTTATTGACCCAGCATAATCTGCATCTGTAAAGGCTTCTACACTTCTATTGTCACTTCTTTTAAAAAATAATCCTTTCCCTGGACAACTTTTCAAATATCTTAGGATCCTGTAGGTAGCATCTAGGTGTTCTTGGAATGGATTATGCATGAACTGACTAACCATACTGACTGCAAAGGCAATATCTGGCCTTGTATGTGCCAGATAAATCAACCTTCCGACCAATCTTTGATATTGGTGAATATTAACCGGTACTCCTTCCTTGACATTTCCTAACTTTTGATTAGGGTCAATTGGAGTATCTATTGGTCTGCAGGCACTCATACCTGTTTCATGAAGTAGGTCTAGTACATACTTCCTTTGGGATACCACAATTCCCTTCTTTGATCTGGCTATCTCCATGCCAAGAAAATACTTCAATTCTCCCAGGTCTTTGATTTCAAATTCCTGAGCAAGCTTCTTCTTCAGGTCTTCAATCTCTTCACAATAGTTTCCTGTAAGAATTATATCATCCACATAAACAATTAGTACTGCAATTTCTCCCTTAATGGAGAATTTCATGAATAGTGTATGATCTGCTTGGGCTTGCTTGAATCCCTGCTTCTTTATGAATTGAGTAAACCTTTCAAACCAAGCCCTTGGGGACTGTTTAAGCCCATATAAGGCTTTCTCTAGCTTGCACACCTTTGAGCCATATTGTTCCTCAAACCCAGGAGGAGGGCTCATGTATACTTCCTCTTCAAGCTTCCCATTTAGGAAAGCATTCTTCACATCTAACTGTTGAAGAGGCCAGTCTAGGTTAGTAGCTAGAGATAGTAGGATCCTTATAGTATTTAATTTTGCAACTGGTGCAAAAGTTTCTGTATAATCTATGCCATAGGTCTGTGTGTATCCTTTGGCAACCAATCTGGCCTTATATCTTTCAAGTGTACCATCTGCCTTGAATTTAGGGGTAAACACCCATTTGCATCCAACCCTTGGTTTGTTTTTGGGTACCTCTACAGTCTGCCATGTCTGATTCTTTTCAAGGGCATTCATTTCTTCTAAAACAGCCTTCTTCCACTCAGGTATAGATAGGGCTTCCTGTATGGTTAAGGGAATAGAGACAGTGGAAAGGCTAGAGGTAAAGGCTGCAAATGATGTAGATAACTGAGAATAGGACAGATAGTTTGAGATAGGGTATTTAACACATGACCTTTTTTCTTTTCTGAGAGCAATGGGTAGATTTAGATCACTGAAATTATTACCTTTGTCATTTTCTGGCATTGAGTCAGATTCATGGACAATGGCAGGATCAGGGATGTCCTCTATTCTGTGATTTGGAACTCTCCTTTCATAAACCTTGCCAAAAAACTTACTTGTCTGCTGTTCATCATCTTTCCTTGTTTCAGAAAAAAAAAATCATTTTCTTTTGACTCTTGACTATTTTCTAGTGCATCTAACTGTCTATCATACTGTGCATCTAGATTAATGTCAAGAGGTTCTAGTTTTTCATGGATATGTGATACATTATTACCATCTTCATTAGGAATCTCCCCCTGAAGATGAGTACCAAAAAAAGGTTGATCTTCTACAAAAACAGTGTTCATAGTTATAAACATCTTTTTTGTTATAGGGTCAAAACATTTATAGCCTTTCTGAGTTGAAGAGAGTCCTAAGAAAACACATTTTTTCCCTCTAGGGTCAAATTTACTTGCAGTTCTGTCAGGATTGGTAATAAAAACTGTGCACCCAAAAAATTTTATGGGAAGAGAATTAATTAGTCTAGTTTCAGAAAAACAAGCTTGAAGAGTATCAATAGGAGTTTTGAATCCTAGAGTTTTTGATGGCATCCTATTAATTAGATAGGTAGCATGTAAAACAGCTTCTCCCCATAAATATTTTGGAATTTTAGCAGAAAACATAATTGCACGAGTGACTTCAAGTAAATGTCTATTTTTCCTCTCAGCTATTCCATTCTGAGCAGGTGTATTTACACAGGAACTTTGATGAACAATCCCTTTTTCAGCAAAAAAAGTATTTAACTTCTTAGAAAAGTACTCAAGTCCATTGTCACTTCTCACAATTTTGATATTAGTGTTGAATTGAGTTTGGATCATTGAGTAAAATTGTTTGAACACCTCTTCAATCTCAGATTTTTCTTTAAGTAAAAACACCCATGTGACCCTTGTGTGATCATCTATGATAGTTACAAACCACCTTTTTCCTTTCAGAGTTGAAACTCTAGATGCACCCCAGATATCACTGTGTACAATAGTGAAAGGACTGGTTGGTTTGTAACTATGAGGGATGTAAGAACTCCTATGATGTTTGGCAAGTGCACACATATCACAATGAAATGATGAAGGATTTTTATTAAGAAATAACTTAGGAAACAACATTTTCAGATAGGAAAAACTTGGGTGACCTAATCTATAGTGCATTAAATACACTTCATTATTACAAGGAAAAACAGTTTGCAAACAAGTTTTTTCTTGACCTTGTTTATTCAATTGTGTTCCTTCATCAAAAGTATAGAGGCCATCCTCCTCTCTAGCACTGCCAATCATCTTCCCTGATGCCAGATCCTGAAAAATGCAATAAGAGGGAAAAAATTTTACACAACACTGAAGATCTTTAGTAATTTTGCTAATAGAGATAAGATTGCAGGAAAGTTTAGGAACATGTAAGGCTTTGGAAAGGTTAATGGATGAGGAAATTTTAATATTTCCCATCCCTGCTATGGCTGAAAAAGAGCCATCTGCAACTCTAACTTTCTTATCTCCTGCACAAGGTTGATAAGAAGAAAAAAACTTTGGAATGTAGGTCATGTGGTCTGTTGCACCTGAGTCAATGACCCAGGTGTTTTTAGGTTTTTCAGAACAAAAATATGATGTTATTTTACCATTTTGGGCAAAAGAACAGGTAGGGTTTTCTTGGTTGGAGATTTTCTGGGTGGGTATGAATTTTAGTAGGTACTCTATCTGTTCCTGAGTGAATGGTAGCTGTTTAGGTTCAACTCCTGCCTCTTGTTGAGTCTCAGTCAGAGTAGTTTGTAGGGCCCTTTCTACTTTCTTCTTCCCAGCTCCTGGTGGTTTTCCATGGAGTTTCCAGCATGTATCCCTTGTGTGCCACAGTTTCTTGCAGTGATCACACCAAGGTTTTTTCTTGTTGTCATCACTTCTGGCCACCAAAGCTGAAGATTCCCCAGGTTCCTCATTAGGTGCTGGGGTGTTGTACATGACCTTCTTCCTGCTATCCTCCATCCTGATTTCAGAAAATACCTCCCTGATAGAGGGTAGAGGTTTTTTTCCAAGTATCCTCCCCTTAACTTCATCTAGGTCCCTATTGATCCCTGCTAGAAACATATAGACCCTATCATTCTCTTCTTTTTTCTTATGTCTGGCCAGATCCTTAGCACTCTCCCACTCTTCATCATCATAGCATTGATCTAATTCTTGCCACAGAGATACCATTTCATTGTAGTATGAAATAATATCCCTATTTCCTTGTTTGGATTGCCACAGTTTGGTTTTGAGTTCAAAAATTTGAGAAGAGTTCTCAAGGTCTGAATAAGTTTCCTTAATAGAATCCCATACCTCCTTTGCAGTTTTCATAAACATATGAGGTTTGGCAATTAAGGGCTCCATGGAGTTGAGAAGCCAAGCTGTTATGAGTGAATTCTCTGACCTCCATGTACTGTACCCTTCTTCTGCAGGTAGTTTTGGTTGGATTTCTCCTGTGATGTAACCCAACTTTCCCCTCCCATCAATTGCAAGTCTGACAGATTGAGACCACTCCAGATAGTTTGTTCCATTCAATCTATGACTAGTGATTATCATAGATGAATGAATAGGAGACTGGTAATTTGTCATAGAGCTAATTTGGGAGTTAGGATTGATAGTGTGTGAGGAATCAGCTTCACTGGTTTCTACCATTGTTTAAACCGAAGCTCTGATACCATGTAGGTTTGAAGTATTAATCTTCCTTGTATTATTGAGCCATCCGGCAATGATATATATACAAGATTACAGATAAACTAAGGTTTGTTACAGATCCTAAATATTAGGATCTATCTATTCTTATCTACACTGCGAGCTAATCTAAGAGTTAGAGCCCTAAATCAACTCTAATTCCTATCTATACAGTTCCGGATGTACACATAATAAAATAACATGTATATGCTACATTTTTCTACAATGACATTGCTTCAGTTCTTGTTAAAGATATATGTTTGGCCCTAACACACCCTCCCTTCCAAAACACTCCACGACCCAACTCCCAAACTTGACACTATGTATGCTCGCATGCACAAACATCACAATTAAATAGTAAATGCACTGTCACGAACAAGAGACCTATCACCTATAAATAGTAAAATACAGAGCCCAAAAATCCACTATAAGAATGCTCGTCCCTAAAAAGCCACAAGTTAGTAGGTTAGTAGAAACATATTCTGGTTTTAACCCATTAGAACTAAACCAGGAAAAACATGTTACAGGCGGTGGTTGGGAGATAAAAAAGAAGAACGATAATTATGATAGTTGGAACCCCCCCTAGGCAAGGAAGTGTCCGTCGGTTCCACCAAGCGCACAAGAAGAATTATTCTCCAGAAGATTGATGATTTTATTCATTAATATGACACCTCTATTTATACTAGTCCCAAGGGTCTTTGGTGGTCTAGTATTAGAGTAAACCCTAATTCTATTACAATACTTTTATTAGGAAATTAACTAAAATAGAATATCTCTACTAATAGGAAACTGCAACTAATAATAACCTTAGGAAACTAACACCTAATACCTAAAAGGGAAAATGGAAACTAATAATCCAACCTTTTAGTGGTCTTCTTACAATAGTCCCACCTTTTCATTGTTCATGAATAATCCAACTTTTGCACCCCATCTTCATTCACTGGTCCCTGACCGATTTATGACCTGTTATTCCAAGTTATTTTCTATCTTTGCAAGACATTATGTGATCATAAGGTGGGAATTATGGTATAATGTTTTACAAAGATAAGAAAATAACTTGGAATAACAGGTCATAAATCGGTCAGGGACCAGTGAATGAAGATGGGGTGTAAAGGTTGGATTATTCATGAATAATGAAAAGGTGAGACTATTGTAAGAAGACCGCTAAAAGGTTGGATTATTAGTTTCCATTTCCCTACCTAAAAAAGGACCTAGAATATCTCCAAAGGTCTTAGGAAACTAACACCTTTTTACATTTTATCCAAAAAAAAGGAAACTAACACCTAATACTTTAGGAAACTTACTTTAGGAAACTAACATTCAATACTTTAGGAAACTTACTTTCGGAAACTAATAATAATGAATAATAATAATGATAGTAATAATGAGCTTCTTCTTTCCATATCAAAACATTACACTACTAGGAACCGAAATCTTATATGATCCATATAAAAATGTTGTATGCTATGACCACTTAACATAAAAAATAGAATGGACAAAGGAATGGATCATTAAAATAGCAGATATGAAGATTCAAACTTCACATCATTCACACGAGCATATATCACACAGACTGGGTAAGATATCACACCATTCACAGCATTACCCCCTTAAAGCCAGGCAATAACAAATAAAGAGTTCCTAAAACCCCTTTTCTTCGTGAAGCAAAGGTGAATGCAAAAAAAAAAAAGCAAATCAAAATACATAACAATATATAACAAGGTTCCAAGTGTCTCAATTTTCAAAAGCGGTGAAGACTAATGCAGCTTAAAAGAGCTGATGGAACTAGAAATGCCTTAATGACCGATAAGACTAGCAGCGAGCAACAAAGAGCTCCAAGTCCCAACACACACTACGAAAATACCACAGAGACCTAATAAGCTCAGGATCTTAGCACAAATGTAATGTTTTCAACCAATTCAAGTTCGTAAATAGAATGAAAGTTAGGCTAAATTCTTACTTCATTAAATTTAGGGAGAAGAACCGCAACCCTTTCAAGCAGTCTGCAGAGGAATGTTGTGAGAATAATATTGTGGACTTGGTTATAGGAGTCCAGCACTCCAGCTAAGACATCCTGGAAAACACTTCCATAACAGAGTATTTATTTGACAAATACTATGTCACTCGGATGGAAGCCTTTTCCGCTTCCCATAATCAGCATCCCTCGAACGAGAAGATCTATGATCCTCATCCTGCACTGCTCGGGATCTGCTTCGAGATTTTGAAGAGTGACCTCTGTCATTGTCATAATCCACTTCACGTTCTTTATGGCGGTAATCCCTGTAACCATCTCTTTCTTCCCTGTATCTGTGCTCCCTATCATACCTGTCCCTGTCATTATCTACTCTTTCATCACGATTCCTCTTCTCAGAGTTGCCCGACCAGTCACGTTCTGAAGCTCGCTCTTTCTCCCTAGAAGCAGCACTCGACCTTGCCCCCCCTTTGTCATGACTGGCATCTCCATACCCATATTCAGACGCATTGTCTTCACCACCATAACTTGACTCCCTGGTCCTTCTTTCATGCTCTTCCCCTCCTCCCCACCCACCACCTGTGCTTGTATCAGTCCACATTCCTTGATGAGGACCATCCATTCCTGTTGTACCACCCATCATTCCCATCCCACGGCCAAAGAAGGCAGGGTTTACATGAGGAGCCACCCCGGTGAGCCCCATAGGGTTAATAGTGGGAAACGGAGGAAGCATCCCCGGAAAACCAGGGCCTGAAAAGCCTCCATAACCAGCTCCCCGGCCCATGTACCCAGGATCAAACCCAGGACCCATCATTCCCTGTGGATGCATGATTCCAGGAGGACCACCAAAACCAGGACCCGCAAGGCCCTGTCCATAAGCTCCAATGCCCATGCCAGCATTGACTCCAGGTACATTACCACCCATCATATTCTTTGAGCCCATACCACCTCTTCCCCTTCCAGGCCCACCACCAGGACCTCTGTTTGGCATTCCCTGTCCCCCACGTCCCCACCCACCCCTACCAAAATTCCTCCCTGTATCTCCACTGGGGAAACTTGTCCCGCTGCCTCTGTTTAGTCCTTCATTCATGGGCCTCCTTCCCTGGTGTGGCTGAGTCTGAACTTGAGTTGGGGTTTTGTTGTTTATAATAGAAGCACCCATCTGCTTTATTGTATGAGGAGTAGCGAATGCCACCACACAAGCTCGGCCATTGAAAATGTGTCCATTCATTCCATCTTTACAGGCAGAAGCAGAAGCGGGATCGTAAAATTCTACTTGACAGTAACCTTTGGATTTACCACTTGCTCTTTCATCAAAGAATTTAATCTCTTTCACTTTCCCATATTGAATCAGCACACTCTCAATATCAGCATCAGTTGTCCACCAGTGCAACTCCCCCACAAAAAGCACTGTATTTCCATTCTCTATGGCTGGCCTTATATGGTTTTCATTGATCATAGGGCTGTTCGCGTCAGCATTAGAACTCATTTGATGTGCTGGCATCAATGGAGCAGCTCTTGAACTACCACCACCACCTGCACCAGAACTCAACAACGGCAATGACTCATTGGTAACTTTGCCCGACAAATCATGAACAGGGTCAGAACTGGCTCCGTGAGGTATTCGAACCGATGATGATTGAAATGTCATGTTACCACCAACTTGAGCATCACTAGTCATTGATGGAGGCCTTGCCTTTTCAGAAGCATCAGTTTGATCAGGACCCCTTTCAGCCGTAGACCGGCTCTTTTGCTCAGGAAACCGCAGCCCAGTACTGGGTACACCGGGCTTCATTTCTGGAGAAGTTATAGCATCAACTCTTGGTTCATTAGTATCATTTTCCGGAGCTGGGGATACTCCATTTCCCACAAAATCTGGAGGTTTTGGTGCATCAAACTGCTGCATCTGAAGAAAACCCTCTCCCACATTAACATCATTATAAAGATCATCATACTCGTCGTCTTCACCCATCATTTCCTCTTCTGCAAGTGCAGGTATAGTTCCACCTCCATGATACTGCATCTTTTGGCTTTCTCCATACTCCTCGTCATCAAAATCTAATTGATCATCAGTTGTAGGATCCATTTATGTTAACTAGCAGTGAGGACTATTTATCTCCGCCTATTTGAAATCATTTAAAATTGATAATTAATTTCACATCCTCATGTGCTTTAGTGTCACCGGAAATTAAGGCAAACCCAAGCAGAAAAGAACACCAAAGTACTTCTGAGTTCGCAAAGATATGAGTATTGAATTGCACGCTTGGAAATAATGCGATTACATATCAAATTTCAGGTGAAAAGAAAATGTATGATATTACATGTTACAACCAAAGAGATGGACAAATTCTTGCAGATCAAATAAACGTATGAACCAGATCGTACAATTAGGAACAATATCCCCTGTAAAAATCTACAGCTCCCACATCGAGGAAAAATAACACAGAATGTGAGCTGCAAAAATCACGACTACATTCTTCCAATACATATGTCTCTCCATTCAAATTCAAAAATTGAATTTTTATTCGACAACTACAACATAAGAGCTGAAAGGAGAATTGCAAAACAATATTACCAGACCTCCGATGGATAAATTAGTAAAATGAGCAAAAACATACGAAAATTCTCAAGAGAAATAGATTTGACTTAGTTCTAGGTTTATCCTCGCGATGAAATACATGAAAATGATCGAACATCAGTAAAGTTGCAGTAGTTTCTCTTACGCTTCTTCTCTTTCCCTCCAGCAGCCGAAAGTCAGCTCCTTTCTCCTCGTCTCTCTAACCTTTCTTCCGATTCGTACAATCGCTGGTCAAGTAAAATTTATTTTGTATTTGCTATTTATCTGGGGAGGAATATAGTAAATGATAGATTTATGGGACAATGGAAATTGACAAAAACTTGCATAGAATGATAAATTGTTACTCATGCTATTGTTTTTTAAACAAACATGGGTAGTTAATTCATTCATAAAATGAAAACAAAGAAATAAGTGAATGAATAACTAAGACTACAATGAGAATGAGATAGATATAGAAAGCAAAAAATGTATGAATCCTAGTTTATCGGTCTTACTGTAATTGCTATTTTAAAGAAATAATAAAACATTACAAATAAAGATCCGGCTTTATCCGTCACCAGAAAAGGATAATTTTTTTAGTGTAACAGAAAAGGATAATTGAATTAAACAATAACCAATAAAAGAAACTCAGTCGAACAAAAATTGGTTGAATCACTAGTTTAACTAACCATCAAAATGATATCTACTTGAGCGCTAACTTTCTCTGGGAGTGAGGTGGTGGTTCAAGAGAAGGGAAGTAATACATCACTCGACTGGTTACACCAATGACGAATACATAGTCTCTAAACATTACTAGGAGACGCACATATCTCACGCTCACCTGAAGCGGACAAAACTTTCAGTCGAAGAACAAATTGGACCAAGACCCTAGAAGGTAGAAATAAAAAAGAGTGAAAGCATAGAAAACCCTTTGATTCATTATTGCCTCAGAGAATGTTGCCATCGTCGAACTCTTGACAATCGTAGAGGTGAAGACTAGGAGATCTGATTGCTGGGGAGCTCGCCGCTTAGGACGACTCTCGCTCCTCTTATCGTTTCTTTATTCACTTTGGCGGGGTTGAAGCGTCATTAATATTACTGTCCAGATCAAAATCGTAATTAATATGTTTTTCAAGATATTGGGTTACGTTGAAGCGCTTCAAAGTTCAAACAATTACTCTAGGACTTGTTTCCATGTTTAAAAAACTTTGTGGTGATAGGTGGCGAAATCAGAATTGATTTACGAGGATCGAAACTTAACTAGATACAGAATAAAAAGGTGACCATTTTTAAACACACATGAATTGAATGTTTCACATGTAACTTAGATAAATAGTTGTTTAAATGAGACTAGTAGAGTTATAATTTTGACATATATGCCAATTATAAATTAACTTCACACAAGGAATGAATGAATTAGATGTATTTTTAAAATTTGACAATATAAACAATAGTACACATCAAAGTTTACTAATTTCAAATTTAGATAATTGTGATATTCAAAGTCTTAATTCTTTTACTCGTAAATCGTAATGTGTTATGAGAATAATAATTTATCAAATTGAATGTATTTCAATGCTCTATATTCTCGACCTTTTAGGAGGTCGGCTGACCACCTTGAACCCCCTGACAACCTGACTCCGTCCTGTGATAATACTTCTTCTATTGCAAGATAAAATTCATCAAAATATAAGTGAAGGAAATAAATTTCAATAACGCCATGGATTTTGACGTTTTGCTAGATTATCCAGATTAAGATTCCCTGTTGTTTTTTGTTTTATTAATTGCAACCTTTAAATTCACTTAACCAAAATACCAAATAGTCCTTCAATATGGTCCAAGGTTAATGGTCTGATGTAGTGATGGATTCGGGCCGGGCCTAGGCCCGGTCGGGCCGCCGGTTCAAGAAAAGTGGGCCCGGGACCGGCCCGCGGGTTGGACGGGTCCGGTTCGGGCCGGGCCACCCGCCCGGGTCACTGGTCGGGTCCGGTCCGGGCCGTTTTTTTTTTAATTTATATTTATAGTTTATAGTTTTATACGAGTATTAAAAACAAACTTCAATTGCATTTATTTGAAATGAAATAGGAACTACATATAAGAGATAAACATTTTGAAAATTGTAATCAATCGGAACTTCCTGCACCTCCCGATCCTTTGGCTTTGTCACATGACTTCATATGCTTGATTGCCATCCCGAATCCGCCTGAAGCCCCCATTATACATTTTTTTTCGCAACATTTGCAAATTGCGTACCACATCCCGGTCTTCGGGTCCTTCTGCTTATCAAAATTATACCGTATAATGGCATTTTGATTTTCCATCTTAACTTCTTGGAGAAGAGAATATGAGAGTAGATATATAATATATTGGAGAATAAGAGAATTAGAGAGTAGAGAGATAAGAATAGGAAGAATTGGAGAAGAGATATGAAAAAATGTTTAAGATTAGGAGTATTTATAGGTTTTTTTTTACCCCCACCCCCCCCCCACCAACCCCCCCCCCACCACCCAACCCCCCCGGACCCCCCCTTTACCCCACCCAACGGCTATATAGCCGTTTGGGTTGTCCCCAGCCCCACCCCCAACGGTTAGTAGGAGCCCAAACAAATTTTTTTTTTTTTTTTAAATTGGACCGGACCCGGGCCCGACCCGGCCGGGCCGGGTCACAAAAATGCTGAACCGAGCCCGCCCCGCCCTTCCCACCGGTTCGGGCCCATACCCGGTCCCGGACCGCCCGAACCGGGCCGGTCCCGGGCCCGCACAGTACCGGGCCGGGCCGGGTGGCCCGAACCGAATCCATCCCTAGTCTGATGACTCTGATCCATTGCTATATCAAGATTCAAGAGCGTTTTAAAAAAATGTTGTTGTGCTTTGATAGTTTGATTGACTAAACCGGTCTCACCATTTTCTCAAATGGTTAACCACTTAACCGAGACTAAAACAGTCAAGGGGAAACGACCAAGATGGTAAAATGGTGTACCATTTTGTTCAAAATACGCTATACATTTTTTGAAAATAATACATAATGATCACTTGCTTGTTTTATAAGTTGTTATCTTCACACTAAAAAAGATCAACTATTCTTGTTGATTCTTTATTATCTTATACGGAGTATGATTGATTTGGAGTCGCTCTAAACATTATAAATACCTCAGTACTCTAATATTTGGAAATACATACAATAGAGTTATAATGTTCTCTTTTGTACATATTTCCATAATTCCATTAACATCAGGGTCTGGTGTGGAAATTGGGAGGGGCAGTGGTTGGAGCAGGGTAGGACAGATGGTAGGAAAGGGACAGGGATGAAGGTGGAGATGGCGGTTAATTGGGGGCTATGATCACTTGGTCAGTGACCCGAAGATCAGTCACGGGAGTCACTGGATGCTGGGGCAGCCAGTCATTTAGGTCACTGGAGACATCGGGCAATCACTACGGCATCAGAGTTATGTCACTGTCGGGCAGTGATCACTGAACTGAAGTGGTCACTGACCGGGGTTGATCAGTGGCATTGGCTGATCCAATAATAGTTTATAGCAACATCAAATGCTAGCATTCTTGTTAGAGTGTGTACCCAACGTCCCAATGTATGACTATGATTTTATCTCCTGACAACAGGTTATTACTTAAGCTGGTCATTGACTCATATTTGAACTCGATGCAATGCTATTATCAAGACTATAAAGACTAAAACGTGTCATAAGTAGATCTAAATAAACAAAACTTGTAGTAATTGGGTATACTGCACAAAAATCACATTGATATCCCAAGATTTAGTTGAAGGATCAAAGTGCATTTCATATCACTAGTCCTAAATTCACCAGCTACATATTGCATCAGTAATCCAGCACTCTAACTGAAACAAAAAAAAACTTCTGTCTGCAAAGCTTTCGCGAGAAAATGACTACTCATTTCTCTGTTGATACACACAAGCGCAGAGGTATCACGTTGCATTGCACTTTTTGAAGAGACCAAAACTACGACTCTATACCTCTATAAGAATATAAATCATTTAAAAGAAAAACCAGTATTATCTTACTCTAAAACATTTTTTTCTTTTCAGTGAGAGCTTCCATGAAAGGAGGGGTTTCTGTTAAGGCAAGAACCAACTAGTGACTAGTCTACCTTCTAGTATCTACACCACCTTTAACCAGCCGGCAGCATAAAGAAGGCAGCTCCGGATTGAGAATTCAAAGAAACCAACTCTCATGTGAATATAAGGGACAAAGTATTATCAATACATTCCCTTGAATACAGGGTTTGTGCGGCATATGCTGGCTCCATACTCATCGTACTCTGCCTTTGTATGGCAAGCCTGCAGTAGTAAACAAGATGCTTATAGGCTATAGCTAGTTCATACCAGTCCAGATGGAGAACTGAAATGCATGATTATGCACATAAGCATCACCTAAATGCAGGAGTCTTCATAAATAGTTTCTCAGACATTACAAACCTAAATGAATGACACCATCTTCAACTATTTATTGAGTTAGCAATTTTTTTAAAAACCAACATGTACCTAAAGTATGCACCATAGAAGACTTTAGGGACTAAGAATGTGCTTGGGAAATTGCAAGAACAGAATCCAGATTAGGATCAACCACGGGTGAGCAACGAATGTCATATATAGATCGGAACATGTGTAGCTTTTGTTTTGGCCGTGTTATCTGGATTAGATTAATTGTTTTCTGCGCTCAAGACAGTAAATCTAAATTCTTGTTTTACTCAAGTAAAACATGTATGTGGATTATGATTAATTCAGAACATGATTATAATTTGAACATTTTGTTTCCAGGACCAGAAGAAGAAAGCATGCAAAGTCAATTACTACACCAGTTAACCAGTATATACATCATGAATCCTGATACTCAAACCTGAGGCAATAGGTAAAAGAATAGAGTACAAGTGTAATTTTCAAATAAAATATAGCATAATAATCAAAATAAACATTTATATCAATATGACATTGACACGTACTGCAAAAAATTCAGGAGTGGATGCAAGCACAGAGCCTCCAAACCAAACTGCATATCTCTGTATTGGATGGCTGACCACATTCACTTCCACTGGCTGTGCCTAACAGTGAAATGTTCCATTAGGTCTCTTAAAAATTAATGTTTTTTACCACACTTACTAAAAACAGTGCATTTAGCAATTTTTAAAGTCATAAAATAACTGGAAGGAAAAAAGTCTGACTTTTATTTCTCCACCCAATCGGGCATTTGATGCAAGAACACGAGCATCAACTATCTTTTTCAAATCGCGTTGCAATCTTCTCTGGAAATCTTTGAACATGGTTGATCCACCAGACAATACAATATTCTGAAAATTGTGCATACTATTATAATTTATAACAAGCTACAATATATGCTGTAAGCCAGTATGAAGGAATTTGAACAGGTAAAACGGACCCTAAAAGCTTAATTTGGATTTCTGAGGCATTTTCATTAATAGGGCTAGTATACAGATTACATTATCACCTCATTGGTTTAACTAATTACAACCCTACCAAGCCCTATTAGATAAGAATCAATTTTACATGCCACAAAAGAAATTATTCTTGAACATAGTCCTGATTCAATTTATCAAAGTATTTACTTCACCTTGTACAGGGCTCTTCTTGTGTCTATCGGTGCCGACTGAATACACTTATCTATTACAGCAGGAAGAGGAGTAGAGAAATCACTGCTGTACATCTCGGGATTGAAGAAAACCTGAATAGAAATCAAGAATTTATGTTTATAACATCTTATATGAGTCTATTAACTCACAAATCACAACCTATTACAACCCAGCCACTCCCAGACCTACCCCCATTCCAAACTGCATTTACCAATGTCAATCTTTTTTGAAGTGTGGATTGAGGGAGGATGTATAAAACATTATTAACTGTAGAATTATATGTTTGATATCTAGTGAGTAGTAAAACAAAACAGTCAAAACATTCAAGATACTGTATAATATTAGAACAAACCTCAGGACCAAGGAATCGTTCATAGCCAACATCACAAGAATAAGGTGCCCCTGTTTTGGGCTTTGTACCTCTCCACTGCTTAACATACTTTGATGGCTCTTTGTCATGCTTATTGAACTCCTGAAATCAGGACATAGATCTCATTACTATAACTCATCATTAACCGTATCAAATTTCTGACAATAAATCAATGCTTGCTAAGTTCAAATATTGCACAATTAACTTTAATCATACAAACCAAGCATTCCAGCCCAGTTGGTTGTGAGGTTAGCGTGCCTAGTGGGAGGTCTCGGGTTCGAAGCCCGCTAGGTACACAAAGGTTTGAAATTCAATGGAGTGAGTTTCAGCCCTGATTACTCCAGGCCCCCCAACCCCCAACCCAGACCCCCCTGGAGTAAAAAAAAACTTTAATCATACAAATGTAAGTGCATATAACTATATAGGTGTAGCTTAAATGTAAACTACATTATAGATAGATGTGTGTGTGAAGGAATACATTATAAAAATATACATTATCTCAAGTAAAATGTATCAAAATAAATAGATAAATATGTGTGTATGAAGAAATACATTATAAAAAAAAAGATAAATGAATAAATAAATAACTAATCAAATAAAGAACTGTTAAATAAAGTTTTAAAAAATAGGTTTAGACACTTCATTATTCAAAACTAAGGAGACAAAAGGGCGAGTGATTGCCTATTGGAAGGACGAGAAAGACTTTTAATTTTTCCTCTGTAACCTATATTATTTGCTATATTACTTCTATCCTGCCATCCATGCAGTTTTCCTTAATGCTGCCTTTACCAAGGCCATTATGGAGGTTGATATCAATAAAAATACCTTGACCACATCAGAACATGTGTAACAGTACATCTCTTTTACTTTCCGGGCTACTTCAAAGGAATCCTCAGGAGGAATGTGCTCACCTCTTTCCTACATTTAACAGCAGAAAAATAGAACTCCACCATTAGGTTCCAGGTTCTACAAGGGTTCCCTTCACTGGACAAAAAAGGGAAGCAGCATACATCCAATTATGAATGAGAAACTTCAAACAGACAGTACCTTAATTAAAAATAAAAATTCCGAAGAGTTGAAAGAGAAGTTTTGACTACCAAAAAACATGCAACCAATAGCTATGACAGCGTACAACAAAGAAAATGAAATACATTGTAATATAACTTCCAACTTATGTGATGATCTTTAACCACAGGTAATCATACTTACACTCCAAACAACATAAATATTAGTTTCACTGACCAACAAAAAATTGATGCATTTCTTCTATCACTTATGGGACTAATGTACTTACCGGATTTATGGAAAGGAAATATAATGAGGAAGAAGTAATGATAAGAATTTAGGATTTTGTACATCATAAACTTCGGATTGAGTGATTGACCCTTGACAAATGCAATTGGACACCAAGACTTAGATGGGGAAGATCGGATCGTCATTGTACGTTAGATGAATTATGCAATTGACGTGCAGGGACGGAGGTACCTATAGGAGATGCCTCCCCCCCCCCCCATTTTTAATTTTTTAATAGTACTACAACTATAGGGGTAATAGCATGGATCGATTTGTGTTAGCCGACCCCAAAATCTTTAGGGAATAAGGCTGGGATGTTGTTGCTTGTTGTTGTTGTTGTACTACTATTAGGGGTAATGTTCTTGTCAGGTCCTTATGACCGGAACCACTGTACGGAGCATCCATTTCAGGAGCTTCCAGGTGGAATTTTTTGGTGGAATTTGTAAGCATGTTATTCATTAAGTGTAGAGTATATAGACCAAATTTCATCTTGAAATTCATTCCAAAAGTTAGTTAAAGAAATTATTGAAAAATACTATGCCAAAATATATATACAAAATGCATCATTTTTCAATAATGTATTTAACTAACTTTCCGACTGAGTTTTAAAGTGAAATTTGATAGAAATAATCTACATTCCATGAAGAACATTGACGTGCACTCGTCGTTAGGTGCACTCATGAGTTGAGCATGGATAAAATTTTCAAAATGCAATACAACTCAAATGAAAAAATTATCTATGAATTCCTAAGCTCTGTGCACTTTGAGAACAATGAAGAGGACTTTAGGGATTATAAACTCAGGTTTCGATTGTTTAATCACAATCACACCATCACAAAACTTGAGTTCGCCGAACACTTTGGTATTCCGGTCCCGTACCAAAAATCTATATCCGACAATACCGCCTTCGGCCACACCCTATGGACCAAGATGACCGGGGAGACTAAATTTAGCTCCTCCCAACTCTACATTAGTCATGTCCAACATCCCGTCCTACGCATCTTTTTGAAATTCCTTGCCAACTCCTTACTTGGACGTCCCAACAACCATCACACTAGGATGGGGGATGTGTGCCTGATATCGGTAGCCCTATTCCGTATCCACGTAGATTTCAACCTATGTAATCTTATGTGGGCACATCTAAAAAAGGAAAGTGTGGCAAAGGGTGCTATTGTAGTGGGCGGGGTGATTATGCACTTGGCCACAAAGTTCGGGTATACGGATGACTCTCCTATACCCGACTACTGTTTGATGAACATATCTTGGCTGGGCCACTCGGACTGTACATCTTTTTCACACACCGTTTATGGTGAAGAAAGGCCCAGAAATATGTACAACTGGCACATCCACCCTAAACCCCTCAAATACTTCCTCTTGCCCAACCCAGAACTCCCCCAACTCCACTTCAAAACAGGAAGAGCGGAGCAACATTACCTCTTCCCAAACGCCCTCCCACCACATCTCCAGGAACCGGAACAGGAACCTCCCAAAACCAACCCGATTACGAGCCCTATGAGCAACTCCATAGCCATCCAACTATGAGCCAGGACTTCCCAGAACAAAGCCAAAACCCTCCACCACCCGACTTCTTTCAACAACTTCTGGAGGGTCAACAACAACTGCTCACGGGAATAACCCAAATGGACAACCGGCTCAACCGATTAGAGGAGGAGCAAAGAGCCGGTTTTCAAAGATTGGAGGATGAGCAAAGAGCCGGCTTTCAACGATTGGAGGAGCTCAGGGAGGCCGATAGACATCGGTATGAGGAAGACCAACATAGGTTCTACGGACCTATGTACTCTTTTATGGCACAGCAGGGATCCTTCCATACCATGGCGAGCCCTCCTCCACCACCCTCATGGTATGACCCCAGTCATTGGGGTAACTTTGGAGGATCTGGCTCCGGGGGTGGAGGATACGACGGCGGAGATGGCGGGGACACCTACATGGGAGATGGTGGCCAAGGGAGCGGCTTTGAAGGGAGCTACTACGGAGGAGAAGGCGGGCACTAGGGACAGTGCTTGATTCAAGTGCGGGGGAGACACTCATGATGGTATGTAATTTTCATTTCTACCTAGCACTATGCATGTAATTCTTTTGAACTTTTACACAAAAAAAAAACAAAAAAAAAATAAAGAAAAAATAAACAAAGAAAATAAATGCTAGTTAGGTTGAAAACCCAACAAAATGGGCAATCTAAGCAAAAAAGGCTTATAAAAAATCGAGTGAGTTGGAGAGAATGGAAAATGAAAAGAGGTGCTAGGATGAAAACCTGAAAAGGCTCCTAGGCAAAATGAGAGATATGAGAGAAATGTTTGTTCTTGCAGGCACTCATTGTATCCTTGTGAAGAATAAGAAGATTCAAGATAAAGAAGGAGAGAGGAGGAGAAAAGAAGACAACACTAGGAGGCCATTAAACCCAAGATGCTCTTTTGTAATTTGAGTTTAAAACTCATTTTTCTTTGTCATCCTTGGTGGTCTTTGTGTTTGTATTATGTTTTTGTTGAACTGTGGAACTTTTGGACAAACATTGACACTTGTAAACATTTGATCTTACTCGAGACGAGTAAAGGTTTAAGTGTGGGGGAGTTGATACGTTCGTAATTTCCATATCTATGTTTATGTTTTTAATTAGTTTTGCTTGACTTTTACTTTGGAAATTACACACTTTTGGTGTAATAGATTAGATTGTTAAATTCTTGTAAATAGGTTAGATTAGATATGTTCTGAGCTTAAGCAGGTTTTGGTCACTCGAAGTACAGTTGGTGAACCCAAAAAGTGAAAAGAAGGTGCAAAAGTTCAAAGACAAAAGAAGATCCTGAATTTTGGTCTATACTTGGTCGAGTATTAGCTATACTCGATCGGGTATTAGGTTGGAACTTCAAATCGGATCAGATCCGAAGACAAGGGAACATGCAGGGAAGATTTTGGCCACGATTTTATGTCTATACCCGATCGGGTAGACCGACATACCCGATCGGGTATGCCTTTGAATTGCAAACGAAGATCGGTCGAGTATGGCCCGAATACCACTTTCTAAGCATACTCGACCGGGTATTCATATATACTCGATCGGGTATACTCTTAGAAAATAGCCTGAAACCGGTCGAGTATGCCTCGGATCGAGTGTTACACACGTACTCGATCGGGTACCATGTATATACCCGATCGAGTACCCGAATCCCATCCCAAAAACCTATAAATACACCTCCTTTCCTTCACAAAAAGATATCCAATCCCTTTGTACATCTAAGCTCAGTATAGAATAGCTCTTTCTTTATATTTTTCATCATGTTTAGTCTCCAAATGAGGAGCTAAACTCTTCCATCTTGGTTTTGCTACTTTGAAGCTTAATGAATTTGTAAGTTGTGAGTTATTTTCTTTAATCTTCTTCCTTGAATATTAATTCTTTCTTTCAAAATACTATCTTTATATCAAAGTTGGGGAGTGTTACTAAGATGACAATTAGTTAACATCTTGACATTGGTTGTAGTAATAGCTATTTCTTCCTCTATGATAATATTGGGGAGTGTTACTAAGATGACAATTAGTTAACATCTTGACATTGGTTATAGTAATAGCTATTTCTTCCTCTATGATAATATTGGGGAGTGTTACTAAGATGACAATTAGTTAACATCTTGATATTAATCATAGTAGGATTCATATATTTTAATATTCTTCCTTGAGTATTGATTAATTCCTATTCATATTTCATGTTAATATCTTAAACATTACTTAAAGTATCACCTAGTATTGTTTCTCATATTAATTATTACTAGAATCGATCGGTTAATACGCTTGTTATTAATCCGGTTCTTTCAACGGTAGTAAACTTGGAATATTAATGCATGCATCTCATGGTTAATATGCCAAGGGGAATTAATTATATTGATTAAACCGCTTGTGTTGAGGTTATCAATCTCAATCGTTTTCATCTTAAGTTTATTGCTACTATCAAGTTAATATACGGCGCTTGTTCTATATTGACCCGATAGTAAGTTTTATTAATGAACGCATCTCGTTATTAATAACTACGCTCGATGAACTGGATATACTCCTCGATTGAGTATTCGAGAGGAAGATAGTTAAAGATATAACCGGGATCGACGAACATTTCATTAAGTGGATAAAAGCAAAACCAAGTCTTCATCTCATTGAATTAAACTCATATAGGTTGTTTATCTTAGTGTTTTTAAAGCAAACAAATCTAAACCCCCCTTTGTTACTACTTTTATAAAAGAAAAGTATTCTTTTCCCTGTAGATACGAACCTTACTACACTATACTGCGTATTAGTGTTGTATTGATTATTTATTTTGAGTGCACCTAACGACAAGTGCACGTCAAACATGCTCAGAAAATTCCAGCCAGAAGTACCTCAAATGGAGGCGGCCGGACGGCGGTTCCGGTCAGGAAAGTCTGGTAGTAGGGGTGAGCAAATAACGACAAAACCGATAAAACCGAAAACCGATACCCGAACCGACCAAAAAAGTCAGTTATCGGCCGGTCATCGGTTAATACATATTAAAAGAAGTCGGTTATTCAGTTATTCGGTTAACGATCGGTTATTTTAATCGGTTATCGGTCGGTTAACCGAAAACCGAAGTATAGTCTACTCCGTATAAACGTTTGTATGTACTTCATGTATGCTATGATGTTTCACTTAATAACATATCATAATTACTCTAAGAAATAATGTCAAATATATGACCAAAATGAATATTATGGATACAAATATGTCTTTTCATACTTTAATGACTATAATTGTAATTTTAATGTACATGATTGTGATCAATTTTATATTATAGTAATCATGAATGGTATACTCATTTTAACTTTAGTCATATTTTAGTTTAGTATGTAGTAATATCTAAGGAAAGCCCTCATAGTTTAATAAATCTCATGTATTTAGTATTTAGTGGTTGACCCGAAAGATATAAAATGACACTCACGCACAAGAGAAACTACTAGTAGCGTAAGAAAACTAATTTTATTATGAGATAATTTAATTCATTTTTTCTTACTTATTTCATGAATGGAGAAAAGGCATTTTATATATGATCAATTATTTCATTCATTTTGTTTTGTAGTGTAAAAAAACATTTATTTTCATCCATTTTTGTATCAAATATTTTTTCTAATATTTTTATCTAAAGCATTCAAATTTTTGAAAAAAATATGTTTTAAAAATTTACATGGTCAGTTATTGTCGATTATTCGGTTACCGACCGCAACCGAACTACGATTTTTTGGTCGGTTATTGTTATGTTATCGGTCAGTTTCAGTCGGTTATTAGAGTGAAAAAATTTGGTCGATTATTCGGTTATCGGTCGGTTATTTGACCGACCGATCGATTGCTCACCCCTATCTGGTAGGAACATTTCTCCTGGTATTAGATATTACTCCGTATTTCATATGTGAAAGAATTTCTAGTTTATCTGCCTATATATTCCTAGTTTGTCCTAGTTTATCTGCCTAGTTTGTATGCTCTTTGGTTAAGGGTTTTCGAGTTTTCTTTTTTATTTGTAACTTTTTAGTACTTAATGATTTAATTGTGTATGGGTAGTTATATGTTAAAATGACACATAGTATTAATGTATTATTATGATTGATTGATATATAATTTTAAATTTATTAGTTGATAAGGCTTTGTTTCAAGCTCAGAATATAATAATAGGGAAAAAATAATGTAGATCTATAAAAACATGACATGAGGGATTTTTTTGGATAGATTCTAAGAAATTGACTTTGACATAGAATAAAACAACGAAAGTCCTTTTATGAACTTTATCATTGTTTTAGTTCTATTTACGAAATTTTCCTCTTATTATTTGTGTTCATTCTTGGGCCCCCTGTGGGCCCTATGATTAAATCCTGGTTGGGCCCTTGTTGAAGTTGGTGGTTGTGGACTATATATGGGTTACATGTGTTATGTATTTAAACTGTTACGATCCCACACCGGTAAAGTATGGGCTTGACCATGGCTTATAATTTTACAAGGTGTTCCCTCCTCCTAATCAGCTGGTCTTTTAGGAGTGAGTTCTACACCTGAGCTTATGGCACTGGTATGGGCCTAGTGTGGGCTAGGTCCGTAATAATTGGTATCAGAGCCATCCCCATCTTCCTGGTCCCGACACTCGGAGTGATGGCCTATGGAGTGGTGGCTTAGACCCTAGGGGTGCAAACCGTGACCAACATAGCCATGACCAACGAGGACGTTGGCTCTTCGAAGCGTGGGGTATTGTTACGATCCCACACCGGTCAAGTATGGGCTTGACAGGTGGCTTATAAGCAAGGTGTTCCCTCCTCATAATCGAGGGGTCTTTTAGGAGTGAGTTCTACATTTGAGCTTATGACACTAGTATGGGCCTAGTATGGGCTAGGTCTGTGACATAAACATACGCACATTCACAAATATTTATAAGTTTGTACAATACTCCTCTTATGCATTATCTTTGTCTCATCTTTACTTTTTTGTACACCTCACTAAGTTGTCTCATAGTATATTTGTTAATGACTGCGTGGTTAGATTCATTCTCACCCTTTGTCTCACTATCATTGTTCATCACTCTTTTTTTGTCCACCCAATAAGTCTGTCTCGTACTAAATTTGGTGATATGTGTGGTTCGAATTCATTCATACTTCACAAGTTTAATATCAAACATATAATTCCAATTCCCTAGATATGTGTGCCAGTTCTTCATGTGCCAAAGATAGCCGGACGGAATTCTAAATTCGATATCAACCACATAATTCCACTTTTGTAAGTTTTCATATCCTAAACACAGTGGATGGCAATATTATTAGAAACCTATATGATATATGTTTTTAATCTTACTATTTCATGACAGAGTATTCACCTAATCGCTACTAGTCCTCAGAAGCAGTAGCTACCAAGTAACACATGATCAACTTAGCTTGCAAGGTAGCTAATGAGCATGTTTAAATAACAATCTGTTCCTTCTTGGCTCTACATTGGGTTGTTATAGGTTGCAATACCGTGTTCATCTTTTTTACTTCAACAAGAAGGATAAAGATGCTACTAAATTTATTACATCATTCTAATTCATTCAACTATATATTACCGGAGCATATAGTAGATACGTTCAAGTGATAAATGGTTGAGGAGATACTGACCCGCATAAGCTGCTGAATAAAGAGAGTAACATCTCCCCCAGCAATGGGAATGGATTTAATGCTGCTCCCAATAACATAACCTTCTGCAACTGGTACAACATGTGTAGCCCCATCCCCAACGTCCAAAACTACTCCCGTCATCTCACACTAAAGAAGAGCGTGTCAGTTTGCACATAAAAAATATCATTGATTAAAGTTATATGTTTATAATATCATCAAAGAAGTAAGAGTTCAAACATCATATCCTGTAACGGTTCTTATATATAGATCTCTAATATGAAAACCATCTCATATTTCTTTCATACACACGCAACAAAGAGGAAAAATTAATGTTTAAATCACTCAGCTCACTCGAATGAATACTGACTTTAGATGTTGTGTACCCAGCAGCTAAAGCAAGAACAGGTTGCACTGCAATATAAAGCCCAGGAACATTGAATGTCTCAAACATGATCTCACCAGTGTACTCTCTGCTCTCGGGAGGAGTCATTGGGCTCTCAGTCAAAAGAAAATAGTGATCTTCAGGATCACACCGCAGGTAATTGAAGATGCACTGCTGCCAGAATCGCTCCATGGCATCCCAATCCTCGACCTGGCCATGCCGAATGGGATGACTCAGATTATACGTACTACTAGATTTAGAGGATCTGGCCAACGCCTCGTCGCCAATATAGAAATCCAGATCCGCCATAACCCCAGCGCTGTGCTGGGCCAACCAATTGCTGGTCTTGGTAGAAGCCCGAGGCTGATTCACGAAGGAATCGTTGGCAGCAACCACCGTCGGAAGAATGAACCATGGTTCCACATTTCCGGCAAATCCCATCTTCGTGTACCTGATAACAGTAGCAACCGTCAATATCATTCCCATTGAAGAAATCCATCGAGCACCTCGCAGGCGGAGTAAAAATAAAGCATTTAAAACCAGTCTTAGCATACCCGGTTCCATTATCGATGACTATTGCAGGCCGGGAAGTAGCAGGGTCCATGGTGTAAAAAAGAAAAGGAAAAGAGAGCAGAAACGGTAGCTACAGTGGTGGCAGACGGTCCACGACGCGGATCCAAAGAGTGGCTTAAGGAGGGTAGAGGGAAGAAAGGGACGTAAAGGCGACGTTAGGTGAAAGTGAAGAGAAGGGACAATGGAGAGTTGGCTGTTGATAGAGAAGCAGATGAAAGGAAGAGATGGAAGCCACTCTGGGAACAGGAACCATTTTTCCCATGTTTCTTTCTGATTCTTTTCGTTTGCAATCAAACGCCGAAAGTCTCCAACCAACAAGATTCACTGGAAAGTTCGTTAACTCTCAAAAACAAAATCTCATGTAGAGGAAAACTGCTTCTATTTTTGTTTAGATCTATTTATGTTTAGATAAAAACTGCTTCTACACCACAGAGGCTCAAGAGTAGATATTATAGTGTTTGAATCAAAGGGTACAAATATTTATATACTCCAAATTATTCATAGAAACAGTTTAGAGCTATTTCTGAAAACTGCTTCTACACTATAGAGGCACAGAAATAGATATTACAGTGTTTGAATGAAAGTGTACAAATACTTATATACTCCAAATTATTCATAGAAACAGTTTAGATCTATTTTTGAAAACTGCTTCTACACCACAAAGGCACAGAAGTATACTTAAAGTATACATTTGAAAATGTACGCATACTTATATACTCCAAATTATTCATAGAAACAGTTTTTAAAAAGTTCGGGGAAGTCGTTTCACATTATGTTCTTTTATTTTGGTCATTTATTTCATTAGATTAGTATTGTTCATACTCTTTTTTTGATCATTTTCTTCTAGAGCATCTCTAATGTTCATCGGGTGTCAAAGAGAAGAGGTACATTTGGTATATAGACAAAATGACATTGAAGCGAGAGAATCCACTTGCATGTGTAAAATCCCTTCAATTTTCAATTCCAACTTTAAAAGCTTACATGTGTCAGCATTTCAGATTATATTTTGAAATTTAAAAAAAGTAAATTTACTTGGGTGGAATCATGGAATCTCAACTCACCCTCCAATTCAACCCCATTGCAAATGTCTTTAGACGAATATAGATGTTCATTTTTACTTAATGGGGAGGTAATGGGGAGAGAAGCTAGGGAGACATGCTAATGGGAGAGGTAAACATTTGGTCTCTGTGTATTTTATAATTATTCAAGTCTGGTCTGGAACTGAAAACAATCCAAGTAAAAACATCCTAAATGATTTTGGATTGAAAAAATATCATTCCCACATTTTGTCCTAATTTTATGGGTATAGCAATCAAGTTTCGATTGAATAGGAAGCACAACTATACACCTTTATAATCCAAAGGAAAAGGATGTAGAAATCTAAAATGATTAAATAACTGTTAATATTAAAAAATACAAACGCTTCCTTGATAAAAATAATCAGAACAAAACTGAGATTATTTTTTTCTGTAGAACCAAAAGAGGGACACAAAATTGGAATTTAAAAAAAACGTTGCAATGTTGCGTGTCACTTCCATGCTTTTCTTCCTCTGAATTGCTTACCAGCTCGCTGTTGTTTTATCTTCTTTTTCTCTCTATTTTTTGTAAACCTTTCCCTATTTGCAGCCATTGGCATAACCTTTTTGCGTTGTTTTTGCACATTGCTTGTACCACCAGTCTACACAGCATTTACAACACAAGTAACAGTCAGAACAAGATGACATAGAATATAGAAATAATGACTAATGTGCGACTAAAATAAAGAGTGACAAATTTGTGATATTAATACACAATAAAGATTATGATGAATTTTACACTGATGCGACCATAAGTTCAGTCATATTTTCGGTAAACCCCCAATGCGGGTGATCACACTATAAGAACGGGTGGTTGGGGATGGTGGTGTCATATTATGAGTATATATGATTCCATGAAGGAACAACAAACTCTCAAATTACCCGTCCTAGTCAAGGTCTTCATATGTCATGGGTGAATGATAAGCAAGTGCAATGTAAGAAAAAGAGTGGGGATCTAAGAAAGTGAGAGATGCAAGAGGTTAAAATATGCCATGACTGGGGAGCCAAACAAAAACATACTCTTAGGATAAAATGTTCAAGTCTTTGGTTCTTCCCAACAAAACACAATAACAATGACAAAAAATGGAACCCAAAAGCTACTTGGAGAGCATCTGAACGAAAATGCTAATACAAGAAATTAGGGAAAATGGCAGGAATAGAAAAACATACCTTTTTCTGCTTAATAGCAGCACGAGCCTGGTACTTTCCTCGCTCCTCCCTGCGAGCTTTCATTAATGCTTGCTTTTCTTCTCTGCTTAACTTCTTTTTTATATTAGCCTAACATTAAAAATTAATGACATTACAAGTTAGTTATACTTTGTACTGCCATTTTCCTGTGGGGGGCAGTTTTAAAATTGTACTTTCTCCTTGCATATATACTACCAAATCAAATACGTAAGAAACCTCACCAGAATAAACACACACAAAACAAACTTTCAGAGAAGAATACAAACCTCAAGTTTTGAGGCGTTAACTCTTTTTGAACTAAGTTCGTCTGAGCTAGGAAGTTTAAATCCAGTCTTGGTCAAAGCAACTCTAGCTTCTTTTTTAGCCTGAGAAAAAATATGCAAGACAAATCATATTATGAAAAATGATGGCGAAATTCACAAGAATAATCCCTACTTTTATGGATTCTACAATAATAATCTCTACTGAGAGTCCATAAAAATAATCCACAAGAATAAATTAGAATGAATTCAAATAAATGCCAATTTAAAAACTCAAACCCCTACCTCCACTTTTCCATTCACCGCTCTCCGGTTAACACTTTTATGTTCCAACCACATATGGCGGATATAGTGTTGATATTAAACGGGTTTTAGTTTAAATTTACCCCAATAAGAAGAGTGGGGAAGAGAAAAGTGGGAGTAAGAGTTGAGAATATTAAACGGGCATTGATTTGAATTCACCTCATTTTATTCTTATGAACACCATTATTAGTTCGGATTATTTTTGTGAACACTCGGAGTACGGATTATTATTGTAGAATCCCTAAAAGTGGAGATTATTTTTATGAATTTCACCAAAAATTATTAACAAAGAGACATGGGCAGTAAACTATAACTACGTACCTTCATCTCTTTGATCTTTTGGAAGTCCTCATTGGATAGAATGCCATCTTGTGCATTTTCTGAAGAATCGTTTCCAAGTTTTGATCCTGCTAATTTCTTTAGCGCCCTAAGACTCTTACTAGAAGCTTGCAGCTTTTCATCAAAATCATCAAACTTCCTTTTCTTTGCCTTGGATTTGCTTTCCCCACCGTAAGGACCTTGAGTACTACCAGTACCTAGACTACAAGACAGGTCGTCGAACTCATCTTCATTATTCTCTTCACTTAAATAGTCATCAGCATCTTCATCGTCAGACATTTTTTCTTCTTCTACATCATCAGTGTTGTCGATATCACTGCAATCTTCATCATCAATTTCACACTCGTCACTAGATAAACTGAGTGCATGTTCGGAAGCATCATCATCATCACGCTCGTCATCTTCAACAGGGGAAAGATCTTCATCACCTACTTTATCATTGTCGGATGAAACGATGGACCCGCCTTCCACATCATCATCACTCTCCTCGTCATCCTCTTCCAACAATTCAATTCCAGGAACATTGCTCACAACATTCACTTCACCAAATGCCTTTGGTCTTGCTTTTATATCAGAAGGGCGTCCCCTATCCTTCTTGATAAGCAGTGTAGGACAAATCTGCAGATTGTTCTGGTTAGCATGTGCATATAAAAAAACACCAACTTACATACCTACAGCAGAAGCAAAAAATGAAAATACTATATGGTTATACCTCTCTGAATAATGTCACAAGTGATCGAGCAGCAGACGAAACAGCCTTCTCTTGTGATTTTTTATATAATACAAGGTCTTGCAAAAGATCCTCTGTCATCAACTAAGAAGAAAAAATAGGGTGGTTCTAGTGAGATTCAATAAAATAGATATCAACTGTATGGTCAGGAGCCAAGAGTCTAGGGTTTTACGTACCAAGGGCACTCGCAAACACATTTCCCTGACCACATTAAGCCCGACAGAGATTGCCTGATATTTAGATAAATGATGTGATCCACATTACTATGGAGATATATTTGGTAATACTGCTTTCCGATGTATCAAAAAAATATTTGGTAATACAAAGAATAAAAGATTACCTCTGGCCTGGATCGATCGTGAACAAACTGGTTGACTACTTGCCTAAAAAGTGGTTCAACAGCATCAGGTGGCACCTATGAAAGAGAAGTTAGCAAGCTTTTAGATCAGAAAATTAAATGATGGATGATGAATGTGAAAGTATATTAGAATATAATTTAGAATATGCTTTAGAATATATTAGGAATATACCATATATAGTATTATTGTATAGCATCTTTTATAGGAATATTCTATCTTTGTAATCTATATTTATAGGGCCTTACTCTTCAATGAAATAAACAGAAAATCTTTCCTCCTCTCTTCAATATTATTCTAGTTTATATTTCAACATGGTATCAGAGCAATCCATTTCAGTTAAGTTTTTCTTTTCAGATTTCAGTTTAGTTTGTCATATCTCAGTTCAGTTTTCAGATTGTGTTCTTTCTCCAAGAAATTGATTTCAGTCCAGACTCTTCCCAGAACATCTTCCCAGAATCTTTTCCCAGAACCTCTTCCCAGATTCTTCCCAGAAAATTTCCCAGAACGTCTTCCCAGAACCTCCTATCCCAGAACCTCCTATCTCAGAAGCCGGCAACCCTTTTCAAAATCAGAGACTTTCTGTTCCATTTGATTCTAATTTCACAGCCCAGTTTCTTCCCGTTCAGAACATCGGCAGTCTCAGAACCTCAACAGAACATCAGAGGACAATAGTTCAAAACCTTAGTCCAACATCTGTCTCACCTCCCTCACCCTCTGGTTTGCCTGCCGCCTGGCGACCGGCGACCCAAACTCCGCATGCCCAAAGGGAAGGTAGCTGTGAGAGGAGGTCCGGTGGTTGTTCGATCGCTGGGTCTCGCAATCTCCAGACATCCGCTCCTTCACTGGTTGTTTGGATGTGTTATCTGCTGGGGTCTCGCATCAGATCTGCGCATCTACTTTAGATTTAAGTTTGGAGCGCAGCAATCCAAAGCCCAAGCTGGATATTTTATTCTCCAAATTTTAAATCCACAAACGGGAAAGCTGCGGTGAGTCCAGTTTTCACTGAATATTTCATGTTTTTTATTTTATTTTTAACCAAAAAAACAAAAAAAAAATCAAAAAGAAAAAGAAAAAAAAGAAAAAAAAGGTATTATGTCTTGTGCGGGTAAATTTGACAGAGGAGTAATATGCAATTACCGTAAGTCACCCGAGCACTTGATCAAAGATTGTCGAAAATTGTTGTTCAAAAATCAAGGAAATCTGCTTCCTCATGTTGCTTCCGCTACCAGTTCATTTGATGAATCAATTGCTATTTCTTCAGATGAGTATGCCAAATTTATTTGCCACCAAGAATCTCTAAAGCATTCATATGTCATTATCTCGGCAACCATTAATTCAGGTATTTCAAACACATGTCTTGTTTCATCATCCTCGAAATGCGTAATTGACTCTGGTGCCACAGATCATATGACCGGTAATCCTAGTCTATTCTCGTCATTTCATTCATATTTACCTACTTCTAGTGTCACTTTAGCTGATGGATCTACCTCACCCGTTCTTGGATCTGGTACTGTTGTTCCAACTTCTACATTACCATTATCGCTTGTTTTGAGTCTTCCTAATTTTGCATTTAATCTGCTTTCCATTAGTAAAATCACTCGTACTCTTAATTGTTCTGTAACATTTTTTCCTGGATATTATGTGTTTCAGGATCAGTTAACGAAGCAGATTATTGGTAAAGGACATGAGTCAGCTGGTCTTTATATTTTGGATACATCCATCACAAAAGGTATCTCTTGTCTTGGGGTTGGGACTTTGTTAGATGTTCATTACCGATTAGGACATCCGTCTCTCCCATTAATGAAGCAAATAAATCCCCAATTTAATAAGATGACCTCTTTACAATGCGAGTCATGTCAATTTGCAAAACACCATCGTACTAGCTTAAACCCGCGAGTTAATAAACGAGCAAATGCTCCATTTGACCTTGTTCACTCTGATGTTTGGGGTGTTTGCCCGGTTGTGTCTAAAGCTGGTTTTAAATATTTTGTTACCTTTGTTGATTACTATTCTCGTATGACATGGTTGTATTTCATGAAACGTCGATCTGAGTTGTTCACACATTTTTCTTCCTTTTGTGCTGAAATTAAAACTCATTTTAACGTTCCTGTTCGGGTGTTAAGAGGAGACGATGCCCAAGAATATCTATCTGCTACATTTAAGTCACTTATGCTTCAACATGGCATTATTCATCAAACTTCATGCGTTGACACACCTTCTCAAAATGGAGTTGTGGAACGAAAGAACCGACGTCTGTTAGAAACTTCAAGGGCTCTTCTAATCCAAATGAATGTGCCTAAACAGTTTTGGGCAGATGTCATGTCTGCTGCATGTTTTTTGATAAATCGAATGTCATCTTCTGTTTTGAATGGTAAAGCTCCTTATCATTGTCTATTTCCAAACAGAGAGCTTTTTCCTATCCCACCTAAAATATTTGGTTACACTTGTTTTGTTAGAGATGTTAATCCTCATCTTACAAAGTTAGATCCCAAATCATTAAAATGTATTTTCTTGGGTTATTCTCGAGTCCAAAAGGGGTATAGATGTTTTTGTCCGAGTACTGGTCGGTATCTTGTTTCTATTGATGCATCATTTCATGAAAATACACTTTTTTCATCATCTAAGGCAGATATTCGTGAGAGTAATGATGATATTCTCCTTTACACGATGATTATTCCCGAGTCCACACTTTCGACAAATATTCCACAAGTTACTGTTCCTGACCCTAGGCCTCCCGTACATTTGGTATACACCCGTCGACACAAAGCACCTGATCACCCTCCATCGGCGATACCTGTGATTACTTATCCTGATACTAGTTCGACTCCGATCTCATGTCCTGAACCAGTACCTGCATCTTTAGATCTTGTCTCCACATCAGATCTTGACCTCCCAATAGCACTACGTAAAGGTACACGGTCTTGTACTCATCCTATTTCTTCATTTGTGTCGTACAATCAATTATCTCCTGTTTCATGTTCTTTTATTGCTTCCATTGATTCTATTTTTGTTCCCAAATCTGTCAAAGAAGCTTTGTCTCATCCTGAATGGCGTCATGCCATGGTAGAGGAAATGAATGTTTTAGATCTTAATGGTACTTGGGATTTTGTTGACTTGCCTACAGGGAAGAAATCTATTGGATGTAAGTGGGTCTTTGCTGTTAAGGTTAACCCAGACGGATCTGTTGCTAGGTTGAAAGCCCGATTAGTTGCGAAGGGTTATGCTCAAACCTATGGTGTTGATTATTCTGACATTTTTTCTCCTGTTGCTAAATTAACATCTGTCAGGTTACTTACATCATGATTGGCACTTACATCATTTGGACATTAAAAATGCATTTTTGCATGGTGACCTTAAGGAAGAAGTCTATATTGAGCAACCTCCGGGATTTGTTGCTCGGGGGGGTATGGTAAAGTTTGTCGACTTCGCAAATCTCTTTATGGTCTGAAACAGAGTCCTCGTGCATGGTTTGGGAAATTCAGTCAAACAATTGAACAATTTGGAATGATAAAAGGCAAATCAGATCACTCTGTCTTTTCCAAACAAACAGAATCAGGTGTCACATTGCTTGTGGTGTATGTTGATGATATTGTGATTACAGGGAGTGATAATGCAGGTATTTTGGCCCTTAAGAATTTTCTGCATAGTCAATTCCCGACAAAAGATCTTGGCTCTTTGAAATACTTTCTGGGAATTGAGGTAACACGAAGTAAGAAAGGCATACTTCTATCTCAACGTAAATATGTACTTGACTTACTAACTGAGACAGGGAAATTAGGGGCAAAACCAAGTACAACACCAATGGTTCCCAACGTGCAACTCACTCAAGAAGGCACACCATTTGAAGACCCAGAAAGATATAGAAGACTGGTTGGAAAGCTTAATTATCTCGCATTCACTCAGCCAGATATTGCTTTATTCTTTGAGTGTAGTGAGTCAATACATGTCATCTCCAACCATTGATCATTGGGCTGCAGTAGAACACATATTATGTTACTTAAAGGGTGCACCAGGACGAGGTATTGTTTATCAAAACCATGATCACATGAGAATAGAATGTTTTGCAGATGCTGATTGGGCCGGTTCTAAAGATGATCGAAGATCTACATCTGGTTATTGTGTCTTTTTTGGTGGTAATCTTGTATCTTGGAAGAGTAAGAAGCAGAATGTGGTTTCTCGTTCGAGTGCCGAATCAGAATATCGAGTTATGGCACAATCTGCATGTGAGATCATATGGATAAGTCATTTATTAACCGAGCTCGGACTGAAGACATCAATGCCTGCTAAATTGTGGTGTGATAACCAAGCTGCTATACACATAGCAAACAATCCTGTATTTCATGAGAGAACAAGGCATATTGAGGTCGATTGTCATTTTATTCGAGAGAAGATACAAAAAGGATTGATCTCTACAGGATATGTGATATGTGAAGACTGGGGAACAACTTGGAGATTTGTTCACTAAAGCACTAAATGGAATTCGAGTTGGTTATTTATGTAACAAGTTGGGCATGATAAATATCTATGCTCCAACTTGAGGGGGGGTGTGAAAGTATATTAGAATATACTTTAGAATATGCTTTAGAATATATTAGGAATATACCATATATAGTATTATTGTATAGCATCTTTTATAGGAATATTCTATCTTTGTAATCTATATTTATAGGGCCTTACCCTTCAATGAAATAAACAGAAAATCTTTCCTCCTCTCTTCAATATTATTCTAGTTTATATTTCAACAATGAATATTGAAATGACAATGAAAAATAGCAGATGAAAAATAAAAAAAATAAAAAAAGAATGTGAAGTAGTACCATGTCATGGCAGGCCTGAACAGCCGCTGCCAATAAGTTAGTTACATCTCGTTGATGGGGCTGCATGGATTGAAAATTAGAAATATAAATGAAGCGAAAATGAAACTTATCATACAAGAATGATGCAAAGTAGGAGAGTACCTGCACATATTTCTGAAGGTATGGATAAAAGTTTAATAAGATTAAGTGATGAAGTCCAACAGTTCTTGCAATCACTTTCAGCATCATCATCTTGACCTGAAGGAAAAAAAAACATAAAGTTCTCTCTAACTTTACAAGTGAGCTGGGCTAATAAAAAACATATCATACAGTGAAAAAATTGCAGCTTTTACCTCAAACCTCTCATTACAACTTTGAAGACGAGAAAAGAGCTTCTCTGCAAATCCCTGCAGGGGAAATATAATATGGTTTCAGGGAATTTCTCTCAGCCTTGAAATCACCATCAAGAGAGAGAGAGACTTAAAAAACAAACCTGTGCATCTTTCAAGTAGTTTAGTGGTGAGTAATAGTTTGAGTTGGTACTGTTATCTGATTGTAACCGCTGCTGCCTCTTCATGTTCCTAATAGCACGCTGTAACTTCGCTTTCTTTTTCTTTTTGCTAGATGTTGTGCCCTTCTTATTTGCCTAGTAATAAAGGTGTTGCAAGAAAAAATGAGGCTTTAGGTTTCATAGACGTTGATAAACTGAAAAACTTGAAAGCCAGTTCCATGAATAGTGTATCAATACAACATGTTCCAAGTCATTATCAGAATAAATCAGGAATGAGGCAGCTGACAGTTTATCCACTAGTAAAACAATGACACTCATGCAGAGGATGCAACGTCTACACAACTGGGTAGTACAAGATAACTCTATCTCTAAGTGCAGTTTGTCAAAGCAATGAAATGGTGAGAAGAGGTTGAAGACTGCCAACCTTATAAACAGCCTCTTTATTTATCGCAACTTGAGGCTGTTGAGTATTCTGGTCATCTTCACTGTCTGAACCATCACTGTCACCATCATCTTCAACCTTCTCATAATCAATAAGGAATGAAAGTGCAGCGATCATGATTCTGAAAAAATCAAAACATATATTAGTGTCATACAGATTGGGAATTAATTAAATAATAGACATAGATTAGAGAGTGTGTGACCATGATTGCAACCTTGATGAGGTGTGAAAGCAAGCACTACATATAGCATTTGATGTCCTCTCATCAAACCAAACCTTTCTCCTATGGAGTTCACGGAGAGTGATGAGTGCTCTTTTTGCTTTTGTTTCGTCTTCTTTCTGTAAAATGACAATTAACAAATCAAGTAAAAAAGCCAACTAACTTCAGCATCGCACTTAGACAAGGGACGGGGAGATAAGCACCTGCAGCATAGCAAACAAGATATTCTGAAGCTGCTTGTTCTTAGGGTCATTTTTATGCTTCTGATTCATACGTCGAATACTATGAATAACATGTGAGAAAGCTAATTGCCTAATAACTTTGTCGCCTAGAGTCTGTAGCTCCATGAATAACTCTAGCGTATCCGGGATGTCAACCATCTGGAGTGACATTACAAATAAACATTTAGTTCCTTCGTCTTTAACAAATACGGAGTATATAGCAATAAAAATGTACTTAGTTTACAACAGCGATTAAGAACAAGGGGTGTTTGGAATCTATTTAAGATATACTTAGTTTACAACATCATGATAAATCTAGAGAAACGCTTAAGAAGAAAATCAAACAGAAACGGCGATTATCTTTAGAATAAGGTTTATCAGGAAAACAGAGCTTGTTTACAACAGACACCTTCCTGTTATTCGATAGATACCTAACCGAACTAAGGGGTGTTTGGAATCTATTTTTCTTCTGCTTCTTTTTTAAAAGCAGAAGTAGAATCACAGCTGGGCTCCCCCAGCTTTAAACAAACTAGGAACAACGCAAAAAGAAGCCGTTTGTGAAGAAGCACATCCAAGCACCCTCTAAATATGGTACGAAGGAAATGGAATTCAACAGATACCTTCCGGTTAATCATAAGAATCACAGATTGGGCAACTTGAACCCGGAGGCCGGAAGGCAGAGATCGGGCAGATGAACGAAGGAACTGAGCAAGCTCTTTAGGGAATTGGGCAAGCTGCTTTGGGTAGAACGGAGTGACATGGGCCAAGAACGAGGCCCTGTCACCGAGTTCCTTGGAAACAGTGGAATCATTACCGACGCCGCTGTGGGAGACGAAGGTCATGGCCGCCTGTTGCTCAAAGAGCTCCACATATGACTTGAATTGGCTGTAAACTAAGCTCAGCTCCGCTTCGTATCCCTCCGGATCGCACTTCATTCTAGATTGTAGAGTCGGGAGGCTCAGCTTCTCTGCTGTCCTCCCAGATGCCGACATGCCCTCCGCCATTGCCTCCATCGTTTGCCGGGCTGGAGCTGCCGCCATCCCTAATCAGCCCCTCTTCTCGCTCTCTAGCAAAAGTAGGAGTTTATAAAGCAGTCATGTTTTAATTCTGGAGAAATAGGTTAGTTTGGCTCCTAAAATCCGAGGAGAAATAGGTTAGTTTGTTCATTATGATTGCTTTTTTAGGAAATTTACAATTTTAGTTCGGTTTTTTTGTTGAGGTTGTTATCAAGGATGCTTTTAATTGCATTAAAATTTTCCGTTCTCATCTGAATTAGTCTGATTTGGATGGATAATATTTTATATTTGTGTATTTTATAAATGTCCAAATCTGATTTGAGCTGAAAACAGACAAAGTAAAAACATTTTAAATCTATAATTTTACTTATTCATATATTTGGTCATATATTGAACAAACTTGATTGCTTTAACAATTTTTTCACTGAAAATGTATTTTCCAATGGAAAAGTACTTAATATGGACAAAGTTATTAAATATAGGATGAAATCCACAAATAAGTAAAATTATAAATCCACACTGGTATGTCAACTCTATTTATACTAAAGGCATGCTAAAATCTTGTTCTATACTCTCTCTCCGGTAAATTTGACCAGATTTGATATGTATGTAGAATGAAAACACACATTTCTTAGTTTGAATGGAATTGAACGTTTTTTGAGATAGTTTAATCTAAAACTTTGACGAAATTTTTTGAGATGGCGGCTATTAAAAGTAAACAAATTAATATTATAGAGTTCCTATGTGGAGTTTAGCTTTTCTCACCGCCACAACCACCACATCAATTGTGGAGATTATCAAATTTTGGATCTGCTCTCATGACTCAATATCACATCATTAGGAAAGTGGTCTTATAGCTCTTACGAGTTGTATTGTATTCCCTATATCAAATTTATATGGATCTTAATCTTGCGTAGATATTGATAGTTATTTAATGGGTGAGTGCTTCCCATATCAATGATGAAGATGTTATTGAATAAAAGGCGTCAGAATATTATGGAGAAGAGTATAGTATGAACATTATTAATGGTGTATCTTTCTTTATATAATATATAAACTAATAGTGTTGCTTCAAGTTTTGGAGGTAAAATTATCGCCCAAATCAAGGATAAAATGTAAACCTGTACTTAGAATCTATACATTAATGGAGTATTTAATGCATATAATGTGCCACAAGTAATATGTTTACTGATGGATAGTCTACTCGAGGGTATGTATCCGAAGGGTTACTGCGGGGAGTAACTAGAGAGAAGTCAGAGCAAGCAAGAGAGAGAAACTGTATTGAATATATGAGTGAAAAGTGTATTCCGAATCTGGTTTACAAAGGGGAAATGGGGTGCTATTTATAGCAGCAATAAATGCAAGAAGGGGACACATGTCATGCATCCAACGGTCGAGGGGTCACATCAACCGGGTGTCACTGGCATTCGCATGTGGCCGCATTTAATGCGACGGTTGGATGTGACGTTTGTACTTGGTACGTTGATTCAGCGCATGTAGGTGGGAGATTCTGTCGAGGGGAAGCCTTCGGCCTTGGATGATTGACCGAAGGCTCTTCCTTCCGGGGCCACCCTAGGTGCCGAGGGCTCTAGGTGGCGAAGGCTGCTGTTTTTACTATTTTCTCCCAGTGCCTTCGTACGCTGAAAATAGCCTTTCTGTGAGTATTAGGAGCCTTCGGCCAAGGGGCCGAAGGCACTCCCAGTGTGTATTGTTGGCTGCTTGGTACTCGGGGCGCTGTGATTTGGGCCTGTTGTGCTTCCTGGGCCTATTGGGCCTTGGTTTAGAGCAGTAGGAGTCTATGGGTCAGGGGTCCCTGGGCCATATACTCCATCACGAGTCCCTCACTCCTTTTGCCGAAAGGTACTTGAGGAAAAAGGAGTAATCGTGTTTGACCTCTGCCGTTGTTCCGTTGTAGTTTGTAAAGTTTGTAAGTAGTTCGTTGTGTACATGTTTCAGCCGAGGGCAGTCCCTCAGTTACCCACATTCCGATACTTGAGGGATCATGTTTGTCGTTGTGGGAGTTTTTTGATATTTTTTTTTGTATTTTGAAAATTTTCCCGAAGGGGTTCTCCAGTCCCCCACTCCTTGAGGCACTTGTAAAGTGGTGAAAAGGAGTAGAGTAGTGCTTGCCTGCAATATGGAGCCGAGGGGTGATGCTTTTCGTTTCATTTTGGGGGGATGTCTCGTTAAAAACCTCATTGGAAAAAACCCTGTGGGGAAAAATTCCAATGAGGGAAAAAGAGTGCACCGAATTCCACCAATGATGAGTCGAAAAGGTGAAACCCTGGTCTGAAATGAGTGGCAGTATTCTTGCCGAAGGCTATCCTTGTCTGAGGGCGCGTGTGTTGCTTTGCTGAAGGCTCGCTTCCGATATCCTGGGAGGTGCCGAAAGGGAGCCCTTAATTCATGAGAATGAGGGCGCGATGAATGTAGGTGATATTTCCTGTGTTGTCGAGGGGTCCCTTGTTTGTTGACAAGTTGGGGGATGTGGTGCCTCGAGGGGTTTCCTTGTTACGTAGCCGGGGGCAACTGTTGATGAAGGTGTGCTCCCTGGGGGTTTCGTGGTCCTCAATCTGTGATGGAGTATATGGCCCGGGAAACCCCGGCCCACAGACTCCTACTACTCCAGTAAAGGCCCAACAGGCCCAGAAGGCCCAACAGGCCCAAATAACGGCGCCCAGAGTACCAAGAAGCCCGCAATACGCACCGAGGGTGCCTTCGGCCCCCTGGTCGAAGGCTCTAAACTCTCACAGAACGGGTTTTTCAAGCAAACTAAGAGACTGGGAGGAAACGGCGAAAACAGTAGCCCTCGGCACCCGGAGCCCTCGGCACTCAGGGGTCCTCGGCACTAGGAACCCTCGGCTAGTCCTCTGTGGCCGAGGGCACCCCTCCCGACATGATATCCGCATCACATGCGTACAGATCACCGTACCCTATACAGACATCCCATCCAACAGCCGCATTAAATGCGGCCACATGCGGCTGCCAGCGCCAACCAGTTGAGGTGACCTCTCGGCCAATGGGCGCTTGACACGTGTCCCTGTCCGGCATTTATTGCTACTATAAATAGCACCCCATTTCCCCATTTGTAACCACGACATTCATACTGAATACACTCCCTCTCTCACTTGCTTATGCTCTGACTTCTCTCTAAGTTATTCTCAGCGATAACCCCTCGGATAAGCTACCCCCCGGGTACACGATCCATCATTTGGTGCTCTCGTTGAGAGGTCGAACTATCAAGTAAGAAACCCTCCCCCTTCGCCAAACACCAGCCCTCTACCAAAATGGTGAGAACAACACGTGCTAACTCCAAAAATGTAGAAGACAAGAACCTGGCCCTCGGCGACGTCAACGCCCCCGAAGCCTCTCACAGGGCTCCCGAGGGCGGTGTCATCGCTGGGCTGGAACAGGCGGCTGTCGACCTACGCCTTCAGATCCAACAGAATGCCCCCGATGCCCGCCTCGGCATCGAGGCCAAGAAGAAAAACCGAAGCGATGACCAAGTGAGCCCTCCGGTTCTCACCATCGACGTTCATTCGGCGCTCTCCGCCTTCATCCATACGCTCACTCAGAACCCAGGTGCCTTCGGCACCATGGCTCCGGCTCAACCCCAGGTCGGGGAGAATATCATACTCCCCCCTCTGCCACACCCCTTCGGAAACCCCACCCCTCGGGTTAGGAACGACGAAGGGGTAGTGGCCCAAGATACGGCCTCCCAGGAAGTTCAGTCCCGGGACCGCCACAATGACAACAGAGAAAGGCCCCGCACTTCCCCCTCAACCGGCTCGGAGGAGGGCCAGACCACCGAGGGGTCCAAGACCGCCTCGGAGGGAAAGCACTCCAAAGGCCCCAGGAAAGTGGAGGGTCTGTCTCAAGGGCAGACGAGGAGCGTCCCCCTCGGGACAAAGGCAAGGCACCCCTTCATGCCGATGATGCTCGCCACCAAATCAACCAGGCCCACTCGGCCCGGGTTCATTCGCAGGGGGCGGAAACCCTCCCGAAGGATCCCCGGGACGAGATTATTGCGGCCCTCCAACGCCGGCTTGATGAAATGGAGGCCAACAAAGCTCACGCCACCACCTCCACCCCTCATTCCGACCTCAAATACGAGGCCATGATGGCCAAAATGGAGGAATTACAGAAGAAGGTAGCCGAGGGCTCCGGGGAACCCGTTATCCAGCTCCGAACTCGGACGCCATTTACCCCAAGGGTATTGGCGGCCCGGATCCCGGAAAAGTACCGAGGGCAACACATACAGCCCTACAACGGGAAGACGGACCCCCAGGAACACTACACCAAATACCAGAACAGCATGATGATGGTAGGGGCATCAGACGAATATTTGTGTCGTTGGTTCCTCTCCACCTTAGAGGGCCCGGCATACGAATGGTTCAACAGGCTGCCCGAGGGCTGCATTGATTCGTGGCAAGAACTCGCCCAGCGATTCTTGACACAATTTGCCGGGAGGCGTCGCACGAGGAAACACTTCTCCCACCTCCTAACCATACGCCAGAAGAGGGATGAGACCCTTCGGGACTTCCTGGAGCACTGGAGGACGGAAGCCGACAAAGTCGACGGTGCTGATGACGGGACCCTCCTGGCCCTCCTACAAACCGTCCTCCGCACCGGCAACTTTTCAAGGAGCCTCATCATTGAACCCCCCCCCCCCCCCCCGCGACTACATAAGGGCTTTGCAGCGGGGGGATCGATATGCTGAGGCCGAGGAGGTGGAGAAATACCACCAGCATCCGGATCAGCATCCCCTGAGGGCTGACAACAAGAACAACCGAGGGCCGGGGGCTCCTCCAAATCACCCCAAGTCTTCAGGACCCTCTGATGACCACCCTCGGCAAGGCCAAGCCAAGCCCGGGGGAGGTTATAAGAGCAGCCCTAAGACTTGGGCTCAGCCCATCCTCCTGGACCGCCCCCGGACACCATTGACGCACCCCATCAGCATCATCCTTGATTTTGCCGAGGAGAGGGGCCTCGTTGAGCGCGATTCTCACGCACCCCCGGAGGTACATGCCATCAACCCTCAGTTCCCCTACCGTCGTTTCCATCGGCATCAGGGGCACAGAACCGATGACTGCCATCAGCTAAAGACGGCCATCGAGAGATTGATACAAGCGGGGCACCTGTCCCAATTTGTTCAGAGCCCTCGGCAGGAGGGACCTTCTGATCAGGGACCTCCCCGAGGGCACCACACGAAGGTGAACGCTTGGGTGAACCCGAACACCATCCCCCTCGGCAGGAAGAGGGAGATCGGAAACTTGGAAGAAGAAGAGGAGGAGTTGTTGGGAATATTTTATGGTGTTCAATCTAGTTAGTTATCTTTGTATTTGTGTAGTTATTAATTAATCGTGTAATACGGGCCACAAATGTGTATCAGCCCGTGGGCTTCCTTGTAACCCGTAAGTTAGCCAACTTTTCCTATAAAAGGAGGCTAACTTACGGGAACCCTAACGATCGATAGAGGCTTAGAGTTTAGAGGCGTAAAGATAGAGAGTAGGGTTGCCGCTGCTCTCCTTCTCCAGGGAGAGCAGCGGCCAGTTTACACGGTATACCAGATTCGTATAATATCTACATATCTTTCTATCCGCTTCTTCTATAACTGCTATATTTGTTGTTTGTTAAGTATTCTGGGATTATCAATTGGTATCAGAGCCGAGGCGTGAAACAGGTTGAATGTATCTGCGATTTTCTTGGATCTAACGAAGAATGCTCTGCTTTTCTTCTCTTTTTCTTCATATAGAGTTTTGCTCCTGTAATCTTGTTTGTGAACGAAAATCTGTAAAAATTATACTGTTGGAATCGCCTCTCAAAACCGATTCTACAACATATCTTCTTTTTCGTTTTCTGCAAATTTTCATTTTCGAAAAACTCTCCTTGGAAACTCGAGTTTATGCTTTTATATGCCTGCAGAAACGATTTTGTCTTAAAACAGATACAGGAGGGATCGCGACCTTCAGGGCTATTCAGAACAGTTTTCAGATTCTCAAAATTCGAAAGTTTTAAAAATCGAGAGTTTTAAACTCGCAGTCATGAACTCGCGGTCTTCAACTCGAGGTGTAAACTCGCGGTCTTCAACTCGATGTGTAAACTCGCGGTCTTCAACTCGATGTGTAAACTCGCGGTCTTCAACTCGATGTGTAAACTCGCGGTCTTCAACTCGATGTGTAAACTCGCGGTCTTCAACTCGATGCGTAAACTCGCGGTCTTCAACTCGAGTTGTAAACTCGCGGTCTTCAACTCGAGTTTTAAACCTCGAGTTCTGACCTCGAGTTTAAACCTCGAGTTCTGACCTCGAGTTTAAACCTCGAGTTCTGACCTCGAGTTTTAAACCTCGAGTTCTGACCTCGAGTTTAAACCTCGAGTTCTGACCTCGAGTTTTAAACCTCGAGTTCTGACCTCGAGTTTAAACCTCGAGTTCTGACCTCGAGTTTGTAAACTCGCGGTCATGAACTCGAGTTTTAAACCTCGAGTTTTTAAAATTTGAGAGTTTTGGAATAGCGAGTTTTGGAATTTATTTCGAGTTTTAGGAACTCGATGTTTTGGATTTCGACATTCTAACAAATTTCAGAATTTTCGGAATTTCTCGATGTTTTGAATCTTTCAAAGTTTGCAGTTTCTTGGAACTCATAATTCGAATCTTGACATCCTTTGCAGTTCATCGAAGCTTTACATTATAAGGATCTCTGAGTGATTCCCTTCTTATATAAATGTTTCAGGAGTTTTCGATGTTCTGATGTTTTTCAAACAGCAAGTTTTCGAGATTATGAGATTTTTCGAAACTCCAAAGTTTTCGAGGTTCCAAACATTTTGAAATTCTTAAGATTTCGTTATTCTGAGGTCTGTTTTGCAGGTGGATTTCGTCATTACTCTTCAAGGCAAACTCGAAATTAAAATCTCCAGATTTGGATTTCGAGTTTTTGCCTTAGATTTTGTTTAAATTCACCTGCTCTCGAAATTCAACATCGAGAACCTCAACCTCGAAGATTTTCCTCAAAAACTCAAAATTAGAGATTTTCTGCGACACCGCACTGTTTTGGCCATAACTTTTGACTCGGTGATCCGATTTGAGCAAACTTTTTTTTGTTGGAAAGCTAACGCATAGATCTTTATTTACTCTAGGGGTTTACCCCAGAACCCATTCTCACGCGCCCTCACTCGCAGTCTTTGAGGGTCAAAACGTGAGTTTTCCGACAAACATTGTAAATCACCGATGTCCAGGTCAAAACTTAGGCAAATCTGTTCAAATTCTTTCAAAGTCAACCCTGAGGTCAAAACTTTTCTAAACTTCAATGTAAAGGTCTAAAAATCGTAGATAATTCAATCAACCTCACGTCAACGGTCACCTTACAACAATCAACAATCAACTGCTGAAGCCTCCCCTGACTCATCAACATTATGTGATCATCAACATGCTGAAATTGTACATGATGAGTTCAGGAAACCGTCATGTGTGGTACATGTTTGGATTGCTCCACACACATGGAGGGTATGACAAGCTGTGAGCAATCAAACCTTGCACTTTCTGAGGGGGAGTTTCAGTTTTCTCCTCCTGGCGCCTTACACCGACAAAGCAAGGAATCTCTCAACGGATGCAACATTCTAGGGGGAGTGATCAATGTTATCCTTCCCGGTGCCTAACAATGACAAAGCATACCGAGTGCTCCAGTTGAGGGGGAGTACAGAGAGAAAATGAGAAAGTAATGAGAGAACATGTCCCTATGGCTTAGTAAACCCAACTAAGCCTACCCAAGGGACAAAGCCGAGCGTAAGTGCGTAAGTGAGCGAGTGAGTGAGTGAACATTATGAGCATTAGGAAGCAGAAGGCTCAAGTGAGATGAAAAACAATCATCAATGATGAGTCTGCTACCTCAATTGCCTGCTATGAATTGAACATTTGCTCCTAGCCACTAAAATACTCTGGACTATCCCCATAGGTTCAGGACTGAATTTATTCAGATCCCGAGTAGAAGTCGCTGCATTTTGTCCAAACGGCGCATGCACAACCCTACCCTAGACCACTCACTTGTCTCCCAACAGACAGGTGTTTAATCATAGTTCACGGGGAACTGCATCTCTCATTACTGTCTCCTTCCGAGGCAAGTAATACTGACTACAGTGGCCTCAGCCCCATGCCACTGAACTTTCATTGATCACGTCGTGTCTAGTTACTCACTCCCAAATGTTTTGAAATTTTCTAGGACACAGACACATTTTAGAGTCAGTTGCTAGTCTTCAAGACTTGCGAGAACTTCCATAGGGCTCATCTAATACAGATGTAGACCAATAATTGGAAGGAAGTCCTGCTGTTGCAACATAAGAATCACCAACGTTTTCAGGCCATTGCTTTAGAGTTTATCTCTATAGTGATGATAACGGGCGTCTTCACGACCCCGGGGGGCTACGTTATCTTTTTTAGATTCTGCTTGTTTTTCATGTTTTTATTTCCGCAGAATAAAAGAATAAAAGCATGACGTCCCGATTCATCGGATCGTCATGAGGGGGAGAGTGGTCCACATGCTGTTAACACTGAACAAATCATTCTGGGACACTTCACTCCTCCATCACAAAATTCAACACCCTCTCTACTATCTCCGCAACTCAAATCAAATGGTCAGCAACACTCACAAATCAATGATCATTATGTTCCGCTGTGCCACCGACAAGTTCTCCTCAAATGCATTCATTCCAAATAGTCAAAAAGACTACATTGTGGAGGAGACAGAGGTCAAATACTCATGTCCTGAAGATGAATTCCATGGGCGTCTCCTATTCTCCAAAGAACATTCATTCTAGAGGCGTCACCGGACTTCATCTAAGCTGATCAAGAGCAACTTCTGGAAGGCAAGGACTACATGCAAGATACTGAAGGTCCCTCAACCCCCGGCATCAAAGATCAAATTGTCAAGAAGACATCAAAGGGGAGATTGCAAGGATTTCTTCAGATAGCCTTCCTCAGAAGTCAAGTTCAAAGACAAAGGAAGCTCAATAACAACAAAGACAAAGATATCTGCGCTGCAATGCTGATTCAACACGATTGATCACCAAGGGGGAGATTGTTGGGAATATTTTATGGTGTTCAATCTAGTTAGTTATCTTTGTATTTGTGTAGTTATTAATTAATCGTGTAATACGGGCCACAAATGTGTATCAGCCCGTGGGCTTCCTTGTAACCCGTAAGTTAGCCAACTTCTCCTATAAAAGGAGGCTAACTTACGGGAACCCTAACGATCGATAGAGGCTTAGAGTTTAGAGGCGTAAAGATAGAGAGTAGGGTTGCCGCTGCTCTCCTTCTCCAGGGAGAGCAGCGGCCAGTTTACACGGTATACCAGATTCGTATAATATCTACATATCTTTCTATCTGCTTCTTCTATAACTGCTATATTTGTTGTTTGTTAAGTATTCTGGGATTATCAGGAGTACCCCCACTACCAGGAGAAAAAACGCCACATCCTCATGATCACCGGTGGCAATACAGGGGGCGATTCCACCAGCCAGCGAAAGAAGTGGGCTCAATCGCTTTACGTGGGGGAAGTCACTCATATGCCCCCGGTAAAGCGACTGAGGGAGGAACCCATCACCTTCACCAACGCAGATCTCCCTCCTACTTCTTCTCCTCACAGGGATGCCTTGGTAATTCGGACTGAAATAAACGACACCATCATTCACCGAACTTACATTGACACGGGCAGCTCCGTCAATGTAATGTACCTCAGCACCTTCAGAGAGCTGCATCTGGAGAGGGGGTCCCTTCGGCCCATTAAGACCCCTCTTGCCGGCTTCACCGGCGACACTATTGATTCCGAGGGGGTAATAACCCTCCCGGTGATCTTCGGCGACGGGTTCCATAGAGCCCAGCTCGAAGTGGAGTTCGTCGTCGTAAACATCGACTGCGCCCACAACATCATCCTCGGCCCGCCAGCCCTTGAGGACCTCGAAGCCATCATCTCCATGAGGCACCTCTGCCTCAAGTTTCCCGCTGAGGGGGGCATTGGCTACTCCCGGGGAAATCAGAAAATCGGTCGCGCCTGCTATCTTCAAGTCACTAAGAAGGTAAGTAAGACGGAATTCCGTGTTGACACCATCACCGGAACCATCGACCAAGAAGAAAAAAGGCCGAGGGCTGAACCAGCCGAGGACGTAGAAGACTTTGCGCTCGATCCGGCCCAACCGGAGAGAGTCGTGAAGATTGGAGCCCAGCTCCCTGATGATCTGAAGACCGGTATCACCGACGCCCTCCGCGCCTACTCCACTGTCTTTGCATGGGGGCCGGAGGACATGCCGGGAATCAGCCGAAGGGTCATCACCCACCGCCTCTCGGTGGACCCCTCGGCAAAAGCAGTACAGCAGCGAAGAAGACCCCTCTCCGCAGAAAGGAGGGAATTTGTGAAGAAGGAGGTCGTCATGCTCCTCTCTATTAAGCACATCAAGGAGGTAAAATACCCCTCATGGCTGGCAAACGTAGTCCTCGCACAGAAGCCTCCTACCTTCCGCATGTGCGTGGACTACACGGATCTCAACAAGGCGTGCCCTATGGACCCTTTTCCTTTGCCCAATATCGATCAACTTGTGGATGAAACCGCGGGGTGTGAAATCATGTCATTCCTCGACGCATTCCGCGGGTATCATCAAATCTTCATGCATGAGGAAGACGCCGAAAAGACAACCTTCATAACTCCCGAGGGCATCTTCTGCTACCTAGTAATGGCCTTCGGCCTAAAGAACTCAGGGGCTACCTACACCCGGATGGTGGCCCGAGTCTTTCAAGCCGTCCTAGGGCGCACCATGGAGGCCTATGTCAACGACATGATCGTCAAGAGCAAACAATCTTCCAGCCATGCTGACGACCTCCGGGAAATCTTCGCCATCATGCAAAAGTTCAACCTTCGGCTAAACCCGAAGAAGTGCACCTTCGGCGTCCAAGGGGGCAAGTTCTTGGGCTACATGGTGAGCCGAAGGGGTATTGAGGCCAATCCCGAGAAGATCAAGGCCATCATCAACATGGATCCCCCACGCAATGTGAAGGAAGTTCAACGGTTGACGGGCCGCCTGGCAGCCCTCAACCGCTTTCTATCTAAATCAGCGGAGAAGTCTCTACCCTTCTTCCAGATCATGAGGAAGACGGCTGGCTTTCAATGGACTCCAGAATGCCAGGGGGCTTTCGACGAGCTCAAACAATATCTATCTTCACCCCCTGTGCTATCCAAACCAAAGGTAGGGGAGACCCTCTATCTCTACCTTGGGGTCAGCCCGACGGCCATCAGTTCCGTGCTCATCCGGGAGGAAGACGGCACCCAACACGCCATCTTCTATGTAAGCAAGACCCTAAGGGAGGCCGAGCTCCGGTACTCCCCTGTGGAGAAAATGGTGTTAGCCATCGTTTGGACCGTCAAGAAGTTGGGCCACTACTTTCAGGCTCACCCGGTTCAGGTCCTCACTCATCAACCCCTCGGCGCCCTCATGAGGGCCCCCACCAGCTCCTCCCGCATGGTGAAATGGGCTATCTTCTTGAGCCAGTACAACATTGACATCCGACCGAGGCCTGCCATCAAGGGCCAAGCCCTGGCGGACTTTGTGACAAAGTGTACCGCAAGGGCAGCCACGGACAGGGAGCCCTCGGCCACCTCGGACGACTGGTGGACCCTCTACACCGATGGCTCCTCCGCGACCAAAGCATGCGGGGGAGGGGTGGTCCTCATTACTCCCGAGGGCTTCAGAGCCTACTATGCAATCCGCTTCTCTTTCAAAGTCTCCAACAACGAGGCCGAGTATGAGGCCCTCCTATGTGGCCTTCGGCTGGCTGCCAACATGAAGGCTCGGCAGATCCACATCAAATGCGACTCCAAGTTGGTCGTGGGCCAAATCTCCGAGGAGTATGAGGCCAAGGAGGGAAGAATGAAACAGTACAAAGAGGCGGCCAAGGAGTTGCTTAAGGTATTTGAGGCACACTCTCTCACTCAAATACCGAGGGCTCAGAACTCCGAGGCCGACATACTATCTAAGCTCTCGGCCGACTCCCCCGAGCACATCTCTAAGATTGCTAAAATTGAGGAACTCAGACTCTCAAGCATCCATGCGAGCCCCGTCATGAACATACAACAACGCCAAGAGGACTGGATCTCGGATATCATCACCTTCATCTCCACAGGGCAGCTACCCGAGAACGAGACCCGCGCTAAACTAGCAAGACTGAGGGCTCCTAGCTATACCATCGAAGACGGAAGGCTCCACAAATGGTCCTACAACGGCACGCTACTTCGGTGCCTTCATCAGGATGAAGCCGAGGTCGCAATGGAGGAGGTGCACAGTGGCACTTGCTCGGCTCACCAGGGACCCTTCTCCATGTCCCGAAGGCTCATTCTCCAAGGCTACTACTGGCCAACCATGGCCAGGGATTGTGCTGACCTTGCCCGAAGGTGCACCGCGTGCCAACATTTCCAGAAAGCCCTCGGCAGGCCAGCGGTCAACTATGCCCCCATAAGCACATCCGTCCCCTTTTCTCGATGGGGGATAGACCTTGTGGGCCCTCTGCCGAGAGGTACCTCCAACAACAGGTACATCATTGTGGCCATCGACTACTTTACCGAGTGGGTGGAGGCTGAGCCCCTCGCCAGCATCACAGAGGCGAAGTGCCGTCACTTCGTCCTCAAGAACATCCTCACAAGGTTTGGCGTCCCCCAACAGATCATCTCCGACAATGGAACACAATTTGAGGCAGCCCCCTTCTGTGCCCTTCTGGAGGCATGGGGCATCAAACACACCTTCTTCTCCGTTGCCTACCCTCAAGGCAACGGGCAAGTAGAGAACGCCAACCGGACCTTGCTCGAGGGTCTCAAAAAGAAGCTGGAGGCCGAGGGCGGTGGCTGGGTGGAAGAACTCCACAACATCCTTTGGGCCTACCGCACCACCCCTCGGCGAGCAACAGGTGAAACACCCTTCTCCCTCTGCTACGGTTTTGAAGCCAAAGCTCCTACGGAAGTCACCCTTCCCACCCGAAGGGTGATCCAATATGACCCCGAGGTCAACGACAGCAACATGGCCCTCGACCTCCACCTCCTTTCAGAACGCCGGGAGCAAGCCTTCATCCGGGCAGAAAACTATCGAAGGCAAGTCAAAGGCTACATCGACGCCAAGGTTCGCACCCGAGAATTTCAAGTGGGGGACTACGTCCTCCGGAGGAGGGAAGCCAGCCAGCCAACCGAGGGAGGAAAAATGGCACCAAAATTCGAAGGCCCCTACATCATAGAAGCCATCATCAAACCTGGGACTTACAAGCTCAAACGCCCCAACGGGAAAGAGGTCCCTAGGCACTGGAATGTACACCATTTAGTTAAATTTTACAAATAATGTAAGAGCGGCCAAGCCCTCATAACTAGTGAATGCACTGTCCTATGGCCTAAGGCCTCCACTTTTGAGGAATGAAGACACATTCAAGACACCGAGTCCTCATACTGACTACAGGCCCCAGGCCTCACCACGAGAAGAACCCCCTCCGGCACCAAGTGCCGAGGGAGGACACCATCAACCCCTTCAACAACAGTGAAAACACCAAGTGTTTCAAACAAGACCCCTCGGTACCAAGTACCGAAGGTGGGAACTCCCGTCGCCGGCAACAGGAAACACCAAGTGTTTCATTTCAAGACCCTTCGGCACCCAGTGCCGGGGGTACACATCTCACCCATCAACGTCAAATAGAGGAAGAACACCTGGTGTTCCTACAGAAGACCCCTCGGTACCAAGTACCGGGGGCTGCACATCGAAACTAACACCAAGTGTTGTTTCTAAAAAGCCGTACCCCACGAGGACGCATATACCGAAGGCGCCACCATCGGTGCTGGCGGCACGTAGTGCCCCCGGCCATTTGCAACTAGTGTGCAAATGAAAACCCTTCCTTGAAACGCTTTCCGCGTCACTACCCCCAGGGTATGACAGGCATGAGAAATGCCCAGGATTCGACTTTCAAAAACGGAACGCTATCCGCGTCATCACCCCAAGGGTATGACAGGCACGAGAAATGCCCAGGATTCGACTTCCAAACCGAAACGCTCCCCGCGCCACCACCCCAAGGGTGTGGCAGGCCACGGACTATGTCTAGCGCCGAGGGGACGACTTTCAAAAATGAGGCGCTTTCCGCGCCATCCCCCAAGGGGAGGCAGGTTACAGACCACCATATCTTGTACCCAGGAAACGACCCTCGATCCCCTCGGAACTCGGAAGGTTAACCCGAGGGAGGAGAGCCATTGGTGTATTCTGATGGTCTCCTGATAGGCCCAGCCTTACCAAGAAACCAAGTTTCTTGATGCCTTCCCTTCACCACCAACCCAAAAAAAAGGGGTGAAGGGGAGTAGACTCAGCGAGAAATCAAAGAGTACACTCCAACAGATCACAACATGCCGAGGGCTCCCCCACGGGAACACCTCCGGTAATTAAAGGCTCCTATTTCCCGAAGGATACTACTCAAACAAATATCATCAAGAAACGGCTAAGTCCACTGCTTGGTCACCTCCGGTCACACAAGCACTGAAGGCTTCAACAATACAAAGGGACTGGACTATCCTAAGTCCACTAAACGGTACTTCAAACAAATACCGAGGGCATCTGTTATGCACTAATACCGAGGGCCCTTACCCCATGACAAGGGACACAACTGGCTAAGTCAAACTCTACAACTTTTCAAGTAATCGCCGAGGGCACATACTCCTCATCGGCTTTCTTTACAACAACAGGAGTCCACACTTTTCCTAAGTCCACACTTTTGGAAAATGACAACAGCCGGAGGCTAATATATCACCCGACAACCGAAGGCATCTATTACAAATCATCAAAGGCCAAACCGAGGGGGTTTATTCCAAAATATTTGCCCCTCGGTCAGACTCCTCACTGACCGAAGGTTCAACATCTACGACACACTTTGAATTTTTTTTTAAGTCCCACATATTTGGCCCTCAGCCAAATACTCATACAACACAAGGGCATCACGATCACCCGAAGGGTCGTATTCATATACCCGGAGGGGTCTACATCCGGAAGCTCAACATCAATTTACGCTTAGAAAATATTCTAAGTCCTAAATGAGTAGCCCCGGGGCATCTCGCAAAAGTGATGCAGAGTCAGAGGGCACCTATCACCCGAAGGCGACACAAGGAAGCAACACTTGAAAAAAAAAATCTAAGTCCTAAAGATTGGCCCCCCGGCCCAATCAATATTACAGCTAAGGGAATATGATAGCCGAAGGCTATGCGATACAACAGCACTTAGAAATTTTTCTAAGTCCTACATATTTTTCCCCCGGACAACTACTCATACATCAGGAAGGGATGCCATTTCCCGAAGGCTCCCAAGGGAAAATCTACACTTAGAAATCATTCTAAGTCCTACATATTTCCCCCTCATCTCAAGGGACCTAATAGCCGAAGGCTACCTATCAGTCAAAGGCTAAGTACACAAGGAATCAACACTTAGAAAAATTTTCTAAGTTCTAACTATTGCTGAGCCCTCGGTTGTATATCTAGCAAAGAGTGCCCAACTACCGAAGGCTACAACCGTATTCAAACACTTAGAAAATATTCTAAGTCCTAGACATACATTCAAAAGGAGAAGGCATACATTCAAACATAGGGCACATTCAAATGTAAAGAGCCCGGAGGCAGCATGCATTCATCAAGAACAGAAGTAAGTGTAAAATTACAAACAGGCCGAAGCCGAAGGATCAATGGTGTTCATTACAAAAATTTGTTCAGAAATTTATAAGTACAAAATCACTCAACAACTTCAACAACGTCATTTCCGGGGGCCGCCTCCTCCGATGGCTTCGAAGTAACATCTGCATCGGCCTCAGGTTCGTCACCCTCGGCTTCCTTCATGAGCTCTGTATCCTCTAGGTCTGGCCTCTCGACATCGGAGGGGAGAGGAACGCGGACGTCTGGCTGCAGGGGGGAAGCCCGTATGCCGCCGGGTCGAAGTCCTTTGGCTCAATCTTCAAGTGGCGAGCCATCCTCCGGTAGATGAGGGCTTGGGTGAAAAACTCGCCCCCATCATAATATTGTTTACCCTTTCGGGAAACCCACTCCACACCGGGCCCATCGCACCAATCGTCAACCGAGGACAGCCATTGCTTGTGCTCCTCAGCCCGCCAGCCCCCTGCCAAGAACCCCGAGATGGCGTCCCCTCGGGCTCTCTCGACGGCTTCCATCTTCGCGACCTCGGCCTCCCTGGCAGCTCTCTCCAAAGCCTCAGCAGCGGATCTCTCAGCCTCCGCCCTGCCCCGATCTGCGGCCTCCGCCCGTAGGGTCATCTGCCAAAGGCTCTCCTCCAGCATAGCCATCTGCCGGACGGCATCGGAATTCTTGTGGACGAGCTCCCGCATCTTGGCGTCCTGCTCGGCCTGGCGAAGGCGCCACTCTTCTAGTCGTCGGGCCTGCTCCCCGAGGGCAATGCAGGTCTACAAAAACAAAGGAGTTAGCAGGACCGAACATGGTTGCCTAGCTCAAAGTAAAGAAGAAAAATATAACTATCGAAGACTCACCGTGAGGGAAGACCGGAGGATCCTGTCCTCGAGGGCTTGATCTTCATCAGCCCCGAGGGCTACTCTGTCAATCTCGAGGGTTATGCCTCTCAGAAGCGCCCTCGGGTCAGCCGTGCCGTTCATTACGGTCGTACCAGCCGGGAGGGAAACCATAAGGACCTCGGAAGATGGCCCCTGAACACCCGACGGCACTTTCGCCACCGGCATCTCCTCGTGCGCCCCGGAGGCGGGGCATTCATCAACAGTGATCACCGGGGGGACTTTCTTCCCGGCATCCCCGGTCTTGGGCTTCTTACCCTCGGGATCTCTGCCCATGCCCTTCCTCTTGGCGGCGGCAGTCGCATCAGCACTTGGGGCCGCCGATGGCCCCTCCGGCTTCTTGAAAAAATCACCGGCGGGTTTCGGGACACCAGCGTCCGTCCCCCTCGGGGCCTTGGAAGGTTTTTTCTTCTTCAGATCCGCAAGGCCTTTGACGTTCATCATTTTCACTGGGATACCTGCAAAAATAATATGGGGTTAAAATCGAGGGGTTACTAACCGAAGGCATAAGGAATAAAAGAACGAACAGATAAACTATGTGCTACGATACGAAAACCAAGGGCCCTCGTAGACTACCTCCTGCTCCCCCGAAGGCCTCAGCAAAAACGGGATACATCTCGTCCGCTTCCCCAATGAAGCGGTATCTCCGAAAGCCGAGGGCGTAGAGTTCCTTGTCGGCAGTGTGATCTTTAATAGACACTTGCTTCGTGCGACCCTCCGGGATTTTGGCTATTATCAGGCCATCTTTCTCGAAAGCGGCGCTTCCAACCTTCGGATGCCGACGGAAGCGATCCCGAAGTTCCGCCGGAAATGGGTTCTCGGCAACTCTGACGTAGCACCAACGCTCCTTCCAGCCCTTATTCGACGAAGGCGCCTCTGTAAATAGCTTCCACCTGGCTATCTGGTGCAGGTTGGCGAAGCCCTCGGCATTCGCGTGACCCCCTCGGCAGAGGTTGAAGCTCTGGAAGAACAAGTCCAGGCTGGGGGTCACCCTTCGGACCCTGCAGAGGCTCAAAAAACCCGCCACGTAGGAGTGGCTATTAGGTGTCAGCTGGCAGGGGACCAAGCCAACGAACCTAAGGTACTCCCGGAGGAAGGGGTGCAGAGGGAACCGAAGGCCCATGGAGACCGACAGTACGTGTACTGCAATACACCCCTCGGGCGCCCGAGACAGCACATCGTCAACTCCCGGCTCGACCACCACGGCCGAGGGCCCTACGTGTAGCTGCGTGACGTAGAGATCCGCCCTGTCCGCCTTCGACTTTATCTCCAAGGCAGCTGTATTGAGCCAGGAATACCCCTCCGGCATATCTATGGGTTTCCCCTGATCGTCAGCAACAATCTTCTTCTTGGGGGCAGCTACCTTGGCCTTCTTCTTCCCGGGGGCCACCCGGATGGGAACTGCGTTCAGCGGCTGAGAGGTACTGGCCTCACCAGCACCCCGAGGGGGAAGGACGGCCACGGTCACCCTCGTCCTCTCCTTTGCTTCCTCCTCCTCTGTGACCTGCATGGCGAGGGCCAACTCTTCGTCTTCCACCTCCTGCTCGAAGCCTTCGGCTTCAACTTCAGCTAGTAGCTCCTTCTGCACTTCTACTGCCATCGCAACGTCCTCCTGGGCAGAGGACTGTGCACTGGAGGACTCCACATCCGAGAGGACTTCATCCTCCATCGAGGGCGCCCCCGAGATGTCTTGAGAATCACTCTGGGATGACATTATGGCTCTAGCTCGAGGGCTCGGGAGAACTAAGGTTTTTCTAGAAAATTCTATCTCCTAACCTAGGGGCACAAGGCACAACTAGCTAGAGAGGTAAAGGGGAAGTGGAGAACTGACCTTGAGAACAAAGGATTCAACCGAGGGCTGCTGTTTCTCTCTCTAGAAATTTTGGCAGAGCTTCGCTAAGGATGTTGGATGCGTAAAGGAGGAATGGCATTGGCTTGGGGTATTTATAGGCGCTGGAATCCGGGCTTGGGCCCGGGAACCGGGCCTCCGTACGGACCGTCATCATTACGCACCGTATTTTCACCCAACCGGTGACACCGCCCATGGACAGCCAACCGCCACGCGCCACGTGTACCCCCCCAACGGCTATAACCTGACGTTACATATTCCAACGGCTATATTTCCAACGGCTACATTCTTTGAGCCCCCGGATTTTCCCACATCACTCCACTTCATCAAGGAGAGCCTCCGGGTACACTTACCCAGAGACAACCCCGGTTTGTGCCCCACACAGTACATAACAGACGCCTTCGGCATCACTCCTTCAGAAACCCAAGGCTTCATATCAGGCCACCCCTCGGGGATTCCCCCTTAGCACTGTAAGGACCGGGTAGCCCTCGGGGAGTTGCCTCATTGACGGATAGCCTACGGCACACAGGTAATGGGAGCCCCCGGATATCCCCATCACCAACTAATCAACAAGCAGGGGACCCCCCCGGTGACAATTCAACTACTGCCCTCATCCATCGCGCCCTCGATCCCCAGATTGAGGGGCTCCCCTTCGGCACCCCCCGGGACATCAACAGCAAGCCTTGGGCTAATCAACACATGAGCCCTCAGGAAAAGGAAAGCCTTCGGCATTACCGTTATTCTCCATTTTTTACCAAGGTTTCACATTTTCGATTCATCGTTGGGGGAATTCGGTGCACTCTTTTTCCCTCATTAGGATTTTTTCCCCCAGGGTTTTTCCTAATGAGGTTTTTAACGAGGCATCCCCCCAAAATGAAACGAAAAGCGTCAGCCTTCGGCCCACAACAGCAACGCAACTAACTACTCTACTCCTTTTCACCACTTTACAAGTGCCTCAAGGAGTGGGGGACTGGAGGAACCCCTCGGGAAAATCACTAAAAACACAAAATGGTGAAAATTTCCAACAAACGGCAAAGCAAGCCCTCAAGTCCCGACATGTGGGTAACTGAGGGACTGCCTTCGGCAGGGACATGAAAGCAACAGCTCCTCACCAACTTCAGAGATTACAGTGGGACAACATCAAGGGGCAAACACAAATTACTCCTTTTTTCCCTCAAGTACCTTTCGGCAAAAGGAGTGAGGGACTCCTGATGGAGTATATGGCCCGGGAAACCCCGGCCCACAGACTCCTACTACTCCAGTAAAGGCCCAACAGGCCCAGAAGGCCCAACAGGCCCAAATAACGGTGCCCAGAGTACCAAGAAGCCCACAATACGCACCGAGGGTGCCTTCGGCCCCCTGGTCGAAGGCTCTAAACTCTCACAGAACGGGTTTTTCAAGCAAACTAAGAGACCGGGAGGAAACGGCGAAAACAGTAGCCCTCGGCACCCGGAGCCCTCGGCACTCAGGGGTCCTCGGCACTAGGAACCCTCGACTAGTCCTCTGTGGCCGAGGGCACCCCTCCCGACATGATATCCGCATCACATGCGTATAGATCACCGTACCCTGTACAGACATCCCATCCAACAGCCGCATTAAATGCGGCCACATGCGGCTGCCAGCGCCAACCAGTTGAGGTGACCTCTCGGCCAATGGGCGCTTGACACGTGTCCCTGTCCGGCATTTATTGCTACTATAAATAGCACCCCATTTCCCCATTTGTAACCACGACATTCATACTGAATACACTCCCTCTCTTACTTGCTTATGCTCTGACTTCTCTCTAAGTTATTCTCAGCGATAACCCCTCGGATAAGCTACCCCCCGGGTACACGATCCATCAATGTGTTTGAGGCTGAGTGTTCCCGAGGGGTGTGCCCGTTGTGAAGCCGTGGGCTTATGAAGGAGTGAGCCCGAAGGCACTTGTGATGTAGTATGATGGGCACAGGCCGGGAGCACCTCTGGATAAGTGTACCCGGGGGTTCCCCTTGATGAAGTGGAGTGAAGGAGAAAGCCCGGGGGCTAGTTTTTTGGTTGATGAAGGAGTGGTCTGCTGAGGGCGCACCCCTGGGTTCCCTGAATATAGCCGTTATAATATGATCGTTGGAGGGGGAGGACACGTGGCACGTGGCCGTTGGCTGCCCGCGGGCGGGCGACACTGATTGGGCGAAACGACGGTAAGTAATGATGATTTTGTAACTGGAGGCCCGGTTTTCGAGCCCAAGCCCGGATCTGGGCGCCTATAAATACCCCAAGGCCAGGCCATTTCCCCCTTACACATCCTTGTTGCAACGAAGTGCTGGCAAAAATTTTCTAAAGAGAGAAAATTCCCTTCGGTCAAACCAAGTGCTCAAGGTCAGTTCTTCCCCCGGTTCTCCTTCAGCTGCATACTTAGTCTTTCCTGCCTTAGGTTAAGTGCTAGGGTTGGTTAGGAAGCCTTCGTCCTTTAGCCTTCGACCTCTAGTTTCGAGAATGTCTTCTGGAAGCGATTCGCAAGACATTTCGAGGGAGCCTTCAGTTGAGGCGGAAACATACTCTGACGTTGAGCCTTCGAGCGAGGAGTCTTCGGCGGGTGATGATGCTGATGTGGCCATGGAGGTGGAGAAGGACCTCAGGGCCGAGGTCGAAGCCAAGGACTTTGAACAAGTATACGAGGACGAAGAGATGGCCCCCGCCCTTCAAGTAGCTGAGCAGGAGGAGCAAAAAGAGAGGATGAGGGTCACCGTTGCTGTTCTTCCCCCTCGCGATGCAGGCGAGGCCAGCACCTCTCGGCCCTTGAACCTGACGCATATTAGTGTGGCTCCCGGGAAAAAGAAGAAGATGAGGGCTGCTCCGAAGAAGAAACAAGCAGCCGTGGATGTCGGGCGACCAGTAGGTATACTCGAGGGCCACTCCTTCCTGAACACCGCCGCCCTTGAGTAGAAGACGAGGGCGTCCCCGGCGGAGTACCAGGCCATTCAAATTCTGGTTGGCCCTTCGGCACGTGTGGTGGAGCCAGGGGCCGATGATCTGTTACGATTCGCACCCGAGGGCTGCTTCGTTGTTCATACACTGTCAGTGGAGATGGGGCTCCGCTTTCCGCTCCACCCCTTTTTGCTGGAGTATCTGAGGTTCGTGGGGCTGGCCCCCTATCAGCTAACGCCCAACATCCATTCTTATGTGGCCGGCTATCTCTCCTTGTGCCGGAGCCGAGGGGTTCCACCTACCCTCGACCAATTCTTCATGTCTTTCAACTTGTGCCGGGGGGGCATTCGAACGCTGAGGGCTTTGCCAACCTGCAGCAAGTACCGGAGTTCAGGCTTTTCGATGACGTGCCTTCGTCCCACAAGGGATGGAAGGATAGGTACTGTTACATACGCCTGGAGGAGAACCCCTTTCCGGCTCCGCTCCGCAACAGCTTTCGGCGTCATCCGAAGGTAGGGAGTGCGGCCCTGGAGAAGAACGGCAGGATACTCGCCAAGAAACCGGAGGGGTCCGACAAGCATGTGAAAATCAAAGACGTTACTCTCCCGGACGAACTGTTCAAGCTTGGCTTCCGACAGTATCGGCCGAGGGGCTCGTCGGATGAAAGATACCCTCCGATAGATCGCGTATTCGAGGGAGCCGGAGGTGATTATCGAAGGGTTATGCGTTTTGTACTTAGAGAATTTTTCTTCGTTTTTTTAACCCACGTCATTGTAATTGATACCCTTCGGCCTAATCATTTTGTGTCTTATCTTTGTAGGTAATAATATGGACGTGAGCTCTCTCTTCGCCCTGAAGAACGCCAAAGGGAAGAAGAAGGGTCCAGTGGGCGCTTCCGCCAGGGAGGAGTCCTCCCAAGCTGCTGCTGCCGGTGCTGGTGCCGGGGGTCCAAAGGTGCTGGGGCCATGAAGGAGTGATTGTCCTCGGTGGTGGAGGCTTCAGTGGATGCTTGTGTTGGAGGCCCCGACAAAATGTGGCTTGCTGAGAAGGGTGACTCCTATTATCAAGGCGGGGAGTTTTTCACCCAGCGCCTCATCTACCGAAAGCTCGCCAGGCACTTCAAACTTTCGCCGGAGGAGTTCCAGCCCGAAGCTTATGGCCTTCCCCCTCGGCAACCAAACGACAGGGTCCCCCTCCCCGAAGGCGAAGAGAGGCCGATGCTTGAAGATTCAGAGACCCTCAGGGAATGCGGCCTCGGGGGTGATGGAGATGAGGCCGAAGGCGAAGCCACCTCAAAGCCGTCGACGGGGGCGACGCCGCAGCTGCCGATTTGTAATTTGTACTCTGAACAATTCTTGATGCACCTTTGTAATAACATTGTTAACTTTTGGCTCCGGCCCTTATGAACACCCTGCCGTATGTTTTTTATGAATTGATGCCTCCGGGCTTTTGTATATAATATGTTTTTATTTTTGAATGTATGCCTTCGCCTTCTCTTCGCTAATGAATGCCTTCGTACTTTGATGTTTTAGTCGTTAGTCGTTTAGGACATAGAGAAATTTTCTTAGTGTTGATGTCCTCCCACCAGGCCTTCGGGTGTGTGGCCCCTCAGGCTGCATGGGTGTTTGATCGAGGGCGAAATATTTAGGACTTAGAAAATGTTTCCAAGTGTAGTTTCACCAAACCTCCGACTACCATGGTCCCTCAAATGCGTGATGATTGGGCCGAGGGCCCAATCTTTATGACTTAGGGCATTTTCCTAAGTATGAGACAGGAGCCTTCGAATGAATGTGAGAGCCTTCTTGTAGGTGTGCCTTCGGTTGACCAGTGACTTGACAGAGGGCAAAGCATCCAGGACTTAGGGAAAATTTCTCTAAGTGCTGTTTCACCAAGTGGCCTTTGAGTAATGTAACCCCCCCTCCGATTTGCATGGTAGGAGCCTCCTGGTGACCTCCGTGGGATGGCCGATGGCCAAGTATTTAGGACTTAGGATGCTAGGTGATTGAGAATCATCTGTCCTTTCGGCACGGGGAGCCTTCAAGGTTGTAGCCTCTTTAGGTGAGACCTCCCTCGGTCATGACGGTAATCCCGGGGGCACCCACCCTAGGATAGTTTCCTTTGATCCGTGAGCACTGGCCTTTGGTGATATGTAGGAGGTGCCTTTGCTCCTTGAGTAGCATATGGGCCTTCGGGATTTGTCAGGTTCCCCCAGTGTGGACTTAGGAATTTTCATAGTCCAAGTATAGTACGAAAAGATAGACGCCCTCGGGAAATGTTTGGGCGCATTCCCTCGATGTTTCAGTGAAAATGTCGGGGGCAACTGCTGCTTGAAATGTTGTTAAGTGGACTTAGCCAATTCTATTCCTTTAGTAGGACTAGAGCCTTCGGCTTCAGTGACTTGTTCATTTGTTGATGGCATCTGTTTGAATAGTAGCCTTCAGAGATTAGTAGCTCCCATGCACCGGGGGCGTTCCCGTGGGGAAGCCATCAGTATGATGTTGTGATTCCTTGTAATGCCGAAGGATTTCCTGTTGTGATTTGTTGAAGTTGCGTACTCATTGATTTCTCGCTAAGTCTACTCCCCTTCACCCCCCCCCCCCCCCGTTTTTTTTGGGTAGTGAAGGGAAGGCTTCAAGAAACTTGGTTTCTTGGTAAGGCTGGGCCTATCATGAGGCAATAGAATACACCATTAGCTCCCCCCTCGGGTCAACCTTCCGAGTTCCGAGGGGATCGGGGGTCGTTTCCTTGGCTTAAGACATAGTCTGTAGCCTGCCTCCCCTTGGGAGATGGCACGGAAAGCGCTTCAGTTTTGAAAGTCGTCCCCTCGGCGCCAGACATGGTCCATGGCCTGCCACACCCTTGGGGTAGTGCGCACGGGGAGCGTTTCGGTTTGGAAGTCGAATCCTGGGCATATCAGATGCTTGTCAATCCCTGGGGGAAATAGCGCAGAAAGCGTTCCATTTTTGAAAGTCGAATCCTGTGCATATTACCTGTCTGTCATACCCTTGGGGTAGTGACGCGGAAAGCGTTTCAAGGAAGGGTTTTCATTTGCACACTGGTTGCAAATGGCCGGGGGCACTACATGCTGCCGGCACCGATAGGTGGCGCCTTCGGTATATGCATCCTCGAGGGGTATGGCTTTAGAAACAACACTTGGCGTATGTTCCGGTATACGGCCCCCGGTACTTAGTACCGAGGGGTCTTCTTTGGAAAACACTTGGTGTTTTTCTTCATTCGTTGTAGGTAGTGGGAGAGTGTACCCCCGACACTTGGTGCCGAGGGGTCTCTTTTGTGATAAGGCCTGGGGCCAGGAACTCATGTGAGGGTTTGGCCGCTCACAAGGGCCTTGTTTCTTGTCCTTGGTGTCTTCAACATGCCTTCATTTTGTTTAAAAAAAATGGGGTCCTTGGGCCATAGAATAATACATTCACTAGTTATGAGGGCTTGGCCGCTCTAATGCTATTGATAAAATTTAACTAAGTGATGTACATTCCAATGCCTAGGGACCTCGGTCCCGTTGGGGCGTTTGAGTTTGTAAGTCCCTGATTTGATGACGACTGCAATGATGTACGGGCCCTCAAATTTTGGTGCCATTTTGCCTCCCTCGGTTGGTTGGCTAGCTTCCCTCCTTCGGAGGACATAGTCCCCTACTTGGAATTCTCGAGAGCGGACTTTGGCGTCGATGTAGCTTTTGATTTGCCTTCGGTAGTTCTCCGCCCGTATGAAGGCTTGCTCTCGGCGTTCTGAGATGAGGTGAAGGCCGAGGGCCATGTTGGCGTCGTTGACTTCGGGGTCATATTGGATCACCCTTCGGGTAGGAATGGTCACCTCCGTAGGAGCTTTAGCCTCAAAACCGTAGCAAAGGGAGAAGGGTGTTCCATCTGTTGCCCGCCGAGGGGTGGTGCGGTAAGCCCATAAGATGTTATGGAGTTCTTCCACCCAACCTCCCCCTTCAGCCTCTAGCTTCTTTTTCAGGCCCTCGAGCAAGATCCGGTTGGCGTTCTCTACTTGGTCGTTGCCCTGAGGGTAGGCAACGGAGGAGAAGGTGTGTTTGATGCCCCATGCCTCTAGGAGGGCACAGAAGGGGGTTGCCTCAAATTGAGTTCCGTTGTCGGAGATGATTTGCTGGGGGACGCCAAACCTTGTGAGGATGTTCTTGAGAACAAAATGACGACATTTGGCTTCGGTGATGCTTGCGAGGGGCTCAGCTTCCACCCACTTGGTGAAGTAGTCAATGGCGACAATGATGTACCTGTTGTTGGAGGTACCCCTCGGCAGAGGGCCCACGAGGTCTATCCCCTATCGAGCGAAGGGTATGGATGTGCTGATGGGGGCATTGTTGACCGCTGGCCTGCGGGGGGGCTTTCTGGAAGTGTTGGCATGCGATACACCTTTGGGCGAGATCCGCACAATCCTGGGCCATTGTAGGCCAAAAGTAGCCTTGGATTATGAGCCTTCGGGACATGGAGAAGGGTCCCTGGTGAGCTGAGCAAGTGGCACTGAAGTAACGTCCCGTTGTATGATCTTTTGTAAAGCCTTCCGTCCTCGATGGTGTAGCTGGGAGCCCTCAGCTTTGCTAGCTTGGCACGGGACTCATCCTCGGGCAGTTGCCCTGTGGTAATGAAGGCGACAATATATGAGATCCAGTCCTCTTACCTTTGTTGTATGGGCATGACGGGGCTAGCATGTATGCTGGAGAGGCTGAGCTCCTCGATCTTGGCAATCTTTGAGATATGCTCAGGGGATTCGGCCGAGAGCTTTGATAAAATGTCAGCCTCGGAGTTTTGAGCCCTCGGTATTTGAGTAAGAGAGTGTGCCTCAAATACCTTAAGCAACTCTTTGGCCGCTTCTTTGTACCGCTTCATTCTTCCTTCCTTGGCTTCGTACTCCCCGGAAATTTGGCTGACGACTAACTTGGAGTCGCACTTGACGTGGATCTGTCGGGCCTTCATGTTAGCTGCCAGCCGAAGGCCACAGAGGAGGGCCTCGTATTCGGCTTCATTGTTGGAGACCTTGAAGGAGAAGCGGATTGCATAATAGGCCCGGAAGCCTTCGGGTGATATGAGAACTACCCCTCCTCCACATGCTTTGACAGCGGAGGAGCCGTCGGTGTAGAGAGTCCACCAATCGTCCGAGGGAGCCGAGGGCTCCTCGTCCGTGGCTGATCTTGCCGTGCACTACGTCACGAAGTCCGCTAGGACGGATGTCGATGTTGTATTGGCTCAGGAAGACAACCCATTTTACCATTCGGGAGGAGCTGGTGGGGCTCCTCATCAGAGCACCGAGGGGTTGGTGAGTGAGGACCTGGACCGGGTGAGCTTGGAAGTAGTGGCTCAACTTCTTGACAGTCCAAACGATAGCCAACACTGTTTTTCCACTGGGGAATACCGGAGTTCCGCTTCCCCGAGGGTCTTGCTAACATAGAAGATGGCATGTTGCACGCCATCCTCTTTCCGGATGAGTATTGAGCTGATGGCTGCCGGGGTAATACCAAGGTAAAGGTATAGGGTCTCCCCTACCTTGGGTTTAGAGAGCACAGGGGGTGAAGACAAGTACCGTTTCAGTTCCTCGAAGGCCTCCTGACACTCTGAAGTCCACTGGAAACCGGCGGTCTTTCTCATGATCTGAAGAAGGGTAAGGACTTCTCCGCCGATTTTGATAGGAAGCGATTGAGGGCTGCTAGGCGGCCCATCAACCGTTGGACCTCCTTCACGTTGCGTGGGGGCTCCATGTTGATGATGGCCTGGATTTTCTCGGGGTTGGCCTCGATACCCCTTCGGCTCGCCATGTAGCCTAAGAATTTGCCTCCTTGCACGCCGAAGGTTCACTTCTTCAGGTTTAGCCGAAGGTTGAACTTCTGCATGATGGCGAAGATCTCCCTGAGGTCGTCAGCATGGCTGGAGGATTGTTTGCTTTTGACGATCATGTCGTCAACATATGCCTCCATGGTGCGCCCCAGGACGGTCTGAAATACCCTGGCCACCATCCGGGTGTATGTGGCGCCTGAGTTTTTGAGGTCGAAGGCCATGACAAGGTAGCAGAAGATGCCCCCGGGAGTCATGAAGGCTGTTTTTTCGGCGTCTTCCTCGTGCATGAAAATTTGGTGATACCCTCGGAATACATCGAGGAAGGACATGATTTCGCACCCCGCGGTCTCATCTACCAATTGATCAATGTTTGGTAAAGGGAAGGGGTCCATGGGGCACGCCTTGTTGAGGTCCGTGTAGTCCACGCACATGCGTAAGGTGAGAGGCTTTTGTGCGAGGACTACGTTTGCTAGCCATGAGGGGTATTTTACCTCCTTGATGTGCTTAATAGAGAGGAGCATGGCGACCTGCTTCTTCACAAATTCCCTCCTTTCGGCCGAGAGGGGTCTTCTCCATTGTTGTACTGGTTTAGCCGAAGGGTCCACCGAGAGGCGTTGGGTGATGACCCTTCGACTGATCCCCGGCATGTCCTCCGACCCCCATGCAAAAACAATGGAGTAGGCGCGGAGGGCATTGATGATGCCGGTCTTCAAGTCTTCGGGGAGCTGGGCTCCAATCCTCTTGACTCTCTCCGGCTTGGCCGGATCGAGCGCAAAGTCTTCTACGTCCTCGGCCGGTTCAGCCCTCGACCTCTTCTCCTCCTCTTTAATAGCCCAGGTGATGGTGTCAACACGGAACTCGGTTTTGCTAACCTTCTTCGTCACTTGGAGATAGCAAGCGCGGGCAAGTTTCTGATTTCCCCTCGAGTAGCCGATGCCCCCTTCGGCTGGGAACTTGAGGCAGAGGTGCCTCATGGAGATGATGGCTTCGAGATCCTCGAGGGCTGGCCGGCCGAGGATGATGTTGTGGGCGCAATCGATGTTGACGACGACGAACTCGACTTTGAGCTTAGCTCTATGGAGCCCGTCGCCGAATAGTACTGGGAGGGTTATGACCCCCTTGGAATCAATGGTGTCACCGATGAAGCCGGCAAGAGGGGTCTTGATGGGCCGAAGGGACCCCCTCTCCAGGTGCAGCTCTCTGAAGGTGCTGAGATACATTACATTGACGGAGCTGCCCGTGTCAACGTAAGTTCTGTGGATGATAGTATCATTGATCTCCGTACGGATGACAAGGGCATCCCTATGCAGAGAGGAAGCAGAGGGGAGATCGGCGTTTGTGAACGCGATGGGCTCCTCCCTCAGCCGCTTTACCGGGGACATATGAGTGACTCCCCCCATGTATAGCGACTGAGCCCACTTCTTCCGTTGGCTGGTGGAGTCTCCCCCTGTATTGCCATCGGTGATCATGAGGATGTGACGCTTCTTCTCTAGGTCGTGGGGGCACTCTTCTTCTTCCTCTTCCAAATTCCTGATCTCCCTCTTCCTGCCGAGGGGGATGGTGTTTGGGTTAACCCAAGTGTTTGTTCTCGCTGGGCACCCTCTGGGTGGCCCTTGGTAGGGAGGACCCTGTTGCTGAGGGCCTTGGACGAACTGGGACAGATGGCCCGCCTGTATTAACCTCTCGATGGCTATCTTCAGTTGATGGCAATCATCGGTTTTGTGCCCTTGATGTCGGTGGAAGCGACAGTAGGGGTAATTTAGATTGATGGCATATACCTCCGGGGGTGCGCGAGAATCTCGCTCCACCAGACCCCTCTCCTCAGCGAAGTCGAGGATGACGCTGACGGGGTGCATTAAAGGCGTCCGAGGATGCTCCAGAAGAACAGGTTGCGCCCAAGCCTTCGGGTTACCCTTGTAACCACCCTCGGGCCTGGCTTGGCCGTGCTGGGGGCGATCACCGGGGGGTGCCGAACCCTTTGGTTGATTATGAGGAGCCCCCGACCCCCGATTGCCTTTATCATGTGACCGAGGGCGTTGCTGATCGGGGTTGTGATGGCATTTTTCCACCTCCTCGGCCTCGGCGTATCGGTCCCCCCCGTTGTAGGGCCCTTATGTAATCGCGGGGGGGTTCGATGATGAGGCTCCTCGAGAAGTTTCCGGGGCGGAGTACTTTTTGGAGGAGGGCCAGGAGGGTCCCGTCGTCTGCGCCATCAACTTTATCAACCTCCGTTCTCCAGCGCTCCAAGAAGTCTCGAAGGGTCTCCTCTTTCCTCTGCCTCACTGTCAGCAAATGGGAGAAGTGTTTTCTTGTTCGGCGCCTTCCTGCAAATTGTGTCAAGAATCGTTGGGCGAGTTCTTGCCACGAATCGATGCAGCCTTCGGGCAATCGGTTGAACCATTTGTAAGCCGACCCCTCTAAGGTGGAAAAGAACCAGCGGCACAAATACTCATCTGATGCCCCCACCATCATCATACTGTTTTGGTACCTGCTGTAGTGCTCCTGGGGGTCAGTTTTTCCGTCGTAGGGCTTGATGAGTTGCCCTCGGTATTTTTCCGGGATCCGGGCCTCCAATACCCTTGGGGTAAATGGCGTCCGGGTCCGGAGTTGTATGGGGGGTTCCTCGGAGCCCTCGACTATCTTCTTCTGCATCTCCTCCATCTTGGCCAACATGGCCTCATACTTCAGGTCTGCATGAGGGGCAGAAGCGGTGGCGTGCGCCTTGGTGGCCTCCATCCCGTCAAGACGGCGCTGGAGGGCCGCAATGATTTCGTCCCGGGGGTCCTTCGGGAGGGCCTCCGCCCCTGCAAATGGTCACGGGCCCAGTGGGCCTGGTTGATGTGGTGACGGGCGTCATCGGCATGGAGAGGTGCCTTGCCTTTGTCCTGAGGGGGACGTCTTTCATCCGCCCGGGAAACAGATCCGCCACTTTCCTAAGGCCTTTGGAGCACCTTCCCCCCCGAGGAGGTCTTGGACCCCTCGGATGGTCTTGTGCCCCTCCGAGTCTCTCGAGGGCGGAGTTTCGGGGCTATTCCTTGTTCACGTTGTGACGGTCCCGGGATTGGACTTCCTGGGAGGCCGTATCTTGGGCCACGACCCCCTCGACGTTCCCAATCCGAAGGACAGGGTTCCCGAGGGTGTGTGGATGAGGGGGAGGCATGATATTTTCCCCGACCTGAGGTTGAAGGGGAACCAAAGTGCCGAAGGCACCCGGGTTCTGGGTGAGCATTTGGATAAAGGCGGAAAACGCTGACTGTACGTCGATAGTGATGACCGAGGGGCTAACTTGGTTTTCGCTTCGGTCCTTCTTTTTGGCCTCGATGCCGAGACGGGCATCGGGGGCATTTTGTTGAATCTGAAGGCGTAGTTCGATAGCCGTCTAATCCAACCCGGCGATGACGCCGCCCTCGGGAGCCCTGTTAGAGGCCTCGGGGACGTCGACTTCACCGAGGGCCAGGTTCCTGTCCTCAACGTTCTTGGAGTTGGCACGAGTTGTTCTCACCATTTTCGCCAGGTGTTTTGTTTTTGGCGAGGGGGGTGGTTTCTTACTTGATTATTCGAACTCTCAGCGAGAGCACCAAAATGGTGGATAGTCTACCTGGGGGTATGTATCCGAAGGGTTACTGCGGGGAGTAACTAGAGAGAAGTCAGAGCAAGCAAGAGAGAGAAAGAGTATTGAATATATGAGTGAAAAGTGTATTCCGAATCTGGTTTACAAAGGGGAAATGGGGTGCTATTTATAGCAGTAATAAATGCGAGAAGGGGACACATGTCATGCATCCAACGACCGAGGGGTCACATCAACCGTGTGTCACTGGCATTCGCATGTGGCCGCATTTAATGCGACGGTTGGATGTGACGTTTGTACTTGGTACGTTGATCCAGCGCATGTGGGTGGGAGATTCTATCGAGGGGAAGCCTTCGGCCTTGGATGATTGACCGAAGGCTCTTCCTTCCGGGGCCACCCTAGGTGCTGAGGGCTCTAGGTGCCGAGGGTTGTTGTTTTTACTGTTTTCTCCCAGTGCCTTCGTACGCTGAAAATAGCCTTTCTGTGAGTATCAGGAGCCTTCGGCCAAGGGGCCGAAGGCACCCCCAGTGTGTATTGTTGGTTGCTTGGTACTCGGGCGCTGTGATTTGGGCCTGTTGTGCTTCCTGGGCATATTGGGCCTTGGTTTAGAACAGTAGGAGTCTATGGGCCGGGGGTTCCTAAATAAATTAGAGCAAAGTGTATAATTAAAAATAGAGCAAGCCACATCATTTACATTGACCTAAATAAATAGAGCAAAGTGTATAATTAAAAATCCAACCATTCAAGTGGAATATCAAGTTTGATTGCTTCCATTTGTAGTCCATAAAAAAAGGGTAGAGTAGAAAGCGGTGGTCTGATTCCAATTTTAGTCCATAAAAATAAAAATGAAGTAGAATTTTTCATATATAAATCACACGTATATATAAGCTATAAAATACTCCAACGTGGTCATAACTAATATGGAGTATAATATTCCATAATATTTGGAGTATTTTCCCAGAATAATGTCAAATAATTGGGAAATACTTTTAAATGTGGAATGCACATTATAAATATCATGTTTTCATGTATAGGCTAGGTTCCATGATACTCCCTCAGTCCCAAATTGTAAGATACATTTACTATTCACTTGGTCAACATAGATCACTTTTAATCTTTTACTTTATATATCAAAAGTTTATGAAATTTGAATTATTTTTTTGCAGGTTTTGCAGCGGTTTTAATGTAGTTTCTAAATATCTATTTTTTTTTGTAAAACTAATTCGAGTGTTGACAGGGATCAATTTCCTTTATCGTCGGTCAAACATCGTAAACCGTAAATTATCTTACAAATTGGGACGGGGGAAGTAGATCACAACAATGAAATTAATACTATTATAAGGTTACATGAAATTTCACAACTACGAAATCACACATTCACACATAATCACACACAACCGTATAATTCAGCTTGGTCATAAATAATGCAATATTGCATTAAGAATTTTTGCTGAGATTAAATTTAAACAGTTTTTAAAAGTTTTTAAATATAAAAACCTGCTATTAAAAGTCAAAAATTGATTAAATGACCAGATTGATCAATTGTTTAAAGCAATAATTATATGATACAGAGCATTTTTTTAGTATAGAAACTTAAGCGATTGATTGAAAATAGTAAAATGAGCCTATTTGATCTTTTTCTCTTGTATATACAACTATGGGTACCCATACAGTTATACTTCCACAAATAAGACGATGTAATTAGCATGTACATAAATATATAGTTAAATAATCAGATCTATTCAACTCATTACAAAAAAACTAGGAAAAATTCACATTAAAACGACAAAAAGTATATTCCATGTGAAAATAATTAATCTCACTGAAATTCAACATGAATCTACCGAATGGAGAGTTCATGTAATTGTTCCGGTCATGGGAAGTCAGAGAAACCCATCATAAATAACTAATTATATCATTAGTTATGAGGATACCATGTATCCTCATAACTAAATAATTTTACCCTAACCTATTACGAGCCCATTAGGTAATATTGAAATCGATTAAAACGCTGAATCTGCCAAAGTTGATGAAATTCTGGCTGAAACAACTAAATTGGCTGAATTTGTTGATTTGTGAAAAATTACATTTAAAGTTATTATATTAATAAAATGTAATCAAAAACAACGAAAATAGTTGTTTACAGTAACTTCAACCGGTTCACAAAAGTAATTTTAACCTTATTTATTTTAACTATTTCACAATTCAGCGTGAGAAAATAAAAAAACATGCATTTGATAAAAAAAATTGGCTAATAAGACCAATAACCTGAAAATGAAGTAACCAAACGGGCTTTGCGTAAGCCTCTCACACTCTTAGCGTCATAGGTAAATGCCCTTTTGCGTCATAGTCCATAAATATTTATGTGAAGCATCATGACTCCATATTGAAGCGCAATTGCAATGAACAATTACAAACAAGAAAGGTTTAAGGAGTCATATATGACTTCTAGTGGAGTCATATGGCTTAGGTGGGCATCACCATCACCACACATTTTTTAGTGGAGTTGTCCACTAAAAACTGTGTGGTGTTGATGATGCCATATAGGACATATGAATCCATAGAAGGAGTCATGTATGGTTCTATAAAATTTTTGTTACAAACAATGCCATATAATACACATTTCCCCAATGTTCTAAAAGACGTAAGACGTGTCGAGGCGGCACGACTAAAACGAGTCGAAGCCTAGGCGAGTTTAGACGAGGCCTAGGCGTTAAAACGCATTTTAGATTTTTACTCATAATTTTATTTTTTCTAGGGCTATTATTTAAACTATAATGACATGCTTATAACTAAAGTAAAGATGACAAACAAAAAAATGACTCCTTAAGTGCACTGACTATAGTATCAATTTATAGTGACTACTTTTATATTAAAATTTTATATGTAAATCACTATAGTTTTATTCTTATACTAACTTTAGTCATACTTTCATTAGTAAATTTGATTTTAATAACATTTTAGGAAAAATCTCATTCAATAATAGTTAATATGTAAATCTTTTATTAGAAAATAGCACACATATTTTTTTAGAAGATAGAAAATATCACACATAAAAAAGCACATTTCAAATTTTCAATAGAAATAAATTTCTCAAGAATATAAATAGTAGGTTTACTTACTACAAAAAACAAGAATTGAAAAAGAACTTGATTGATACAATACTAATAGTAATAATAATGATAGTAAATCAATATTGTGTAGCTAATTCATGTTATGGGACATAGTTTTAAATTATGTTACGGGATATAGTTTTATTTATGAAAAAATTTAAAATTAATTATGCTGATTTATGAAAAAAAATTAAAATATTTTTTATAATAAAATTAAAAAATCTTGTATGAAAGAATTGCTAAAAAGTAACTCTAACCTTACTTTTTCTTATTATTACACGATTCATCGCACGAAATCAAAAGTTACGTGTTCGGTGAAAAGTTGGCTGACAAGTGTGATAAGCCAAAAAAACAAGTGATAATCCCAGAATACTTAACAAACAACAAATACAGCAGTTATAGAAGAAGCAGATAGAAAGATATGTAGATATTATACGAATCTGGTATACCGTATGAAAACCGGCCGCTGCTCTCCCTGGAGAAGGAGAGCAGCGGCAAACCTAAACTCTCTCTATCTTTACGCCTCTGAACTCTAAGCCTCTATCAATCGTTAGGGTTCCCGTAAGTTAGCCTCCTTTTATAGGAGAGGTTAGCTAACTTACGGGTTACAAGGAAGCCCACGGGCTGATACACATTTGTGGCCCGTATTACACGATTAATTAATAACTACACAAATACAAAGATAACTAACTAGATTGAACACCATAAAATATTCCCAACAATCTCCGCCTTGGTGATCAATCGTGTTGAATCAGCATTGCAGCGCGGATATCTTTGTCTTTGTTGTTATTGAGCTTCCTTTGTCTTTGAACTTGACTTCTGAGGAAGGCTATCTGAAGAAATCCTTGCAATCTCCCCTTCCCTTTGATGTCTTCTTGACAATTTGATCTTTGATGTCGGGGGTTGAGGGACCTTCAGTATCTTGCATGTAGTCCTTGCCTTCCAGAAGTTGCTCTTGATCAGCTTAGATGAAGTCCGGTGACGCCTCTAGAATGAATGTTCTTTGGAGAATAGGAGACGCCCATGGAAATCATCTTCAGGACATGAGTATTTGACCTCTGTCTCCTCCACAATGTAGTCTTTTTTTTGACTATTTGGAATGAATGCATTTGAGGAGAACTTGTCGGTGGCACAGCGGAACATAATGATCGTTGATTTGTGAGTGTAGCTGACCATTTGATTTGAGTTGCGGAGATAGTAGAGAGGGTGTTGAATTTTGTGATGGAGGAGTGAGTGAAGTGTCCCAGAATGATTTGTTCAGTGTTAACAGCATGTGGACCACTCTCCCCCTCATGACGATCCGATGAATCGGGACGTCATGCTTTTATTCTTTTATTCTGCGGAAATAAAAACATGAAAAACAAGCAGAATCTAAAAAAGATAACGTAGCCCCCCGGGGTCGTGAAGACGCCCGTTATCATCACTATAGAGATAAACTCTAAAGCAATGGCCTGAAAATGTTGGTGATTCTTATGTTGCAACAGCAGGACTTCCTTCCAATTATTGGTCTACATCTGTATTAGATGAGCCCTATGGAAGTTCTCGCAAGTCTTGAAGACTAGCAACTGACTCTAAAATGTGTCTGTGTCCTAGAAAATTTCAAAACATTTGGGAGTGAGTAACTAGACACGACGTGATCAATGAAAGTTCAGTGGCATGGGGCTGAGGCCACTGTAGTCAGTATTACTTGCCTCGGAAGGAGACAGTAATGAGAGATGCAGTTCCCCGTGAACTATGATTAAACACCTGTCTGTTGGGAGACAAGTGAGTGGTCTAGGGTAGGGTTGTGCATGCGCCGTTTGGACAAAATGCAGCGACTTCTACCCGGGATCTGAATAAATTCAGTCCTGAACCTATGGGGATAGTCCAGAGTATTTTAGTGGCTAGGAGCAAATGTTCAATTCATAGCAGGCAATTGAGGTAGCAGACTCATCATTGATGATTGTTTTTCATCTCACTTGAGCCTTCTGCTTCCTAATGCTCATAATGTTCACTCACTCACTCGCTCACTTACGCACTTACGCTCGGCTTTGTCCCTTGGGTAGGCTTAGTTGGGTTTACTAAGCCATAGGGACATGTTCTCTCATTACTTTCTTCATTTTCTCTCTGTGCTCCCCCTCAACTGGAGCACCCGGTATGCTTTGTCATTGTTAGGCACCGGGGAGGATAACATTGAACACTCCCCCTAGAATGTTGCATCCGTTGAGAGATTCCTTGCTTTGTCGGTGTAAGGCGCCAGGAGGAGAAAACTGAAACTCCCCCTCAGAATGTGCAAGGATTGATTGCTCACAGCTTGTCATACCCGCCATGTGTGTGGAGCAATCTAAACATGTACCACACATGACGGTTTCCCTGAGCTCACCATGTAGAATTTCAGCATATTGATGAACACATAATGTTGATGAGTCAGGGGAGGCTTCAGCAGTTGATTGTTGATTGTTGTAAGATGATCGTTGACGCGAGGTTGATTGAATTATCTACGATTTTCAGACCTTTACATCGAAGTTTAGAAAAGTTTTGACCTCAGGGTTGACAATGAAAGAATTTGAACAGATCTGCCTAAGTTTTGGCCTGGACATCGGTGATTTACAATGTTTGTCGGAAAACTCACGTTTTGACCCTCAAAGACTGCGAGTGAGGGCGCGTGAGAATGAGTTCTGGGGTAAACCCCTAGAGTAAATAAAGATCTATGTGTTATCTTTCCAACAAAATTTTTTTTGCTCAAATCGGATCACCGAGCCAAAAGTTATGGCCAAAACAGTGCGGTGTCGCAGAAAATCTCTAATTTTGAGTTTTTGAGGAAAATCTTCGAGGTTGAGGTTCTCGATGTTGAATTTCGAGAGCAGGTGAATTTAAACAAAATTCTAAGGCAAAAACTCGAAATCCAAATCTGGAGATTTTAATTTCAAGTTTGCCTTGAAGAGTAATGACGAAATCCACCTGCAAAACAGACCTCAGAATAACGAAATCTTCAGAATTTCAAAATGTTTGAACATCGAAAACTTTGGAGTTTCGAAAACCTCATAATCTCGAAAACTTGCTGTTTGAAAAACATCAGAACATCGAAAACTCCTGAAACATTTATATAAGCAGGGAATCATTCAGAGATCCTTATAATGTAAAGCTTCGATGAACTGCAAAGGATGTCAAGATTCGAATTATGAGTTCCAAGAAACTGCAAACTTTGAAAGATTCAAAACATCGAGAAATTCCGAAAATTCTGAAAAATTTTTAGAATGTCGAAATCCAAACCATCGAGTTCCTAAAACTCGAAATAAATTCCAAACTCGCAATTCCAAAACTCTCAAATTTTTAAAAACTCGAGGTTTAAAACTCGAGTTCATGACCGCGAGTTTACAAACTTGAGTTCATGACCGCGAGTTTACAAACTCGAGTTCATGACCGCGAGTTTACAAACTCGAGTTCATGACCGCGAGTTTACAAACTCGAGTTCATGACCGCGAGTTTACAAACTCTCGTTCATGACCGCGAGTTTACAAACTCGAGTTCATGACCGCGAGTTTACAAACTCGAGTTCATGACCGCGAGTTTATAAACTCGAGTTCATGACCGCGAGTTTACAAACTCTCGTTCATGACCGCGAGTTTACAAACTCGAGTTCATGACCGCGAGTTTACAAACTCGAGTTCATGACCGCGAGTTTACAAACTCGAGTTCATGACCGCGAGTTTACAAACTCTCGTTCATGACCGCGAGTTTACAAACTCGAGTTCATGACCGCGAGTTTACAAACTCGAGTTCATGACCGCGAGTTTACAAACTCGAGTTCATGACCGCGAGTTTACAAACTCTCGTTCATGACCGCGAGTTTACAAACTCGAGTTCATGACCGCGAGTTTACAAACTCTCGTTCATGACCGCGAGTTTACAAACTCTCGGTTTTAAAAACTGTCGAATTTTGAGAATCTGAAAACTGTTCTGAATAGCCCTGAAGGTCGCGATCCCTCCTGTATCTGTTTCAAGTCAAAATCATTTCTGCAGGCATATAAAAGCATAAACTCGAGTTTCCAAGGAGAGTTTTTCGAAAATGAAAATTTGCAGAAAACGAAAAAGAAGATATGCTGTAGAATCGGTTTTGAGAGGCGATTCCAACAGTATAATTTTTACAGATTTTCGTTCACAAACAAGATTACAGGAGCAAAACTCTATATGAAGAAAAAGAGAAGAAAAGCAGAGCATTCTTCGTTAGATCCAAGAAAATCGCAGATACATTCAACCTGTTTCACGCCTCGGCTCTGATACCAAATGATAATCCCAGAATACTTAACAAACAACAAATACAGCAGTTATAGAAGAAGCAGATAGAAAGATATGTAGATATTATACGAATCTGGTATACCGTATGAAAACCGGCCGCTGCTCTCCCTGGAGAAGGAGAGCAGCGGCAAACCTAAACTCTCTCTATCTTTACGCCTCTGAACTCTAAGCCTCTATCAATCGTTAGGGTTCCCGTAAGTTAGCCTCCTTTTATAGGAGAGGTTAGCTAACTTACGGGTTACAAGGAAGCCCACGGGCTGATACACATTTGTGGCCCGTATTACACGATTAATTAATAACTACACAAATACAAAGATAACTAACTAGATTGAACACCATAAAATATTCCCAACAACAAGGTCAGCAAACGGGCTCTATATTAAATAGCAAAGTTGCCACAAGTTTTGGAGGTAAAACTGTTGCCCAAATGGAGGACATAAATGTAAATACGTGTGACTAGGAATCTATATGTTTATGGTTACCTCAAGGACGAATTAGTGATTATCATATGTGACCACCACTAAAAGGGCAATTACAAAGATGCATCTCAATATTTTAATAGTTTTTGTACACTGTTAAATAAATATTTTTATAGAAATTTCTGACAACCAACAAAGGAAATACTACACACTACACTGTCACTTCTTTTCATTGACGTTGAATATGTTCTTACATCATACGTAGTACTCCCTTTGTCCCTATATAAAAGCCCCTATTCGTTTTAGACACAATTTAAGAAAGTGAGATTCTTTGACACTGTTTGACACTTTTTAGACACTATTTGACACTATTTGGTACTGTTTTGACTATTTTGTTGGCCAAAATAGGGGACTTTTATTTAGGAACGGGCCGAAAAGGAAACTTGGACTTTTATTTAGGCACGAAGGTATACTTATTTTTCTTTTATTTGAAAGATTTGCGACGATCCATTTTATTTTGCCTATAAAATAGCATTTCATAATCAAAGTTAGGGCGTATACGTTATTTATATATATATATTTTCTATAAACAAAAATTAAAAATGTACAACATAACACTGAAATATAATTTTAATCAAGTTAAAATTTTACTCTAGATATATCTTGTGCATCACACGGATTATTTGTCTAGTTAGAGATGTAATGAAAGTGTGTTAGAAATGTCTACAGTGAAGCAGAAAGCACGGGATGTAAAATACACATATTATAAATGTTACTCCGTAACATATACGTAGTACTACATAAGAGCAATGATAGATTATAGTACTATTATTTTTTACCGTGCGCATGAGAGTAACCATAAATAATTAAAAACATTAAAAATTAAATAAGAGCAAACTTTACAAATTAGTGAAGACTTCATAGTAGATGACATTTTTGCAGTTTTTATATTTTATTCGTCGCATATCACTAAATTCAAGTAAAATGAACTTGTCACCCTCAAAAGTGCAACACACAACTCACCATACATAAAAACGGGACATCACAAAGAACACACTCAGAGTTTCTTACAATTTCTTTCCCCAACAGGAATTAAACATGGACACCCTCACACTTATATTTCTCTTGCCCTTGTTTTATCCTTGTTGCATCTCCACCCGTATGCTGCTACATAATGTAATTACTAAATAGTGTTGAATGTCTAAGTCTTGAGGAATGATCCTATCAAGCTGGTCTGACAGGATCCACCTTCCAGTTAAGGCCATTTGGTTCCCTTCCCCGGATAATTTTTTTAACCATGTTCTTCATGAAGATTATTGCCGCAAAATTCCAGTTTAAAATTCGATCAAGAAGCCAGATGAATAAATTATTGAAAAATACCGCGCTATTTATATATATTTAAAGGTCAATGTTTTAAAATAATTTATTTAATTGTCTTCCAAATCAAATTTAAGCTAAAATTTTGTAAAGCTAATCTACACTTCATGAAGAACATGCTCAAAAAATTCATAAAAAACATTGACCCGGGAGCCCGTCAAACGGGCATGTCCATACAAAGGGTCCTGTAAGGCTGGCCTAACATAATAGTTACTCTCCAACTCTTTAAGAAAAGCTAATTTATATGTTCATTTTTTAACTTGCAATAGGATGTTTTGCACAAGGTATGTTTACTAAATATTATGGAGTACCTAACATATTAGGAAATCTAATTTATATAATCGTACTTATGTAGCATTTTTTTGAAAGATACTTATGTAGCACATATAGTTTAATGAGATGCCCCATATTCACTTTCCATAAATATTTTCATATGTTCCTTCGGGGGACATATATTAAAAAAATCATTTTTAAATGACACACATGTACCATACGTTTTGAGGTCATATCATAAGTCAAAAGAACGTGCTCGATCGGTAAATTTCTTATCATGTTGGATTGTGTCATGAGTCTTGTACAATGTAGGTGAATTTTTCATTTTTCATACTACTATAATCCTCAAAATACAAACTTTTCCTTGAATTGATTCACAATTTCTATGATTTACTTATTAGAGCCTTTTATTTTCAAGTTTCAGGGACTTCTAGCATGACTCACACATCTCTATATAGTTTGATGATGTCTGCTGGTCTGCATTTTTTAAGAAGCATATATATTATTAACAGAGTTGGAGTATATCTTCAAAGATGAATAATTAAGGGAAAATTCTAAAAACTGAAAAATTAATGAGTTCCAAGTCTTTATCATAGAAGCTTTCATTAAGTGGGACAACGAAATCAAGGTAATGTTAGTTGTTAGTGTGCCAAGGCTGAGGATACTTTTCACATAGCAAAGTTATTAATCACATTTGTAAGCTCACTCAATCTTTATCGCCTAAGGAATTTTTTCAATAGCACATATATGATATATTTGAAAGAAACTCTTTCAAAAACATTCTTTAACATTTTACAGAAGTTCCCAGTGGAACTATATAACTATTACCAAATTCAATGGGCTAACATACAGGGTCCTTCGAACACTACATCAAAAAAATTGTGGATGTCTTCTTCTCCGAAGCGAAACTTATAGTCTTGATGGTCTCCAGCTAAGTACTTGCTAGCCTCTCATGGTTACCTTCAGATAATCTTAGATACTAGATTATGGCAAAAATGAGTTCAATTTTTAATGGTTTCCTGGGTGCTAGAGGAAACCAATGGGAACTCAAAGAATCAACTCAAGTGGAAGGAGAAGAAAAGAGCATTCATGAGACAATGCCAAACGAAGTAAAGAAGATTATAGGGTACACTTTCAGCTTCAGGATGTAGGGGCTTTATTGAAAGTAGATTCAATAAAGCTTATTCAGATGGTGAGGTTCCGGTGCAAAAAGACTTTAACACAAATTTAATATAACTTTAAATTAGTGGTATGACCTTAGGGTTACGCTGATAGTTTCTGAAATTCAGTGTGTGAAGGAACTTGCCGCTGCTGGCAGCACATCTCCAACTCAGTGTCACCGCCTGTTTGATTGTGAGTCAAGATCTTCACTTCAGCTACCAACTTTCTGCACAACAACATAAATGATAGGTGCATTTTTTTTATCATCAAATCCAACTAATATATTAAATCAAAATAATGTTCGTCACATGGCTGATAATACAATCAAGGAGTAAACAAAATGATAAAAAGTCTTATGTCTACCGTCCGCCCTCGAACCAGACTGAGAATCTATCACCTCTGTAGAAGCAATAACATTCGTTGATCCTGTAATGGGCATAACTGAGCCAATGACTGAAAAACCAGACTTCTCAGCATCTAACCTAAATTTAAGAATTTCTCTACTAGGAAAAAAGAACATGTCCAAAACAACATGTAATTCGACAGAAAAACACAAACTGAATAAAATGCAATTAAAATAGAGTTCACCCATCTTCTTCCAAACCCTAGATTTACTTGCACTCCATGGCCGCGGCTCGGGAGGGGGACGCGCCCGCCGCTCATCCGCCACACCCTCAACATCAGCTTCATCTAGATCCAGGTTTTCTTCCTCTACCCCGATTTCCATCTTCTTGTACAGTCCTCTACAATTTCACGATAAGATGCTCATTGACTCTTCCCTACCAAAATCCTCCCTGTGATCTCCTCCTGCAGCCAATAACAAAGACCTTCTCGGCACCGTACTCGTCTGAGCGAAGCACCGCCGGACAAAAAGCTAGGCGTCGCCTGAGTCGGCAACCCTAGAAACCCGAGCATAAAAGAGAAGACGTATCACATAAATGATAGGTGCCTTAAATACCTCAAAGTCAAAGACCGTTCTATTTATGAAAATGAAGTTTACCCATCCGATGCTAGGAGGAAGAAACATATAAAAAGAAACTGAAATATCTAAATAATAACAATGTCAAGAAGAAAAAGTTAACAAAGACCACCCCCTCAACCACACAATTATTCTTGAAATCCAAAACTTTCGTTGGCTAACCATTATTTTAGAGCTAAAGATAATCATTCCACACAAATATTTTTGAAATCCAAAACTTCCAGCGGAAAAGGTTACCCAAAAAGAACTCCCTACTCACCAATAATGAAAAAGATAAACCCATGAAAACCCAAACATATATATGAAAGTAAATGCAAAAAGCTTGTATATCAACTCAATTATCTACTGAGGCATTTCCCTGCCGTGGGATACCATTGATTGTATTAAAATATATGAAATCATGGGAAAAATAATTATAATACCCCAAACTTTGAAGGGTTGTGAGATAAACATCCCAAATTTACACATGCAATTTAAAGACCTCAAACTTTATATAAAACGTTATTTTAGCATCATACTCAAGTATTATTTCTTTCAAAAATGTAAAATTTAAATTACATATGCAAGTTTGGGGTGTTTACCTCACACCCCTTCAAAGTTTGGAGTATTATAATTTTTTCCCCAATCATGGGAAAAATGATTATATATTGAAACTGAATTATATTATTCCAGAATGCAGTAACGCCCAATCTGGAATATCATTAAGTTATATTGGTTTGAATATACTTTGAAAAATCATTGACCCATAGTTTCTAGAACGACAAGTTGGTCACCTCACACTCCTTTAAAGTTGCTCTTATTTCACTCTCGGGCTTGAACCACAAGTTTCTAGATTTATTTTAAGGTAATTTATGATATTATTTTAAACATTCTCTTCCAGGACTTGGACATTGTACCTTTACTGTAATTGTTGGGTGTGTTTCGGAAAATAAAGAAAATTAATTAAAATAAATTAATTAAATAAAATGACTAAAGAAAAACAGGAAATGAGATGAAGCAGAATTAGTCAAAGCTCGTGCTACGCACGATTTCCTTAAAACGTATTTGTTGCCTCCCACGGTGCTAGGAGCGTTGCAACAATCGTTTCCCAGGATACGATGACTACGAACTAATGTTTGAGCACACAAACAAGAGTTCCAGCGAACGAGAATCAAGAATGAACACAGAAGGAAGTTTGCTGAGTAGCTTTAGGTGTTTTTTAGCTCAAGAAATTCGTGAGGAATGTATTGTGCGTTGTTTCGTTGCAAACCACCTGGCAGCTATTTATAGGAGGATTTGTTGTGTGTTAAATGGGGTGTTAATGTGTGTAAGAGAGAGCCTTTCCCTTTAGGAATCTTAACTCCTTAAAAGAGGCTTTCGGACGACATTCGTGTCTAACTCCTTAAACTTAGACCGTATCTTTGAATGATAGGTTTTCGGACGACATTCGTGTCCGCAGGTCGCCCGCGCACACGAGTCGCGGTTTTTCTTCTCCGTTTCGGGATTTGATCGGCACCCCCCCTGCGCGTAAGAGAGAGCCTTTCCCTTTAGGAATCTTAACTCCTTAAAAGAGGCTTCCCTTTATAAGGGGGTGAAAATCCCTTGAGTTTTTCGGTGTGGGATAAAACACACTAGAAACTCACCATTTTCCCAGTTTTTCCATTTCAACGAGTGAACTTCGAGAATCAATTTCTCATTCACCCGTTATCCGTTTTGAGTGTACCATATATCGAATTGTAGCCCTTAACAAGGACAATCCGAAACCACTTTGACCCGACCCAAATCGGAAGTGGACCCCACTCAAATAATTGCCCCAAAAAGACCATTTAATGCAATTTTAACACATTTTTCCAACAGTAATTTGCAATTACCACTTACCAGTTGTACCTAATTAGCAACTTTGAAGTGTCCGGTTAAAGAAATTATGACAAATTAGAGAACATAAAAAATTTTAACCAGTGATTCATTCTGAAATATTGACTGTGTTTAAAAATCGAACATTAAGATTTTGTAGATCCATTGTAGAAATACCACAACATTTAAAACCTATTGTTTCATAGTTGGAGCTGCAAAGTACCTTTACAGTACTATATTGATCTTATGTAGAATGATTCTTTGATATTTATATATGCAAAGAAATCCTATTGATGATGAAATTGAAATCTATTAAGACAAAAGCCTATTGCTAGCTTTTGTTAGCATGGCTCTTAACCCCTTGCCAGACTACCAAGAATATGTTTAATATTATACACCATGTATTATGGTAATACATGATCAACTATAAATCAAATAATAAATAGTTTTAATACAACTATATAACAAATAAAACAGTTTGTAAATATAACAAATAAAATTATTGTCAAATAAAGTGAAAAGTTTGCCTAAGTAAGATATTTTGCTTATAGATCATATTACAGAAAACTATTTGTGTATTAAAATGGAACATTATAAGTCAAATGTTCAGCAACTACTTAATTTAAATGTGTAAATCTTTTTGTCTTTGTATTCGAATAAGAATCTAAAAGTCTCGAATATGATTTTTTCCTCAACTATGAAAAGGTAATTGGAAGTTGCAAACAACTTAAATCCCACATAAAAGCAACGAGTGTAGAACATGGCATTTTGCCTTGTAAGTGAGTAGGACTCACCACTCGAAAAGAGTGGCATCAAGTTCCCAAGTTAGGCCTCAACTCAGCATTCGATAGAATGATTGAATCCGCGAGCGATGCTTCGAACGGATAATCCAACCCTCAAAGAACTAAAGTGTGTCAGCCTTTTCGGGAAATGTGAATGCCAATTAAGTGATAAAATTGCTTGAAAGGCCCCTAAAAAGAGTTTAACTCGCTGCCCGAGGTTAGTAGTTCGAACCCGCAAGTGAAGACTTTGAACGGGTGACTCATCCCCCGAGTTCGGGACGCGGTGCACCTGGAAGGGGTAAGAGCACGCAAGAACTCGTATGAAGTCAAGAGTGTGCGGTATTAACATTTATATTGGAGCTTATTAATCGCCACACCCATATGACGTGACCCGGTGGCGCGAGTGTGTATGCTTGGCCAGTGTACGAGTGTGTGTGCTCGCCCGATGTACGTGAGTGATCGGATTTCAGAAGTCTTTTGTTCAATGTTAAAATTATGCACGCTTGTCAATAGTAAAAGCAATTAATCCACTTATTATTATTTTTAAATCAAATATTTCCGCATATTAATTTTATGGAGAGAGTTTAAAACACTTAGCTTTAGAACGAGAGAGGCCCGAATGCTTTGCCGACAATGCAACCCATCATCTTTGGTGGGAGTTAATTTTGGCCTTTTGCAATCTTGGCCCATCCATTTTAACATAGGGCAGATTCTTCATCCGAATGAGGCGGTCGTACAATTTGAGATTTATCTCATGAAATGGGGGTGGCAATCAGGCAATGAGAGACCACCCACGATCGTCGGCGTGCGGACTCCAGCTTGTATCGACAAAGTGAAGAGACGTAAAGTGCCCCGTCCATCTGTTTTCGTTGCTTGCTGCGAAAATTCTATGTTGCTGCATTGGTCAGGAGCGAAGCTCACGAGCGGCCATTAATGGGGAAGCTCTCAAGCTGACGACGATGAAACCTAGGCACAGAACCAACCTGCTACCCGAGTCAGCTGAAGAAAGCGCCTAGTAATTCTACATATGACTGGAGGAACAAGCCATGGGCGACTGTTATGTGAAGTAAGTGGCCGAACGGAAGCGAGATCTAGATGGCTGGTAGCGGAATGAGACCCGGAGCAGCGGTAAAGCAGCTTCGGGCGGCTACGCCTAGCCATGGCCTGGATGATGGCGATGACCCGGAGCAGCGGTATACCAGCTTCCAGATCAATTACATTTTTCTCCCTTTCTTCCGTAGAATTTCCAGAACAACTTTGTCCCAAAAAACTTTTTCAATTTCCTTTTAAAACAATGAATTTGATCTTCGGTTCATTTCTCTCTCCTCTGCACAAATCTAAATCACGCAATTTTTACTATTCTGATTATTCACTCAACATCAACTTAAAAGGGTTGAGTGAGACAAAGTTAATAGTTTAATACTATGTATATTACAGGGTTTCACGTTTGAGAAGGTCAAATGATTTGCTAAACCCGACATCGTACCATAACTATTTAAATGATATTGTATGATTTGAGTTTAGAACAAAAGTTGTCCACTACCGTCATATTTGTAAACGATGCGATACCATTTCATACCAATACCAAATCATGTCTCTTTTTTAAATTGTCTCAAAATAATAAAATGTTTAACCTCAAACAAATTTTAAAACCTCTATTCATAAATATTCACCAAGGTTTTGCCACAATCTAAAATGTGCACATTAGATAATATAAATTTATTAATCTATATATTATGACACATAAAAGAAATATGTTTAAATTGAAATGAAGGAGATGTTTTTCAAAACAAAAATAACACAAAGAACCCGTTTGGTAACACTAAAATTGGATGAATTGGCTGATTGTGTTGAAGTTTATGAAATTCTGGCTGAAGTGGCTGTATTGGTTGCTTCTGCCGATTCATGAAAAAAATATATTTAAAATATTTGTTATTAATAGATTAAATAATATGAAAAATAACTAAAATGATCGCCTACAGTAATTTCAGCGAATACAGACAGAAAAGTAACTCCAACCTTACTTTTTCTGCTTATTACAAACTTTAGCGCGTGAAATTAAAAGTTACGTATTTGATGAAAAAGCTGACTGATAAGCTCAGATGCTGGTACCAAACGGCTCAAAATGAAGGCAAGGGTCCCATTGAAAAATAACCTATCATATGGAGTATGGACTACAGATAATTTTTTTTAAAGTATCCCAAATCTTTGGTTACATGTGATCAGACCAAAACTAATACGGAGCTATCGGAGCACAGTTGTTATACCGTGGGATCATGCCACGGTGAACATCCTACTCCCACATATAAAATGGTGTCGTTTAGGTTTAATTTAACAAAATTCGCGTGAACAATATTTTTACTTTTGTCTAATTTTTTTCATGGTGTAAATCCTTTGTATTGATTTGTAACTCACGTTATTGTAAAATGTAAATCCAGTGTTTTCAAATGTAACTCATGCGCTGGAGTATGTGACTTGTTTTACTCATTTTTTTGAAAGAGTAACCTGTTTTACTCTCTCAACTTGTTATACCACTTGAAATATAGTTTTATAAAATTATTTTTATAAAAATCAATCTATATTTTTTATTTCTATAAAATGATTTTTTATAAAAATAATTTTTCTTTGAATAGAAAGAGCTTATTTTGTTGTGTAACTCGCATTATATTGTGGTGTAACTCGTATTATGAAAAATGAAAATCACGTGTAAGTGTGATGTAACTTGCTAAGAAAAGTTGACATTTAACTCACATTCATAGATATGTAATTTGAGATAAATGGAAATGTAAACTCTTTTAATAAAAATGTAACTTTTCTTAGATACCCATGGATGACCATCCCCTGCATAAATTTGAACAAAAAAATTGAACAAATCTGATATCCCAATCTACTTTTGAAGAAAACTAGCTCTGCCCAAAAGAAGAGAACTACAGAGCATTCTTCACGAAAAGAGAACTACAGACGAGAGCACTTGAGACGGGCGAGCAAAATAGAGGTGACCGGATTGGAGCTCTTCTTCGGCGCTGATGGTGGAAACATCGTCGGAGTTGCTGGTCAGTCACTGCCTTTCTGGTTGCACGCAGCACTCGGACGACGCACGGTAAAGAGTGTTTTGGTTTTTGGCTTTCTGTTCTAATTGCTCTTCCACGGTAAACTGAGAGGTGTGAGAGTTGTTCTTCGTTGAATGATTTCGCTCTGAATCGGAATTGAATAGGGTACGGCTTTGCGAATCAGAAGAAGAATCAGAAGAAGGCGAGAGACTTTTATTAATAGAAACGAGATCCTTTGGGATCGGCACACCATGCACATGGGAGCAGCACAAAAATGTTCGGGCTTGAGAAAGATTGGCGCTAGCATTATTTTGGGTCCGTAAAAAAACTTCATAACCACCTAAATTCCACACCTGTTCATCCCATTTATTAACATCTTGTTTATTCCAATCGAGCAGTCAATTGCTACCAATTCTTCTTGCTGCGATTTCAAAAGGCGAGGCTTAACGCGATGCCTAGAAATGCCATGCTTTCAAATGTTAACTGCAGAATTCAGGTCTGGTGGGGTTTCTTTCTCTTTTGCTTTCTACCAGTATCACTATTTGTAAATGAATAGCTGTGTAAATGTGATACCATGCAAATTTCCATTTTTTAAAGAATTATTGTCTTACATATCATATGAAAAAACCTGGGTTTCAATGGTGTCGTTGAGTTGCTATACTTTTTGGGCTTGCTGGGAATATTCATACATTGCAGCCACACATGCCCTGCTATTGTAACTACTCCTATTATAGGATGCAATTACTTTTCCACGTTAGGTTCGTACATCTGTGCTCGTTCATGTGTAATACACACAGGTTACCCATAAATTAGCCAACCCCACAGTGGCATATTAAACTTTCATGTGACTTGTAAATTAGATAACCAGATGATTAAAATCAGGGTTTCTATGTTAGTGAATGATTAAAAAGAAATTGTGCTGATATCTTGATAGTGATTGTAACTTGTAAGCTGCTTCTATATAGGCCTGTAATGAAGACAAATGATTTGGCATCAAGAGGCTTCTGTCAGAAAAGAGGCCTCCATTTAGTAAAAACAATTTAAAGAAATATATACAGATTGCATACTTTAGTTTGGTGTCCTTACTTAAATTGTTAGTTTGTTCAATTTTAGCAATTATGAGAGTGGTAACTAATTGGAGAGTGAAGATTCAAGATTTGTTGTTTTATTCCATTTGTTGTTTTGGAGTTGCTTAACTCATGCGTTTTTTTACTCTGTACAAACCTGAGGTGTAACATCTTCACACCCAGACATAACTGCAACGTTGCATATTGTCTTCTATGTGAGTTATGAAGTTTAAGTGTGTTTCCGAATTACATGAATTGTGCAGCACTTATATTCTAGTGAATTTGGTGTATGCGTTTGTCCTAGACAATATATGGGATAGCCTACTGTTTCTGCTTTCTAGTATCTTCAATTTTTTAATTTCCTCTTTCCTATGAAAAGGCATTGTTTTTTGGTACTTTGTAGACGAGTCATTGATTCTTGCACAAAATTTTATTGCATCCAAACTTAATTATTGAAATCAAATCAATTAACCTATGACTTCAACGTAAATTTAATGTACTCTTCCCCGATGTTAAGTACTCATGTGTACTTAATCATTTCAAATTCTGAGTCCGAAATCATATGACTTCAACGTAAATTTAATGTACTCTTCCCTGATGTTAAGTACTCATGTGTAGTTGATCAGTTCACATAATCAATTGTATCAAACTTAGACCAAAGCCACTCATCCTCACAAATTGAGAAGGAAAGCACACATGTAACTAGTCTAGTCATTGCAACAGATAGGAATTACACTCACCTTTTGATTACCTCATATTTCGGTAGATTAAGTAATTAGATATATTTTATGGGGAATGCAATAACTAGGTTGACAAGTCGGATTTTTTTGCCAGAATTTCAAATGGAACCATCGGTTGGGACAACTAAACATAGTTAGGGTACTCATTTGTTTCATTCAATAGTTGGGGTACCAAACTGCATTATTTTCAATAGGTGAGGTGCTGTTAATACCTTTTTCCTTAAAAGGCTCCTAGGGTTCTTTTTTTTATTTGATTAGAATTGCTGCAATTCTGTGGAACTTCATGTCATGTCTTGCCATGGGTATTCCATTTTTGTATTTCTAGATTTTTGTTTAGTCTTTGGGCTTTGATTGTTTGGGGAACTTGCAATCTGAAAATAAAATTGTAAAGAACTTTTTTGAAATTTCCAGCCTGTTTTCAGGGTGCATTGGAACTCAGTCTGCCCAGTGAGGAGTTTGTTTCAAAATTGCTCAAAAGAAAATGGGCACTAAGAAGCCCCACTTCCAAAGTTCACCAAATATTGATATCAAATCACTGTACAGAGCAGCGAGATGTGTTTGACAGTGCTTCTTTTGTCATTGATCAACGACCCTCTCTGGGCATGAGTTCAGTCGATGTAAACCACTATCAGGCATCCTTTTATGTGGTGAGGGATGATTTGTTACATCCCATGGTGAATGGTAACAAGGCCAGGAAGTTGGATGCATTGCTCCCTCTCCTAGTGGATAACTCAGTAACTGATGTGGTAAGTTCATCATTTTCATTTACCCCAGTGCCGCAAAGGCTCCCACCTACGGTGGGGTAAGGGGGGTCGGATGTACGCAGTCTTACCCCTGTACTAAAACACAAAGAGACTGTTTCCGGATGACCCATAGTGAAATCGCGTCCAAAATTCCATGGGCTGACTGCTTCTCCATAACAAAGAAGCGCAGACGGTTTAGTGAACCATTTTGGGTGCTCCATAACAAGAAGTAGTTAACTGATGTGGTAAGTTAAATAATTAAATATCTTATAAAAAATGTGTATTTGAGCTGGTTGCCACAAGTTTGCTGCATTAATTTGGGTGTGCTTGGAATTTCTTCCCAAGAACACTTCAAAAGTGGGATGCTGGTAACTTGACCACTTAAAAAGTCTGAGCAAAGGAATATTTATAATAAATTAATGTTAGTTGATAGCATGTGAATATGAAAATCAGTGGAGGGATATGCTTGGATCTCCGAAAGTGCTAGGGAAAGGAAATAGGCCTAGGAAATTTATTTTCTCGTGTTTAGTTTTTTATCCTTTTATGTATGTCATAGAATCAGAGCTGGGTGGATGAAATGGAAGAGTGCATTAGGATTCCTATGCGATCAATGTATGGCGACTATACTGAAAGGTAAATTTTATCGCACAACAATCGGGCCTGCATTAATGTATGGCGTAGAGTGTTGGGCGGTGAAGCAATGCCACATTCAAAAGATGAGTGTGGCAGATATGCGTATGTTGTGTTGGATGTGTGGACATATCAGAAAAGACCGCTTGAGGAATGAGATAATCAGACAAAAGGTGGGAGTATCACCTATAAAAGATAAGATGCATGAGTGTCGTCTGCGGTGGTTTGGGCATGTGCGTAGAAGACCGAGTGATGCACCTGTTAGACGACTTGAGGGGTGGGGGAAGAGACAGAGAAGAGAGGGATGGGAAGACCCAAATAGACTTGGATTAGAGGAATCAGAACTGATATGCGTCTTCTTGGGTTGAATGAGAGTATGGCTTTGGAGAGAGCAAAGTGGAGGGCGCACATCCGTGCGGACGATTGATGTCTTTTCTACCTTTCCTCTCTTTTCTCTTTTATCGTTTATCTTCTTTATCTTTTTATATTCGAATGTTCTTTTTATTTTCTAGCTTTTCATGCTCTTTTATCTTTCTATCTTTTATCTTTCTTATATTTTTATGTTATCGTTATCTTATATTTATTTATCTTTATTTTATCCGTTTTATCTTATTTTTTTTCGCTTCTTGTCCGTCTTCTCTGTTTGACATCGATATCATAGATCAATTCATGTTAGCCGACCTCGAATTCTTTTGGGATTAAGGCTTGGATGTTGTTGCTTTTAGTTTTTATCCTTTTATCTTTATATATACATATTATCCCTTTTATCTTATCATTTTCCATCATTTGCAATGGAGTCAAAGATTCATTATTTTTTGGCTTGAGATTATGATGGAATAAAGCAAAATGGCTCACTAAACTATCTGCGCTTCTTTGTTATGAAGCAGCAGTCAGTCCATGCAATTTTGGACGGGATTTTCACTATGGGTCATCCGGAAACAGTCTCTCTGTGCTTTAGTACAGGGGTAAGACTGCGTACATCCGACCCCCCTTACCCCACCGTAGGTGGGAGCCTTTGCGGCACTGGGGTAAATGAAAATGAAAATGATGATCCCTTTTATCTTATCATTTTTATCTTTATCCTTCATCTTATCCTTTTTGTCTTTTTTATCTTACCTTATCTTTTTATCCTTCTTATCTTTCTTTTCCTTTTGGCTCCGATATGATGTATCGATTCATGTTAGCCGACCCCAATATCTTTCCGGTCTAGGGCTTGGATGTTGTTGTTGTTGTGATTGGTTTTACTACAAAAAGCATTGGGAAATAAAATGTATTTTAACGTAATTTTGATTTCGTAGTCTTTACATGATAGAAATAAATAAATAAATTAAGTTGAACGAATATAAAAAATAATATTTTTCAGTTTGAACGAATGTTTAGTTTTCTCTCACATTTTCTTTGCTTAGCATACTCTAGAATGAGAGGATAACAGTACTAACCAACTTTCCACTGCAACATTTTTAGGTTACATGTGGAGGTTGTCAAAGTGCACATGCTGCTGCTGTTGGTATGTGATACAGTAGTCGGTATATGGCATTGAAACTAGCTTTGTTTGTCATTTTAGTTGGGTCTTTGTTTGCACATGCAACTTCCCATTTCTTGTTTTAATTTCATGACCCCCTCTAGCTCTTGTGGTTGTCTCATCCAATGCTCTGAAATTTACTTTCCACCCTACTCCACATAGTTTATGTTTCCAATCACCCTAATCTCCTCAACCAGGCCACTGTCAATTCCTTGACAAAAGATGATCATGCAGAATACACGTGCCCATTTTAATATTTTTTTTTCTTTATGCAGCTAATTCGAAACAAAATTAGGACCCCAAACCCATACACTAAAATTGAACTAGGGTACTAATGACCATTATTCTCCATATCCAGATTGACATAGGGCCTAAGCTTAGACATAACTCATTATATACACCTTCTTTGCAATCAAGGCTTTGGATTTGTTTTTTTTAACATATATTCAAGTAGGGGTATTGCACTGAGTGAGCTCTTGTGGGGTTAGACGAGACAACTGCTAAAATTGGAGGGGATGTGGTGAAACAAAAATGGTGGGGGGGTCTAACTGCATAAAGTGAACTATGGTGGATTTGATAATTGAGACAACGACAATAGTCAGAGAGGGTCTCATTCAATACTCCCCTTTCATGTAATACAGCTGTTTCATGTGCTGAGAGGGGACTGAAGTCGCATTTACTTCTTCGTGGTGAAGAGCCAGAAACTCTTACGGGCTACAATTTAATTTCCACAATGTACGGCAATGTTAATTATGTTCCCAGATCATTGTATGCCAGAAGAGAAGAAATGCTCGCGTTACATGCCAATAAGACGGCTGGCGATGAAGGACTAATAGTCTCGCTTAGTGAAATTCTGGAGGCTTCATTGTCTGACCAAGGATTTGACGAACAGTCTTTCCAACTGACAGCTCATATACATGCAGAAAGTGAAAAGAAGGTGGTGATTGTTAATGAAGGTGCTGGGGATGCTGTAGGATTATTAGGTAACTTATCTGTTCTCACTGTTTTTTTACTTACAAGGTTTCAATGCCTTTGACCAATTTCCAACCAATGGTCCCAATTGAAGCACATGTAGGCTCTGCTCTCTTCATGTTTTCTTATTACCGTTCTTATGAAAATGACCATACCGGACCAGAAGCATTCATAATAGATCAGACCAAAAACATCCTGCCTAGATCAGTGGCGTATCCAGGAATTGTTGTGAGTGGGGGCAAGTTCATACTACTTCCTCCGTCCCGTAAAATTCTTCTCACCTATCTTTTTGTCCGAAAAAATTCTTTTCATTTTCCTTTTTGGAAAGTTTTGTGTGGTTAACATTGATTTACCTTTTTCTTACTCGAGTACAATCATACATTTCCACTTTGTTCTCACTTTCTTAAACTCCGATCCAAGTCAAACCGGGAATAATTTTATAAGACGGAGGGGGTATATATTATTTCATGCATGTCCATAGTCACATAGTTCGCGGAACGCTTCGGTACAGGAACGAGGATTGGGAACGCGGTTCGCTAGATCTAGCGTATTCGATTCGGAGGGGGTAGGTTCATTCCGGTACATGATCGGTACGATGTACCATATGTTCGGTACGGTGTACCTAACATTTTGGTACTATAATAAAACTGAATTACAGAATAGAGATTTCAACATTGAACAAAAACAGATTTCATAATATTAAACAAAAGCAAAAACATTAATAATCAAGAAGCACTGGCTGGGGACTGTGGTGTCTAAAATCACAAACAAGAGTGGAGTGAATAAAGTCAACTGCAGAGGGAAGACTGCTAAGAGTAGTTGGCGTATAAAGCAGATCATTTTGCCTCAATTTATAACTGTTATTAGAGGGTAAAATTGATGAGTAGGATCAGAAAACTAAGAGTCTAGGAGCGTGGTTCGAAAATCAAAGTTCATACGCGGTTTACACATGGAAACGCAACATAAACTAAGAGTTGCAGACCTAGGAAATGATGATTCAAATCTGCGCGACGACTGGAAACAGCGTTTTCAAGCTGCTCGACGACTGGAAACGGAGAATACAATCGCTGCAAACATTGTATGGGATCGATTTGAAGATCGATTGAGATCGACTATGAACAACGACTGGGAACGACTCGAATAACGTACCGCATAGCGTTCCGACTAGCGACCGGATCGTTTTCATACCGCAATTGGGTATGGAACAATCGGTACGCAGATCGCGCCTCCTGTAGCGATTTATGCATCTATGTGCATGTCACAAACAGCTAAACACTTATAAGAAAAATAGTACAAACTTTAAATATGAAATCATGCTTAATAAATTTGACACAAATTTTTAATTTTTTGATGTTATGTTAATAGATAAATCATTTGAATAAGGACATGTAGTGTATGTATTTAGAATTAATGTAAACTGTGAATACAAAATTATATCTAAAAATGAATTTATATTGTGTAAAATGTAATGAAGTATAGATTAACTCTAAAAATGTGTGTGTATGCTAAGTCACTTTAAATGTGATTAAAACTTTAAAAAGGGAAACAAGGAAGGTAAAAATTAAAGTTTGAAATAAAAGGTGGAGGAAGGTTTCGATCCCCCAACCTCACGGAAGACTCCAAGCGCATGTGCCTACCTTTCCACCACACTACATCGTTTTTTAGTTGCAATTGAGTAATTATAGCATAAAATATGTATACTCAACACACAAATATATGTAAATTTTAATTTTTAAATATATATATGAGGGGGTTGGGTGGGGGTTGAGTGGGGGCAGCTGCCCCCCTGCCCCCACCCTGGATACACCACTGGCCTAGACTAGGTCAGATGTTATATTTCAGATAAGTCCAGAAACCTTCATGCAAGACCATGCCTGAAAATTTCGAACCAGATCATAAAGATCAATACCAAATCAGACATTAAAAAGACCCAGGTTAATTTTTCAGGCAAAGAGAACTTGGCCATAGTATAAATGAACCCCCCAGTCCCCAAATGTTAGTGTATACAGTGTTTTGGCAATTGGTCTCGTTCACTTGCTTGGTAATGCAATAGAAGATATCATCTTTTCAGGTCCCTCTACACATTATTAACAAACCATGTCACTTCTATCAGGTGCAATGCGCCTTGTGGACTACTTGTCTCAGGAACATTTATTTGGAAGAAATCAGCCGCTAAGAATTATAGTAGATGCTGGCACGGGAACTACTGCCATTGGTTTAGCACTTGGAGTTGTTTTCCTACGGTGAGTTGCTTCAGAATATTATGCACATGTGTGTGTATATCTTCTTGCATAATCTTAATCCTTATAAATACTGGATTAGTGGATTGAGTCAAATTTTGACCTTTCAAATACAGTTCAAAAATTTGCATCTCTTTTTATTTAGCTGTTGATTTTATATTTCAGGCTCCCTTGGGAAGTAACTGCAGTCATGCTGGCTGACACTATTGAGGGATATAGAAAAAAGGAGGAAAGTCTAATATCTGAATTTTGTTTGACTTTTAATTTTCCTAACCCTGACCAACTCTTGAGGAAAGGACGTGATGGAATCGTTCACTGGGTAGAACGTCTCGCTCCAAGAAAGTAATTTGTACTGCCCTTTAACGCCTTGTTTCTATTAAATCCTTTCCAGCAAAAGTACTTGCATGATATTTGCTAGTCAGTGTTGGACAGATTTGGCAATGTGTTGAGAGGTGAAGTGAAGAAATGCCAAACAATCGCTCAAGAGACAGGTATCCTGGTTGATCCTGTATACACTCTAGCTGCCTGGGAATCTGCTATGCAATTTAGTCGGGATGAAAGTTCAAAGGCAGCTGTGATGCTTCACACAGGAGGAACACTTGGTATGTTTGGATTAGCTCAGAGGTACAAATCCTACTTTCAAACGTTGAAAGAGTGAATGAATCTCTCTGTCCCACTGATAATGACATTGAAGAAGTTGCTCTCTGTCATTTTCATTTCTGTGGGGAAACCTCTACCAGTTATGCTCTTTTGGTGGCTTTCTTGTGATCATTATTATAGACAAACAGAAGCTGCTCTAATCTCTGATGAGGGATGACTGTAATTTATCAACAAATATTATCTACAAAACCTGCAGTCCTACATAGGCATGGACTCGGGCCGGGCCTGACCTGACCGGGTTTTTTTCTGGATTCTTGAGGCCCAGAACCGGCCCGGGTAGCTACCGGGTCCGGTTCGGACCGGGCCTCAGGCCGGCTACCTTTTTTTTTTTAATTTTCTAATTACTTCCTACCCCCCACCCCAAACCCCTCCAAAACATCCAGCCCAACCCATTTACATTCCAAAGATTTTGAAAAACAAAAACAAAAAATTTGGCCCGGGCCGGTTCATGTTTTTGAGACCCGGAGCCCGCCCTGAAACAGTACCAGGCTGGGTGGCCCGAACCGGGCACAGACCCGGTTACAGGCCGGTTGACGCGGCTCGAGTCCATCCCTAGTCCTACATGGGATTATGTTGTCAGAACCTGACTAGGAATTGAACTAGCAGAGTGACCCGGTAAGGTTAACTCAGCCAAGGGATGTCAATTGACCAAAAAAGAAAAATAACTTGCTCTTTTTTATTATTCATTTTTTTCATTTGTTGATTATATGTTTCATTTTCATTTTTTGCAACCTTTCCCATAAAATAGAAAAAGTAGGATAATTTTTTTGTTGTTTCACCCAACCATTTACATAATTATGTAAATCTACTAATAAAATGATGTTAATGGAATTTGGCTTACGTGTAAATTATCAAAAAAATCGGTAGCTAGTACATGATGGATAATTTGATAATATTGTGCTCCTCAAAAATTGATATTGTGGCTAGAAACTACTAATTACGTTAAAAAAAAGATTATGAGCTTGTTTGGTGATCCTATTTTTCAGCTCATCAGCTAATTTTGTCACCAGATACGTAACTTTTGATTTCACACGTTGAATTATGTAATAATAAGAAAAAATAAGATTAGAGTTACTTTTTATTTATATTGCTTAAAGTTATTGTAGAGGATCATTTTAACTATTTTCATATAATTTTTCTTTATTTAGTTAATGAAATACATTTTAAATATAATTTTTTTCATAAATCATCAGAACCAGTCAATCCAGCTGTTAGGAATCGATCTGTCTCTGGCTCGGCCATGTAGTTTTCTCTTTTCTAAAATCTTATCTACACATGTACACCATCTAATAATTCATAATAAATGTAACATTTTCTATAGAACCGAACCGGCCCGTAAGGGTACCGAATTGAATATCGGGTATTTAAAGGTACTATAGTTTTTTTTATCTCGGATCGAAACCGTAGAGTAAAGCGGGTACCACGACACTTTAAATGCATTTTCCAAGGTTGATAAAACTTATTGAACGCTGATTTGCTTTACCCATAGAGATTTGAGTAAATGAACTTTTTAGAGCAACTGACGTGCACTTGTCGTGAGGTGCACTCAAAATAATTAATCAATACAACACTAATACGTAGTATAGTGTAGTAAGGTTCGTATCCACACGGAAAAAAATACTTTTCTTTTATATAAATAATAACAAGGGGGGTTTTAAGTTTGATTTGATTGAATTTAATCAATACTAAGATGAACAACCTATATGAGTTTGATTAATAGAGATGAGAACTTGGTTTTGCTTTTATCCACTTAATGAAATGTCCATCGATCCCGATTATATCTTTAACTATCTTCCTCTCGAATACTCAATCGAGGAGTATATCCAGTTCATCGAGGGTAGTTATTAATAACGAGACGCGTTCATTAATAAAACTTACTACCGAGTTAATATAGAACAAGCGTCGTATATTGGCCCGATAGTAGCAATAAACTTAAGATGAAAACGATTGAGATTGATAACCTCAACACAAGCGGTTTATTGGTTTGATCAATATAATTAATTCCCCTTAGATTATTAACCATGAGACGCATGCATTAATAATCTAAGTTTTACTACCGTTGAAAGAACCGAATTAATAACAAGCGTATTAATCGATTGATTCTAGTAATAATTAATATATGAAACAAAACTAGTTGATCCTTTAAGTAATGCTCAAAATATTAATATGGAATATGAATAGGAAATAATTAATATTCAAGGAAGAAGATTAAAGAAAATAACTCACAACTTACAAATTCATTAAGCTTCAAAGTAGCAAAACCAAGATGGAAGAGTTTAGCTCCTCATTTGGAGACTAAACATGAAGAAAATATAAAGAAAGAGCTTGTCTAAACTGAGCTAAGAAGTATATGTTAATTGGTGCTTTTTGTGAGAAGGAAAGGGGGGTATTTATAGGCTTTTTAGGCTTGCAGGGTCGTGTACCCGATCGGGCTGTAAGGGCACTCGATCGGGTACTTGATTGCTTCGCGGAAATATAAAAAAAACTAGGTTATACCCGATCGGGTATGTCGGCCACCTGATCGGGTATGAACAGTCGATCGTGCCAAAATCTCCCATGCACGTCGCCTTGTCCCGGATCCAATCCGATTTGATTTTTCAACAAGGTACCCGATCGGGTATAGGTCATACCCGACCGGGTACAACACCAAAAATCAGAATCTTGAGATTTGTTGCACCTTCCTTCCATTTGTGATGTTCACCAATGGTCCCTAGAGTGATCTTGGACCTGTTTGAGCTCAGTATAAACCTAATCTAAACAAATTACAAACATTTTACAACTAAAACTATTACACCAAAAGTGTGTAATTTCCAAGGTAATAATCAATCTAAACTAATAGAAAACCTAAAACGTAAGCACGGAAATTACATGAATGTCAGCAACCGCAATGTTACCATGTCTAGTGAAAGTAAAGTGTGCCATGTAATCAATTGATGCACTAAATGCTAAATTTCAGTTCCAATGCACGTAATCTTGTGCTGATTTGGCAAAAAAAAGTTGAACGGTGTGAATATAATAGTGTGAGTGTAGAAAGTCTCTTGCACTTGCTGATTTGGACAATTTCAACCGTAAAAATTCATTCTGCCTCTTCCAGCCCTATTAAATTCTTCCTTCCCCTACTACTCTTCCAATAACCACCACAACAATGGCCGATCGAGAACCATTACTCCACGCCTCCACCTCCGCCATATCATAACAATTGCTCAAAAAATTAAGCTTGACCATCATCGAAACGTTGTTTTCCCTCTAGAGGCTCGCCCTCTCCGCCCACTACAACCTCGATCTCCTGTTTTGCGGAGGCGTAGGTTTCCGTCAAGGGCATGCTCGTATAGCACCCCTATCTTTTTTTCTGGATGAGTCATATAGCACCCCTATCTTGATTGGAATGGAAGAATTCAATAGACTTGGGAGCAGGCCTGATTGATGCGGATTACAGAGGACTTGTTGGGGTTCTATTGTTCAACCATTCCAAAATTGAAAAATAGAGGATTTATACTGTATGGAAGAATTATACTATTCCGGTTGGGATTATACTGTTCAGGTTGCACAAAGTTAAAGAAAAGCGGTATGGAAGATCTGACCGGCGACTGATGTACTCCAAAGAAAAGTTTCCTAAAGAAATAATACTTCATAATACGTATAAATGTATGATGAATTTCACTTGGAGACTTTATGCATTGGAGGCCTTTTTCATATTTTAATGTCTAGTCCCATACTACACGTAGAAAGCCTTTTACGTATTTGACATTTGGCATGTTTTTTCTAGACTACACTATCCTGCAATGCGGATGCTCTTAATGCTTATTGGTTGCTCATCCGTGCTTGCCTTACTACCCCAATCAGAGTTTTTACCTTTTCGTTTTGAAAAAATTCCACTTTTGGTCCCATGATTATGATGTTACTTTCACATTACTCCCTTGACTTTCAATTTAACCAAGTTTGGTCCGTGACTTTTCCTCATCACCACCCGTCGTCCTTTCGACCACAACTCCGACACATTTTATTCGGAAACTCATTTATGTAGAAATATTGAGTGCATTTTAGTAAATGTATGTTGTTAAAACGGCCACCTACTAAATTACCTCAAAACCGAACTCTTCTCCCTCTCAAAAACACTGCCGTCAGCTTGAAAAATCCCCAAAATCGTTCGAACAACGAGGAATCGTGCGGACCGTTGGCGTGAAGGAGAAGGAACAAGTGTTGAACGACGTTTGCCAACAAATCCTGGTGATAAAGGTAAGAGGCTGAATTGTTTTATACTGAGTGGAAGAAAGAAATGGAATAGAAGGCTAAACTAAGGCGTATATAATTGGTGTTTTCGCATGTTAGGGGTTTTATGTTGGTGTTCTCTTTTCCCTTTTCCCCTTTATGTGTTCACATGGTAGGGTAGGCATGTGCTTTTTTGGGTTTGTACACCAATAATGAATCTGATGGGTTTATATACTCTCTCATTTGGGTTTGTACCAATTAAGCGCTCGGCCCAACCCATTAGGGAATTTGTTCAACAGTTTTGGACAAAGCATCCTAGCTATTTTGATAATAAAAACCAACTTCTCTTTTGGAGATCTCGATCATCCACACACGAAGGGCTCACATGATTCTAAGCTCAAAGAAGTAGTGACGTGACACTTGGACTACGGGAAATTATAAAAAAGAAAAAAGAAAACAAATATGATAAAATAAAAATGATAAATTCTTGAGCATCAGTTATCTTCAAATGGCCCAACCAAGGCTCGACCTCGAGTTGCATAGAAAATACATTTGTGACCTTGATTTGTGCCTCGTGACCTACAACTCATGTTACAAAACCATCACCCCGACAAGTGAGAGTAGTCCAAGTGGATACAATCCACACTTAAGATCACTTAAGATCCTCCCATATGAGAGGTATTGGATTCAAGTCATCAAGAATGTGAATTTGAGATGCTTTTCTCAAATGATGTTTCTCTAGCCGTTCAGGGCTAGCTTCAATGGCCACACAATTAGTAGATCATATAGTCTCAAGTAGTAGTGTGTGAATTAGCTGCATGACGAGAGTCTGATGGTGTTTGACCAATAACTGGCGGATCATGTAGGAGATGTGTTGGGAATTGAGGACATGTGATGGCTATAAGTTAAGAGCGTTTTTGTGCGCGATGATGTATAAATGAGCGTTTAGAACCTAGTGAATTGTTCAAGCGACTCAAATTTACTTCTCCTAATGGTTTGGGGTGAGTTCTTGAGAGTTCATGATTAATCTGAAGAAAGCGGGATCTCCTCGTGTACGTTAACAAAAAATCTAGCCCATCATCCCCATGTTGGCAAAGCAAGTAATATCCAACCGCGCTTGGGCTATGGGTCCTAAAAGCCCCACCTACTAATATACCGATTGTTATTCCATACTAGTGCACAAAATGGAAGAGGTTAGGGAGCCGAGCTGCTGCCATGTGATTAACATGATCACAACCATTAATGTGAGAAACAAATACATTGACTAATAAGATGAGACATTTATAACCCGTTTACTAACAAAGATATTTCCCAGTTTTCTTTTTCTGTTTTCTGTTCTCCAATTTTATGTTTTCATTTTCTAGGTTTTCTATCTCTAATTTTCTGTTTTCATGTTTTAGTTTTCCATTTTTTCAAATTTGAAAACATGTCCATCAAATGTTTTCACCCGGTTATGTGACCGACCGGAAGACCGAAACTACTGTCCCATTTCGGAATCGAAGCTACTACAACCCAAGTACGATCCCGGGTCACAAGTATAGGAAAGTCGGGACTGAAACCGACTGGTCCAGTCGATCTCAACGGTTAGTCGGGTCATTGATCGGACCAGACATGGACCGCCGGGTCGTGAACCAGACCCGACTGGTCAGGGGCTGCGGGGTCGTGGACCAGACTAGACAGGGACCACGGAGTCATGGACTAAACCGGACAGGGACTGCCGGATCGTCAATCGGACCGGACAGGGACTGTAAGGTCATCGACCGAACAAGGACCGTCGGACCAATGACCGGACGGCCGAGTCAATGACCGAACTGCAATTGACACCGAAGCGGAACCGGATCCACCACTAGGCGTAAGCATGGAAATTCATTGGAAAACTAGTAAAAGTCACTTCTCTAATTCATTAAGGAAAAAAGAGACATATATCATTTATTTTGTTTTGAAAAACGATTTAGTAAACACATTTTTCTGTTTCCTCTCCAGTTTTCCGGCAACATTTTTTTTGTAAACACGTTTTTTGTTTTTGATTTTCCAGTTTTTCAGTTTTCTGGAAAACTGAAAAATATCTCTGTTAGTAAACCCGACCGAGTAGTCGCACTACCCGCATGACCACATCCAACCGGGGCACATCGCCGGTCTCCATCCGCTTCCCTCCCGACAATTTCAAGCACTCTTTGACTCTCTTTTCAAAGTCCTTTTTATCTTTCCCTCGCGTTATATATATATATATACTTTGCCAAAGTTGACCGACACGGAGAATAATAAAGTAAAAACTGTGTGGTTGAGATTTGTGCAGAGGAGAGAGAAAAAACAGAAACCACAAAATAATTGATTAAAAGGGAAAGTGGCAAAGTTTTTTGGGACGTCCCAAAAAGGAAAGATGACAAAGTTTTAAGGGACGGAGGGAGTATATATGTCAAGAAACCCGCTTTTACCGACCCGTCCACGTGGCACGGCTCACCCACCGGTTCAGTGGACTTCTCGCAACGTCGAAGGCAGTGAACCGCCCACGTCGCCACGATCCGAGCACTTCACCGGATCATTCAATCGGTAGGAGCGACGGGCGGCGCTGCGATGATTCATGATAACTTGACGGATCGCATGACCATAGTGCCGGCGACGCATCATTCAAATTTCTGCCTTATCAACTTTCGATGGTAGGATAGTGGCCTACCATCTTTCGGGTCCCGACAGGTATGCTCACACTCGAACCCTTCTCAAAAGATCAAGGTCGGTCGACGGTGCACCCCCAGAGGGGGATCCCACCAATTAGCTTGGTTGAATTTCTTTACTTTGACATTCATCATGGTCGCACCCAAAAGCACAACCACAACGAGATTGCATTGGTATTTTGGCACAAGTTCTCAAGTCAAACTGTTTGGCAGGTTTCGACAATGATCCTTAGGAATGCCGTCCCCCGGATCGTGGGAAGCAGCGTGCGCCCTTGGCGTGCTTCGGCACCTGCGCGCTCCGGTTGCTGACACCTGCCACGTGGTGTGCCCCGGTTTAGTAAACAGACCTATGACTCAATAGAGAGTTAATAGAGAGATTAAACTTACCCCTTATGCAAAGAAAGTATTAGTAAAAATCTGATCTAAACACAAATTCAAACGTACAGGGCAATGAAGTAACTTAGGGAAAGCATTAAGTAGGCTCACATTAATAGTAAAATTTGGTTTCAAAAGAAGGCAGTACCCTTTCGTTGTCTTTAGCATTCTCGTACCCCTCTCAGGCTTCCCTCAACAAAAGAATCGAAAAGGTAACCCCATTCATTGTCTTCACTCTTTAGCATTCTCGTACACCCACCAAGACTTCTAGAGAGAGAAATATAAATGCCTGTCCTACTCTGACGCTCCGGCGAATCAAACCACCTCGTTCTCTGTTCCCCACCGGTTTCACGGCCCAAAATGGACGACCCCGGCATTATCCGATTCCCGGGGACCCTCGATCCTTGCGCTCAAGAATTCTTCCCGACGAATAACCCATTCTCTTCTCTGTTTCCGCCGCCCTGCTTCCCTCATTTCCCTTTAAATCGCCCGCCGCCGCCGTACTACGATGGCTCTGTTCCTGCTCCCCCGCCGTTGCAGAGCCCGGACCTTCCCCTGCCGACCCCGTCCCCGACTCGGGCGCTTCTAATCAGCATGGTCTCCCCTGACGTCAGCGAGTCGATGGTACGGAGGGAGATGGAGGTGTTCGGCGACGTGAGGGCCGTCCAGATGGAGAGAGTGAGACAGGGGATTGTGACCGTCTATTTCTACGACCTCCGCCACGCCATGGCTGCAGTGGCCGAGATTCAAGAACAGCACATGCAGCAGCAGTACCGGCTGCGTCTCCACTACGAGTCAGTCATGGCGGCTGCCCATAGTTTCTCTCCGTCTCTGCCTCCACCGCCGGCGCCTCTCCCGGCCCGCGGACTCATCGCCGGGGCGGCGGTGTGGGCTCAGTTCACCGTCCCGGACGTACATGCCGTCGCAGACGGGAGTAATCAAGGGTCACTCATCATATTAAACTTGGATACCCACGTTTCCCCTTCTCACATCAGAGATATTTTCGAATCATTTGGTACGTCGACAATGCAATAAAAATTCTTGATTATTCTTTTTTTTTTTTTTTATGACCTCCATTAATGAATGATTATATATAGAACTGTTATTTCTTGATTGAAGGGGCGGTGAAGGAATTGAGAGAGTCGCCGGTGAAAAGGAACAAAAGGTTCGTGGAATTCTATGATGTAAGGGATGCGGCAAGAGCATTGTCGGAGATGAATCACAAAGAAATAAATTCCAAGAAAATCTTGATTCAATACAGTAGACCCGGCGGGCCCGCCAAATCCACCCCCAGAATTCTCCCACCGCCGGTGGCGGCGGCGTCATTTCCGCCGCATAGGGCGGCGTCAATGCCGCATCCCAGATGTTATGGCGGCGAGAAACTTATGAGCAACCCGAAGGGAAAAGAAGGGTCAATTCAAGAATCAATGGCTTCTTTGTGTTTAACGAGTGGTAATAGCAACTGGGATGGATCATCTTCTTCTTCGTCTTCGTCGAAGCAAAATAGGAGGGCGAATAATAGGCGATCTTGGAAAGGGGGAAATAACAATAAGAATCACAAGGATCATGATGATCCTCGGTTCTTGATAAACGAGGACGCCATTTCTGAAGCTGACTCTGGAGATTCAAGAACCACTGTAATGATCAAGAACATACCCAACAAATACAGGTTTAGTACATTTCCTGGATCATCTAAGTAATCATAATAGACCAATAGTGCCTTATTATATTCTACCTTAAATTAGATACTCCGTACGATCTAATTTAGGTTTAGTAGTACCATCTTTGTTTTTTTAATTGTTAGTCTACATGCACTAATCTCATACTTTATTTTAATTAGTTTTTTACAGAGTATTTAGTAATAAATTTTACTGTGAAAAATATACTTAGATTTTGACCCAATGTAAGTAGTCAATTAATTTTACTGTGAAAAATATGTATTTAGACTATGTTTTTAATATCCTATTAATAATTTTAATAGGGTAGTAATAATTTTTTAAATAGTCAATTACGGAGTAAATAGTTAGTATATTTGATGTCTGATTCTGAAAGTCCCAAAACCTGCATTCTTCCAACTATAATTGGTTTTTGTGATTCAATTTAAGAGTGACACTTCATGTACATTTTAAATTTGGTAAACTTTAAACATCAATACTAATTTGGAAAACTTTCAGTACTAACACAAAAAGTTCAAATCACCCATTTTACATGAGGTTCTGTCCGGTCATCCCCATTTGAGGCGGTTCACGGTGACATTTTTTGATGAAATTTTTTGAGCATCTTTTTCATTAATTCTAGTTTACCCATACCAAATTTCAGCTAAAAAATCAATTGTGAAGGAAGTCAAATAAATGTTTGAAGATAACTGCGCAATATATTTCAGAAAATCTTTTGACTCCCTTCCCGGTTGAATTTTTACCTGAAATTTGATATTGGTAAACTAGACTTAAAAAAAGAGATGTTCAAAAAAATTCATCAAAAAATTCCATCGATAACCGCCCAAATGGAGACGGCCAAACAAAGTCTCCTATAAACGGGGTGATTTGCACTTTTTCGATTAGTTCGAGGACTTATTTGCATCTTTTCCCCTAATTTAAGTACTCTGTATTAATTTTAGTTTTATCCACAATAAATTTTAAGTAAACTTGCATATTTTAGTGCAATATTTGGGGGGGTTTGAGGGGTTGGGAAGAGGCATATTTGACTGACATTATCGTTATGATTATATATATCTGGTGTGAATGATATGTAGCCAGAAGCTGCTGCTGAACATGCTGGACAACCACTGTATTCACTGTAACGACCAGATTGCCGGCACCGACGGCGGCGGCCGTGAACTCCCTAAATCCTCATATGATTTCGTTTATCTACCTATTGATTTCATGTGCGTTTTCTCCTTCAATTGTTCTTTTTGCCCTAATGTTTTTTTTATGAAGAAATCGTTATTAATGATATACTAGTCCGTCCCACTTTTTTTATTAACCATAAAATTTACTCGTGTTGTTATTAATAAGATTATTTTTAATAAATAATATTTACGTATTCAGAAACTAAATGAAAAGTTTTATAATACTCGATCAAAAAAATTAAATTCGATAAAAGTTAGATATATAAAACACTCCCTCCGTCCCTAAATAAAAGCATCTATTTTCTTTTCAGACTGTCCCTAAATAAAAGTTCCCTTTCCTTTTTTTGGCAAACAAAACAATGCCATACAGTGCTAAACAGTGTCCAAAAACTACCAACCAAACCCACTTTCTTAAAATATGTGGAAAACGAATGTATATTTTTATATAGGGACGGAGGGAATATAATATTAAGAATAATTCATGTTGATCAGAGAATAGTGAACGATAACTTTTAAATGGAACAGAGGGAGTATTTGTTATTTTGTTGGCAAACTAAAATTATATAGGCGTGACTAGAAAATTCATAAATTTACTACTCCGTCTCACTCAATTTTACCAACTTTCCATTTTTGTTTGTCTAAAAAAACTTTGACTCTTTCATTTTAAAACAATGAATTTGAGGTTAATTCTATGTGTTTCTTTCTCTTATGCACAAACTTGGATCACAAAACTTTTGTTTTTTTATTTCTCATCTACTTTGAAGTTGGTAAAGTCCATCGGTACAAAGTTGATACGAGTAATACTTTACAATCACATACACTCCCATTATCATGTTTTTTAATTTACAAATTTGACCGTCAATACTTTATAGGAGTATTTAATTCTCAATTAGTAAAAAATTAAAGATTAAAAAAATCGATTTTTTTTTTAAATTGTAACATTTTTTTTAAATTGCTTATACGTTAATACTATGTATATTGTATATAGTCAAATTAGATTATATAATCAAATTAGATTATATGAATAATGTAAAATTGAATATGTTAGGATTAAAGATAAACGAATATGACAAAAGTTTTAGAGTATAACTACTCGTGTCCCAAAATAAGTAGTACGGATTTCTTCTTTCCCTTCTCATCATCTTTCTAAAATCTAACCACATTTCCCTCTCTTTCATACGGAGTATTACTTGTTAGAAATTGTTTCAAATTGGCTTCAAATAAATATATGCAAAATGTACCAATAGGATCAACTATATTTCTTTATCAAAATAAAGCTTACTACGTATTTCATTCTATTAAAGGTACAAACTTTTTCATGATAAAGTTTTAATAAAAACAATGATAATCATGAACACTTTCTCTATATACAGTATTTTAGTTGGATTTTGTCTATTTAGTAGTCCGTACTAAGAAACTTGACCTATCTAGCAAAAAACTCCTTACATTCAATGCTACAACAACAACGTCTAAGCCTTATTTCCAAAAGATTTTGAGATCGACTAACATGAAATGATTCACGATCGAATATACTTAACTATTTCAAGAATCGGCATATTTAGTTTTTAGTCTGATAATTTATGAATCGACCATGAATGAAGAACAGTAACAAGTGCAACGTTGGATATGGGTTCGTGAACATGACCTCCCCGCAGGCCACATGGAGGCTCTACAAAGCATTTCATCTCCAATCCTGGGAAGTCTTTAACTCCAGAAAAGTCTGCCAAGTCTCTTATGCCCGATTACAAGTATGCACCGCACATATATTTAAATTACTGTCATCTTAAAATCACATTGTCATATTTTGATGTCATTAGGTTTGTTCGGGTAATGGCGTTTTACGCATAAACGCTGTTTATTTTATGCATCAAGCGCTTCAATATACGGCGTTTTAGACTTTGGTCGGTGAAACGCCATTAACCAAACACGGGCATTTGGTTTACGATTTCCGTTTTTTACAATGATTGAAGGGGTTGGAAGCACTGAAAGAGCATTTCAAGAACTCGAAGTTCCCGCGGGACGCGGAGGAGTACATGCCTGTGGTGTTCTCTCCCCCGCGAGACGGGAAGACGTTGAGCGACCCGGTCCCGATAGTTGACTGCCCAGTTCTCACCAGTAGTTCCCAAAACCACAATGGGAGTATGGATGACCATGATCGCTGCAGTGGAGATGGGTGAATGACCAAAGAAGAACTGAAATGCTACTACACTAGAGGGGTTGGGGAGGGGGGTTGGGTTGGGTGGCACACTAAGGTAGCTGCTACTTTCTTGATTCTTCTGTTAATAGAAAATATATATGTCCAGTCCTAGTCAGCATCCATCACACCAGGTAGTAGCAACCAATGCCACCACCCACCCAGTGGTGGTGAGGCTCTCACCACAGACCTGAGACTTGACTCAGTGTACTACTAACGTACTACTGATGGCTGCCAGGCAATTCACTTTGTCAGTCTACTTATTAGTGGCCTGCATTTGCTGCCTCTTTTCATTTTTATATCAGCACCAGGAATGTTTACCTTAACTATTGTGTGCTCTAGGTTTGGTTAGGTTACGATTTGGGCAAAATTCAAAAGAATAAGTCTTAGTTTCAGCAATTCATCAACAATACTAATTCATAGTGAGTATTTTTTAAAATAAACCAAATTATCAGTGTCCATGGAAATGAATCTGGGTGAACTCAAATGAATCTGCGCTTAATATTTCCAGCTCTCGAGAAATATATGTATCTTCTAACTTATATGTATCTTCTAACTTAAAGAGAATCACATTGACAGAAATGATGAGGTGATTAAATGAGCATTAATTTGATTTCTCTTTGAGAGAAAGCCGGAAAGAGTAAGGAAGAGAAAAGCAAGAATATCCCAAATTATATGGTGCAACCGGCGCACCATGAGGATGGTGCGCCCGGTTGCAAAAACGACGCAGCTTTATCTTTTTTTTTTTTTGCTTTTGATGTTAAAAAAGATAATAACTTTTTTATTTTTGATCCGATTTTTATAAAATTTATATCAACATTTTTTATTTTTCATGATCTTTCAAATGAGACCAATATTGTGTATGTAATTTTAAGAAATTATCGAACTATTATATTAATGAGTATTGGATTATAAGAAAAATCGAATCTGTTTGGGAGATGATAGGTTTGTGAAATAGAAGATCGAATCTGTTTGGGAGTGGATCAGTGGCCTCAGTTACATTTGATAATACATTGAGTTACATCTTTTTATGAGCGAGTTACATCTTTTTATAAGCAAGTTACATCTTTTTATAAGCGAGTTACATCTTTTTATAAGCAAGTTACATCTTTTTATAAGCGAGTTACATATATATATATACACACGAGTTGCATTTGACATGTCTGAACGCGACTTACATATATTTACACGTAAAGTTACATATTTTTACACGTAAAGTTGCATATTTATACACGCGAGTTACATATTTATACACACGAGTTGCATGTGACCTGTCTCAATGCGAGTTACATATTTTTTTACGTAAAGTTACATATTCTTACACATAGAGATACATATTTATAGACACGAGTTGCATTTGACTTGACTGAACGTGAGTTACATATTTTAACACTTAAAGTTACATATTTTACACACAAATGTTAATATGTCAAAATTACATAGGCAATATTGGTCTCATTTGAAAGATCATGAAAAATAAAAAATGTTGATATAAATTTTATAAAAATCGGATCAAAAATAAAAAAGTTATAACCATTTTTTAAAAACAAAAGAAAAAAAAAATATAACCGTCCCGGTATACGGTGCTCACCGTATACCGGTTGCACGGTATAGGCACTCCAAGAATATGGGTTGACGGTATTGGATGGTTTGACTTCACTTCAATTTATTCCGGAGGACAAGTTGGTAGTTCAAATTATTTTTATGAATAATTTCAATAGAGTGTTATTATTGCGGTGGACTCGGGCTGGGCCAACCGGCCCGCTACTGTGCGGGCCCGGACTGGCCCGGTGAACCGGTTGGTTGGCCGGTTCGGGCCACCCGGCCCGGTGGGATGTCGGTTCGGGCTCGGGCTCTTGAAAAGGTGAACCGGCCCAGCCGGTTCAGGCCCAGGCCGGGCCAATTTTTTTTTTTAATTTTTTTTTAAGTTTTTGGGTTGGGCTGGGTATTTTGGTCCATTTGAGGTGGTTAGGGTTGGTTTCGGAGTGAGGGGGACGGTTGGGGGTTAACTAGGAAAAGCCAAAAAAAAAAATGGAACTGAGACCTGGCCCGGCCCGGACCCGGGGGTTACCCGGGCCGGTTCCGGGCCTCCCCTTCATGAACCGAGGCCTGGCCGGGCCCAGACTTGAACTGGGCCCGAACCGAAACCGGTCCATCCCTAGCTGGGGGCACGTGTCCCCGCTTCGGGCCTGAAAATTCACTAGTAGACTTGAGGTAAAAACCATTGATCCGTCAGTGCCTCCGCTCACAAATCTCTTGATCCGTCATTGCTATTCACCCCTATTTTGAACGGTAACAGTAGGAGATTATACTATGCTCTTATAAAAAACTGTTTCATGTGAAAAGTGCAATTTTTTTACGTTTATGTCATTAAATTAAATTGCACTTTGAGAGAGGCTCATAATTGTGTTGAAACATTTAGTACAGGTAATACTATCGTGACTGGTCGGTCAACGTCTTCCCGTTTTTATTAGTGCAAATTTCTTACTTTTATGTCATTAAATTGCCCAGATCATTATGATACTAAATATCATAATTGTTATTTCTATTATTAATACAACTAATAATAATAATAATAATAATAATAATAATAATAAACAATTTATTAAAAACAAGGGGTTCAACTCCTCTCCCCTTTTTTCTCTCCATTTTTCCTCCATTTCTTTTTACTTCCTATCTATCTCTACCTTTTTCTCTATCTTACTCACCAATCTAGCCACCTTAAATTTTCTCCTCTCTATATCTTTCCCAATGGAACTCTCCGGTTAGTGGAAAGGATCCAAATTCAAAAATGAGGTTCCTAACTAGAACCGCTAGTTCCTGTTCCGATTTTTGGGATACACCCACTAGATTAGTATACCTTCGGCTCCAAATCAGAAGTAGAACTGCACAAACACGGGTTCGGGCCGGGCTCGGGCCGGACTTATTCTAAAAAATCTGCCCACTTGTAGTGGGCGGGCCCGGTCCGGCCCGGTAAAACGGGCCTCCTCATATGTCCAAGCCCGCCCATGAGAGCGGGCCGGGCTGCCCACCGGGCTTTTGGGCCCGGAAAATATCCTTTTGTCAACTTTGTTAAAAAATGAAAATATTTATAAAATAACATCACAACATTTTAAATGCAATTAAATAATTAATGTACTCACAACACATTTTGAACACAAGAATACGTTTAAATGCGAAACACAAAACGATTCTGGAAAATAAAAAACATCCAAATTCCAAATAAGCATTCATATACCATAATTAAAAGCACAATCACAGATTCACAATGTGCAACGAAAATAGTCAAGAGTATCTCCAAAAAGACATGGTAATGAAATTATACTTCCAACTATTTTATGTTTTATACGTATAGTCATATAATGTATAATTATATATAGAATAATATATATAATATAATATGTTTACGGGCTGGGCTTTTAGTCCCGACCGGGCCTATATTACAACCCAAGCCCGCCCATATTTTAAACGGGCCGGGCCGGGCCCGGGCCGGTGGGCTAAAGCATGTGTCCAAACCCGCCCATTTATATGGGCGGGCCGGGCGGGCCGGCCCGGAATTGTGCAGGTCTAATCAGAAGTACTTTACGATTCCGGTTTCGATTGGAGTTCATAAACAGGCAAATTGGGTTCAAAATTCAGTTTAGGGTATGTGACACAACTAGCTGAAAAAATATTTTTGTGAGCTTTTTAATAATTATTAGCTTTTAGTGACTGAAAAGATCTTAAAGAGAAAATATGGTAGCTGTTTGGTAAAAAGCTGACTGTATAATTTAGTTCGATTTGGTATCATGAGCTTTTATCATATGTTACTCCTTGTAGCATCTCAAAAAAGATCTTTTTTTGTGTGAGAAGTTCTTAAAAATTGTCATGTCAAACATATAACTAGAAGCTTTTAGAGACTTTTTGAACGGTACAAAAGTTAGAAGGTAGAGAGACTTATGCTTGCCAAACATAGTCTTAATCGAAATTCGGAAAAGCTCTAACTGTTGGTTATCGAAAAAATTGGTCACCGGTGGAAGGTGAAATTATTACTGACGTGGTGGTCACTGTGACCGAAGATGGTCATTGGAGCACGAGTTGTATTTTTGTAAATTAATTTTATAACTATTTGAATAATATTTTTGAAAAAGCCTCATCAAAATATTGGGATCTTTTCTAAAAGGGATAAGGGTCAGATAGGGCATCAAACTTGGCCATATTTAGGATGCTCTGTCTGGCCAACGTCATTTCGTGCTGTTCTCGGTGGAATTTTTTGATGATTTTTTTTGAGAATCTTATTCAATTCATTAAGTCTAGTTTACTCATATCAAATTTGAACTAAAACTGCGCAGTTATCTTCAAGAATTAATTTGTATGCCTTCCAGATTGAAGTTTTAGTTCAAATTTGATATGAGTAAACTAGACTTAATGAACACGATTCTCAAAAAAATTCATAAAAAAATTCCACCGGGAATCACCCCAAATGGTGTCGGCCGGACAGAGAATCCTAAATATGGCCTTATTTGATATTTTTTCCCCAAGTTTGAAGCCCTATCTGACCCTTATCCATTTCTAAAACTTATCCCTCCGTCCTTTATAACTTTTTCAAAATTGACTGACACATGGAATGATAAATTAAATATCATGTGGTTGATGTTTATACACAGAAAAAGAATGATCAAGAAACAATTTTTTTTTGCTAAAAAGGAAAGTAACATGGTTAGTGGGGCAACCAAACAAAGAAAATTGACAAAGTTATAAAAGATGTAGATATTAAATTGCCTCATTATCTATATTGCAATTTCCCTATTTTATGAGGGCGTGTTGTCACGGACTTGTTCCCTCAACAAGCTCACGTGCGGCCTTAGCTCCTTTCTGCCCCTCGCAGTAGCTAAGTCACGGACAGTGTGCTTCTTATTTCAAGCAATGTGCATCATATCAGCCCCTGGATTAATGGTTTGGTTAGTAACAAATTCAAATAAAATGAATACATAGTACGTATATGACTGCGGCTAGTAGTAGTAGTACTGTAGTATTCCTTGACAACTTATGTCCCATACAAAACCTTCTCACTTCTAAGTTCTGCCAATGAAATTGTTTTGTTTAAGGACCTTGTCCCAAAATATAAGCCAGCATGTCTTTCTAATTTTTCATTACGTTTGAAAAGTTGTCCAGTATCAATTCTGCGATAAGATGAATTGAGGGATTTACATACACAGTGTCGCAATTGGGGATGGATCCGAGCCGGGTCAACCGGCCCGAAGCGGGAGGGTTTTGGGCCAGATCACGGGTAAGGGTTTTTTTTGTACCGGCCGAGCCGGGCCTGGTCCGGGCCGATTTTTTTTTTCAAATTCTTTGAGAGGTAAATGGGTTGAGCTGAGTGTTTTGGAGGGGTTTGGTGCGTGCGGGAGGGGGGGTAGGGGGTAGGAAATAATTAGAAAAGCAAAACAAAAAAATAAGGTACCCAGGCCGGTTCCGAGCCTTTACCCAACATAAAAAAGCCCAATTTGGACCGGCCTGGCCCGGAACCGGTCCATGCCTCGTCGCAATGTACTTAAAGCCTACCGGTTTGCACGCACATATATAGAAAAGATCACGTGAAACGCATGTCTTCGACTGAAAATTTTGAAATTTTAAATAATAGAATATAATCAATAAAGTAATTAATAAAAACACATTATAAAGTAATTCAACAATCCTAAATAAAATATACAGTTGCTTTATAGTACTAAATCATGAAAACATGAATACATATAAATTGAAGCATAATAAACTCACTTACAGAAACTGATCTCCTTCAGCTAGAGATTCACTTGATGCCTGGGTGGTTGAAGAACATTTCAGAGGCCACCGGGACTTCTTACTGTTGGGAATATTTTATGGTGTCCAATCTAATTAAATATCTTTGTATTTGTGTAGTTATTAATTAAACGTGTAATACGGGCCACAAATGTGTATCAGTTCGTTAGCTTCCTTGTAACCCGTAAGTTAGCCAACTTCTCCTATAAAAGGAGGTTAACTTACGGGAACCCTAACTAACGAATGAGGCTTTAGAGACGCAGAGGCGAGATAGAGAGAGAGTAGGGTTTTCGCTGCTCTCCTTCTCCAGGGAGAGCAGCGGGGTTTCATAAGGTATACCAGATTTGGTTTTTCATCTCATAATCTTCTATCTGCTTCTTCATAACTGCTATGGTTGTTTGATTGTTATATACTGGGTCTATCATTTGGTATAAGAGCCGAGGCGTGAAACAGGTTGAATCTATCTGCGAATTTTCTGATCTTACGAAGAACTGCTCTGCTTTTCTTCTCTTTTTTTGATATAGAGATTTGCTCCTGTTATCTTGTTTGTGAACGAAAATCTATAAAAATTATACTGTTGGAATCGCCTTTCAAAACCGATCCAGCAGCATATCTCTGTTTTCGATTTTTTCAATTTTTCAATTTTGAAGATCTCTACATTTGAGATCTCGAGATTCTTGTTTTTCACTGCTGCAGAAACGATTTTGACTTGAAACTGATACAGGAGAATCTCGACCTTCAGAGCTATTCAGAACAGTTTTCGGTTTTTCAAAAATCGAAGTTTTCATTTTGCAGGATCTCGACATTTAGGGCCTCGAATTCCTCATCTCGAGTTTTGAAATCTCGGGTTTTGAAACCTCGAGTTTTGGAATTTCGAGTTTTGGGATTTAGACATTTGGGATCTCAATGTTTAGGATCTCGACATTCTTAAGATTTCGAGATTTTCAAAATTTTTCGATGTTTTGAATCTTTCAAAGTTTGGAGTTTCTTGAATCACTGATTTCGTCTAAACGTGATATCTTTACTGTTGAGAACACTTCGAAGCTGAGAGACAAAGCTACCCAAGGGACAAAGCTGAGAGTAAGTGAGTGAGTTAGTGAGTGAGAGTAATCATTATGAGAGTTAGGAAGCAGAAGGCTCAAGTGAGAAGAAAAACAACAATCAATGATGAGTCTGCTACCTCAACTGCCTATTATCCATTGAATATTTACTCCTATGCACTCAAATACTCTGGACAATTCCCAAATAGGTTCAGGACTGATTTAATCAGATCCCGGGTACAAGTCACTGCATCTTGTCCAACAGTGCACGTTGAACCCTACCCAAGACCACTCACTTGTCTCCCAATAGATAGGTGTTTAATCATACTTCACGGGGAATCGCATCTCTCATTACTGTCTCCTTCTGAGGTAAGTAATACTGACTACAGTGGCCTCAGCCCCATGCCACTGAACTTTCATTGATCACGTCGTGTCTAGTTACTCACTCCCAAATGTTTTGAAATTTTCTAGGGCACGAACACACTTTTAGAGTCAGTTGCAGGTCTACATGACCCGCGAGAACTTCCATAAGGCTCATCTATTACAGATGTAGACCAATAATTGGAAGGAAGTCATGCTGTTGCAACATAAGAATCACCAACATTTTCAGGCCATTGCTAAAAAGTTTATCTCTATAGTGATGATAACGGGCGTCTTCACGACCCCGGGGGCTACGATATCTTCTTTACATTCTGCTTGTTTTTCCTGTTTTTATTTCCGCAGAATAAAAGAATAAAGGCATGACGCCCCGAATCATCGGATCGTCATGAGGGGGAGAGTGGTCCACATGCTGTTAACTGTCAAAAAAAATCATTCTGGGACACTTCTCTCCTCCAAAACTCTCTCTACTATCTTCGCAACTCAAATGGTCAGCTACGCTCACAAGTCAACCATCATTATGTTCCGTTGTGCCACCGACAAATTCTCCTCAAATGCATTCATTCCAAACAGTCAAAAAGACTACATTGTGGAAGGGACAAAGGTCAGATACTCAATCTGTTGAAGATGAATTCCATTGGCGTCTCCTATTCTCCAAAGAACATTCATTCTAGAGGCGTCACCGGACTTCATCCAAGTTGATCAAGAGCAACTTCTGCAAGGCAATGACTACAAGCAAAAGATTCCTCAACCCCCGACATCAAATATCAAATTGCCAAGAAGACATCAAAGGGGAGATTGCAAGGATTTCTTCATAAAGCCTTCTCAAGAAGTCAAGTTCAAAGACAAAGGAAGCTGAATAACAATAAAGACAAAGATATCTGCACTGCAATGCTGATTCAACACGATTGAACACCAAGGGGGAGATTGTTGGGAATATTTTATGGTGTCCAATCTAATTAAATATCTTTGTATTTGTGTAGTTATTAATTAAACGTGTAATACGGGCCACAAATGTGTATCAGCCTGTTAGCTTCCTTGTAACCCGTAAGTTAGCCAACTTCTCCTATAAAAGGAGGCTAACTTACGGGAACCCTAACTAACGAATGAGGCTTTAGAGACGCAGAGGCGAGATAGAGAGAGAGAGTAGGTTTTCCGTTACTCTCCTTCTCCAGGGAGAGCAGCGGGGTTTCATACAGTATACCAGATTTGGTTTTTCATCTCATAATCTTCTATCCGCTTCTTCATAACTGCTATGATTGTTTGATTGTTATATACTGGGTCTATCACTTACAGAAACTGATCTTCTTATTTCTCACTTACATAAACTCACTTACAAAAACTGATCTTCTTATTTCTCACATACTTTGCATTTGGCAAAGTTCACCGGGACGGAGGTAATATGTAATTATGGATGTCCATTAGTCCTTAGCTCAGCCCATATGTTTTGGCCCATATAATGTATGTACTCTAGCTTCCCTCCCCTTATATATACACTATATGTGAATAAATGATATGCTTTTCATTTGGTTTACAACACGTTATCAACACTCTAGCTCTAAAATCAAATGACGTATAAGACATCCAGTATTTAAATACTTCTTAGATAAGAAAATGGCAAGACCGTCTATTCTCTCAATCTTTTAAAAATGGATCCATGAGAGTTGAGTGAACTTAAAGTTTCACAATGTAGGATAATATTAAATTTGATCTCAAGATATGCTTCCTTGAAATGTCTACATGTAATTAGTGGTATAAGACCACTTTGTCGGCTTCTATGGAATATAGTGAAGAGCATAAAGTAACCCACCAAATATATCTAGCATTTCGCCCGAGGTAAATTGCTAAAAAGTTGCCTAAATATATATAAAAAGTCTAGTTTATATATTAATTCGGCATCTGTTAATAACTAACCCCCAAGACTTTTCACGTTAAAATGAGCCAAAATGTGCCAAAGTTGAAACCCCATTTTCGAAATGATGTACATAGACTCCAGAAGTGGCTCCATATGTATGTAAATTCTTGTTCATAAACATTATGGCACATTTCCCAACATTAGGGGGAGATTATAAAGGCATAAGCAGAATTATATTTTGGAATGTCGAAAACATATCCCACAAGGATTGATTGATATTAAAAGAGAAACGTGTAAAGTGTGATAAGTAAACTTTCAAAGTGATTGAAATAAATGATTGCAAAGTTTTAGCTCAATCAATGCATGAAACATGGTTCGACGGTGTTTATGTTTATATAGAATAAAACCGGTTTTTATTACAGTAAGTCATTTATGCCTCTATAAGAGGATGATATAAGTTAAATGCTGCAACTGATATTTTATATAAAATTACTTGATACGAAACACGAGTTTCTCTTTTATGGCTCAAATAGAGGACTGATAAAATAGGAATCATATATTGATTAGATTGACGTCAAAGATGGTTTTTTCCAAGACTATCGACTCATAATCCTTAATAGTAAAGTCTGGCCAGACGAAATATGATGGACATGTAGTCCTAAAATTTTGTGAATTATGATCGATGTTATGGATGCGAAAATATTTTATATTGGGCCCTTATGTAAAAATGTGGCAGTTGATGAGTAAATTGGATGTCATTGTTATAATATCAATTATATTGTGTGTCCCTGAAGGACAACGGTGAAAAGAAATATGTGCACACAACATGCAACATGAATATGAATTCTTTTATGTCTATAATAATTAGATAAGGACATTATGTGTTAAGTTAAAGTAATTAGGGAGAACTATCAAATAAGCCCTCGAACTTTCATAAAAAGTGCAAATAAGCCCTTTTATAGGAGGATCTGTCCGGCCGTCGCCATTTGTGGCGGTTTCAGGTGCAGTTTTTTTATGCAATTTTTTTGAGTAACTTCTTCATTAAGTCTAGTTTATTCATACTAAATTTCAGCTAAAAATTCAATCGGAAAGGCTGTCAAATTAATTTTTAAAGATAACTGTGCAGTTAGATAGCGCAATATATTTCAGAAAATCATTCGACTGCCTTCTAGATTGAATTTTTATTTTCAATTTGGTATGGGTAGACTAGACTTAATGAAGAAGATGATCAAAAAAATTAATAAAAAAATTCCACTGGAAACTGCCGCAAATGGCGACAGCCGGACAAAGTCTTCTGTAAAAGGGCTTATTTGCACTTTTTATGAAAGTTTGAGTGCTTATTTGATAGTTCTCCCAAGTAATTATATTTGGAAATATTCTTGAAAAGGAATTTGAATTTGATTGAATAGCTGCAACAATAAATAATGCAGTAAATATTAAGCATATTGGAAACATATAAAATGGATGCTTGTGCTTAACTACAACGTATCTGGGTGAGTACAATAAGTCTTGATGACATGATTTATTTTGTAGAGAAACTATGCTTGATTATCATGGTACAAATTATATTAGTGAATATCATGGTTGAACAAGGTCTTTGCAATATATCGAAATATCACTTATAGTGAGTGCCTCTTGTAGAGTATCTAATGTGGATAATTTTTTTTTATGTGTTTTCACATGATTTAATGACCAGAATTTAAACTAATTTAAAGTGAGCTATATTCGTACTACTTCTCAACCTTTCTTGCAGAAAGAGCTGAATGAGGAAAAAATTATGGAATAAATTTGCAATTACTCATAAACCTTCGATCTATTTGTTTACCCGAAGTAAACATATATTATTATATGAACCAAATTGTATAAATAAAGGTGTTGGAGGCTTTGATTTGAATGGTGTTTGATTACATAATAAATAAAATATTTAGTCATTATATTGTGAACACGTGAAGTGTTTGTATACTAATTTGAGATCCTAGGAGGCTAGGAGGATCAAAACATGTCTCATTTAAATTTTATGGACAAATATTTGAGAATACTCAATTATTAAATGTTTGATGTGCATATGAGCATTAACACTAAATTTGATGGTTTTGAAATACACATTGAAAAATCATGAATTAAGGCAAGTACTTCTACTTAGAAACTCTTGAAGAGTTTGGTTACTGATGTACATCAAATCTGTATAAATAATGATGGAGGTTTTATATACTAAAGATTTTCTTCAGCTCAAATTATATGAAGTTGATTGAGAGGAAACAAATAAATGGTCCAGAAGACCATGTGCTAGCTATTCCTTTTTCTTAGCCAAGTTTTTTCCCAAAGGGTTTTCTTGGTCAAAGGTTTTAAGATATTTTTTGGTTTTTTTAAGAATGAGAAAGATTTGCGAGACGCTCTGCATCAGCGGACGGCGTAGCTAGGGTTTTAAACTCTGGTATGCGGAAGTTTTGGGGTCGGTGATTCCAATCGCTCGACGATTTTCAACGCAGCAAAGTCGATGAAACTATCCAGGCTCGGTCATGGAGAAGGATTGTTCACAAACATTCCAACAGGGACTGCAGGAGAAGGTCAACGAGCTGCTATGCCAATCAAAGGGAAGGTTGAAGGTCCATGATCAACAAAATTCAAGGTTTGTGGTGGTGATCTTTTGGGAGTGGACCAGATTAGGGGATTGAGTAGAAGGCTTTGCTTGAAGTGGCATCGAAAATTCCAGATTTAGGTGTGGAAGGAAGAAGATGAAGGGTTGATGACCCCGTCCCCCTCCTCAACCGCCGCCATGGAGGATGACGCTTGAAGTATGGATTCGGTTGCTCCATATGTTTATTTTATTTAATCCTGTTTTACTCTTTTTGAGTTGTTTAATTATGAACCATGTTGGTATTGTTATTTCGAACACTAAGGGGGTAGGGTTTTTGCTTGGTTTATTTCATTAGATAGGTTTTTGTTGGGAGGCAATCAGGCTGACTCAGTCGCTAATAGCCTCTTTGGTCTCACAGTTTCAGCGATTAGTCTCGCTCTATCCGGGGTGGACTATTATATGTCTGATCATGACGTGAGGGGGCCGATGAGCTTTTGATTTTGTTGGGAGAAAAGGAAATGTAGGTCTTGGGACATGCTTGTTACTTTGGTTCGTTTGATTTTAATATAAGTTATTTCCTTTCAAAAAAAAGAATGAGAAAGATTCATATCATCCAGAAGACTATTATCCTCTAGAAGAGTGATTCTAATATTAGTTCGGAAGATATTACCCTAAAGGTCTTAATTGGTCCTTGTGAGATCGAACAATTTATTGGTCCGGAATATCATTTGCAACTGTACTCTTTATCCTTAATCAAGTTTTGTATCATAGGGTTTTCTTGATCAAAAGTTTTAACGATGCTGTCTGTGACTTTGAAATAACATATTATTATACATAGAATTCAGAGTATTATTTTTCTCGAGAAGAGTAAATTCAAATGCAATCTAGAAAATTAGGCCCTGAAGGCCAGTGACTGTACTCTTTTCCTTTACTAAGTTTTTCCCACATGATTTTCTTAGTTAAAGGTTTTTAATGAGTCAGTCAATCCAACACACCGTTTTACACATATTATGTACTCTTTTCCTTGATTGGTTTTTTTCACAAAGGGGTTTTCCAACAAGGTTTTTAATGAGGCATACACATAGTACAATTTGTGTTACAAGAAGTCTATGACCAAAATAGATTAGATTCTACAAGAAGTCTTGAAGTGATGTAGTCAATAGGGGGAGTACATACACGCTGCACTCTTTTTCCCTTAACCAAGGTTTTGTCCCACTGGGTTTCCCTTGGCAAGGTTTTTAACGAGGCGGCATCACCAACGCATATAAAGAGAATAATGTATATTTTTCTTGTAATGTTTTTATTTAGCAATGTACTTCCAACGGGGTTCGGGAGTGTTATGTAATTATGGATGCCCATTAGTCCTTAGCTCAGCCTATATGTTTTGGCCCATATCATGTATGTACTCTAGCTCCCCTCCCCTTATATATACACTATATGTGAATGAATGATATGTTTTTCATCTGGTTTACAACAAAAACCTTCCAAACATTTTTTTTTGAATGAAAAAACTTTCCAAACATAAGAAAATAATGACAATTGTATCGAATAAATACGTTTTTTTAAATCTTATTCAGGGAACCCTCTCATATACAGTCGCACGGTTTTGGTACATCTCAATCAATTCTCTCTCTATATAACTTATTTAATTTTATGGTTAAAATATAATATTAGGATTTTCTTTAACTAGGTTAGGTTATAATTGGATTAATTGGTTTATATATTAACCTTCAATGGGATTGGTATCTTATTCACTGCTATATAGTATGTAATCATATAAAAAATCAATATAGGATGTAATACAGATGACAATGTATATATTTTTGGATACGGATTACGCAGTTTTTATGACTTTTGGCACTTCTCCTTATTTTAAATCCCCACGTTATATCCACATATTTTGTGATCACCTTTAACTTAGCGTAAGTAGTTGAAGAAAATATATTTGAGAAATGGGAAATTAATTATAGAGATCATGAAAAGCTGCCATGTTTGGGAGGTTTAGTTATGGCAATAGAGCGTTGGACCGGGGATTCATTTCCCACATGGAGAAATGAGGTGGGGTGGGGAAAAGTGGTGACATTGCGGGAGAAACCGCTTGGGTAAAAAATCATATAAATATTACTTTCTTCCCGATATCCCATTAAACGATGAATTAATCATTAAATATTAAAAATAAAAAATTTATAACATCACAATTATCATCAATGACTAAATAAATGTTATAAAAATAAAAATAAAAATATTATATGAATGATTAAAAGTGTGTTGATTTACCCTAAATAAATGTAATTGTACAATAACAAAACGATCTAAAATTTTGAGAATTTTTCGGAGGCAGATCATAATAAGGGCTGAATTAAATTAATTAGATCTATATATAATTTACTGAATGATATAATAATGTATACTACGGGGTACTACTTAATTAGTTAATTATCAGGTAAAATTTCTAACGGTGAGGTATTGATGTTCTTATTTTCATTTCCAATTAAATACAATTATAAAAAATGATTATTATAGATTTATAGATCTAACCTTCTTGTATTACATATTTATTCTTTTTTTTTTTTGTGTAAAAAATAATTGCTAAGTCACATGATAATTTCAAGTTAATTAGATCGCTTTGGAGACACAATCAATTTCGCTGGCAAGGACGAAATGCTATTATCAGTCAATCGAAACAATAACTTATTCATATGTTTTTTACTCAAATAAATTTACGTCAAAAAACAAATATTTACCTAAAATATATGTTTTTATTCCGATCCCTTGGGTACTTTTCCAACAGATTATTAACATGTAGCTAATGGAGGAGTAATTCATGTAGACGGTGTAGAATGTTTATATTAACTTGCCCACGGGATATTTTTGTTACTCTATTAAACATGGATTAGGTTACATTGAAAACTCATGAAAGTTCAGCTTTTTATTGAGAAAACCCTTTTAGGATTGGATTAGACGAGTTCGATACGAAGAAAAAAAAAATATTTAATCTAATTTTCTAATTTTGCATATGTTTTGCTGACCATTTTCCCCCAGGAATCTGAAAATTAACCTACATAATAATTAGAATACGAAACCCAAACTAAAAGAAAATGTCTTTTTAATTTTTTATAAACTAGGGTGGGTACGATCCGGCCTATGTTGAGGTTTTGCTAATTACGAAAATTACATGTACGATCTCCGGTTATGAAAATTAGGGACCGGGATAAGCCTCATTGTATTTGTTTCGAGTCAGATTTTTGGTAGCCCAGATTTAGTCTGGATTCAGGTAGGACCAATTAAAGCCCGAACGGGAAATCATCACCTTGTAAAATTCTTTTATATTTTAAAAGCTATATGCAAATAAAATTACTTAAAATACAAATCACAAATACCAACACAAATATTAGTCTCCGTAATCACCAACCAACAGTTCAAATTCAAATAAAATAGTTTTTCTTAATATTGCATTTAAGATACATATAAACAAATAAAAGAGGGTTTTCCAAATACATTAATTATTATTAAATAATTTTTTTGGACAAGAATGTGACTAAAGTTATTTGAATATATTAAAGGTATTATTTTTTGTTTTGGCCGGTCCGGGCCAGATTATAGATATTAGCTAGGAACCGTTAGTGAGCCTGGCTTTTCGGGCTAGGTCGGGGTATTTTTGTTCGGACTGCCTAATTAAAGAGAATAAAACTCAGACCGGTTACAAATTTCGAGCTAGTCCAGGACTGATATCCGGGTTTCAGTTCAAGAATAATCCCACCCCTAAAATAAACAAGGGATTTTTCCTTAACTAATACTAGTAATAAAGTATGGACAAAAATATTACTTAATACAAGTAACTATTAATGACTATTGACTATAATTGCGTTCAAAGTTTACATCTTAATAATTTTCATGCAATTACTACGATGTAATTTTGAACATAATGTCACAATAATTACTACGTAATATTTCTGTCAGTCATATTTTAAAGATTAATATTAATCAAAATTTGTCAATAAAACAAACGCCAACCAACATTTAACATGCAAGTTAATGAATTGTATGTGAAACAAACTGTTCATTTAGGCCCTAAATAGGTGCACATATCTACTCATCCACAAAATTAGTGGTGTAAATCGAAACTTACCATATCAAAATTGTCACATACTACACGCATGCCTTTTTGTTTTTCTTTTAGCAATAACGTCATATTATCGCCACAGCTTCTTAAGTTTCTTTCTAATAAGTATATATAAGGAACCGTTGTAGAAACCAATGGACTCATAATCATTAATTATCATCAATATAATAAACAATATGGGTTTTTACTATCTTGTACTCATTTTTGCTCTTGCCATTTTCTCCTTCTCCATCACCCCAAGTTCATTTGCCCTTGAGGATTCATGTATGACCAGTAATATTAAAGCCGCGGCCTATAATAACTACAAAGATGCCCTTAGCAAAGCTATATTGTTTTTTGAAGGGCAGCGTGGAGGGATATTGCCTTCTTCCCAGCGAGTCAAGTGGCGAGCCAACTCGTCCCTCTCCGACGGACAGCCTGATAATGTATGTTATTGGTAGTAGTTATTTATTTAATTATTTGTTTCTTTCGTAATGCTTTTTATTAACAAACTCTAAAAATTACATTAGTCTAATACTATGTATATTAGAACTGTTTATAACAAGTATTCCAGCCCAACTGATTATGAGAGTACTGTGCCTAGTCGGGGGTCTCGAGTTCGAAACCCGTTAAGCACACAAGGATTTGAAACTCAATGGAGTGAGTTTCAGTGCTAATTACTCTAGGCCCCCCAGACCCCCTCCCCAATACCCCCTTGGAGTAAAAAAAAAATAGAACTGTTTTAACAATTTAGATGCAGGTACACACTTCCTAGTACTCACCCCCTCCCCCATCACATTTTAGATAGTTTCCAAATCACCGGAATTTTACAAAGTTCAAGAGAAATACTTTCTGATATTTCAAGATTGTAGTCTTATGTTTATCTCCATAATATGAGTAATTTATTGTCATATGTCATATTAGAAATAATTTATCTAAATAGGAGTAAAACATTATAATGTGATATTTTAGAATAGGTGTACTACTACTGCCATTTGGAACCCAAAAGAAGTTTTATTGTCATATTCTGACACTACCTGACATTGAAACTCATCATTAACAATTGGTTTTTGACAATAATTACTCTTATTTACATAACAAATTAAATCTCATATTCTAAAGATCGACTTCAGATATCATTGGTATTAATTACTTCTATGTAGGGTAACAAAAATTCTATTTGTATACAATTTTTGTACACACTTGTCACACATTTGTACGTAATTATTTGTAAATGCGTGTCAAGTGTGTACACATTTTGTGTATGGCAAAAATGGTTGTTAGGGTAATTTGTGGGCGGAGTGAATCAAATTAGAAATGGTACCAGCTGTTAATTATATTGATGGTAACCTGTCTGCTTTGTTATAGACTAAAAGGGTCAAAATGTATAAAGTTGATTTTTTTTTTTAAATCACTATTTAAAATATGTTGAACCGTTTTAAAAAATTATGAAATTTAACATGCCCTTGGATTTATGGTTTGAATAGTCTTTTTCACAAATGTTATGATTGTCATTTGTCTTGAGATTAAATTACCAATATTTAAAAAAATGGTGTAGATAGCTATATACTACGTATAAAGAATCAAGAGGACCCAAATTAAAAATAAATTTCCAATATTTTCCAAATATTGCGAAGACAAAAAAAAAAGAATTTCCCATTTTTCCAACTGCGTGTGACAAAAAACTCAAATTTCCCATTTTTCCCTACATACAGATTCTGTGTGTAGGTATGTAGCTTTGACCATGCACTTATTGGATGCATCTGGAAATTAAGGGAACTTATAGTCGACGCCCAATAAGACTGTTCCTTTTGCATGCGCTATATGTTTCTTCTGGCATTCCTTTTTGCTATTAATCAAATGAACCCTAGCTACGACCTAGCTACAAGCTTCTAAGTTACATAGCTTGCTTAGGTGAAATTCCATAATTATATAAACATTCAAATAAGTTCGTTATACATCCTTTCGATGGTAGTATTTGTTTTTATGATATACAAAAGAAATTAAAATAGTGAGTATCATTTTGGGTAGTTATATCATCCATGAAGATAAGTGCATAGTTTTGATTACCAAGTTCAGCCCATTCTACAAGTTCTATTATTTCATCTATTTGAGCGAAAAAACCGATTATTAAGGGCCTGTTTACTAACGGACATATTTTCTAGATGATCCCAGAACCAGGTGAAAAAATATGATGAACATGTTTTCAGATTTGAAAATGGAAAACTAAAAAATGAAAACAGAAAATTGGAGATAGAAAAATGGGAAAATGAAAACAGAAAATTGGAGAACTGAAAACAGAAGTAGAAAACTGGAAAATATCTCTGTCATTAAACATGTCCTAACTTTTGGAATCAGCTCAAAACTTTTGTCACGTACACTTTCTCTATGATCACACATTATAAATGTTTGGTACTACGAATCAGTCATAATATTATGTTGCTTGTATAATTCGTCCGATATATACAAGAGGAGATTTTTGTACAATTTTGCAAGGAGAGTATTTAAATTTGTATGATAGGAGAATAATCATGGGAAACTTCCTTAAATAGGAGTAAAAAAAATTGAACCATAAAAATAGGACTGTCATATTTTTTATTCCCTAAATAGGAACTTTTTTTTTGCCAAAATTGGCATTATCAGGCTCACAACATGACAACTTCTGTCAAACAGATTTCAAATTAAATTTAGCAGAAATTATTCATATTTAAGGAATAAAAACATGAAGATCCCATTTTGGAATTTCAAAACGTTTTTACTCCTATTTAGGATAATTTCTAAATAATCATCATTTGTCATTAAAAAATGTCAATCAATTAAATCAGGCAAATTATTTAAGGAAACAAATTAAATTCAAATCACGTAATATATTTTATTTGACATGCATGATATTTGCTTGATCGATGCACATGCATGGTCACGAAATCAAACAATTCTATTATAAAATACTAATCAAGTAAATGAGACATTATGGTAAGATATACAGAAATTGCCCTAATTTGGAGTAAAAACACTTTGAAATTCCAAAATAGAAGTATCATGTTTTTATTCCCTGAATAGAAGTAATCTGCCAAGTTTAGAAAAAATGCTATGTTTTAAAACCTAGTAATGCCAAATTTGGCAAAAAATTACTCTTATTCAAGGAATAAAAAACATGATAGTCCTATTTTGAAATTTCAAAACTTTTTTACTCCGTAACATTTTATATGCTCAGTATATGGCATGTGTTTTGATACTATGTATACTTTAGTCACTTTGGAAATTTAGAAGTAGCTAGTGATGCACGGCACCAGGCACCTCATCATGAGAAACTGGGGAGGCGAATAAAAGATTCTATTTTTCCGTTCACCAATCCAGACGGTATTCCTTTAGTTTGGTAAAATTTTTCTCACTTTGACTTGCCACGGAGATTAAGAAAGTGGAAATGTGTGGTTGTAGTTGTGTAAGAAAAAAGTGAAATGAATGTGAATCATACAAATTGTCCAAAAATGGTAAGTGAGAAGAATTTTTTGAAACGGTCCAAAAATGAAAGTGAGAAGAATTTTATGGGACGGAGGGAGTATAATTTTTTAAGCCTGGTATAATTAATACGAATGAACTACAAATATGGGACAGAGGGAGTATATTCCATCCGGGCGAATGTAAGTACGAATGAACTACAAATATCCCAAAATAAATGTCTCTCCTCCTCTTACGGAGTATTTCACTTTATTACACTCATATCTCGATCACAATTGTTATTTTTTCGATCACTTTATTATTAATTGTGTCAAGTCAAAGTGAGACAAAAAAAAATAGAACTATTTTAATTTATGAGTGATTAAAATAATTAACAGGTGGATTTGAGTGGAGGCTACTACGACGCCGGGGACAATGTGAAGTTTACATGGCCGATGTCATTTACGGTGACTTTGTTGAGTTGGGCGGCGATCGAGTACCAAAACGGTATTACTTCCGCCGGAGAGATTAACCACCTCAGGGAAGCAATTCGATGGGGGGCCAATTTCCTAGTCAAAGCACACTCTTCATCCAAGGGGGCAACCACCCTTTATTCTCAGGTATACACAGCAGCTCTTGAACGAGCTACCTGTACACAACCAACTAAGGGTGTGTACAACAAATGTGTATAAATAATGTGTACAAATGAAATTTTTCGGTATACATATGATGTTTTTATTTGGATCGTTTTCGGTCCAAGATAAGACAATATTATACCAGACATAAATAAACCAGACCAAACTAATTAAACAAATTAGACCAAATTTCTATAGTTATAAAACACACATATATAGATCAGATATTTATTAGACCAATTCAGAGTAGACTAGATCAGACTTAAACAGACCAGATCGAAAAATTTCAATCCAAGTAAAAAACATCTTTATAACCGTAATGAGGGTCCAAATTAGACCGTCACAACAAATATTTTTTTTGTAAAAATTTAAATAAACATTTATTCTACCTTAACCCCTTCCACCCGCGACAATGGGTATATTATGATATATAGGCTATGTTTGGCAGGATAAGTCTCTACCTTCTAACTTTTGTACTGTTCAAAAAGTCTCTAAAAACTTCTAGATTAAATATGTTTGGTATGACAATTTTTAAGAGTTTTTCAAAAATTAAAAGATATTTTTTGAGATGCTACATGGAGTAGCATCTGAAAAAAGCATGTGACATTTAATATTAATTGGTCCTAAGAGCTTGTATACCAAACTGAACTAAATCAAACAGTTAGTTTTTTACCAAACAACTATCGTCTTTTCTCTTTAAGATCTTTTGAGTTACTAAAAGCTAACGGTTATTAAAAAACTCACAAAAGTATCTTTTCAACTAGTTGTGCCAAACATACTCATATACTCCGTACTATACTCTCCTTCAAATATTTTTGGGATGTCCAAAACATAATCTAAATTATATAATCCGTATAATGTATCTTCTTCAGTTTCCAAACAAATAGCTACAGAACTTCCCTTTCTTAATTTACGTAAGACTAGTAAATGTGAGGTTCATCATCAGGAATTAGGTCTCACATAGGTTTATTTTTTGGGGAGACCACTTTTAAAGATTCAAAGTATAGTATGTGCATTAAATAACCCCTTATAATGGAAAAGGGCACCAAATTATCTCTATTCTGAAACAATAAGTTAATTAACAGGTAGAATGAATTTATCAACATATCTAAATAATTAAAAATAGAGCCTTGACACACCGATTATGATGTTACATTATTGTGATATGATCCAGAATCACAAATTCATGTCTTAAAAGTAGTCTCTTTTTCAAAATGAAAAGGAAAAAGAAATTGCCCAAAATAGGAGCAAATGAGATTTGTACGAAGTATATAGTAATATAGGTAATTACCAATAAACATCTACATTTTATACCAATCCATCAACCCAATGTCTTCCATGGATAAAATGTGTAATTCTTATTATTAATTTTATGAAATTGTAATGTGAAAATGAGATGTACTTTTATTTTATTGCATCCTTGATCATGTATCTATAATTGATGAATGAATTACATACTATGATGATAAGGTCGGTTATGCAATCGCTGATCATGCTTGTTGGGAGCGTCCGGAGGATATGGACACTCCACGGACACTGTACAAGATTAGTTCCTCTTCGCCGGGATCGGAGTTGGCCGGCGAGGCAGCGGCCGCCCTTGCCGCCGCATCCATTGTTTTCAAGACGGTTGATCCCAAGTACTCGCGTACACTATTACGCCGCTCTACATCGGTAAGATTGAGCTTACACTACTAGCTAGATACCTCATCACATGCAATTATGCCCGTAGCTAGCGAGAAGAATTGATGTCTTTTTTAACAAATACGGAGTAATAAATTAAAACTTTATGATGTATATTCAGATGATTAATTCTTGATGAACACGTAATGTGTACACAATTTGTACATATATGTTTGTGTACACAGACATTTTGACATAAAATTATGTCATTTTTCGAACAATTTGATCGTGTACACAGTCAACTAGAAAGTTGACGGTGTACAATATGAATTTTCATATTGAAATATCCTTGCGTTTCAAACTAACTTTCCTATACTATTATTTTGATGGTGATGATGGATTCCTTCTGGTTGACTTTTCTCAGCTATTCAAGTTTGCTGACCAGAAACAAGCAACTTTCTCTTTGTCTTGCCCTTTCTATTGCTCTTTCAACGGTTTTCAGGTAATAATAATACTACGCATTTCTTTTCAAAAAATAATACCGAGTACTACGTATTTAACAAATAATAATAATAGTACCTCCGTGCCACTAATATTGGGACAGAATGGAGTGACACGCTTATTAAGAAAAGTTAGTTTGTGTGGTTGATATTAATTCATAAAGTAAGAATAAAGTGAAAATGATTTGGCTTTACACAAACTTTATCAAATTGGGTATGTGACAATTTTAGTGGGATTTCACGAAAAAGTAAAATGAGATAATATTAGAGGGACGGAGGAAGTATCATGCAATAATAAGGATGTGTTCTTTTGGACTGAAATTTGCTAGTCTAGTCTGATCTGATATAACTACAAAAGTCTGATCTGATCTGGGACTGAAAATAGTCCAAAAGAGAACATCCTAATAGTAAGAGTGATATTTTGGTCAGTCCGACTGACCAAAATTGGTGTGTGGCCAAGCCTGTATAAAGGTCTTTCAGGTCGAATGCTTTGATGAAATTTTGTGAGAATATTCTTCATGAGGTGTAGAAAATTTCCACAAAGTTCTTCAAAAGATTCATATCGGAAAACAAATTAAATAAATTATTGAAAAACATTGTGGAAAATTTACATAAAAAACGTTGTGTTTGTCTTCAATTTAATTAACTAACGTCTCGATTCCATTTTTTATGAAATTTTGTGTAAACATTTTGCACTTCATGAAAAACATGTTAAAAAAAATCATTGAAAAATTCGATCCGAAAGACCTTCAAACGGGCTTGACCGCACAGAACATTACTCATAATTAATACTCCTTACTACGTACGTAATAATATTGATAATGATAATATTTATAATAATACGTAATATATTGGATACAAGAAATACTATAATTGCGTACGTTTTATGATGATTTGACTTGTTCACTATTATTATTAACGAATTCATAGGAAGTTACTTATAAAAATATATGACGTGTCTTTTTTTGTATGAAAGGATGAATTACTATGGGCAGCTGCATGGGTATATAAGGCGAGTGGAGATAAGAATTACCTGAAATATGTGAGCAATAATCAGGGATGGAGCAAATCTGTTTCAGAGTTTAGTTGGGACAACAAGTTTGCTGGAGCTCAGACGTTATTAGCTAATGTATAAATCGATCACACTTAATTAATTGCTGATTAATTTGTTTTAATAATTTAATTTACTATTTAACTATCGTATAAAAATGTATTTCTTTGATGCTATGTATGTGTATATATCATCAGGAGTACTTCGCTGGAAACAAAAACTTGGAAAAGTATAAAAACGACGCCGAGTCATTCATTTGTGCATTGATGCCTGGAAGTGGTTCTGTGCAGTTTAAAACAACCCCGGGTAGTTATAATTATCATAATAATTTTTATTTTTCTGTTTATGATCTACTCTTAGTAATTAACTAATTATCATAATTATTAAGAATTTTTGTTAATGTTGAATTGTACCAAGTACATGTTTTTATAATTTGCCTAGACACAGGGGTGGAGACAGGGAGGGGCTGGAGGGGGCCTTGGACCCTGCAAGGAAAAAAAATCTTAAGTATATATTATATATAAATACTTTGAATCTAGAGAAAATATGTTGATATTTTAAACTTTGGTCCCTACAATATAAAATTCTCAAAGCTCGACCCCCTTAATCATAAATTTCTGGCTCTACCACTTCGAAAACATTTAGAGGTGAAATTTTCTGGTCCAGCGGCTCCAGCCTATGGCCCCAAATTCCTAAAAATAAGCACTCACAGCACTGTCAGCCCACGTACATTTCGGGCCAAGAATTAAACTGCGGAGCTCTATTATAACCATTATTATAAGTGTTTCTAATCAAATCCATTTTCATACATATTAAGAATTGAAATTTCATTTTAAGAGGCTAATCGTTGTAATAGGCTTGCCTAATTTGGCAAAAAATACTAAAACAGTGTACAATATTATCTTAAGTACCACTCTAATTTCATGTCAAATAAAGCAAAAGTCAAGCAATTGTAGACTAAAACAATTTGTTTATTAAAATTTTGATCCTTTCTTATGAGTATATCAAATTGAATTGGGTACATTCTTTGTATAAGTTTAAATGTGACATTTATTTGATAGATGATGAAACATGGGTTAATATTTCGTCACTAAATAAATATAGATGTCACATTTGAGTATGCATATCCAACAAATGTAACCCTAGACTTGCTCTACCATTACTTCCTTTTATTAAAAGTTCAAACCTAACATTCAAAGAAAGTAGGAATTCGTTTTTTGATGGGAGTAGTAATTTAAAAATGTCTGGATGTCTTATAAATATTATTAATAATAATAATAATACCTTAAAAGTAGAACTGGGTGCGGAGTATATATTATATTACTAAAAAAAGCTTCTATATATATTATAAAAACTATGGATTGCAAAAAATAACATAGACATATATTGCGTTATAATGGCGTTAGCTATATACGATCTTTGGCTACTATTCCTATGAAGTTAACCTTTTAGGATGAAATTGAGTATTAACATGATGTGAGAGTCGGTCTATGATTGTGGTTTATTGCCCATGATTAAGGGTAACTCATTATAGGATGAAATTGAGTATTAACATGATGTGAGAGTCGGTCTATGATTGTGGTTTATTGCCCATGATTAAGGGTAACTCATTAAGGATATATTTGATTTATATATATATACTCTGATATTGTCTAATCTGATTTGAGCTAAGGGACGCATTGAGGTATGTGTTCCACACTACAACAATATAAAATAATAAAACGTTATATAAGATCTTTGAATACTCCTGCATGCAAAATGACTATGCAAATGACACTCTACAATTTCGATACCTCCCAAACATTATACCTTAGCTTAGCTTGTTCATAAAAATCAATTAGAACATTATAATTATGTAACTTAAACATAAATAATTAATGGCAAGATATAACATAGATGAATCATATGCATCGTAAATGTATATTGTACCACTCTCCATTTTGTAAATGTTGCTCTACGATATTTTGCTGATTTTTCAGGTGGTCTTCTTTTCATAAGAGATAGCAGCAATTTGCAGTATGCAACCGGTGCGACGATGGTACTATTCATGTACTCGGGGATCCTTGATCGATCCGGAGGAGGAGGAGAAGGAGGAGTTAAATGTGCTTCTGCCACTTATACTTCCTCACAAATCAAAGCATTCGCAAAGTCACAGGTATTATAAACTCACCAATTAAGTCTAGCTACAGCGTAAAGTAATTCTATATATTACCTGAAAATAAGTAATCATAAATCTGATTCTCCCTCGGTAACAATTACCGTAGTATATATTCCTACGTGAGAAGTTGGTGAAGTTATGAATAGTGAAAGGGGACGTAAACATTTGATAATTTTGCCTTCAAATAATGTAAGATTGTTTTAGAGGAAATGATAAATTCCAAACATAGTTGTAATAGTGTATCATTTTCGAAAATATCAAGGATATAATGAAAAGATTATTTAGTTACGATTTAAAAAAAATGTGAAAATGTTTCGGAGATAATTTACAAAGCAAAAACGTTACAAAAAAGCCACAAGTTTAAAGACCAAATGACATGGGATATGGGATCAAATCCCTCGTCCCAAATAGTACCGGTACTTATGTTTTACGTACGTCTTATGGAGTGATTGCAAATGTTTTGTTTTAAAAAATCACTTTTAAAGTAATTTTGAAAAAAGTAATTAATAGTAAAAGTTGATAGTGATTGAGTAAAAATTTGATTTTGAAAAGTAAAAGTTGATAGTGTTGGGTAAAATATGTGTTTTTTGTGTAATAGAAACGTAAAAAGCAGATTCTAGCTTTTAACTTTTTAATAATTAATTTAAGTACAAGTTGTCATTTGAAAACACTTTTTTCAACTTTTTTTAATGCCCCTACTTCTGATTCGGTTGAGTATTATTAAGTCATAAATGAATTTTAAGACTCAGGTGTTGTAGAACTTCCTATGCAGAAATGTTATTGCTTTAAACAATTGAAGTATAATGGATTATTATTTAAAACCATGTCTAAAACAATATCACTTTAATATCAAGTATAGCCTAGATATATAATTTTGTCTCTAGTATTACATTGAAATTAAGTGTCTTCACTATCATTGCAATATAACGAACTACTCCATATTTTAACTATTTCTGAAACCATTTTCTTTAAATTATTTTTCAATTTTAATATATCATACTATGCATTTGAAACTTGAAACCAAACTAAAGTCATATATATTGAAAAAGACTACATTTTTTACGTATAGTTTAGAGTAGTGTTTTTCAATAATTTATTTAAATAGCGTTCCAATTTGATTTTAATTTAAAATTTTGTGGACATAATTTAAAATTTTGAAACCTTAAAATGTGTGCAGGTAGACTACATACTAGGAAACAACCCGAAGAAAATGTCGTACATGGTTGGTTTCGGGGATTCCTATCCAAAGAATCTCCACCACAGAGGTTCGTCCATCCCCTCCATCGTATCTGTCCACCCAGACAAGATCGGCTGCCAGGACGGCTATAACTGGTTAAACTCCGCACAGCCGAACCCGAACGTCCACACCGGAGCAATCGTCGGCGGACCCGACTCTTCCGACAACTTCTTAGACTCCCGGTCGGAATATGCGCACTCCGAACCCACCACATACATGAATGCTGCCTTTGTTGGATCCGTTGCTGCTTTGCAATCAACCTAGCTAGCTAGTGCTAAAGAAAATACTTCAGTTGAATTGATTTCTGATATATTTGAACTTATCATAGCATACCCGTAGTGTAGTTAATTAGGATGATGAATACGTAGTATATATACTTGGTATTTATTTATGTTGTCATGGGTTGTAATAAATTAAACGATACCAGTAATAATATTGAAGCATGCATAATTTGCATATAATTATTAAAGTGAATAACGGTTGATTTCTGTGCGTCTGCTCTAAATATTTCCAATTTGGACATGGGTTCATTTATTCTTGGTATGTTTTTACTTGATTAAAATTTGTTGGTTTGGTCGGATCTGATTTGGTCTGGCAAGGGCGGCTTTGAGGGCAGTTGGGCCAGGCAACTGCCTTGGGCCTCAACTACCAAGAGGGTCTCCAAAAAATTCTACTCCGGTATTAGTATTAGATGTTATTCACAGACCGTCAATACACCGAGCGGCAACTGTAAGCAGAAATCAGCTTTATAGTTCACTTTTGACTATCCGTCCTTCATCAAAGTTGTAGCTAATGAATTTTTCTATCCAACACAACTTGCAAAACCGGATTTGAATCATCCAATAAAAATATATGAATAAAATGGTGGAAGGTCGCATTCTGAAATCTCAACAGAGATTGTCTGACTTCATCGTCTATTTTCACCCTGCTTCTCTCAGATTCTCACAATGGTGTCTTCATATGATTTGTAGCCTTTGAAGTTGGCTTTCATATGAAACTTCAATCATGTTTTTTGGATGTTCCATAGAAAAGATATGCTTGAACGATTGACAGAACGTCATCCCGACTGTTGTTTTCAAGCTCTATTCGTCTTCTTTTGATCCCGTAGCCAATTCTAGAGCTCTTTTGTCTTCAAAACTTTGTCTTTAACACCTCACTGATCTCCAATGCTCCTAATCAACTCTAAAATGCTTCTCAACTCGTTCCTATTGCTTCTCAAACACCGGTGGTGTCAGGCTCAAATTCCCTGATTTTGACTCCAAAACTCGAACCAACGGCCGGTAAATATGACTTGAGCTTAAAATTGAGACTTATGACACCTTAAATTCAGGAAAAAACTATCAAAAGCCGATCTCAACACGCATCAACGTCCAACACAGACCGCTAATCGGCTACTGTATATATGCATCACTGCCCGCCGTCGACATGGGTCCTTGGTTAGTGAATCAACTAAGACTCTTCAGCTCTTCTCTCTGAGTCTCGTTCTTGAAGTCTCTTAATACTTTTACAAGTACAAGTTTGCCTTGTGTTTTGAATAAGTTTGCATTTTAAAATTTATCCTTTTGAATATTACAAACATTATATCGTGGACTTTGAATATGTTTTTTTTCATAAGGCGATTTTTATTCAATTTATCTGATTTTAAAAATGATTTGTACATAGTAAATATTTTTCGTCTGGGGCCTCCAAAATGCTCAAGCCGCCTCTGTGGTCTGGTATGAACTAGTCAGGTCTGGTAAACATCCGGTATCTGTGTATCTTATAATTATACAAGTCTGGTTAGGTTTGATATGGTATGATCTGGTCATGACCTTTCGATTATCATTCATCATTTGAGGAGAAATAATGTTGCCTCCTTAGAGGTGTTACAAACCAAACAAGGGCGGATCCAAGAATCTGAGATACCCTGGGTTGAAAAGCAATTGTGAATTATGATATAAACATTAGTGGAGTGAACTGAATATGACAAATGAAAAAAATTACACTAAAAAATTAAAAAAAAAAAAAATTACACTGGGTTTCAACCCACCATAGCCTATATAAATAGATCCTACCCTGAAATCAAAGCATTTCCGGGGACTAGCCTCCTTTTTTCTTCGATCGGAATACGAATGAGATAAAAAGGCCATCATGAATGCAAACAAGACAATAGTTTCACTTCTTTACTTGTAGGGGATAGAACTGATATATTGCATATTTCTACTTATAGAAATAGCAGTTCCACTTGTAAGGCAGAGGTCTTTGATGTTCCCTCCCATCAAGAATTGGGTTCTCGCAACTCCTAGCTTTTTTCATACCTTATTTCCTTCATTATTCTCATTTTTGGTGTCTTAGGCACCACACCGATCCATCCAGAACTTGATGGTGAAACTCTATTGCGGCGACGAAAATGTTAAAAAGTGTATAAGATCAAGTGTTTGTTAAGATCCTTTTTGATGTGGGACAAATACTTTAAAGTATCTCTTTCTAAATTCTAATTGTCATTGCATATGCTTTAAGCCTTTAACGGGTTGAGGGAAATGATCTGCTTCACATGCCAGAGATTTTCATTTCTTTGTTGATGTTCATGAATCTAGGGTCGTGTTTAATTAGTTCAAATCTAGGGTTGACCCTCATAATTATATGTCATAGTCATTCCTGATTGAGAAAAGACGAAGCAAAAGATATACGTGTAAAACTTAATGCTCATTTTGAAGCAGAAGTTTTTTTTTATTGTAGGAACGCATGACTGGCCTAGTATTGTTAATACGACAGTACTAGTTTTATTAAAACGGTAATATTTAAACATCACTTCTATTTTTCATTTTACAACATTAAAAGCAATACCATATTCAGAAGAAAATAACGGGAACTTTGGATGATCAGGCGATGGACTAGAGTTCATCATGGGGTGGGGCAAGTTTTGGGTCCCCAGAGGATTTCTTGATGGGGTAGGAAGCCTCCATGGCTATGCCACACAGTCCCTCCTCGGCATCGATCCCGCGTTGCATCCGAACATAGCCCTCTTCTCCCCAACCACTTCCCCATGAATTCTTTACTATCCAATATTTTGTTCCGTCCTGCGTTATTCCGTAACCAACAACTCCTACCCCGTGGTCTAGCTCCGTGCCACATTGTCCTGTGAACACTCCCTGCAGTATAAAATGTACTTGTGTACCGCTATAGTGACTCAAATGATCGAGAACAACCATTTAAAGACTTCAAATATCGTAGCTTTTGGTTTCTATAACTTTTTATTTATTCTTATGCTAATTTTCAATGATTTTTTCTTCAGTGTTTTTGACAAATTAAATATAAAAATATTTAAAATATAAAATAAAAGATCATAATATTTCAAGTCGTATACTCGTATATCGATAGTTTTCAATCATTCCACGTCCTATATTGATATTTCATCTTTCAAATTATTGATTAATACCAAACCTATCTTCCAGGGCAGTGAAAAATATTCAGTTAACTTTTTATTTTCCCACTTCTTACTTTTCGGGAACTCAAACCATTATTTCTTTGTTTTTTGGAAGTTGCAATTGTAAAATAACAACTATATCTTTTATTTTCTTAAAACTTGTCAATTCCAAATACATCATACTTTCGGGGCGGAGTATTATTTACTTTAAATTATTTGTAAAATCCTCGACAATTAAATACGTTGCGAATACAAAACATCAGAACTTTAATCAAAGCATTCTCATCATTCTCTGGTACGTTTTCGTGGCCATCAATGGTCACAATCGGAGCATTTATCTCAAGCAATTTCAAGCAATTTAGAGCCATGTAATTTCAAGCAATTTTCAAGCAATTCTCAAGCAATTTCAAGCAATTTTCATCAGTCACAATTTCAGATTATTTCAAGCAACTTAGAGCCATGTAATTCAAACAGATACAAAACATTGATTTGAAAATTGTTAGAAATGGTATGAACTTTAACCATACCTCAGAGTAGAATTGCAAATCAGAACCACTGGCATCTATTGCAACAGATACTGGCTGATTGGCAACAGCTTTCATCAAAGCATTCTCGTCATTCTCCGGTACGTTTTCGTGGCCATCAATGGTCACAATCGGAGCATTTATCTCCAAAACAAAAACCGACAAGATAATAAAGTTAAGAAAAATAATACTAATAGCTGGTTGCTTAGAAACGAGAGTATTAAATGCTTACCTTTGATGAATCACACTTCTCATCCTTGGCCCTGTAAGGGTATAGTATTTCAGTTGTTATTCCTCCTTTCCTCTTGATAAAATCAAACGCTTTCTCCATAAGTCCTCCATTGCAACCTTCATTGTCCTTTTCACAGTCAACAAGCTCCTGTTCAGACAAAGAAACCAGCTTCCCAGTCTTGATCTTGTTAATTCCTTCAACTCCTAATACAGTTGAAAACGCCCAACAGCTACCTAGAAAAAAATTATTATTAGGAGATAGTTATCATATGTCGGATATATAAATCAAGTTTCATTTTTAGACTAAGGGAGCTAGGAAATTGGCCCAGTCACCCCAAAAAAGATTCTCAAAAAGGTGAAGCCTTACAATTGTTAAAATACCCTCACCGCCCAAAAAGAAGTTTCCACTTTCTTTATTTGGATGTCCCCAAATGAGGCTCTACTTTCCATTCAAAAATCTTTTAATAGGAAATATCCCAAGTGCTCTTGTTTCTTGTTTACTTTTTTCTTGATTTGACAAAAAGTAAGGATTGCTTCGAAATTCACAACAAAACTTTATCTTGCATAATAAGGCGTAAATATGTTTTTAGTCCTTCAATATTTAGCAGATTTTTAGACACTGCAAAATAATTGTTTTTGCTTTCTATCCTTGAAATATACTACGTGCTTCATATATACATACATACATACATATATATATGTATATATATACTACTTTGTTTTTGTCCCTTTCTAACTCCAAGACAATCTCAACTTAGAAAAACTAATATAGATTACATAACTCTATTCTTAACTTTTAACTTCAGTTTTTATAAATTTTTGGAGACTAAAAATAAAATAAAATTAAGTTACACTAATCATTCATGTTTTTAAAATAGGTCTGAGTGGATATCTGAAAATAATTTTTAAGTATTTTTAGAATGACTAGACAAAGAAAGACAGAGAATCTATTAGTCTGATCTATTTCATTGTCAAAAAGTGTTGTCAAGGATTCTGAGGAACAAAAAAGAAAAAAAAAACATACGTTTCAGAGATGAAAAACAAAACAAGAGCAAAAGGTGCTATATTTGCAGGGACCACAAACATATTTATGCATTAAACCCTTGCATAAATATGTTTAGGTCAAACCAGAAATTTATTTGCGGGGCAGGGGTAGTTTTAAATATAAATCTGGTAAACATCCTACGTGGGACACTTAACACACTACAGGTGAGGCCTTACCCTTCCTTGGATATTGAGCATAAATTTGCTAAACATCCCACATGGGACACTTAACATATAAACTAGTACATAACTTGAGTGTGTATAAATGAGCAAACCAATCCCAAACACCCTCAACTGAGGGTGCAATCTCAAAAGGAAACAACCCGGACACGTTTCACACCATAATATGTTGGCCGTATTTTCCCCACTATGATCCTCAAGATGTGGGGTTTAACTCAACTTATATATTAGATGCATATTTGGACGCTTAACAGAAACTTACCACATTTTCCTTGATTTTTTATAGGCGTCACAGCCCCTTTCTTTCTCCAATCAACAGAAGTGGGAAGGTTCTCAACGTGTGCATACATAAATCCGGTTTTGCCTCTAGGGCCATGGAACATCCTATGATGTTTTACTTTAGAATTATAAGCACTCCTGAACTCATGGTTTGTCAAATCAGCGAAACCATTCAGTTTCAGCTTATAAGGCCTGTTCATTTTGTTGACTTTTTGGATGTGCTTCACATTTGCTTTGAAGACATTGAAACGTCTCTGTTTCTCCTCCAAGTCTCTAGAAACAGTGTGATGGCTCCTCCATCTCTCGTATAGCTCCCACAGGCTCTCTTCAGAAGCCAGGTCCTCTTCCGTGAACTCGATGCTATTAGCTACCACAAACACCACGGAGAGTGTAACTAAAGCCACCAATAACATCTTCCTCAACTCCATACCTACAAAATCAAGATACAAAGAGACACTGAGAAACCATGGGAATCGTGTGTTCTTAAATAGTGTGTGTCTAATAGAAATAATTTTCTTGCTTTCGTAGGAGTTTGTCATTATGACACTTCCAACAGAAACTGTCTTTATTTTAAGAGGTGAGGTTTATTACGCAACCTTCAATCGGTTTGTTGAAACTTGAGAGGTGAAAATATTGGAAGCTGTTACACGGTTTCTTGAATGTTTGAGGGCCTGATTTTTTTGGGCTTGTCGGTAGTACTATATTTAGTAAATAGATTAGATGGGATTACTCAAATGCTCACGCAAAATGCACATCAGTTGTCTTTTTCCTTTTTATAGGATACATGCTACAAGCCTATACGCGGTTAAATTTCTATAATTAGCACAACCGCAAACCATAAATGCACAACAAGTGACCATGAAGATAAGAATGTTGTGCAATATTAGTTAGAACAGTTCAAACTTACATCAGCAATAAAGTATGATAAATGGTGTTACTTGTGGCTCTTTTATCTCTGCTCTAAAGCTTTCTGAAACCTGAGTTCCAAAGACAAAAACCTATCCTTTGAAGGCCAAAGAAGTATTATATACAGAGATGTAAAAAACACTAAATTCACCAAAAGCTTATATCTTTCGTAAATAAAAAAGGTAATAGGAACTCTCACGAAATACTATAAATAACAACCACAGAAATAGCAATAAAAAAGAAACACATGTGAATGAACAAGGTTTTGCAAGAGAACTTTTCAAAATCCAAATACAATCAAAGGCAATTGTGGATAGCAAGATACGTAGATGTCCAAGCAACACGGCTCGACTTTGGTGATTACATTCATAAGCATTAGCTTGATTTATGAAAAGCATGTTCGAGTCTTGAATACATTACGGTTCACATCGACATTCAGAGAAAAAAATAAACATAGAGCACTGGCTACATTGCAGCTCAAGTGACTCAGGGAAGTGACTCTCTCAGCTTGTTTTCTTTGATAAGCTCTTCTCTCATTTTCCTGATCTGTGCTTCCATCTCCAATTTCTCCTTCTGCATTGGGCCAAAATCAATTTTCATTATGGAACACACATAATTTACTTCTTCATAATGTATCTAGCTTGGTGATTATGCGCACCCACCCACACACCCAATCACACACACACACTCAAAGAGGCAATCAACAAGTCATCCTTGAAAAGAAGAATCCAGAATTTGTAAGAAATTTCTAAAGCAAACAAAACACAGTTTTTCTATACCTTGGTTTTAAAAGGCAAGAGGCGCCTTGAGGCGATTTCTTTGATTTACCTGAGGCGCGAGACGCTAGGCGGTGAGGCGCATGCCTCACGGATCTCAGCCACATTTCCTTGGTTAAATATATTTTTAGTACTTCTACGTGAAGCACTCTTCTCAAAAATACTTCAAACTAATGTAATAAACAATTAATAGTCATTTTGTGATAAATTAGATAATTAAGTTATATAAAAACTGTTAATAGTAATTTAAATAATTAATGTAATAAACTGTTACATAAAAAAAATGTTAAAAAAATGTTAATAATAATATCTATAATCTATCAAAACTTATAAATAGTGAAAGATAATGCTACATATGTATCAGTTATCTAACTTTTTACTTAAATAATTTTAATATTTTTATAAATATAAGAACTTAAAATAAAAAAGAATTTAAAATACTTACGCAGAAGATAAAAGAGAATTTAAAATACTTAAGCAGAAAATAAAAGAGAATTTAAAATACTTAGGCAGAAGATAAAATAGCAGAAGACAAAAAAAAAAGACCTACCTCTGCGACGCGAGAGCAGCGCAAGATAAGTCAAAACTCGGAAGGGCTCAGAGCTACGCAAGATAATTCCATGGGGAGTCAAAGGCGCTCGCCTCTCAGTAGCGCAAAAGGCGCTAATAAGCGTAAAAGGCGCTCGCCTCTCAGACCCTGCGCCGCCTAGGTAAGTAAAAAGTGATGAACCCTTCGCCTACAAGCGCCTCGCGCCTTTTTTAAACTAAGTTCTATACAGGAAGGTAACTGAGGGTTTGTTTAGATGGAGGTTCTAGGGGATTGGAGGAGAGTATTTTGGAGGGATTAGTCTATTTCTTGATAAAAAGAATGTTTCTATGAATAAATAGAGTGACTGAATTGTGGTTTAATCACTAAAAATTTATTCCTGTAATTTTCATAAACTCTCAAATATATATGAAGAATTCAATATACACTTATCTCTTCAGAACCCTCTGCTCCAAAAACCAACTCCCAAACTAAGCCAAAAGGAACCACTGGTATCTAAAAATCTCTATTTATCCAATTCAAAGCACCATTTAGAAAGGAAACAAGGAACCCAATTACAGAATGCCAATTCAAGGAGTCTTCTATCATTCACATGACAAAGCAGAGTTCAAATTCAGCATCTTTTTGGTCACTTTTAAGTTTAGCTTTTATTTCTTTCTAAACAATGAGTACCTAAAAGGCGTGCGAATTAGTCTAAGATCAAGATCACATTTTCAAAGGTAGAAGTTGATTTACAAAGTACAGAACCCTTTTATCCCCTGTCCATCTCCGAACCCCCCACATTCACGAATGGAAATCATACAACAAAACAAAAATCCATAACCTGACTGTAATTGACAGTCAGTAGGCAGTAGCACGTACGATATAAGGTTATGGTCTTTCAGGCAGAACTCATAAAAAATATAAATTGCTTCGTATTTCGAGAAAACTCAATCCCATATCTGGGTGGTAGCTATCATCGTTTCAGATTGATAATTCGTAACTATGAGAGCATGAGGGATCCAAAGTTAGGGTTAGTGGTACCTTCTCATCTTGACGAAGAGCGATCCAGACATGGAGTTTATCCATAGACTGCCAAAATACGAAGGCGCCCAGTGACATAGCAAAAAAAGTGGCAACTTTCACCATTTTTAGTCGCACTTCTCAGGTCTATGGATTGCCTCAGTTCTTTGTTAAAATCTGAATTTTATTATAAGCCGCGCGAGGATTGACGAATGGGGGAGAAAGATGACTCCGTGGTAAAGCGTACAGGAATGCAATTGTTTTGCGGTAAAAACAATTTGGTGATATACAATTTGCGGAATAGTACTCCGTATATTGTTTGGTACAAAAAATAAGTTCACACCTAAAGCTCCAATTAAAAAAGAGTTAATTATCAAAATAGAATTAAAAGTCACTCACTTTGCATAAATATGACCAAAAAATAAACTATGTTTTAATAGGACTAATTATGTGTGTCTCGGACAAATATATCCTTATAGCTATTGAAATTTTTTAATTCATAATAAAATAATAAAAAATAATAAAACTTTGTAAAAAATACTAAAAAATTAATAAAAACATTTCGATGATAAAAATTCAATTATTTTTTCAAAAAATTAAAAAAATAAATAAAAACATTTAAAAAAGAAAAACACAAAAAAAAGAAAAAAAAAATCGCCACCGCCTCTGCCGTCTCAGCACCACCACCTCTAGTTAGGGATGGACTCGGGCCGGGTGGCCCGACCCGGAACCGGCCCGGGACCGGTACTGTTCCGGCCCGGCCCGACCCGGTGGCCCGGTCAGTGACCGTTCCGGGTAGGCCCGGCCCGTGGGTTTCCCGGTCCGGGCTCGGGTCACCCAAAACAAGGCCCGACCCGGCCGGGCCCGGGCCCGGTTCGGGCCAAAAACTATTTTTTTTTCAATTTTTTTTAAATTTTCGGGTTGGCTGGGTATTTTGGGCCATTTGGGGTGGTTTGGGGGGTTGGGGGTGGGAGGGGGGTTAATTAGGAAGAGGAAAACAAAAAAAAATATAATGGGCCCGGCCCGAACCGGACCCGAACCGGACCCGGTGGTTACCCGGGCCGGTCCCGGGTCCACCATTTCTGACCCGCCGGCCCGCCCGGGCCTAGGCCCGACCCGGACCCGGCCCGGACCCGAGTCCATCCATACCTCTAGTCACCAGGGAAAAAATGTCAAGTTCATTACGAATGCCATATTTATGTCAGAAAACAATGAAAATGTTGGCATACGCAAAGAGAAATATGTCACTTTTTTGCGTTTTCAAAAAAATGACAGTTTTTAGGGAAAATGACATTTTTTTCACCGACCGGAGGTGGTGGTGCAGGGAGGTAGTACAGGCGGTGGGAAAGACATCCATATTTTATTTTATTTTTTTAATCGACTTTTACTATTTTTATTAATTTTTTTAAAAAAAAATTCAAAAAATGAATATTTTATTTTATAATATTTATAAAAATTTTAATTATTTTTATACGAATTTTTGAACTTTTTTCGAATTTATTACTACGTATGAATTAAACATTTAATTATGGCTTTTGACTATTTTTAACTCATATTTAATGGAAGGGTAAGAATGGAATGCAAAAATATGTATATTTCCAATAGGACTCATATGGTCCTATTTTGGAATAAAAAGCATAGCAAGTCCTATTTAACTCTTATTTTCTACTTGAAAAACTTTTTAACATGTCATCGTAGCAAGAAAAACGGAATATAATAATTCCCTAGAAGAAAAGCCTAACCGTAGTGGCGGGCAAAATTCCTAAACTAGTTGTTCTTGGGAAGAATTGGTTGAGCAAGGGTACGTGAGAGATGTAAAAGTTGGTATAAAGGGAAATTAATGAAACCCTATTTGCGCCATAATTGGAGGGAAAAATCTCGCACAAAATAAGAGTATAATGGAAAATTAATGAAACAACTAAATTTGGTAATTGAATGTAATAATTGTACCGTATGAAAAGAAAAACTACGCATTGACCAAGGCACCAAGCATTATTAATTAACAATCTTCCATATACGTAGTATGTGATGTAGTGGTGTATAGGAAAGGAAAAGATCATGCATCGACCAAGCACTGCACCAAGCATTACTAATTACCAATCTTTGATATACGTAGATTTGTGTAATTACTATATGTGAAAAATTAACATAATAAAAAGTTATGAATTTTGATTTATTTTTTTGTAAGAATCAGAGCACAAATAAAAAAATTAATAGCTTTTAAAAAGATGTTTTTAAAGGTTTGAAATGTTTTTATATTTTTATATAATTATATCAGTGTACTATTAAAGATAATAAAAAGTTGTAAAAAATTGATACGGGGTACATTTTTTGTAACGATTAGAATACAAATAAAAAAAATTATAGCACTTTAAAAAAGCGGATGTTTTTAAAGTGTTAAAATATTTTTTTATTTTTATATATTCAATATTAGTGCTATATGAAACATAATAAAAAGTTGTGAATTTTGATATATTTTTTGTAACAATCAAATTATAAATAAAAAAAAATTATAGCACCCTAAATATTGTAAAAGGAAAATTGTGTAAAGTAAAGGTAAAAGGAAAGCAAATATTGTAATATTGTGCCTAGAATGTTAATAATGGACACATAGGATTTAGTCATTAAACATATGTATATATATAGTAGTAGTATGTATTACCACATTTTTTTAAAATGATGTATTACTACATTAATAAAGGAAATAACAACCTGGAATAATAATAAAAGGAGTCTCTTAATAAGATAATAATAACTACTGTAGCAATCCGTTTTATATTTCCAATAAGTAAGCATGCATGGATTCAAATATGATGATAATTTAGTAATAATAATAATAAATAAAACATTCAATCTGTTTGAAATAAATTTGTACGTGTAAAGTGACAAAAAAACAAAGGAGAAATTTGACTTTGCACCCCACTTTTTGGGTGATATTCGACTTTGCATACATTTTCAAAAAAAATGATTTTGCACCACATTCCACTTAAAAGTCTTTTGACTTTGCACTCCATCATCAATTTTTCTTCTCAAAATGGTCTTATGTGTTGGGGTGTAAAATCAAAGTTTTTCAAAATAGGGTGCAAAGTCCAATATCACCCAAAAAGTGATGTGCAAAGTCAGATTCCCCCAAACATAAAAGTGGCATAAACGAAGTTTTAACAGTCATTACTATGGTGTATTGAAAAATTGGAAGTGACACAAGCAAAGCAGATTTTGGGAAATTTTATACTCCATATATATTACATAAATTGGAGATTGAAAATGCATTGGAAAAAGTGTGGGCCCATGTACATATGATTCGGAAAGGTAACTCAAAAGAAATTCATACAATAAGTGAATCCTGTATTTTTGTATCAAAAAATTAAAATGTTATGTCCAAGTTTTGTCCAAAAACACCGTCATTGCACCAACTTTAGGTAGCTAAAACTTGAATAATTTTCCAATATAAGTACCAACACAAGATTTCAGTTCACCACATTAAGAGCCAGTTTGATAACACTGAAATTTGCTGAATCGGTTGATTGTGCCAATAATTCTGAAGTTTTTGGTGAAGTGGCTGAGTTGCCCATTTCTGCTTAATTATGAAAATAATACATGAAAAAATAACTAAAATGATCTTATGCAGTAGCTTCAACCAATTCAGCCAAAAAAATAACTCCAACCTTACTTAATTTGATTATTAAACAACTCAATGCGCAAAACTAAAACTTATGCATTTGGTGAAAAGGTTAGTTAATAAGCTTAAAAGGGGAATTTTTCACAAACAGCCCAAAAGTAAAAAATATCACTTTTTTCACTTGTTCAACTTTCTTTAAAAAATGGACTAGGAATGGTTTTCTTTTCAACAATAGACCATTACCAACATAGCTACTTGTTAAGTAACGGCTGCTGATTGCATCATTCAAAAATACTATCGGATTGCAAAGGGAAGATTGAAAATCCATTAGTGTGTCAACTTTATGCTCTATACCAACACTTAAAAATTCATAATTTTAGAAAACTAAGTGAAAAAAATGAAAAAATGACAAAAATTCATAGAAACTAAATAAATTTTGGGTGGTTGAACACCTAACACTTATAAAATACAATAAATGTATAAAAATTATAAAAGTCGAAAATAATAAATAAAATGTTATTAAAATACATAAACTAAAGTAAAATAAAAAGGAAAAGGTACAAAAAAACTCGAAACTTATAAATTGAGAAAACAAATTATAAACAAATATGTAAAACCAGATAAAAAAATTTGGAACCGTTTCAAAATATGAAAAGTAGTAATAAATCTGTATGGAATAGTTTATTTTTTAAAATTGATAGATATACAGTTTAAAAATCATCAAAAAAATTAAAAATTAATAAAAACATTTTGATAGCATTTAAAAATTAAAATAAATATATAATATTTTGAAAAAATTTGAAAACATGAAATTAAATTTTTTATAGGTAAAATAAAAAAATAGAAAATCAAATTCTTCAAAATATTTTAAAGTAGAAAACGTATAAATGGTATAAAGATAAAAACAAAAATATAAAAAACAAAATCATAAAAAAATTGGAAAAATTGAAATTTTTATAAATTTCTTATTTAAAATTCTAAAAATGGTTACACAAGTGTAATAATTATTAATTGTTACATATTGTTCTTTGAGTTTTTTGTATTTCTTTTTATTAATAACTTGCAGTTTTTTGTTTTTTATTGTTTCACGGTGTTTCAAATTCAAATTTATCATTTTAGGTGTTTGTAGGTATATGTGATTATGAGTTTTTCCATCAAATATATAGCTGAAGCAATGCAACAAAAAGATGCAACAAAAAGCAAAAAGATGCAACAAAAAACAAAACAATGTAACAAAAAGCAACAACATGCAACAAAAAGAAACAAGATGTAACAAAAAGCAAAAAGATACAACAAAAAGCAAAAAATGCAACAAAAAGCAACATGAAACAAAAAGAAACAAGATGCAACAAAAAGAAACATGTGCACAATAACAATAAGCAACAAAAGAAAAGCATATGAAAGCTTTACAACAAATGTATATTTTAATCTACTACATTTATCTATTACTACGTATAACATTTGACTTGGTTCTTCTACTTCCATCTATTTTGCATCTTTATACACAATCCATCAAGTTTGTATCTCTTTTCTTCGTTTCTTTGTATATCTTCCCACCTTCAGCATCTTCATGTAAATATTTTCTTAGAATGTGCCTCCGATGAGAACGTGATCATTATGACCCAAACTCATAATGCTTTATTACCAAAAACCAACACCATGTACTAGTCTTGGTTTAAAAAATGCTCGATTACCTACATCATGTAATAGTTACATCAGAGAGCGTCATCACAGTAAACTTTTCATAACTTAAATTCAACGTAAAAAAACTAAAGGCGTTGATAGATGATCCAAATTTGACAATTGTCGGTCTGTCATAATGTGGAATAGATGCTTAAGAAGAATCCTGTCCAGAGGGACAGAAGCAACTGAATCATGGACGTGTTTTGATCTGGAAATTATGTTATCCGCTAATCTCTAAAGTTTATTAGAACATTTAACTCCGAAATTTAAAAAACATAGAAAAAGACATGTCAATTCAAAAATAAAACGCATCTATTATAATATAATAGCAAAAGGAAACTTCTTAAGGAAGTTGGCGCCAAAAAATGTGCAACCAAAATAATTCCAACCGGCGTGCATGACAGTAATGTTGCAATAAGTTATGAGAATGTTCTAGATTATAATGTTCCAAGTTATGTTTTTCGGTATTGCAGCGGACAAAACCCGATTAGTGCCGCACCCTTTCAGCTTCCAATGCATGTTCAAGTAATATATAATGCACTGCTTCTGCCGCCCAAGCTCATTCTTAGGGCCAATTGTTAAGGAACGCATGTTTAAATTGAATTCTTTAGCGTGTATCGTGTTGGTATATATACGTTTGAGCACAAAATGTATTTGCATTAAGTGCTCAAATTTAGTTTTTCAGCAAGATCAGCTCTTCAACGTTGTTGGCATTTGGAGCTTAATAAAAGATATTCATCGGGTTAAAACAACCTCGGCTGTGAAGGTTTGAGCTATGTGTGTTCTTCCATGTGCGTAAAAGGTACATCGTATGATGCATCAAAGAAGTCCTTAATTTGTTTTCAGCATTTATATATCAAATGAATTGCTATGAAAGCCTTTAATTAATAATGAATTTACGACTGTAAAACTTTGATTGTATTGCATGTTAAAGTGATAGAGTGCATGTGACTATGTGATCTAGATAATGTTGTAAAAGGGTCTTGGGCTGGAATATGCTTTATAATTTTCATACTTAGTGCACAATTCACTTGCATAGATAGATCTTATGATACCGTGAGTCGGTGAATTTGATACGTAGTACTCCGTATATAATTTCTATAGTACTTCAATGGTTAGAAATATAGTAGTTCTGGAAATATTACAAACTGAAATCTTTTGGAGCTGGGACACACACACACCAGTATATAATACTCCCCCGTCCCTTAAAACTCTGTCATCTTTTCTTTTTTGGGATGTTCCAAAAAACTTTGTGACTTTCCCTTTTAATCAATTATTTTGTGGTTTTTGTTATTTTTCTCTCTTCTGCACAAATCTCAACCACACAGTTTTTATATGGAATACCCACATGAATGTTATGAGCTACTTGCCTACTTCAACACAAAAAAACTTCAATACTCGATCAATTGTCAAGAAGAGCAAACCGAAAAGCATCACTTAAAATAAAAAGTATCCTGAAAATTCAACTATGTATAGGTTTATAGATTAAAAATGAAGATGGAAATTATTAGAACAGCTACATGTATACGCTTCTATTGAAAACACACACAAAAGTTTAGGTCTAATTAAAAAGCATTATAAACATTCGAAGCATATATTTTGCTCATTTTCCAACAGAAAGGATATCCCAAAAGAACCTAGAAAACATACATGGCATTGTTAAGATTCTGAGCATAACTTTTCATAAACAACTACTCCGTATTTTTTGGAGAAAATAAACAACTGTTGAAATTAATAATTTTATGTGAATAGAAACTAATCATTCAGACTTGATCATAAAACTTTACTCATCTTTCTGCAATCTCGGATGATCATGTCTATTGCCCGTTCCACAATTCATAACTTTCAGAGAGCAATATTGTGTAACGGAAACCGAAATTTCGAACGAGGAAGTACGTGAAGATAATCGATTTGGGAGATGTGTAGATTTGAGAGATAGGTGACTTCTCTAATGGAAGTCGATATTTTGGTGGTAAGAAATTCAGAAAATATGCTACCACAGAAACTAAAGAAGCGGGAACCCAGGCGATGGATCAAGTAACCTGAAGAAAAGCAACGCTGTGACGGAAAATGAACGGCCTGACTAATTAAGTGAAAATCCTACCCGAACACATTATCGTAATTATATATTTATATGACTAACTTATGGTTAACTCTTAAGTTTTAACCTAATGGTTTGGGCTCGAATTCAAAAAGGCATTATATGGGGTTTAAACTTTATTGTGAAAATGAATATAACGTTGGTTAAATTAATTTAAACTAAAACCACGTGTCATCAATTTTCAATCTTCGCTTTTACATTACTATTTTGTGTATATTATTGACATTTATATAGTTATTTTCTTTTCCGGTTTTATACTGCTATTATTAGGTGTGTGTATTATATAGTGTATGTTGTATTCAATGTTCATGTTTTATATTTGTACAAAATATATATTCCACTGTGCACCCGTGTTCCACCGTGCATCGCACGGGTGACATACTAGTTTAGACAAAAGCAAATTGGAAAATGTAAGCAGGGAGGGCTACTTTACGTGTGCAAACGAAGTGATTAACTTACTACCTTATCACAGACTGCATATGGTGCTCTCAAGGATCCTGGTAGGGCTTAGTCAAGGATAGGGCTGCTAACAAGGTGCTGCCATTTGGGCCTTAGACCGAGAGTACCCTACGGATTTCTATTGGGAACTGAAGTCGAGTGCTTGAATTCCTACAGTACTCAATCTAATGAATTCGATACAAAACAGAGTTAACAAATAATTATACTAGTATTATAATGTAAAGAGACACTTATAATAAGGAAACCATACAAAATTAAAAGAGAAAAATAGAAAACTACAGTCCTAAACAAAGCACCTGATTAGAAAAATATATACCAATGATTGCAAAACTTTATTTTACCAAAAAGAAATACTCTATAAACAAATAAGTCAATAAGATATAAGAATTTTGGGATTATAATTAAAACATCAGATGTTTAGCATGCCTCATATTCTTCATGGGGTGAGAATATATTAGGTAAAATAAACTTCAAAAGGGGCCAAAGTTCTGCCAAGTTTTTTCTGGAGAGGTGTTCCAGTGAACGGGAGCTTATTAGCGGCATGTAACAATATTAATATGAACACCAAATGAGTACCATGCATTTTTTATTGCAGTTTCTCTTGTGAGAAATGTGAAACCTAGTTGGGATCCAGGCTCAAACAAATGAATTAAAGGAAAGACCGAAGACTGACATTAAATTGCAGCGCATGTTGTAACACTAATCAATTAAACTCCAAAACAAAGGCAAATCAGATACCATTCCAGTAAATTTCGCATAGAATCATTAAGGTGATTTTGAAGCATCAAATTTATTTTCCTCAGATCTATCATTGACACAAATTAGACGATGAGCTAAGTTTCAATAAAAGATCCATATCAATTCAAATACCTCTCTGTACATGGAGTGAGAAAAATAGTGTATACCTCACTGTTGATGTTCATCTCGGAAAGCTCCGTTCGATGTTCTATGTTGCTACTTTCTATATGATGTTAGTCAAAGAAGATAAAGAAGTTGGTTTCTCCTAGAAGTGCAGGGAGTGCGGAAGAGTTGTAGATCACTCTTCGAAGATCGGGAAAAGCCACCATCCTACTATCGTCGATCGGAAGCTATTGCCGTCAGAGGCATAAGCAGCGGACATGATTCGATCTAAGGAACTTGGTGAGACTTGGATGAATTTACATATGTATTTTTGAGAAGAAGATGGATTGGGAAGAAGATGATGCGAGACAAATTGTTGGGAGCCTGGGAGATGGATACTCCTCCAACTTTGGATTGAAATCGGCGAGTGTGAAGCTTGAATTACCAGCGCCCAACATTGATCTCCAGAGTCCGAGACAACTTTGATCGATTTAGGGGTTAGGTTTTAGTGGTCTGAGATAGCTGATAGGGGGAAGGAATCAGCAATACGAAACGGAAAGGAGGGCTGGGTAGAAATCCAGTCTAAAAGTGAAATAAAAAAATAATATTGAAAAGAGAAAAGTTAAAAATGAAAAGAAAGATCAACTAGGCCATAAATGATATCCTACATGAAAAAATAGATTGTATCGGTAATTTGCACGCTTAAAAAGGGACCACCAAACAGGTTTTAAACCAAGTATGCGTATGTTATTGAGAAGGATGATTTGAAGAAGTTAGGGAATCATGGAAATTGTTTTAGAAGATCTCAAGCGTGTTTCTATTAAAAATATAACGTTAATCAAGATCGAATATCGATCTAATAATGAAACAAATGTAATTATTTAGAATTTTTAAGCATTGGAACATTTTAATGCAGAGACAATAAGATAAAGTGCTCGTCATGAGCAATTGAGCAGATTTGGCAGAACATATTAAACAATACCTCAATAGTGAACATGTATGGAGAATGATATGTTTTTTTAATCGTAGGAATCGATCAAACTAAAACATCTAGCGCGGTACCATTTTAGTAATTGTCATAACTTCGTAGTTATTTGATTTATTTTATAAAGATATCAAGATTTTATTACACTTCAGGTGACCCTATTCTTTCAATTATTGCTACTAGCACTTATCTGTCATTTTTTTGAGAATATGTCTTTTAGGTAATATGCTAAGAAGAAAAAACTATTTTGGCACCCATAAGTAATGTTGTTGAGATTATCAATCATTATATGATTTCGTTGAAGCATGAAGAAATGAAGACATATTCGAGTTTTGACAACTCATGTTCACTTGAATACAACATTGGCACTGAATCCGATGAATAACAACTATGTAAATTGTGCTTGAACACCATCAATGCATCACTGATTTATGCATCAATGCATAAATTGAGACCAAAAAGTTGTGTTCTTATTATGCTAATGAGAAACATTGACGAGTCATATGACTTATGTCACGCCCCGGACCTAGCCGGACACGTCAACAACCCGCCGTACAGTACGAATAGTCAACCGTAGTCCAACTCATCCATACTATACAAGGCGTCATGAATATCATTCACACATAATACATCCATAAACAAACACAATGTAAAACATTCATTTAAAACAGCGGAAGCATTAATACAATTGTTCAAGCCACACTTGGCATAACTAGGCATACAAGCCCCCAAAGTAATTGTTCAAAAATAATATTCATGAGCATTGTTATAATTATTTTGAAAACAGGAAACAGAAGAAGCACGAACCACGTCTTCTCCCTTGAATATCCCCGAAGCAACGGGCGCCGGTAGCAACCTTCAAGTTCTACCTGAAACTGTGAGGTGGCCTCCCCCGTGAAGGGGAGGTCAGTACTTGGAAATATTTGACAAGTACAATAGCAACTATACTAAGTATAATCAACGTTTTAACTTCCAAGACCCTCAAAATAGGGTGATATCATAATATAAATAACAATTTATATTTCCCACTTATTATCTTTGTAACAAGTGAATTTATTCATTTGTCGGCACACGACCCTTCTTATATGTTCCTTTTCATTTAGCATTTGCACAACCCAACCCTTGGGTCTTATTATTTCTACGGGACTTGCTACCGCTGTCCGAGACCTCATGAGGCTCCCGGTTCGGACTCCAACATCCCGCCCCTGGACTCGTACCCCTCATCCCGTAGGAAGGTAAGGCCCTTCGGGGTCCTATCTTATGTGTTACCGCTACCGGAACCTAGTTAGGTCTCCGATTCGGATTCCACCCTAACCCGTGATCACGATGTAAGTCCATGCTATCCAACCCCGCTCTCTAGAGTCGGGAAGGGCCATGGTCCTTACTATTTCCATAATTCAATCGGCTATCCACAAGAATTACCGATCACACCCGTAGGCCAATCCTATACTTAGGATCAATTTAATATTTACACTATCTTGGGTATCCCTTAAGGCATACCCCTAGTATAACTTAAAGTTCATACTTTCCTACCTTAAAGCATCTCTTAAGACTACTTAAGGCATAACATTTCATAATCCAACCTTAGGATCAATCTCAACAACATTTCATTTTAATGTCCAACTAGTATCTTAATACTAGTCAAATTAATATCAACAAACCAAGTTCTCAACTCATAGTCATATGGACAATCCCAACTGATTTTCCTTTGAAAACATCATTTATCTCAATATCCAAAATATCACTTTTAATCACTCATATATTCTAATATGAAGAAAAGTATATTTCAACACATGTTTCATAATAAATTCCACTTTCAAGTCAACATAGTCATAACCCATGAACATACACAATTCATTCGTAAATTTGTATATCATACTCCTTTTTCTCTGGACATTTAGTCTTTTCATTTTTAGGCATTATTAATCATTAATAACCCATAAAAAACACATTTAATTACCCTCGGTAATCTCATGAAATTAACTCACTAATTATAAGCAATATAGTCAGCCATCCTCACCTTATGGAGTGCTGAAATAGTTGCCTTTGCTAAGCCCCTCGATCAATCCCCGTTCTAGGCCGATTGAAGGTGTAAAACTGAGCTGCTGGGCAAAAGCCGGGCGGCTTTCACGAAAGCCGGGCGGCTTTCGTGTTCTGCAGAAACGGGCAGCTCCCTTAAAGTGGCGGTTTCCGGTGATTTCGACTCCTATCGATTCAACAACTCTTCTAAGTTAAATATCACCACTTTATATCAATATTCTACACTTTTAAACGTGTAGAACATCATGTTTAATCCACCATATGATTTCTTAAAAATCATACACCATAAAACTAGTTAAAAGAATTGTTTGTTGAGTCCTTACCTCAAACACTCTCCTTTTCTCCTTGGATTTCTTCTCCTCTTGCTCCCTTCGAATTTGACCTTGTTGAAGGCTTATTCCCTGAGCTCTCTCTCCCCCTTAGCTTATTCAGATGGTGCAAAATGAGGTTGGAAAGATCCCCTCAATCACCCAAATATTGAGATGGGAGTGGGGTTTGGAGGGTGTGGGTTTTTGTCTCAAGGAGGCTTCCTCCTTCATGCACGCCCCTCCCATGTTCTGGTGTCCCTCCAGCTCCCATTAAGTCAACTAGAGCAATTAAAAACGTGGGGTGGCCCCCACTTATGTGGGAGGTCATCCCATTATGTCCCGGTGTGTACAATCGGCCCCGAAAGTTGTATTTCTCGGACTGTTTTAATCCTATTTTATTTTATCGGGCCAAATAAAATATGTGACTCGTTCCCAAAGATTATGGGCTTTTAGAATAGATGCACATTCCCCAACATTAATTTAGAAGTCCCCGAAACTCATTTCGGGCTGTTATCCGCTAAATTACCAATACCGGCAATTGGGCCCCGTTTGACCAACCGGTCAACTCCATGCCTTTCTTATGGCCCAAATAAAATATCCACCACCATATACATATTATCTAGACCAAGATGAATATAATATGTGGTTCGGGAATTATCGGGCGGTCCCCGTTCCCGCTGTGGGCTCCACATGCAATTTTCTATTCACGTAAATTAAATAATAAAATTTACAATTACGCAAATTCATAAATCATCTTTCAAGGTTTATTACATAATTTACTAAAAGTAAATGTGCTCGGGGTCGGTGTTACAACTTATGTAATGTGACTCGCTTGATTATTACTTGGTTGTGTAATTGCAATTTAGAGGCAAAGCTTATATTCGAATAAGTATTGGTCAAAAGGTTTTAAGTTCATGATTATCATTAGTGGTCCCGTCGGATAACAAAATTTCTTTCAAATTTCAAAGCAAGTATTTTTTGTCACCGTTTCATTTGTCATAATGATAAACAAAAGTTAAGGATAATCTCTACAGCAAGTGATCATATATCATCCAAAGTACGTTATGCACATAGTCAAGTGTCCAAGAAGTGTGTTGGACCGTTATACACAATGCACTTAGTATGGTCTTGTCCTGTCGATACCAAGTGATATAACAGGGATTGATTTGAGACTTTGCTGTATCAAGGAATTGATCCGGTATGGTGATGGTGCCATCAACATAGGACTCAAGACCTAACCCAATGAGGGTTGCATGGACCTGAGATTTCCACACAGGGTAATTTGCGGTGGTGAGTTTGATGGGGAAGTGAGTGGAGGTGGTGACAGTTATGATGGCTATGGCCGAATAAGCAAGAAGCAAGAGGAAAAAAAGTTGAATCTCTTTAGAGATACACTCTTGATACCATGTAGAGAAGAATAATTCTCATATATTGAATGAATATCAAGTGTTACAATGTACAATATATATAGCCTCTCATGAATGGAGAGATAGGGATGAGATAACAAACTCCCTATGATGAAGTGAGTAATTCTATCTATGAAGTGAGTAAATTCTATCTATAACTACAAAAACTTTTTGAAATACAAAAATATGATCATTTTTATATTTGGACAAAAAAGTGACTAGATCTATCTACATGTCTCGTTCTTCGTGTTCCTCTCATCCCAATGCTTCTTTCTTTTGATTCCCATTCTCCTACCACCCTTCCATTCTCCATCTCCGAACTCCTCCCCTACAGCTCTAGTCTTCAACTCCCAAGCTCCGGCCTCCATCATTAGCCACACGACCTGGCGCGGGGACTTCGATCCAGACGGTGAGATGAAGACGGCGTGGCTGCGGCGACGGCGATGACCATGGAGACGAAGGATCTGAAGTTCCACATCACAAGGGTGAGGTGATGACGGCGTGGCCGCTGACCTACCTCTTCTCCTTCTCCTTTCTTAGTCTACAATCACTCGCCTCAGATATGGAGCTTCACCACTACGATTGCTTCGATTGTAACGAAGATGGCACAATTAGGATTTTAGATCCGATATTGGTGGCTAGTGTTGCGATGGGGTGAGTTACAATAGGAAGTGTGGCGGCGGATGGTGGTGGCATGGTGGAATGCAGCAGTTGCAGGGTTGGGGTGTGTTGTGCAGCGATTTTACAGGGGCTGGGAGTTGGGGTTAAGAATGGGGCTTGTGGGGTCACTGTTTAGGGCGGCGATGGTTGGTGGCGGTTGGCGATTGCCGGTTGGCAGTTGCCGGTGTGTGGGCTGAGTGTGGGTGTGGGGCAGCAGGGGGTGACAGGGGTGGGGTCTTGAGAGGGGCCCGGTGAGGTTCCCCGCCCGAAAGTGGCGGTGGCAGGTTATATGCGGTGGTGGGAAGTGGTGGTCGCCGATGGGGGTGTAGGTGGGACCGTGGGAGGTCATGTGGCTGGTGGTGACCTAAGGTGGCGGGTCGTGGCTGGAGCCATTGTGGAGGTGTCACTTTGACTGGAGGCCATGTCACTTTGACCGAAAGCTGTGTCACTGTGGTGATGTCGCCAGAGGTCATGTCACTATGGTGGTGTCACTGGTAGTTGTGTAACTGTGGCGTTGTCACTAGAGGTTGTGTAACTGTGGCGGTGCACCGAAGGTTGTGTAAATGTGGTGATGTCGCTACGGAGTTGTCACTGCAAATGTGTCATTGTGACCGACAGTGGCGACAACAGTGGTAGCGGCGACAACAGTGGCAGCGGAGACACGGATGATGGAGACGAAGATGTCACTACATATGTGTCACAGTGACAGATGATGGTGGATATGTCACTGTTGAGATTAGGTGCGGAAGTGTCACTGTGCAGTAGTCACATTTTTGTCTAAATATAAATATGATCACTTTTTTAGAAATTAGCTTTAATTTAGTTATATTAAGGGGAAAACCCCATTTATAGAATCAATAATTCTCGGCAATGGTTTTTAACTCATTTTTAGTACAATGGTTGTTTGCAATTGTCTTTTCTCCTTACTTAAATTTTCCGTAGACTTTTTCTTTTGTCTCTCACTTGTCACAAGTAAACATAGATCCGATTCCAGAATCAGACTAGACAAACTGACTAACCGGTCATGGACTAGTACCGGGTCGGAAGGTGGGTATCGGGATGATCTCGCTATGCAGGGTTTGCAAATTAAATTTTGACTTTTATCATATTATGATAAATAAAATTGAACAAGAAGATTGTACACCAATATTGATACACAAGATAAACTTAAAAGAAATTAAAAAGTGATTTTTCATACGACGTTGAGGTGAGATCGTTCGGTTCTTGAAAGAAAATTAGCCTCTATTGTGCCTCAAACATAGAAGATTTTACATTTCCCAGCATAAGGACGACGAGTGATAACAATGATTGATAGTTGAAAGAGTAACAACATAGATTTACATATATGGGTGGATACAAAAAAGTTTATTATTGGAGGCACAAATGATGTGATACTATATAGTAATATACATCAAAATTCTAACATGCATAAGTGTAATATTAATAATATAAATACTCATGTAATAACAAGTATTAAATTTTATATGATTTTTATCAAGACCGCAGAGTCACTACTACAAATATGGCATATCACGTCGGTTATTTGACCCATGCAATGTCGGTTTTGCAAGTGACGTTAAAAGTTTGGTCTTTATAGCTCCCCACATATTACGTTAGTTTTAGAACCGTCATGAGAAGTCACTTTCCACGTTGGTTTTGCTTTAAACCCGACATTATATTCCGGTCATTGAACATTAGAAGTCGGTTTTAAGGATAATCAATATGGATTAGTTCTGTGTATGACTCTTTATTTTGAAGAATAGAAGTCAGTTTTAAATTATCAAAACTGCCAACATATCAAACTTTCCAATTCCATAAAAACGTATAGAGACCACAGAAAAAACCCGTTTAACATTAACAGTGTCTTCAATAACAATATATCAAAGATTAAAAAAACTAGTTCACGAATCCAAAAGGTGCCCTAATTCAACATTACAAAATATATTGCACCAATTCAAAATTTGTTCTAATCTAGTAGCATCTTAGTTATACTACATAATCAAGAAGAATTGAACGAAGCTCAACTCTTCAATGATCCCCTCGATGTAGTTCCCTTTCTTGAATCTGTCACATCATCGTCAAGTTCACAAACTGTAAAAGCTTTACACCACATTCCCTCTGACAATATCTAGATCACCTTGTATATATTTATCATAAGGATCAAATATCTACATTAAAATAAGTAATGCGATATGTTAGTTATCGATATATTGTTTTGTTAAAATATTCATTTTCTTCACTATGTAATAAATTGTGTACCTTATTCGTGTTTTGATTTGTTTGTGCAGAAATAATGTCACGGTGGAAGACTGCATGTCATCGCCAGATACAAAGAGCTGCACGGAGGAGGTTTCCGACGCTATTGTTTCGGAAGGTTGTGCAGAGGAGGTCGTCAATTGTTGTGGTCCTGCGGACGTGCGCACCATTGAAGACGTAGAAGTGTCGTCCATGAGGCTAGAAACCCTAGCAGTTTGATACCATATGCAAAGTAATATTTTGTGGAATAAACGACATGCCCTTAGGGGAGCCTTAACCTCATATTTATAATAATACCAGTTTACAACAATTATAAATATGCCATAGAAGTATAGATTATTAGATCTTTCCTCTATAATTAGATAGTATACTGATTAAATTACCAAGTCCAACTACTGGAAATAGAGAAACAGTTTTGTGTGTTTGATATTTATACGAGTTTAGAATAATTAAAGTACTGTATAATTTGAATCAAAAGGACAAGCATTAATAGAAAAATCGATGGGGATTGGGGGCACTGCTTTTTCCAAATCGGCACACACGACATATTCATTTCCAAAATATAAATTTGTAACCGCTACAAATTTCAATTTTATTGGGGGCATGTGCCCTCATTCAATTCAAAAAACATTTGCCCTTGTTTGCATACTCATTATCCACTAATATGTTATTGGGCATTTCCCCCTCACGCAACGCGCGTTGTGAAACTAGTTTGATAAATAAAAGCGCAAATGGGCATATAGTTTCAGAGAATAATTTTCGGAAGGTCAAACGATTGTTTGTCCTTGAACTTAGCTAAGCCACGAACCCAATTAAAAGACATGCATTTGTAGCCATACACAATGTCAACGTAACTTCCACCATGCATCTATATAAACCTCCCATCCTCCAACCTTCTTCATTGCAGTCTTTCTCTAAGCAATATCAAGAGAATTGCTGCATTTTAGAGATTGAACAACATCTCCACACTGTAGAAAAAAACTTGAGAATGGCACGCAAGTTGGTTGTTCTTGCTCTTGTCTTCTTCACCGTCATCGGCATGGCTGCGGCTCAGGCCCCTGACTCCGCCGCTGATTCTCCTACTGACAATAGTGTCATTGGCACCCTCGATGGTGGCGCTACCACTGACGCTGCACCCGTCGGTGGGCCCATTCCTTCTTCAGTTTATGACAGCTTCTCCCCAACTGGGTCGCCCAACAACGCCGCCAACATTGCCGGAGCCTCCACCATTGCTGTCGCCGTTGTCACAACTGGTGTCATGGGGTCATTTTTCTTGTGATTTAGAAAAAAATATTGATTGGATCATCTCAACACCATGAATTAAACCTTACAATACATCATTTAATTTGTACTTTTTTTGTTCTAACTCATAAGTTGTGGATGTATATTGTTTAATTGTATGTAAAACTGATTTGTTTAAACATCATGAAATAAAAACAAAAAAGTTTGGATTTTCTTCTTGTGCATGCCTACATGTTGCTCTCTTATAGAAGTAGGCAACCATCCAAAACCTAAAAACTTAAGAGAAAATTCTAAACTAGTATTAAGTCATTACAAAAGTGTAAAAATAGGACTTAAATATTTTGTGTAATAACATATGAGTAAAAAGACATGAGTTGATAAAACTACCATTTAATTAAAGACCTAGATTTCTATATAAATATTATAAACGAATAATAAAATAAAAGCTTTATTTAGGTAATTGTTCTAAGTTATCTCTTTTTCATCAACAATTTTCTAGAAGTTATAATCTTTGGCAGTAACGAAATAAAGATTTTCTTTGGATCTCAATGATTGGCAACATATTTCAATGATGGTGACGTTCTTTAGACAGTAATGAAATAATGATTTTTTTATGTTTTTTTGTTTTTTTATTTTATTTATAACTTTTAGGGTTTTGGTCTGACTTCTTCTATGACCGAGAGTTATGTCCATTTCAAGCGAGCATGAGTTTGTTCTTCTCCTATCAATGTCTAGAGGTTGTATCTTTCTCTTCGGTGTAACTGATCGAGTGGTTCATTATTCATGGTTGGCGAGAGAGGTTCAACCTAACTAGTTCTTGTGAAGCTTCAACTCCCCCCCCGAACCTCCGCCTCACTTTAAGAAAAAGATATCGCTCAACTAGATCTTTTTGTTGGTGACTGGTCAAACCGATGATTCAGACATTTTTTGCTCAATTGAGTTTTCTTTGTTGGTTGCTAGTCAAACAAATTCTCCCTTTCTGGTGGCTGGTGAAGTCGGATCTTTTAGTTTTAATTTTATATTTTCTCTCTAGAAGGATTCTTTGAATCTTTTCCGTTCTATGTCTCATCACATTGTAGCCTTAGACTATTCATTGCTTGTATCTTTGCTACTATTTAATGAATAAATTAGTTATTTGATTTAAAAAAATACCCAGTTGTTCAAATTTGTGGCTTTTTCACAAGATTAATGATTAATTATGATAAACATTCATACTTTTGGTACATTAAAGTTTCACTTCAGAAAATAAAAACTTTTAAAAATCATTATCCATTAATGAACATTCATACTTTTGATCCATTAATGTTTCACTTTAGAAAAATAAAACTTTTAAACTATAATAAAATAGACATAATACATAGTATATTATACTGTGGTAAACTTGAGCAAATCATACCCCATCAGGCTTTAACAAAATCAGACCACAAGAGAGCATATTTACTTAGATCATACAAGATCATAACCACCGAGAAATATTCACTCTGAATGAAAAATTCTAACAAACATGGAAATCAATAACTTATAGTGTGTATCTTATTATGTAAACATAACACATCACCCAATTATGTAAACACCACCCATTTATGTAATGATTTCATAACACATTACAATTTATTTTAATACAGAGTATAGTTTAACAGTCTTGCCAAAATGACTTTTCATTGTCATCAGCTCAAAATATATTTATATATAATGCAAATATATTAAAGTTTTCTAGGAAAAAAGTATGAAAAATGTGTCTGTGGTTGGACCCATTTTAACAAAGTATGTCATGTGTTTAAACTCCGTTATTATATGAGGAGACCGGCGCCTGTTGTCGTTAGAAATTGCCAGAGTAAAATGACGAACAATAACTTTGATTTTCAAAAGTGTCCGAAAAGTTAAAAGAAAAATACCGGAAGATGCGCCTCATCAACGAGATCTCCGAACCATCTTCGCCTTTGATTTTTTCGGATCTGTTTAAATTATTTTTTTTAAAAAAAATCGTTAATATCACTTTTCCGGTGAGCTTTCCGGTGACAAGACGAAAGAAATGAGGGGAGCATCTAGTAATTCATAATTTTTGAATTTTTCTGATTTGTTTGGATTTTTTAAAGGATTTCTCATCGTACCATTCACATTTCTTTAATCGTTGAATTTTTCGAATATGTTTGGATTATTTTTTAGTGATATGTGCCAAAATCTATAACATTCACATTTCTTTAACCTTTGACGGTTCCGGATCCGTTTGGATTAATTTTAATGATTATGTGTCAAAATCTGTACAAATTTCACACAAGATATTTCTGATGTCAAAATCCTATTATAAATTTCCAAAACTTATTTACTCTTCATTCTAGAAGTTTCCCATCAAAAACTTACTCCCTCCGTCCCATTTGACTTTGCTAACTTTGCTTTTTTTGTTGTCCCAAAAAACTTTGTCACTTTCATATTAAAGCAATTAATTTGTGGTTCTGCACATTTCTCTTCCTCTGCACAAATCTCAACCACACAGTTTTTACTATTCTTATTTCTCACCTACTTTGTACTCGGCAAAGTCCACCGGGACGGAAGTAGTATTTACTTATTCACTCGGTCCATCAAAATGGTGCGAATTGTGGTCATTTTGGAAACTAAGGTAAATGTTTCATTGTAATCAATCCCTTCTACCTGTTGGTTGCCACGAATGACTAAACAGGTTTTACATCATTCAACTGAACTAGTGCTTGTATATTTAATTTTGAAAACCCACTTACATCGAATGAGAAATTTATGCAAAGGACGAGGATCTTTCACATCATCATTATAACATGTAGGCTCTTTATGATCGGATAACACTATAAAAAAGCTCTATGCGGCAAAGAAAAATTATCATATTTTAGGTAACATTGTTTTTTTTATAGGAAAGGTATTCATCATCCTTAATGTTCTCTCTATCAAATACAAAAAATTTGGTCGGTGAACATCTTAGATCATCTCCAATGCAACAATTTGCACGGTGCACATGTGACATTACAAAAATATATAGAAACATAAAAAATTATCATCAGCATTTCTCACATTCTTTTCAAGGTTTTATATAAATTTTGGTAACAATGACAACCACAATTTCTACATCTAGACATTTTTTTGACATTGTGATTTTTTTTACCAAAAATATATAACACCGTTCAAATAAGAAGACAACTATTTTGTTTACTAATGTTTGTGTGTCTATCTCTCTCATGTCCCATGACGTGCACCGTGTACATTGTGGTTTTGAAGACGCTCTTAATGATCAATGAATCAGAGATAATCATTATTTTAAATCTCCCAACCCCAATTCCCCAATAACAATAATTGCCTCTCCAGGCCTTGAAGATTGAATGTCAATGTATTTACTAAGTTAACATCAACCTTTAACTGAGTTAATTTTCACATATTTGATCATTTAAATTTTAAATTCAATGTTTTTTGATTGAAATATGTCGATATATTTACTTACAATTTGTTCATTTATTTTTTCTTAAATAGAGTCAAGAGTATTTACCCCGTATATGATAAATGTATTGACATCGAAAACATGCTTATTATGCATTTCCAATGTAGAATATATGGATATTGAAGATCCACTAGATAGTTGTGTTTATTTAAGATCACTTTTTTATTAGGATTAAAGAGATTTTTAATGCAAAATATTTGGATTTCAAATTTCCTATGTTCCATTTTTACATTTACCTATTACTCTTCAATTTATAATACATCGATTAAATATTTCGGCCGTGCATGCAACACATGAGTGAAATACATAATTGTCTTTATAAAATATTTGATGTGTCACTTTGGATTTCAATAATTTTGTTTTAATCATTACAAGATTATTTATTTCGATCATCAACACACGGGTGTAATACATAATTGTCTTTATAAAATATTTGATGTATCACTTTCAATTTCAATATTTTTGTTTTAAGAATGGTAGTCTTAACAAATATCGTACCATTCTAGTCATATTTCTTTAATAACCTGTTGGAAGAACTATCAAATAAGCTCTCGAATTTACATAAAAAGTGAAAAACAAGTCATTTTATTGGATGCTCTGTCCGATCATCGTCATTTGGGAAGGCTTCCGGTGGAATTTTTTGATGAAATGTTTTGAGCATCTTGCTCATTAAGTCTAGTTTACCAACACGAAATTTCAGCTAAAACTTCAACCGAGAAAGACAGTCAAATGATATTCTGAAAATCTGAAAGATATTGTGCTGTTTAACTGGACAGTTATCTTCAAAAATTCATTTGAATGCCTTCTCGATTGAATATTTAGCTGAAATTTGGTATGAGTAAACTAGACTTAATGAATAATATGTTCAAAAAATTTCATCAAAAAATTCTACCAGAAACCTCCCCAAATAACGACGGCAGGAAAAAGTTTCCTACAAAAGAGTTTATTTTAGTTCTTTTTATGTAAGTTGGAGAGCTTATTTTATAGTTCTTGTTTTTGGTTTTGGAAGGAGGCGTGGGTTTAGTTTGCTAGGGCAAAACCAATCTCTTCTCTAGAGTGCCCATCTCTACTGACTTCAAACTCTATTCTTCCATCTCAGTCGACCGCGCTGAGAGACTGAGAAGAGAAGTCGCGAATACGATTGAAAGCGAATATAAATGGCGTTGGCGTTCGATGAGTATGGCAGGCCGTTTATAATCATAAAGGAGCAGGAGCAGAAGACGAGGCTCAGAGGCATCGATGCCCAGAAATCTAACATTTCCGCCGGCAAGGCTGTTGCTCGCATCCTCCGCACTTCCCTCGGCCCCAAAGGCATGGACAAGATGCTTCAGAGCCCTGACGGAGACGTGACCATCAGTTTGTCATACTCTCTTTGATTTGATCTTACTGCGCTGATGAATATTGTGTGTTCTATTTGGTCTGAAGTCTTAGTTCAGCTCTTACTAGTACTTGTCGCGACTTAGAGATGTAGATTCACATTTGCTTTTTGTGTGATTAGTGCCTATGTGCATCCTTTCTTTTATCAGGATAGTAAATTGTTAGTTACATAGAAGTTACGACTTCAAAGTATCCTCGCAAATCATATGTTGCGTCAAGCTGTCAAGAAATACTACATTCTTGATAAAAAATGGCTTCATTTTCTACATAGATGAGCTAGTAGTTTGAAAAGGGGGGCTTTAACTTTGATGCCAAAGCTATTTAGAATTGTTCTCTAAAGAAATCCAATTTATTTTTTATAAGCAAATTTGATGCTTCATTTGGTAAAATGGTTTGTATTTTATATATTTTTGCTAGTTAGTAGTTACCTCATTTGTACTCCAGTTCCCTTGGGAGTATAGTTGCAATGTCTGATCTTAACTTTTGGATACTAACTAAAACTCATAGGAGTAGATTGTACAAATGTGTGGTTTATTCTCAACTGTTTAGCTATTGTTGTGCTTCCACTTTTATTTGGTGGTTTATTCTCAACTGTTTAGCTATTGTTGTGCTTCCACTTTTATTTGGATAACATTGTGAGAATGTGGCAAGTTTTCTTATCCTTTTAAAATTTTTCTCAAATCTGAAAATATAATCCCTTGATTCCCTTCTATGGCAGCAAATGATGGTGCAACCATCTTGGAGCAGATGGATGTGGACAATCAAATTGCAAAGCTGATGGTGGAGTTGTCACGAAGTCAGGATTATGAAATTGGTGACGGAACTACTGGAGTAGTTGTCCTGGCTGGGGCACTTCTAGAACAAGCTGAAAAGTTGCTAGAACGTGGAATTCATCCTATCCGAGTTGCTGAAGGATACGAAATGGCATGCAGGATTGCTGTTGGACATCTGGAGCGCATTGCACACAAGTTTGAATTCAGTCTGAATGACATTGAGCCTTTGGTACAAACTTGCATGACTACCCTGTCATCAAAGATGTAAGTTGTCAGTTAGGCTCAAACATGTGAACCTTACTGTCTTGCTCTGTGTATATATGGCCTGAAAGGCTGAAACATTGAAACTGTTGCATGTTGTGTTGCATATCTATGCAATCAACAATGTGCATTTTTAACTTCAGAATACCAAAGAGATTGCCCTATGTGATAATTTTTTTTATTACTGTATAGTTTTCATTTATTTACTTAGTTGAACTTGAACCTACATAAAAAGTAACAACTTTAAACCGAAAACTTATATTACATCTGTCCCAATATCAAAGTAATAGTTTACTAATCACTGGTGAATGCAGTTCACATTTAATCTCTAATTTTGTGCATCAGACTTTTAACATATTTAAATTTAAGTTTTACTTTATAAGAACTTTACTATAGTTTATGAATATGTAAATTTTAATTTCTAATTCTAATTAGAATATTGCCTAGGAGAAGTTTTCTTTGTCTCAGTGAAACCACAAAGTACGCAATGCTACTTTCATTTTCGGACTGAGGAAGTAGTTTCAAATTGATATCTACAAATGCCTTTGCCTTATTTCCTTTTGCATGCAACCACAATATGGGGTATTTTGTTTTTTATATTATGTGGTCAAAATGCCTTCGTTTTTTATACAAATGTAAAAACGCTTCAATGGAAAATGCATTATGTTAAATTGTTTGTCCGCATATAGCATGTGATTTGTTTATGATTTTTTTATTCCTACGCCTAACCACATTTTATCATTATGAACTCTGATGATTGCAGTGTGAATAGATGTAAGCGTAGCTTGGCTGAAATTGCTGTCAAAGCAGTTCTGGCTGTTGCAGATTTAGAGAGGAAGGATGTCAACCTGGACCTAATCAAAGTGGAGGGGAAAGTCGGAGGAAAGCTTGAGGATACAGAGCTGATATATGGCATTGTTGTTGACAAAGACATGAGTCACCCACAAATGCCTAAGCAGATTGAGGATGCAAATATTGCCATCTTAACTTGCCCATTCGAACCCCCTAAACCCAAGACCAAACATAAGGTTGACATTGATACTGTTGAGAAGTTCCAGACTTTACGCCTGCAGGAAAAGAAGTATTTTGATGACATGGTTCAGCAATGCAAGGTAAAAGCACATGCATTAATTTTGGTATAAGGGAATGTTGAATAAAATTGTGAACTGTGAGGGAATTTAGGATTTCATACTGATTTTTAAGGGAGTGTTAGAAAGGGAAAATGAAAGATGAATGGTTTTGAAAGAAGTACAATACCTTTTTTTGGTTTTTAAAAAAAGAGATTTGAGTGGATTGGCGGATGCTGAAAGATGAAGTTTCAAATGCTTTTTCAAAGTTGCCATTTATTCCTCCTTCTCTCAGACTTTCTTGTAATTAATAAATGTCATTCTGCATGTTGTATATTCTGCTTTATTGACTCCGTGCGGAAGTGATTAATAGGAAGGTCAATGGGATCCATCCCTCTCCTTTCTGACCTTAATATTGTTTTTACAGTTCTTGTAGTAGATATATAAAATATATAGATACAAAGCAATATGTGAATCTTAAAACCGTGTACCCCCCTTAAATAAGACTGGTACACTTTTCTTGATTATTGGTTTGGATTTCTGTACATTCTTTTATATCCTAAAGTACCCTTCTTCACCCTCATCGCGGTTATAGTTGATTTGGTTTTCACGAGATCTTGGTTCCCTTTTGACCTTGCTATCCCTCGCTCACAGGATGTTGGTGCCACCTTGGTTATTTGCCAATGGGGATTCGATGATGAAGCAAACCACCTGCTAATGCACAGAAACTTACCTGCTGTTAGATGGGTTGGTGGTGTGGAGCTGGAGTTGATCGCAATAGCCACAGGTTTGGACATAATTAGCGATTGTTTCTCTTGGTGCATTATTATTTACTATGGTTTCTCATGGTTTTTTGTTAATGCTATTCGGCCTAGGTGGGCGAATTGTACCAAGATTTCAAGAGTTGACCCCAGATAAACTTGGCAAGGTAGTGCTATTTCTCTGTTTTACTGTGCCGTGCTGGTTATGGTTTATATAGTCTACCTGTGATGTTCTTTTAAGTGAGTTAAGTGACTAAAATACATGTGATTGAGATTACCTCCATTTTTAAAGGATCAAATTTCTGAATCAAAAGTAAAAACGTGAGATAATTCAATATTTGGATCTTATGTAACAGAACTTTTGCTCTTATTTGATGAATACAGGCTGGACTGGTCCGAGAGAGAGCTTTTGGTACAACAAAGGATAGAATGATTTATATTGAACACTGTGCAAATTCACGAGCTGTGACTATTTTCATTCGTGGTGGTATGCTGTTTTACATTTTGCAATTTCTTCTCTAACAATACTGGGTTAGACCTTTTTACAACACATTCTTCTCCTGCCAATGTTCTTTATGAATTAAAGCATTAGCGCATTAGTATTTGGATGTATGACTTTAAATATAAACGAACTTTTGGAGAAGTTTTGATTAGGATTTGAAGTTGACCCATGTCTCCCAACGATGTGTTTACACTATGCGGTTCATATATGTTCTCTTAATTTTACAAACACAGCTTAGTGATACTGTGACACTTGCTATCTTTTGACCATAGTAGCTTCATGCTCCCCTTAGGAACACCAACAACACATTCAGCTATGGTCTGTGGGGTAACTCCACAATCAGGTTACTCTTTGAGCTAAAACACCTTTTTTGTGTTTAATCAGGTAACAAAATGATAATAGAGGAGACAAAGCGCAGCGTTCATGACGCTTTGTGTGTTGCCAGAAATCTTATTCGTAACAACTCAATAGTATATGGCGGCGGCTCAGCTGAGATCTCTACATCAATTGCTGTGGGAGCAGCTGCTGATAAATACCCAGGAGTTGAGCAGGTAAGAATTCTACTTTGTTTATTTTTTCTATTGCTTCAACTTTCATAAGTTAGTAATTACTTCTAGATAAATCCTCATGAATCTTCTTTTGCAGTACGCAATCAGGGGATTTGCAAGTGCTTTAAATGCTGTCCCCATGGCCCTTGCTGAGAATAGCGGTCTTCAACCCATTGAAACACTATCTGCGGTTAAAGCACAACAAATCCAGGTTAGTTTGACAAAAACATGGCAAAGGAATCAGTAATAAACTAATAATTAGTAGTCCATTTGGAACTCCAGAAATTCTTGGAAAAGTAAATAGCAGAGGCATTTTTTAAGGAGATAAAATTTAAAAAAATCCAAACTAAATAAATTCATTTGACTTGTTTGTTCAAAACTATTTTTTATTCATTTCAATTGTTAGGATTAAAAATCACGATAAATGTAAAATTAGTTAATATTATTTATAATAGTTGATTTCATAGTTAAAACAAAACATTAAATGCTGCTATTTTTGCATTATTTTCTCATTCCATATCATTTCCAAGGGTCCAGGCCAAAACTAAAATTGCACCCTTGCCACTATTTTGATTTCTCAATCGCCAAGGGCTTTCTCCAGGTACTGATTTTTTGAAACTATGATCTGCACATATGCAGGAAAACAATCCTTGCTGCGGGATTGATTGTAATGATGTAGGCACAACTGACATGCGTGCTCAAAATGTGTTCGAGACTTTGATTGGGAAGCAACAACAGGTTATGCTTGCAACTCAAGTTGTTAAGATGATTCTAAAGATTGATGACGTCATCACTCCTGCAGAGTACTAGTCATTATTAGGTAGTTGAAGAAGCATTTTGGATGAAGTTAGATAATGTTAACGCTTCTACCTACATCTAGCTATGCTTTGTACTTCAATGAATTTTTGTTGGTTTGGTGCGTTGACATTCTTAACTAAGCTGGTTGTTTTTCTCGTCTGGGATAAAGATGATCGTAATTGGAAACATTTTGGTTGTTTGATGGGGTTTATCGTAATTGGAAACCGTTTAGTTGTTTGAATGGATGTTAGTCAGTAGTCACTGAATCTGCTGTGGCATTACATGGTTTCAGTTTATGCATATCAATTATCAAGGATCCAACCTTATTTTGGTGGTGAGCGTAATTTTTGTGCCCTCAGTTGTGCACTACTGCTCCCACTTGTCTCTTACTTTTGTGAACCTTATCAGCATGTTCAACAAATATTGGACTTATTAGCATGTTCAACCCAATTTTCCCTTTTCAATGTTTTGTTGTTATTATCATTGTTATTATTGGACTTATTGAGTCTTTGTTATTAATAATTCTAATAGTTATTATTATTATTATAACTATTATTACTACATGGCTAGGGTTGGACTCGGGTCCGGGCCGGGTCCGGGCCGGGTCCGGGTCGGGCCTAGGCCCGGGCGGGCCGGCGGGTCAGAAATGGTGGACCCGGGACCGGCCCGGGTAACCACCGGGTCCGGGCCGGGCCGGGCCCATTATATTTTTTTTTTTTGTTTTCCTCTTCCTAAGTAACCCCCAACCCCCAACCCACCCCAAATGGCCCAAAATACCCAGCCCAACCCAAAACTTTAAAAAAAATTGCAAAAAAAAAAAAAATTGTTTTTGGCCCGAACTGGGCCCGGGCCCGGCCGGGTCGGGCCTTGTTTTGGGTGACCCGAGCCCGGACCGGAAAACCCACGGGCCGGGCCTACCCGGACCGGTCACTGACCGGGCCACCGGGTCGGGCCGGGCTGGAACAGTACCGGTCCCGGGCCGGTTCCGGGTCGGGCCACCCGGCCCGAGTCCATACCTATACATGGCCTGTGGCGTTCTAGCTCTGTGAATTGACTTTTCACTGCATCTCGGTCTCCACTCTCCAGTCTCTCAAGTCTCATTGGGTTAAACAATTCGGAAGGAAGATTACATTCCCCTAGGGGCTCGGCTCCTTTGAACCAACAATCCACCGAGTTAAAACCTACTCCAATTTTCTTTTTTATTTTACACTGTTGATGTGCTTGTTTTCTCCACTTTCCTTATACGGGCCATGATTTGTATGTACTATGTAAATGTTTATGAAGTCTAGAACTCATTTCAATTTCATATTTTCGTTTTCATGCTCTATGCTGCCTAGGATTCACTAGGAATATGTGCATTAAGCAGTGAAATTCCAAAGTAGTAGAAGATTTGTACAAGAAATGTCGAAAGGCAAATAGGAGTTTGTTACTAGGTATTTGACCAAATAGGATCAGTTCCTATAGTATCAATAACTAAAAACCTCTAAAGGGGAATAAGTCTAACTGTCTAAGCGGAGAGAAAAGGGTTTTCCACGAGATGGGAAAGAAACCTATTAGCCCCATATGAAGTTTGTGGATAAGTTATTGTCTGAGAATGAGCATGCACATTGGGATATGTTTCTTTAATTTGGTGCGTCTAGTCGTCTACATATACACACAAGCACAGAATAGTTAAAGAACACCCATAAAACACCTTTTGCTTCCATGGCTTTGATGTGTTTCGACTTTCGAAGATGTATTTTTAGTAAACACAAAGGATTGAAGCTTTAATTAGGATTAGAAGAGATAATTTGAGAGAACCAATGCCAGAAACGAAATGCTCTTGAAGTGGCAATTTGGGCATCGGGCAACCTCCCATGTTGAGGAAGAGGACTTCATCCAGTATTGATTCTATGGATCATACACGTTGGAGGATGTGTCTATTGATTAGAAATGAAATGCTCTTCAAGTGGCAATTTATGAAAGAGGGAAAATAATCTGGATTTTGGTTATTTCAACTCAAATGCAATTGATTTATCCACTCTACTTTGATATACTACAATATGATAAGTTTCTCCTAGCCATGCATTTGATTGAATAAATAGGGGAGGGTTCAAATACAAAGAGGTCTTGCCATGCAAAGTGAGAATTAATCTCGTGCGTTCATTTTGAGATCTAATGGCTCAAAATGAGCCAAAAGTGAACTAAATTTGATCAAAAACGCGGTGGCAATTTCGTAATTAAAACGAATTTTTTTGCCATCGTGAAAAAGTGCAACAAAAACACGCAAAAGTGCAACGCGGTGAAGAAAAAGTGCAATTATTCGCACTTTGCACGGGAGAACCTCTTTTTATTTGATCTCTTCTCGAATAAATGTGAAGTCAAAAGTTTTTGTAGTATAAATTTTGCACGTCCATCTGTCGTTATGAATTGAAAAAATGCGGCAAATCCCTGTGATTTTAATAGTTCAAGCATGTAGTATTTGAAAGCCCCACACTCTAATGGGCATGTTAGATCAGGGGTGGGCGCGGTCCGGAACGGTCCGGTAAATTGGTAAAACCCATAATGTATCCGTGAGATTTTTAACGGTCCGGTTCCAAGGATAGAACCATTCGGTCCCATGTCGTTTCGGAACGGTACAAAATGGTACGGTACAATGCCAAACACATGCTAAAATTTTTGAACAAATCTTGCAATTAGAAGATATCATCACATCAACCAACTCAAATGAAATGTTGAAATAAATACAAGGAATTGCATAACTAGTATTAAAATTCACAAATAGTGCAACACAACTAATAAAGAGTATAGCAAAACGATGACGCACGAGATAAATATCATTTTTAATTTACTAAGTTTATGTGAAATTATAAAAATGAATATCATCACATTGTTAAATATAATAGAAATCTTCGACGTTCTTCTTCTTTGTTCTAGGTTAAATATTATTCCGCAGTTCTAATTTAAGTTATAGTTGAAACTTGAGAGCTAAGATTTAAATCATATTAATTAAGTTGTAAAAAATGCAAAAACATGATACAACAAAAAGTCATGTACACTACATTACTAGAAATAAATAATCATTAATGATTTCTAAAATTTTAATATTCTTTCAATACATACCAAAATATAACATAAATTATCTAAAAAGAAAAACTAACAATATATATATATATATATATATATATATATATATATATATATATATATATATATATATATATATATATATATATATATATATATATATATATAAACAACACATTTTAGATATCTTAGGGACACATGAATACATACTTGGGGTATAAAATTGTTGGTCTAGATCTATTGATATAGAAAAAATATAAAAAATTCAAATGCATTATTTACGAACAGTTCGGTCCGGTATTTTTCGGTTCTCAAAATCTAGGACCCGTCCCGTACCCGTTTCAAATGGTACGGATTCGTTACAAGATAAAAATCTATAGAACCGTTTAAATACCCGATAGTCGGTTCGGTACCATTACGGGACGGTTCGGTACCGGTTCTGTTCGGGTTTTATGCCCACCGTTAGATGGATCTGTTTATTTTTTTTTTTGATCGCTGCACGCCCGCACGTGTATGACACTTTTTTAATCTACAGAAACAATGGTTAATGATTCTCATTCGTTTACAATATTTTTGGAAGCATGTATCTTAAAATTGAAAAAAAAGGTATTCCAATTTTACTTTTGCAACTATATGATAAAAATTAGAAATATAAATAGCTTTAAGAAGTATGATAATTTTTCATATACAAAGAATTAAGTACTCCGTAGTGTATGAGGAAAAAATGATAATTTAATTAAACACCGCTCAAGGAAAAAAAACAGGATTTGCAGAGAGCAAAACTACTAAACATACATGTTCGCTTAAAAAAAAGTACTCTGTCTTACATCATGATATTATTATGCCAATGGCCAAACATAACCAATAAACCAAATCAGTTTGAACTAATAAACCAAATCAGTTTGAACTAATAAACCAATATCTTATCCTTTGTCTAAATGAATGAAAGTAAAAGTACATCTTTTTATCATGTTTTGGCTTGGAGTAGGAGTCTATGGTTAGCTTCATCGTAATAGAGGCGTTTTCATGTTTAAAGGTGTAGTATTAAGGCTAGATCCTAGTATCCTACTCCACTTAATTAAAAAACCACTACTTACTAATTTTGCACCACTATGCCCTTACATTATTACTCCCTCCGTCCCTGTTTTTTCTCCCATTTCGGCTGGGCACAGTAATTAAGATAGTGGGTTTTGTGTGGTGAAGAGTTATGCAGAGGAGAGAGAAATGTGTAAGAATGTGTAAGAATGATTGTGAACCACAAATTCTTTGCCAAAAAGGGAAGGAGGAGATAATTTTGGGACGGACGAAAAAGGAAAGTTTGAAGATAATTCAGGGACGGAGGGAGTATGTTCTAATAGCTTATTATATGAGGATCCAATGTGTATTAGTTCCGGATGAGATAAATCATACTCCGTACTTCGTACATCTTATTCCAAGTATATGTTTGTTATCAAGAAAATGATATTTTGTACCCATAACTTATATTTAATTTCATTTTATTTTACTTTGCTTTTGAGTTTTATTGAGTGTACTTTCTTACCCCTTTTCCTTAATCATCCATGTCCCACCTCTACATCATTTGAGATCTGAAGAAACCAACTGTTTGGGTCTTTGTTACATGTCAGTATTTTAAAAAATTAGCAAGATTACAGATTCAAAAACTAGTAGAGGAATTTAAGCTCTTTTTGGATCTCTGTTACAAGCTGGATTGAGTTGGGTTCTTGCGCATTTGTATGGTCTTTTTCCTAGCCATCTAACTCTTATAATATATAGGGAGTATGTCTTTTCGGTGGCGGAACCAGAAATGTAGTGTTCGGGAGGCCGGGGTTTAGAAATAGTACACTACGGGGACCAAATAAGCTTAAAATACCGACATTTTTTTGTAAATTATAAATATTTTAAGCCTGATATGATCTGATTTTTTCTGTCAGTTTTTTTTTAGAATTGTCAAAGTCTGGTTTGGTCTTGATTTATTTAAGTTTGACCTAGTCTAATTTGTCTAAATCTGATGTAGGCTGATATATGACCGAAACCAATCCAATTAAAAGCATCCTTATAATACCATACTACCATTCATATTATTATTCCATCTAGTTTGCCTAATTGTAATGGGTGTGGCCAAGGAAGGGGGAAGTTTTGAATCAGAGCCTTGAGCTTTACGACATGGTTTATTGTTAGCTCATGATCTTGATGCCAATAGAGTTATCGTGGAAAAGTATGCTTAAAGTTGTTAATTATAAAGAAAGCGATCCAGCTCAAGTAGTCGCTGACCCACTCTCCTACATGGGAGGTCTCGAGTTCGAAACTCCATTGAAGAAGTTTCAGTCAATGTTTACCCCGAGCTTCCCCCTCTAGCACTACAAAAAAACACGCCGTTTGTCACGGATTTTGTCACGGACGGTAGTTCAAAAAATCCGTGACAAATGATTTTTTGTCACGGATTTGTCACGGATCCCATCCGTGACACCAGGGGCGTGATAACGTTTTTGTCACGGAAATTAATCCGTGACAAATTAAAAAAAGGTTTTTCAAAATAGAGTGGGCGGGTATTTGAAACGGTCCGGAAAATTCAAATTTTAAATTTTGTCACGGACATATCCGTGAAAAAATATTTTGAAAAAAAATTGAAAATTTTAAAATAGAGTGGGCGGGAGCTTTAAAATTTTCAAAAAATTCAAAATTTTGAATTTGTCACGGATCCCATCCGTGACAAAACATTTTTTTTTAAAAAAAAAATACGCTAATTTAGCGTTTTATGTATTTAAAATAAAATGAATTTATATTTTGTCACGGAACAATCCGTGACAAAAGTTTAAATTTTTTTTAAAAAAATTTAAAAATTCAGCGCATTTTTAAAAGCTTATTTCAAAAGTTTATTTGATAAAAATAACCATTAAAATTTAGGCGCTTTTTCAAAAAATTAAACTTAATAATAAATAGTTAAACAATAATCATAATAAATAATTGTTTATAATAAATAATTAAACAATCATCATTAATCATCATTATCCGTGACAAATCTTTTTCTGTACCGCATTATTAAAGGTTACCGCTGGAAAATCAATAATTGAGTTTTTTTGAAATTTGTCACGGATTTGTCACGGATGTATCCGTGACAAATCTTTTCCCATACCGTATTATTAAAGGTTACCGCTGGAAAATCAATAATTGAGTTTTTTTTTGAAATTTGTCACGGATATGTCACGGATCTGTCCGTGACAAATGCCCGGAAGCAAAAAAGTATTCACCGGAGTAAAAAACCGGTCGCCGGAGTAAATTTGTCACGGATATGTCACGGATCTGTCCGTGACAAATAATTTTCGTGACAAATCCCAGAATTCCGTGACAAAGCCCGTGACAAATTTGTCACGGCCGGAATCCGTGACAAAAATCTGTGACAAACGGCGTGTTTTTTTGTAGTGTAGACACCTTCGGGGTAAAAAAAGGACAAAATTAGCAACAATAGTATAGAGGTGCTAATTCAAGAATGCCAAAAGCTACTTGCTGATGAGAGGCTTATCAAATCTGAAAACATTGTGAAAAAAGTGGTTAAGATGATGTTCTACGGCAACTTCAATCATCTGGCCGAAAAAATGCTTTTAACTTCATATGAAAAAAGTCATATGAAAAAGTGGTTAAGATTAGGGGTGGACTCGGGTCCGGGCCGGGTCCGGGTCGGGCCTAGGCCCGGCCGGCCCGGCGGTTCAAGGATGGTGGACCCGGGACCGGCCCGGGTAGCCACCGGGTCCGGTCCGGGTCCGGGCCGGGCCGGGCCTCCGGTTTGGATTTTTTTTTGCTTTCCTAACCTCCCCCCTCACCCCCCCCCTCACCCCCCCTCCCAACCCCCCCAAACCCATCCTACCCATCAAGCCCAACCCGGGTGGAACCCCAAAAATGAAAAAAAAAATAAAAAAATTCAATTTGGCCCGGGCCCGGGCCCGACCCGGCCGGGCCGGTTCACCAAATTTGAGACTCGAGCCCGGACCCGCCCTACCCCCCGGGCCTAGGCCCGACCCAGACCCGGACCCGAGAACCGGGCCGGTCCCGGTCCCGCACAGTAGTGGGCCGGTCCGGTCCACGGGCCGGATGGCCCGACCCGAGTCCAACCATAGTTAAGATGATGCTCTACGCCTCTACGGTAACTTCAATCATCTGGCCGAAAAAATGCTTTTAACTTGCTTATTTTAATTATTACAAATTCAGTGCGTGAATTCAAGAATTACGTGTTTCATGACGAAATTAGTTTATAAAACAGATAAGCTGAAATTTGGAGATACATACTGGCTTTACAGTAGTATTTCTTATGAAAAAAATTGGGCATATCTAAAATTCAACACACTTTGTTTTTTATCAATTCAAGAATGATTGTTTGCCTAACTACTTTACAGTAGTAAAGTAATTAGGCAAACACACTTTTCTGCGAAGGATAAAATTGTTCAGACTCACTAACTAATGTTGTCCACGAGTTAACCAAAGGACTTTATACTTCACGAAGCCCCTATCTGGAATAAGAACTCACTTCATGAGGATGTTAATGGTTTCGAGCATACTAGATTTTAATGTTTTCTGTTTGTTTTTCATTTTCGATGTATCTAAATTTTTTATTTTATATAAGAAAAACACTCTTTGTTTTTATCAATTCAAGAATGATTGTTTGAGTTTTTTTCGAATTAATGCTAATTAATTAATTACGAAAATAATGTTGGGTTAAAAGTATTTACCGATATACTGCTGGGATTAACCATGGTCGGGGTAAGTCGCCAAACGGTTGGGCGACTTATAAGTCGCCAAACGGTTGGGCGACTTATAAGTCACCATCCGGTTTGGCGACTTATAAGTCGCCCAACCGTTTGGTGACTTACCCCTTAATATAAACACGGTCTCATTTCTCTTATTTAGGGGTTACGAACCAGATACAACACATTACAATAACTCAATATTCATAACACAATAGTCATCTAATATTCATAATCAAGCACATCAACACATCATAAAAGAGTTTAGAGGTGGAAATACGTAAAATAAAGTCAATTCTTCCTACAACATCTAGTGTACAAGAAAAACTCCAATACAAAAGACGAACTGCAAGTTCTCATGGTTTTCTTGATCCTCTTGGTCATGGAGATGTTGCTGTTGCTGCCTACGCCTACGCCGCTGGCGTGGTTGAAGAACCACTCTCTCATGCTGAGTCTGGGATGATGAAGCTGCCGCTGCACTAGATGTCGATGGCATATCCTAAGATGGGGGCATATGTATAAGATGACCGTAGTCGACTCGCCCCAACACATCTGAACATAACGAGGCGATGCCCGTCAAAACCTGACCGTACATGTCCACGTCATGCGTATCACTCACTGTGGCAGTAGCCCGCTGATGTATACGCTGCAAAACTCGTGTCTGAAATATGAAACACAATTACAAATAGTTAGAAATAAATAAAAGTGTTAAATAACGAAAACTCCTTACTTTAGTAATTAGTAATATACTTACCGTCAGATGCAAAGCCAAAGAACTAGGCTGATAATGGTGAGTAGGGAGTCTGAACGAAGGAGAAACAAACAAACGAGTGATGCTGTAATACCATCCCATGTAGTCTCCCGAAACAGATGGGACTAATATCGGTGTCCGAGTCGCATCAAGCTCAGCTCGCCTGTCCCACATAGCGACGTATCAGACATGTCTGAGTGCCCAATCTACCATATGCTTCCCACGCCTATCCAACCTATGAAGATCTACATATGTGTCGATAGGTGCTCGAGTGACCTGTTCATACCCAAACTGTCGCAATTCACGATCAGGCAAATGAAGCTCAACAATGTCAAAACATATCAACGACACACGTGCTCGCCATATGTGAGAATGCTCTCGTCCAGCAGGGGTAAATCTGCAAACATCTCAGTTGTATACGACATCCATGTAATCTGTTTCATAAAAATACAATATTAGTATTTCTCCTATAGATATTATAGTTAATGTTATATTAAACACACCATACCTGATCCTCAGACATCCGATCAAACGCATCCCTGTACACACACTGAGCCCAAAAGCCGATGATGTGTGACATAGATCAACAAATAGCCATCTAACCATTCATGTAACATATATTAATGTGAATATTATGAATATATTAATATTCAACATACAATAACATAAATTCAAACGATTGAAAACATACCGACGACGCAGAGGGTCCTCGCCCCGTACATGATGTGGTCCCAGGAGACGTGGAGGCTCATCAAGCAGTGGGTCTCCATCAATGCCATGGTATGCCACTATAATGGGACGCCCAATGTGGATGTACTCCCATGACCAAATCTGGAGAAGAAGCAAAAATCCTCCAAGCTTTGTGCTCCATCTATGGCAACCGCGACACAACTGTCGGTAGAGATGAGCCAGCGTGGCACTACCCCAACTGAACTGTGCTGCTACATCAAACCTCTCTAGCATAGGCAAGTGCAGCACCTGAACCTCATTTCCACTCTTGTGAGCGAAAATGGAAGCTCCCATCATCATCAAAATATACGCTCTTGCATGCTGCTGGATCATCACCTCATCAGCGTCCGCATGAAGAACAGTGAAATGCTCCCTCAGCCATGGCATCGTCAGAGATGACCCCTGAAGGTCAGCCCTAAGAAGGGGACGTACACCCAACAAACGCTCACACTCATCAACCCACTGTCGACAAGCAGTACCAGTAACAGATCTCCCATGGACCTATAACCCAGTCAGTACAGCAACATCTCCTAAGGTCACTGTCACCTCACCAAAAGGGAGGTGAAACATGTGTCTCCTGCCTCCAACACTCAAGAAGAGCAGTGAGTAGCGCTCTATCGAGAGGGACAATAGCCACCAATCTATGCAGACCATAAAAACCCGCAACACGAACATGTGGAAGTACTCTGTCGTCCACCCGCACATGCGACAAACCACGTAGGTGCTCGCGGCACCTATCCACCTAATTTACAAAATCCAATTTTCTACATTCTAAACCGTAAAATGAAAAATGAGATAAATTGAAGATATTTGTTTACCTAGAGTGTTGAAGAAGATGGAAGTGAAGTAGTATTGACAAGATAGGGAGGCCTCGCCTGAGTTTCGTCGGACTTGGAACCTGTTTTCCCCGCTCTTCGCTCGTCCTCGTTGTGCTGCTTTTGGGAAGGGGGTGCTGTTGTTGTTCTGTCTGTGGCGTAGCTTGACCCGACGTTTTAATTTAAGGGTAAGTCGCCAAACGGTAAGTCGCCAAACCGGATGGTGACTTATAAGTCGTCCAACCGTTTGGCAACTTAACCTGACCATGATTAAACTCATCAGTAGATCGGTAAATACTTTTAATCCAACATTATTTTCGTAATTAATTAATTAAATAGCATTAATTCGAATAAAAACTCTGATTGTTTGCCTAATTACTTATTTCTGTCACCGATGTAATTAGTACTCCGTATATAAAATGATGATCACATGTATCCTTGGATCCAACTACCCCACACTCGTAATCAGAGGTGGTGGGGTGGGGGAGAAAGTATCTTAGACTCGAAAACGAAAGAGCTGATTCACATTGGAACCCGATTCTGCAAAGCCTGATCTACTCCACTTCCGCCATTTATGGCGTTTCCAGCCTCTTTAATGCTACCACGTTAGTTGTGACTGTCGGTTGAACAGTTAGAGAAGACAAAATCAGCGCAGTTCATACCCCTCTTTCCCTTGAAAAAGATTTGTCAATCCAAGAACTAATCAGTGACCTCTACTAGTTTTTTTACCCTCTATTCAATTCTCTTCATTAAATTAAAAATTTGTATTCCTCTTTAGTCCATTTTTGCTGCTGTTTGGGCCCCACTTTCCATGTGAGAGTTAGCCATCTTGTGGGGCCATCAACACATAAATTAAAGGGGAAGAGACATTTCTTTGTTCCTTTTTTCTTTAAGTGTGTTTTTGAATGCTGTGTTTTGGAGTTTGGACCACACATGTGTGTATCAGACCTAGGCTGCAATGCTCATGTGCAAATGCCCATTTTTGCTGATCTACATGGGTTAGTATAGGAAAAGGTTCAGTGGATATATTTGTAGATATACTCTGATATGATGTGTATTTATTGAGTGATAGAAATTAAGTGTCACTTTTTTTTTGTCACTTTTTATTAACTAACACATGAAAGATGTTGTACATAACATTGTTCTTTGAATATAGCCTCCCCATCCCATGTCTCTAAGCTAGGAAGCACGGAAACGCAGTAGACCTCCGAGTTTCCGTTTCAGAAACGTTTCGAAAACAGGAAACGTGCGGAAACGACTGGAAACATGATGGAAAAAGTAGGAAACGTATCTGGCGGGTTGGGCTAACGGGCCTGATTCCGGAAATATTTACGATACGTTTTAAATCTGCTGTGTAGCGTTTCTGCGTTTTAAAAGAAATCCCTCAGTCTGCCGCACATAAGCTATCGACTAACCGTGCTGAAACTGAACAAATGTCTGGCACCGGTGAATCGGCAAACAACTTATATGCTGTTAGTCGATTGCAACGACGGAAAGACACCAAGAGCCAAGAGCTTAGCGATCTCCCACAGTTGGCAATGGCGGAGTCAGTCCGCCTTGGAGTCTGGACTTGCGATAAATAGCCAGACGCGGAAGAGATTGGTAGTCTCGTATCTGCACTTCCAGTCTACTCTCCACTTCTCTAGTAGATTTATTAGAAATCGACGACTCCTAATTTATTATGCATCTAGAATGTACTAACAATGATAAAAATTGGGTTTATTTATTTAATCTTTTACTTATTAGTAAAAGTTTAATTATTAGAATTTTAATTATTAGTAAAATATTAATTTTTATTCTGACGTTTCCGTGCCGTACCGGTATCCTGATATTTTGAGATTAGAGTTTCCTCGTCCCCGTTTCCGTCCCCGCTTCCGTTTTTGTTTACGTCCGGGTGCTACTTAGTCTCTAAGCTACTTTCACACATGATAATTTTGCTCAATCAAATAAAGTTATTTGAGTGGGATTTGATTCATTTCCATAAGTTTTTAAGAATAAAAACACAAATGATATAAAAGTTTAATTAGCTTACATAAACCATGACCCAATGATGTACGTAGTAGTACATTACTGTTAAAAAGTTCAATACCATGTCCTACTATTTCAATACCGTTTGCGGGTGGCATTGATTATATTTAATCAATAATTCGTCTAGTGCTTCTAACGCAATCTTTAATATATGTCTTTTGTATATGTCCTAAACTCCTAGTACAGAATTTGTCTTAATTTTCAGCATAAGACATCAATGGCATTGACATTGCTTCATTTTCTTCCAAATTTCAGCACTACATTTAAATGTTTATGATGTCAAGTAAAAACAAAAAGGTTATTACTTGATGTATAAAAGTACAAAACAAATAATCCTTTCGCATTACGAGGAGAATTTTCTCGGTCATTAGCATTACATTTTTAATATCTCATTAATATCCATTTTTAATTAGACGATTGAAATTACTTTTGATAGACTATAAATCTAGAGAGAAGAGAGAGCTAGAGAGAGAAGTGAGTTGTATTAATGATTTTTCAACCCTTTACATGACTCCCAAGGGGAGTATTTATAGAAGAAATTAGGGCCAGGTTCCAAAGTCTTGGGCTTGGGAGACCCATTTACATTTGGGCCACTACTGGGCCAAGTACAAAGAGTGTAAAAATAACTAAGTATGAAATCCGATTATGGGAGTTCTCTATGGCCGAAGGAGGTTCGGCCGAAGGAGGCGCCTGGCCGATGGAGACACGGCCGACGGAGGACCATCCGAGCTGATTGCTGCCTGGGCCATATTCTGGGCTGATTGTTGCTTGGCCGACAGGGGCGCCGACCGACGGAGGCATCGGCCGACGGAGGCACTGGCCGACGGGGGCACCAGCCGACGGAGGACAATTCTTCTCCTTGGCTTCTGGACCGTATTCTGGATCGACTCTTCTACGGCTGATGGATGGCCACCTGGCCGAAGGAGGACCCACTGGGTGACAGCTGCGCTTCCTCTTAGTCTTCTGAGTATGTGGGTCATAGGGTCTGGACCCATATACTCCATCAGGAGTCCCCCACTCTCTGAGCTGAGGTGTAGATGAAGTGAAAGGGAGTAGATCCTTGTTGTTCTGACGTTTTGGCCGACGGAGGATTGCCTAGGAATTGTAGTGTTCCTGGCCGAGGCGGTGCCATAATTGTTGGCTGCCTTGTCCTTCATTTCGAGGACGATGAATGTTCTTCATTCCGAGGATGATGAATGCCCTTCATTTCGAGGACGATGAATGCCCTTCATTTTGAGGACGATGAATGTCCTTCATTTTGAGGACGATGAGTGTCCTTCGTTTTGAGGACGATGAGTGTCCTTCGTCTTGAGGACGATGAGTGTCCTTCGTTTTGAGGACGATGGGTGTCCTTCATCTTGAGGACGATGGATGTCCTTCATTTTGAGGACGACGAATGTCCTTCATTTTGAGGACGATGAATGTCCTTCGTTTTGAGGAAGATGAATGTCCTTCATCTTGAGGACGATGGATGTCCTTCATTTTGAGGACGATGGATGTCCTTCACTTTGAGGACGATGAGCGTCCTTCGTTTCGAGGACGATGGATGTCCTTCACTTTGAGGACGATGAGGGTCCTGGACCAGAGGACGTTGTGCGCCCTTGGCTCTGTGGACGAAGAATGTCCTGCTCTTGTGCTTTTGACTTTAGTTGATGGATCTTACGCTTGCGGACGTTCATGGCGCGTTCATTTTGTTCGTGATATGGACGATGAATGTCATAGTCCCAGAGACGATGCGTGCCATTAGCCTTGAGGACGAGGAGTGTCCTTGGCTTCGAGGACGATATGTGCCCTTGATCTTTAGGACGATGTGTGTCCTTGACATTGAGGACGATGTGCGTCCTGCTTTGCGCTTCGGCATGGCCGAAGGGTGAACACATGGTTGTTGGACGTTGAGGTACCATTGTCATGAGCTTGTATTCGTTGGATTTTGAATTTGTTTATCTTTGCGCTGGAGGCCGATGTAGTCCCCCAGACCATCTTCTGGCCGATGGAGACATGGCCGACGGAGGTACCACTTGGTAGTCCTTGCTTGTTGTTGTTTTCTGGATGATTTCATGTATGTGGAGGCCGATGTAGTCCCCCAGTCCCCCACTCCTCGAGGCTCATGTAGTGAGGTGAAGAGGAGTAGAGCAATACACGTCTTCAATAGGGGGCCGAGGGTTGACACCTTTTGATCCACAATGGGGCGATGCCTCATTAAAAACCTCATTAGGAAAAACCCTGTGGGAAAAAAATCCTAATGAGGGAAAAAGAGCACACCGGATCCCCCAAAATGAACTCCAAGGGGTGAACCCTTCGGCCTAGGTGTGGAGTTGCAGCGGTGTCCATCTGCTGAGGGGACGCCCACCTAGTGGTGAGGACGACGGCGCTGATGAGCCGGTCCGAATATGAGGACAAGGCGATAGATGCCTGTCTGAATATGAGGACGACAGTGGTCATGAGTCGTGCGTCATATGAAGGCGACGGTCGCTATCCAGGAAGGGAATGGCGAGCCCGGTCGCTATAACAGTACCTAGGCGTTGGGAGCCGGTCTCAAGATATGAAGACGACGACACTGAGGGGCCGGTCCGAAATCCATGTAACGGTCGCCATCCGGTAAAGGAATGGCTAAGACCGGTCTTTGAGATGTAGGATCACGCAGAGGCTGGGAGGCCGTTCGTGATCTGAGGACGAGGCGATGATGAAACTGTTCGTCAGGTAGAGACGACGGTCCCCATCCTGGAAGGGATGGAGAGCCCGATCATTGGCTCAAGACACTCGACGCTGAGGAGGCCGACCTTGAGATGAAGGATCACGTTGAGACCGAGGGGTCTGCCGTGAACTGAGGACGAGGGTGCTGATGAAGCCGCTCATCGCATGAAGGCGAGGGTCACCATCCAGGAAGGGAATGGCGAGCCCGCTTGCTAGCTCAAGACCCTCGGCACTGAGGAGGCCGGTCTTGAGATAGATAATCACGCCTTGTCCGAGGGGCCGATCGTGATGTGGTAAAGGGCAAGGCGTTGAAGCCAGACTGAACATGACGTTGGCGAAGCCGTTCTGATGACGAGGGACGGCGCTGGGCGCTCGTCTGAATGTGAGGGACGGCGCTGGGCGCTCGTCTGAAGATGAGGACGGCGCTGGGCGCTCGTCTGAAGATAAGGGACGGCGATGGGCGCTCGCCTGAAGATGAGGGACGGCGCTGGGCGCTCGTCTGAAGATGAGGGACGACGTTGGGCGCTCGTCTGAAGATGAGGGACGACGTTGGGCGCTCTTCCCCTGATGACGATGGTGCTGGTGAAGCCGTTCGTCATATGAAAGACGACGTTGGACGCACGTCCTTTGATGAAGACGGTGTTGATGAAGCCGCCCATCATATGAAGGACCAGGCTCTGACTGTGGCTTGAATATGAAGAGCGGCGCTGGACGCACGTTCCTTGATGACGATGGCGTCGATGAAGCCGTACGTCATATGAAGGACCAGGCTTTGACACCGGTCTGAAGATGAAGGACGGCGTTGATGAAGCCCGTCCTTTGATGAAGGATGGCGTTGGATGCCTGAAGATGAAGGACGACGTTGGACGCCCGTCCCCTTATGACGACGGCGCAGGTGAAGTCGTTCATCACATGGAAGATGACGTTGGACGCATGTCCTTTGATGACGACGGCGTTGATGAAGTCGTACGTCATATGAAGGACCAGGCTTTGACGCCGGTCTGAGGATGAGGACAGCGTTGGACGCACGTCCCTTGATGGTGAAGGCATTGATGAAGCACTTCCCCGTGTAAACTCAAGGCTCTTCGGCGCCGAGGAGGCCGGCCTTGAGATAAATAATCACGCCGCGGCCGAGGGACCGAGCGTGGTTTGAGGATGATGGCGATGATGACGCTGATCTTAATAAATGATGACGAGGCATTGATGAAGCCATTCATCATGTAAGCTCAAGGCTCTCGGCGCTGAGGATGCCAGTCTTGGGATAGATGATGATGCTGAGGCCGAGGGGCCGTTCCTTTTGAGGACGATGAACGCCCGTCCCCTTATGACAACGGCACTGGTGAAGCCGTTCGTCATATGAGAGAAGATACTGGATGCACGTCCTTTGATGATGACAACGTTGATGAAGCCGTTCGTCATATGAAGGACCAGGTTCTGACCCTGGCTTGAAGATGAAGGGCGGCGTTGGACGCACGTTTTTTGATGACGAACGCGTTGATGAAGCACTTCGCCGTGTAAACTCAAGGCTCTCGGCGCTGAGGAGTCCGACCTTGAGATAAATAATCACGCCAAGGCCGAGGGACCGGGCGTGGTTTGAGGATGACAGCGATGATGAAGCCGGTCTAAATAAATGATGACGAGGCATTGATGAAGCCGTTCGTCATGTAAGCTCAAGGCTCTCGGCACTGAGGATGCCAGTCTTGGGATAGATGATCATGCTGAGGCCGAGGGGCCGTTCCTTTTGAGGATGATGAACGCCCGTCCCCTTATGACAATGGCGCTGGTGAAGCCGTTCGTCATATGAGAGACGATACTGGATGCACGTCCTTTGATGACGACGACGTTGATGAAGCTAGTCGTCTGAAGATGAAGGGCGATGCCGGGCGCCTGTCCTCTGAGGATGACGGTGCCGATGAGCCTGTTTGAAAATGAAGGACGGTGTTTGGACGCTCGTCTGAAGATAAGGGACGGCGCTGATGAAGCCGGTCCTTTGCTTAAGGACAAGGCGCCGCGTCTGTCTGAAGATGAGGGACGGCGCTGACGCTCGTCTGATCCGCATGTATGGTCTTGCTTCGTCCACAATGCATAGTATTTGCTTGATATGTACTTAGCCAAATATGTGGCTTGATTTGTGGGGATTTTATTTTTTATCGCTCGAGGCCGGTGAGTGCACGGTCCTCGGCTGTCCCTCTTTTATTTGTGGGGATTTCGTCGAGGCCGGCGAGTGCACAGTCCTCGGCTGTCCCTCTTTTAATTTGTGGGGATTTCGCTCCAGGCCGGTGAGTGCACGGTCCTCGGTTGTCCCTCTTTTATTTGTGGGGATTTCGTCGAGGCCGGCGAGTGCACGGTTCTCGGCTGTCCCTCTTTTATTTCTTCCTCTACTGCTATGAGCGATGAGTGGGGGTCCTTCTTTCAGGCTCGACCGAGGGGGTTGCTATTCCCTCGGCCGATAGGGAGTCCAGGAGGGCAGCTGTCCGGCCTCTAGCGCTGGATCGTCCCTTGATCTTGGGGGGTCCCGTCGTCTATTTACGGCGCGTTCTAGGCTTTTGGTCGGTTACCGACGGCTGTCGTTTCCCAACCCCAAGTGTGGGGATTTTGTCATCTCAGCCATACTTTCAGGCCTGTCGTAATGCGATTTAGCACGAAGACGATGCGATGAGCTTCCCGTTTCAAGACGTAGGCCATTTTGCGGGCCCCTTTTCCTGGGGCACCGTCGGCCATGCCTGAGCGTTTCGTTCTAAGGGACCGAGATGATGTGCTGTTTTGTGTGGCGTCGTCGGCCATACCTAAGCGTTTCACTCGAAGGGGGCGATGCAATGTGCTTTGTTTGTGCATCCCTTAATTAAACTTTACAAGAAATAAGTAGAACACAACAGGTGTGTTTATATAAGTGGCTCATGGCCGTGGGTGGTAATCTTCTTAACAATCTGTACAGGAGTTAGCTTCTCAATGAGCTTCTGACCTTGGGTGGCGGCTCCGCCGTCTGCACCCTCTTCGGATTGCTGATAGAACTTCACCGAGATGTAGGGCCCTTTGAAGGAGGACACAGTCAGCAGATGTGACGCTTCTTCGGCTGGGGCTCCTCGAAGTCCTCGTCGTCGCTGAGCCTCCCAATTTCATGCTTATATGTCAAGGTGTCCCCTTCCTGATTGCTGGTGGAGTTCCTAGGGGCACCTTTGACAAATTGGTGGAGTTCACCCCATTGAATCAAGCGCTCAATGGCTTTCTTCAGTGCGACACAGTCCTCTGTATTGTGGGAGGTGTTCTTGTGGTAACGGCAATAAGTGTTGCCTTGGTGGACGACGTAGATTTCCTTGGCCGACCGGGGATCTCTGGGGATGAGACCTTGCTCCTCCGCATAGTCGAGGATGGTATCCATCGAGTGCGTGAGTGGAGTCCTTGGGACGTCAATCCTTGGCTGCCACGGGCGCTCCTTCCGGCTTTGGCGGGCATGGCCTCCGACCGAGGATGCGCTTGGAGCCGACACATTGTTTGTCTTCTTTGATGGCTGGTCTCCATCCTTCTTGCGGGAGTGGAGCTCATCGGCGTCAGCGTACAAGCTTCCTCGCTGGAGTGCCTTGGTGTATGACCTCAGCGAGTCAGTGATTAGGTTCCTCGCGTAGGGGCTGCTGCGAAGAACGCCTTGGAAGAGGATGAGGAGGGTGCGCTCATCGGCACCTTCAACCTCGTCTGTCTCCTTCGTCCATCGGTCAATGAAAGACCGGAGTGATTCATCGTGTTGCTGTTTGATGGAGAGGAGATGGGAGAAATGTTTCTTCACGCGCTTCCTTCCAGCGTAGTGGGTGAAGAAGCGTTGGGCAAGATCCTGCCACGAGTCTATGCTTCCTTCGGGGAGCGCGTTGAACCACTCGTACGCTGGTCCTTCAAGAGTGGAAAGGAACCAACGACAGAGGTATTCATCCGACGTGTTCACCATCAGCATGTTGTTCTGATAGCGGCTGAAATGTTCCTGGGGGTCGGAGCGGCCGTCATAGGGCTTGATGGCGTTTCCCCTGTACTTCTCGGGATAGGGGCCGAGAGTACCCTGACAGTGAAGGGAGTCCTCGTCCTGATTCGGACGATGGGGTCTCCTCGTCCTTCGGCCAACTCCCTCTCAAGGATGCTGACCTTGTGTAGGAGGGCGTTGAAGTCGGGATCCCTGGATGGGTATCCCGTGGGGATGGCGGCCAGCTGTTTGGCCTTCATCTGCGCGAGTCTTCGCTCCAGCTGGGCGATCACCTCGTCCTGGGGGTCCTTGGCGGCCATGGTGGCGCCCTGCGTCTGTTGGCGGGCTACGTGAGCCGTGTTGATTTGGTGGCGTGCGTCACCCTCGTGCAGCTTACCCTTGCCTTTGTCCAGGCGGGGCCGATCTGCTGTCTGGATACGGACCCCAAGCTTTCCCTTGGTGAGCCAGACTCACGTTCACCAATCCGTCCCACCATCCTCTCCGAAGAAGGCCGACGGCGCGTGTCACCTAGCCTATTAAAGGCCGAGGCTTTTCCACGCGCTGGGGCCGGTCCAGCTCGAAGTGGGGAAGCAAGGTGGGAGTGGGATGACGACGTGTCCTGGGGCACCACCCCTTCGTCGTTGCCTAGCTCGATGGCCAACGGCTGGGGCTGAGGAGGCGGTGTAGTGTTCTCCCTAGTCCTTGACATGAGTGCACTGAGGACGGTGGGGTTTTTGGCCAGGCTGGCGATGATGGCCGAGAGAGGCTTGGAGCTGAGGGTCAACGGCAGGAGAAGCCGGCTGCCCCGAGGCATTGTCTCCCTTTTCCAGGCGCTTCTTGTCCAGGCCGATGCGGGCGTCGGGGGCGCTGCCGTTGAGCTGATGGCGAAGATCATTCCTGAGGTCGATGGCCTCCTAGAAAACATCCCCGCCTGCGGCCTTGTCGGCCGTAGCGTCCTCCTCGTGTTCCTTGTCCTCTTGGGCCTCAGGGACTGCCTTGCCGAGGAGGTTACAATTGGACTTAGTTCTTCCCATGATCAGTTAGTTATGCTTGGTAGCGACGAAGGATGCTAACTTGATTGTTCTAGCCCTCAATGAAAGCACCAAATGATAGACTATAAGTCTAGAGAGAAGGGAGAGCTAGAGAGAGAAGTGAGTTGTATTAATGATTTTTCAACCCTTTACATGACTCCCAAGGGGAGTATTTATAGAGGAAATTACAGGTCCGGACACCTTGCAATTTCAGACCTGATTTGGTGGTTTAACACCTTCTTTACTGGAGGTCTCAAACCTGATGTCCAAAAACAAAAGCAGGGGAAATTGGAGTCTGCCATGGGGAAAATGACTCGGTCTAGATATATTGTACTGGAGGAAAATGAGGAGGAGTTCCCTACACTACTGGCCGGTATTCCTTTGAAGAACCAAAACAAAACTGTGGCAGCATCTGCTATTGCTGGGAAGTCAGCACCTGTTGATGCGGTGCCAGCTGCTATTGCTGGGAAGTCAGTAGCAACTTCTCAGGCCTTAGCTGCGACTAAACCTACTGCGGAGCCACCCTCTGAGGAGCCACCTGCTGCGGATGGAAAAAAGGGAACTACTGCAGGGGATGGAATTACTATGGAACTTGTGAAACAGACTACTGCTACCATGGGAAGTTTGGCAGAAACCACTGCTGCTAACCCAAGAAAGGCTGTTCAAACTGTGATGCCAATTGCAGGAGCTTCTGCTACTCCTGGACTGAAGCCAACTGCTGCTTGGAAAATGGCAACTTACCCTGGGCCAAACGATGAAGCTTCTGCTTCCAAACCTGCTGGAACTAACCCAAAATGGGCAGATTTATTTAGAGACAATCGTGCTCAATCTAAAGGTATTAAATTAAAATACCTACCTTCTGATAATGAAGTTGTTGATCTTTCAAAATGTGTGTTACCTTCTTTGGTCTCGTTGTGGGGTTTTTGCCTTGTTGGATGCTTCACAGGTAGATTCCCGGGGCTTAAAGCGATTTATGAGCTTGTGAATAGTTGGGGTGTGCACTGTACTTTGCAATCTCATAAAAAGGGATGGGTGGTTTTTAAATTTAAGAATGAGCAGGATAGAACTAAGGTTTTTATCGAAGGACCTTATAATATCCTTGGTATATTACGTTTTTTGAAAATGCTATATGAGGATTTCACTTTTGATGATGAGGCATTCCTTAAGGTGCCTATTTGGGTAAAGTTTCCCAATTTACCCTTGAATTTGTGGACTGAAGAGGCATTGAGCATGATTGCATCAAAGGTGGGGGTTCCTATCACTACGGACAAGGTCACGCAAGAGATGACAAACTACAATTTTGCGAGAGTGTTGATTGAAGTGGACATTACCTTGGCACCATGCCTCTCTTTGCCTATCCGGTTACCATCGGGAAAGACTTTTAAACAAGTTGTTGTTTACGAAACCTTTCCTATTTTCTGCTTTCACTGCAAATCTTATGAACATCACCCCTTTATTTGCAACGAATTGGGATGGAAAAAGAAGGAAAAAGTGAGGATTACAGATGATGTGAAGAAGGGGATAAACGGTAAGGTGACTGCTCATACAAACTGTGGGGGCGGGGTAAATGAGGGAAAGGTTAAACTTGATGTTGCAGGTGAAAAAGTTGATGAGGTTGTTGCTAATACTGCTCTGGCAGAAACTGCCCTGGGGATAGACCCGACCGAACTCCCCCCTCACCCGACCGGGTCACAGGTAAAAACCCCAAACCCGCCCGGGTCTCCCCAAAACCCGCCCGGGTTTCAGCGGCAGACTGCTCCTGCTGCGTCTGCAGCTTCTACCGGAGGTTCTATTGCTGCTGAGGAGGCTGTTCCTGACCCAACCGGGTCCTCTGACCAGATTGCAGCTATGGGGAGGTTTGTGAGTAAAGAAAATGAGCTGAGAAAAGATGATGTGGTCATTAAGTGTGAGATCATAGATGCTAAGAAGCTCAAGTTCTTTGTTAAACCGTTTAGACACGTCCAAGCTAGTGTAACTAGAGTGGATAGGTTTCTTAGACTTACGGACGACTTGGATAAGAGGGGTCTAACATTCACTGATCATTGTATTGAGAGTTTGTCGGGATTCACTATGAAGAAAGGGGAGGTCTGCTTTGCCGCAAAGTTTACTAATCCTTTCCATGTTTTCTTTGGTTGTTAAACTAGATATTCCTTTTAGGGAACTAGTTTGCTGAGTTTTATGTGTTCCTAAGATTCTGGGCTCCTATTGTTGATTTTTGATTATTTCTTTCTTGATGTTGTGGTATTCCTTTTCAGGATATGCACTTTTCTGTAACATTGACTTGTTATTTCTTTTGGGTGTTAATATTTACTTACATTTCATCCAAAAAAATATATAGAGGAAATTAGGCTTGGGCTCCCAAGTCTTGGACTTGGGAGGCCCATTTACAATTGGGCCACTACTGGGCCGAGTACAAAGAGTGTAAAAATAACTAAGTATGAAATCCGGTTCTGGGAGTTCTCTGTGGCCGAAGGAGGTTCGGCCGAAGGAGGCGCCTAGCCGATGGAGACACGGCCGACGGAGGACCATCCGAGCTGATTGCTGCCTGGGCCATATTCTGAGCTGACTGTTGCTTGGCCGACGGGGGCACTGACCGACGGGGGCACCGGCCGATGGAGGCACTGGCCGACGGGGGCACCGACTGACGGAGGACAATTCTTCTCCTTGGCTTCTGGACCGTATTCTGGATCGACTCTTCTACGGCTGATGGAGGGCCACCTGACCGAAGGAGGACCCACTGAGTGACAACTGCGCTTCCTCTTAGTCTTCTGAGTATGTGGGTCATGGGGTCTGGACCCATATACTCCATCAACTTTGTTGGTTGATCTTACTGTAGAAAACCATTGTAGCTCTTTTTTTCTTACTATAATTTGTTCACAATTCAGCAGAATCAACCAACGCATCGAGAAGTTCATAAATTTGAGCATAATCAACTGATTCAATCAATTTCAGCATTGCACTATTACCAAAGAGCTCATTCTATTTTCCATATTCAAATGTAGTTTTTAGAGTTTACTAAATTCTGTAAATATGAGAACATCTCTACCTTTCATCACAAAGTGTGCCATAGTGAGCATGTTACCGTTCACTAAATTTACGTGCAACATGAATGATCGAATTACAAATGAATCTAGGTAATTGTCAGTTCACAATTCATATCCAAGGATCCAAGATCATCTTTTAGTGAAAGCCAAATACTTATATTCTCTCAAGCATTCCTTTTCCTAAGTTTGTTATCATTATCCAAAAAGATACGATTAAGTACTACTTCTGTCCCTTAAAACTTTACCAATGTTAACCAGCACGGTGATTAATAAAGTAAAAACTGTGTGGTTGAACTTTGTGTAGAGAAGAGAGAAATAACAGAAACAACAAAACAATTAATTAAAAGGGAAAATGACAAAGTTTTTTGGAACGTCCCAAAAAGGAAAGATGACAAAATTTTAAGGAACGGAAGGAGTAATACGGAGTACGATTCATTCAAACAGAATTTGTTTCAAGTTTGGCCAGGACCGGCTCAACAAGTCAAGCCCCGAGATTCCGTCCATAAGCAAAAGTGGAACATGCCCCCTGTACCGAGTTTGGCCGGTTCTTTCACGATGAAAAATAACGGGATTATTGATAAGGATTTACAAAATTCATAGGGGATTTCGGATGGGTATGCCAATTGTCAAAAACATTTTCCCACGAACTATTTGACACGAAATCATCGGTCAGTTCATAAAAAGACCCAGTACAACTAGTGAGCTGACTAGTAATCAAGAGTCCATTCAGGGGTGGAGGTAAAGGGCGATGTTAGGCCCGACACATCCCAATTTTTTTTTGATTATTAGTATAAAAATTTCAGGTAAATATATTTGATTATATAGTTTTGATTACGCCGAGACACACTATTTGTGCAAATGTGGAGGCTCCAATGCATGGTAGTTTCCTTTAATTTGATGATCAAAATTTAAACAATAAAACACTAATAATAATAATTAATTACGGGATTTCATTGATATAAAGTTGGTGTCAGTCACAAGTTTTGCCGCGGCGGCAGGAAAGAGCACCGGCGGATTGAGTGAGAGAGGAGATGAGGGAAGAAGGGCGGGCGCTTAAACTAGAGGCTCTAGCATAACTAGAAGACGATTCAGCTCCTGAACTCCTGAAGAAAGCGCCATTCATCATCAAATCCCCCTCTGTTCTCCAGTTCCAGTTCTTCCATTCTCCCTCTCCCGCATCCTCATGCTTTGTTACCTTCACATTCACATTTACTTTTGTTAGTTGATTAGTTACAGACAAGTACGAAAGAATGAAAGATATGTCCACACACTTTAGTACTATACGTATAAGTCTCGACAAAAAAAGTCCATTTTGTAATCCTTATTTTCAGCTTATTGGTCTTACTAGTCTCCATTTTCAGCTTATCAGCCTTATTAGTTAACTTTGTCACTACACAAGTAGCTTTTAATTTCACACATTGAGTTGTGTAATAATCCAAATAAGTAAGGTTGCAGAATTGCTTTTCTGGTTGAATTTACTGAAGTTAGTATGATGATGATTTTAGTTGTTTTTCAATTATTTTTTCTTAGTTTCATTAATAAAATATATACTACTACGTAGTTTTTTTATTACCAGATTTAGTCAATTCTACCTTAATTTCAAAAATTTCAACAAATTTAGCAAATTCAGACAATTTCAATATTATCAAACATGCTCTTAATGCCATTGTTATGTTATTACTCCTTATTATTCAATGTCATAATGTTGGGTACATTATTTTCTCTATTTTAATAAATTAACTTACATTTATGAATATATTTCATTCTTTAAGGAGTAGTAATTACTCGTAGTTTTGTTTTTGCATCGGTTTCCCTCCTACCTCTTTTCCTGGATCCAAAGTGGTCAAAACTTTGCTGAAGTCAGATTCTAAGTGACCTATTGTCCATCACTGACTTATTTTAACTGTGAGGCAACCCTTCCCATTCTGACAGTGGATTCATGGTCAAATGTTAAACTTTTCCATCCCAAGTTCCAACTCTATCTATGGAATGTGAATAGATTTACCCAAGTCCCAAATAATCTTATTTTAGCTAATTCAAAAAACTTTGTCATTTTATTTTTAAAGTACTAAGCTTGTGGGTCATACTACCTCCGTCTCTTAAAACTTTGTCAAAGTTGACCGACACGGAGAATAATAAAGTAAAAACTGTGTGGTTGAAATTTGTGCAGAGGAGAGAGAAATAACAGAAACAAAAAAAATAATTGATTAAAAGGGAAAGCAACAAAGTTTTTTGGGACGTCCCAAAAAGGAAAGATGGAAAAGTTTTAAGGGACGGAGGGAGTATTGTTTTTCTTGTTTAGCCAACATTTATGGGAGGAAGCCATGAAGGGAGTTCGAGTATTATGTTAAGTAGGAGAAAAGTACTAATACGTACTCCGTATCATACTTTATCAGTTTGAAGGTGACACTAATTTTAGGATTGTCAAATTGTCAATACATGACTTCCTTTTCTTTTGAAAAAAAAACGACTTCTATTTAAATTTTTTTGTTTTACAAATAAGATTATCCCATGTCAATCTTAGAAAAATTTGTGTAGTCTAAATCACTTTTACTTTATTCTTACTTTATCAATTCAATATGAAAATATCAATAACATAAATCCACTTTTTTTTATTTATATAAAAACAGTAACGAAAAAATCTACCGGTGGGCGTAGCTCAACTGGTAGCAAAGGAGTGTCATATGGGTTAGGTCGGATTCGAATCTCGGCAACTGAGATAAGAGTTTACTATGCTAAAAATGCATAGGATCTCTCGGGAGAGAACCTCATTCTCTATTAGATGTACCTGGGTGTCATCCTTTTTTTTCGGTATCGAAAAAATCTGCTCTTTCATACATAAATGATGTAACCGTTGTATTAATTACAGTATTATATGTCGTCCTCAACTGTCACATGTGAGTGACAGGGGCGGATGGGTCCGTGATTTGCGCTACAAGTTGAAAAAGAAAAAAGAAAAGCGGTTTGGGTGTGAAAGTGAAGTGGGAGGAAAACACTCCACATGCATATGCACACCATTAATATCCGCTTGGGAGCATTTAATTTGTCTGCTAATTAAAGAAAATTGTTGGGAGATATCATAAAATCAATCTAACCTCTTTGCTGAATTTGTCATCTGGAGCTAAGAATCTGTTTCCTTGGCTGTTGATTGTGGGATTAGCACTCCCTCCAATTGCATACATTTCCCAATGAGTGTAGTCATTGTTCACAACATGGAAATACCCATGCCTGCACCTGCATTTTTCATAATTATTAACTAAACAGAGAATTTATGGTTGGAATGCTGTAACATGGAAGTTCTCATTTCTGCAGCAAATGTTTGTTTTGTCTATTTGTTCTGTTCTCCTAACCCCATAAATAATGGGATTTCAGTTAGCATGATTTTGTATATTTGGTTGAATATTTTAAAACTTGTAGTTCTGGGGACAACCTCTTCACATGCTCTTAGTCTAAAGCAGTTATATAACATGGGATTGAATAATGGAGTCAAACATATCTTAAAAAGTTACTCTAAATTATGGGTTCTAAACAAATGAAGGAATCACAACGGACTTGATTATGATATCATGTTAAGTTTCCTGATTCCATTATAAAAGGTTATCTCGATAAACTAAACCTTTGTAAATTGGTTTAAAGATTTTATATACTCTGTTGAATTATCTCTTAAACACTGCCACACCTTTTCCATGACATACCCATTTTTACCATATTTTAAAATTATTTTGGGACAAAAACAGTATAATGAATTGCTGCTTTTGAAAGCAATCACAATAATAAATCAATTAGAATGAAGGATAGCTCCTGGAATAAAATTTCATATTAACAAAAGAGTACCTGGGCATCCTCTGAACCAGACCTTCTCCAAAGTGGTTAAAGGCAATAGTGACTTGCATATTTTTGTCATTGGTGTAACTGTCACTGTGCCCCAAGAGCATGACCTTGTTGTGATGGGTCATGTAGTTGTTGGAGATGGTAATGGCTGTGGATCCATGGATTGCATCTATCAACCCATCTTTGCAATTGGAGAGGGAGCAGTGGTCCACCCAAATGTGGTGTCCTCCAAAAATGGACACTCCATCACCGTCCGATACCGTTCGCCACCCGAAGTGCTCCGGGGTGTCCCTCACATAAGCATTCCCTCCTTGCTTGCAATCATGGATGTTAAGGCCATGTATGATGACATTGGTCACATCCTGAATTGTTATGCATGGCCCTCCAGAAATGTGCACACTTGCTCCTCTCCCATCTATGGTCTTGAATGAATTGACCATCAGTTCTTCCTTGAGCTTTATCCCCGTGTCGCGGGCGAAGATGATCCATAACGGCTCGTCTTGTATCGCTCCGTATCGGAGTGTCCCGGGCTTGGGATTCACAGGATCATCACTTGAGTCTGTCACCACATATATTTTCCCATCCCTCCCGCCTATGGCGCGTTTCCCGAACCCGATGGCGCAATCCGCTAGCCTCTGCCTGTTCTTTTCCCAGTTCGGGTCACACCTCCAGCAATCATCAATTGGGTTCCCTGTTCCACATGACAGATATCCCAGGTTCCTCCTGCTTGTAGTTGCATTATAGATTTTCCTGTATTCAACCTCAATTGTGAGCAATCATGTCCACAACCATATCTTAGAAAGGCCAGACAATAGGTCTTTAGACTACCCCTATTAACTATTTGTACTATGTTGGTAATACTCCATTACATTGTTCCAAAACAAGATTCCAAACTGTTCAACCATTTAGTATGAAACCCCCACATAATATGCTATATAGCCAATTTAAGTTGCCATTAGCTCAGTGGTGATTTGCTCGATCTTTTAGGATGGAACTCTAAACTAATAACTTAAAGCTAAGTAACAGCTTAAGCTTCAGATGATGGATATAGACAGAGAGACCAGCCCATTCCAAGGGCACTCCCAATCCCAATTCTTGGTAATCTTTTTCATATGTAAAAATTTCATTGAGACATACTATAGTTACTCCATGAAAACTTACTAGATGAATTATTGAAAAACAGAGGAAATAGTAAGACAACTATTTTTGTGCTCCACCCAAAATTCAAAATTTTGTGTCCTAGCTACAACAGTGATAAGGATGTGTTTGGGTGGGGGGATTTGGAGGATCCCATCGTCCAAGCAGACCCTTAAGCAGTAGTGAAAGAAGAAGAAGAAATTAGCAAAAACAAACTGGAGCAGTCGAGGAGTAATGCCGTAAAAAAGAAGCAAATGGTGGAGAAAACTTACTCATTAACTTCTTGGACTATGAGTTCTGGATCAGGGAATGGTGAAGAGAGGGTGGGAGAGGGATATAGAAGAGGGAGGAGGACAAAGAGGAAGAGAAGTGGCATTGCCATATTTGCTGCTCTGTGAAATGGGAGAAGAGGGATGTTTGTAAAAATGGGGGAAAACGTGAAGGGGTTTATATACAAGAAATGGAGTTAAATAGTGTCACAGAACAAGACATTGGGGCCCAGCAGGCACTCCACCTCCCATGAATAAATTCAAAGTTTTCTTCTGTGAAAGAAGGATTTTGAATGGGCCAAGTGGGGTCTGTGACGACGTTCTAATTAGCTCCGGTAAAATTCTATTAGTACACTTTTAGTGTACATTTGTGTACTTCCCCTCCTTTTTTGGGCTTATCAGATTTGAAAGAATCTTTTAAGTTTGACCAGCACAGAGATATACGAGGTGGGGGTAGGGTAGGGTGGGTCAAGATTGGGTTGAGGTGGTAAGGGGTGGCGGTAGGGAAGGATGGATCGGGGTGGGACCGAGGTAGGGGCATGTGGTAGGGGGTGGGGGGTAGCGTCATTGTAGGGAAAAGGGGTATGCGGGGTGGGGATTGGGTTGGTAGGGTAGGGATAAGAGTTAGGTATGAGGATGAAGGTACTAGAATGAAATCGACATCGGAGCGGGACCGAACCCACCACTAGGTGTAAGTATGCAAATTCATTGCAGCGGCATATAACATTTGCGTTTTCCAAATTTGGAAAACTAGTAAAAGTCACTTCTCCAAATCATTAAGGAAAAGAGAGAAATGTCTCGTTTTTTTCGTTTTGGAAAACGGTTTGGTAAACATGTTTTTCTGTTTTCCTTTCTCCAGTTTTTGAACAATTTTCTTTGGTAAACACGTTTCCTGTTTTCTGTTTTCTAGTTTTCCAATTTTCTGAAAAACTGGAAAATATTTCTGATAGAGTATATAGACTCGGACCCCCGGGTTTCACGACTATTGGACCAGACAGCGGCCCACGTACACTCAGCTGATAGCATTTTCATTATTGTACATTATCATTATTATTCATGTGTTCTAGATTAGCCTTTTATATTATCAGTTCATTTATGTAACCGGGTCTGTCAGACCCATATTAGAGGCCCAGACCCGGATATTCTTCTATATATACTCCCTTAGGGAGTTCTTGTAAACCTAATTTCACAATTCATTCATATACCACTATTCATTCATCTTCTCCACATTCTTGAGCTCAAATCTCTCCATTTATTATATAGTTTGGATACCCCTATAATCCATCAATTTCTGTTAGTAAACATGCCCTTAGTCTTGATTCAATTCCATAATGGTTCTTTATTTTTTATAAGAATTAACCTTTATATCGGTTTCACTAATTTTGAGTAAGAACGGAACCAGTCACATGTCTATTCTCACCCTCATCTATACACAATCGTAGACAATAAATCATTCTGGTCCGATTGAATTCCCTGCCTAAGAGAACTGTCATCGATTTGTAACTACCACACTATCACTTATGCTGGCCCAAGAGTTAGAAGATCATTATTTTAGAAAACTTTCCAGATTCATTTTCATGATAAACTGAATTCCAAGACCTATTTCTAATTTAATCTCATTTGTGTTTTAATTTTGAACTAATAATCAACAACTTTGATGTATTTGTTTGAAGTATTTCTTAGAATGACTCTAGATCTAGTTTCTATTATGCATGTTTTTTTAAA